>JAPSGF010000005.1:17828653-17962248 GCA_035772895.1 Perdix hodgsoniae
TATCCTATCCTATCCTATCCTATCCTATCCTATCCTATCCTATCCTACTCTACTCTACTCTACTCTACTCTACTCTACTCTACTCTACTCTACTCTGCCCTACTCTGCCCTACCCTACCATACCTTACCCCACTCTACTCTGTTCCACTCTATAGGTCAGATAGAACCTGAATAATGATGATAATGATGAACATTGAAGGATGCTGAGATCTTCATGTCTGGCAGGAATACAAAAAAAAAAAATTCAAAATATCCAGTCCTCACTGACCATCAGAAAAAATCCCAGATACAGATGGAGTGAAAGATGACATTAATAATTCCACTGCAGGAATTTGGGTGTGTAGAAGCGCTTTCTCTTTTCTTCAGAGATACATCTTACTCCAACGAAATAAAAACAGATAACTTTGTATTTGTCAACACCACTTTCATGTAGCAAAATTGCTTCTGGATAGTGATTCTAGTGTGTTTGAAAGCTCTCAAACCTGGCTTTTAAAATGGGAAAAAGCCTTCATTTGAGACCACTTACACATAGAGAGAATTCAAAGTTGCTAACTTCTGCTTGCCCAGTTACACTCAGATATCAGATATCAGGCTATGAGAACCTGACACCAGAGCCAAATCAACAAAAAGAGACAATGGCTTTCAGTATCAGAGAAAATATGACACTAATAAGAACATGCTATTGGTAAAGAGACCAAGAAGTGAGTTAGATGAACTCCTCCTGTGCAGGGTCTCAGGAAATCCAGGCATTTTGGTGGAGCCAGGTGTAGCAGTGAATTTGGAAAATAATGGCAGTTTTCAGAAAGACAAAGGAATGAAAAATTAGGTTGTAAGAAAATATGCCCAAAGCCGGATTCCAGTATGACTTTTGCATTTTGAGTTCTGGGTAAAATGCAAAAAGACTATATGTATTCGACACCCATATTCTACCACTATTCCTCTGTAATACTGGTTGCTTCATTGTACCAGTTTTCGTGAAGTATTTTTCTTATTGTAGTTTCCATATTGGAAAACGGAGTTTAATATTTCAGCTGCTTCTAATTTGGCCACACTGAAAATTGGCTTCATTATTAAGTAAGACAGATATATTTCTCAAGGAGTTCAATGAGCTGTTCTTTTTGAAGTATAATAAAAATAGCAAAATTCTGTTGATTTCAGATATATTTTACAAGGTGTTTCATCCAAAGGAACTTGGTTTTGAAAAAATAGAAATGTGTAGGAAAAATGTGCAGGCCCTTGTCTGTTCTGGATAGCTAACAGCTAACACACCAGTGGTGTAGATAGATTCCAACCCCACAAAAAAAAGATGATGGAGATTGGCTCAGACTTCTACTTGCCAGTGAAATAACACCAGCACATACACAGAAAGGTAAAAAGAATGCTCTCCAGCAGGAAGCAGTGTGAATTTTTGAGGACTTTCCTGACAGGGAAGAGTTTGTATTTGGAGGGGTAATTTGGGGTCAGGAAGAAAAAGCTGTAGGCACAAAGAAGTTATGAATCTGTATGAACCCATCCAGCTCTGCTGTATTATTTGGTGGGTTATTTTAAGATTAGACTACAAAAATGCTCACTGTTTTGTTTCTGCTTTGTTAAAGTTCAGAGTCTTGGTTTGAAGATAATTACTCCACAATAATGCTGATAAGATCTTCATTCATGGTCCTTCATAAGCACTTCATTCATGGTCCATCAAATTGATTGGGAAATTAAGATACTGTTCAAGAAGGACATTTGACCTAACAGGGCTGGTGGGATGATTTTCTAAGCTACAGTTAGTCCTCCAATTAAGTTTGGAAATTCAAAGTTCCAAAATAACTTGGAAGAGCTTACCTTCCTTGGTTGTTGTATCATGTAAAAGACTTCATGCAAATTTTACATGTTTCTGTCAAACACTCTGAACATTAACCACCCCTCACTTGTTACCTTAAAATTCACGAGCAAAAATTTGTAGTGGTCTATGGCTATGAAAACTTCATTCATGTTCAAAAGTCACTAGTGTCTCTCAGGATAGAAGAACCTCAGAAAGACATCTGAAAACAGTAAAAAAAGAAATAACAAAACTTACAAACAAATCAAAACAAAACTCTGGGGTAGCAGAGTGCATCTCGGTTTGGAAATGGCGCTATCCTCTCTGTCTGTTGCTGGCAAACTGTAACCACATTTGAAAGTATTCTGTATTTTAGAACTACTAGCAACAGTATGAAAGGGATATTATTGGGAGAAACTCAAAGCAAGACTCCAGAAGATGAGTAAATACTTGAGGCTTGGAGAGAAACTCTTCCATTGAAAATGGGATATTGATATCAAGTATTTGTTTGTTATCTTAATATTACCAAAGACAACAATTAGGTCCATCTCCAATAGTTCAGATTTGTCTTGTCCAGCCTGTCCTTAAAGCACCTCCCAAGATAGACATCTGTTTCCCACATGACAAAAGATTTTCCATTTCCAAGGCATTTAATGTGTAACTCTTTGTCAATGCCTGTTCTTCTTATGATTTTTTCAGAGGATATGAAAAAAAAACGTTTTTCTCCTCTTTCTTTGCAGATACTGCTTAGATGCAGAACACCTTATTAAATAAGAACAAGATATATTTGATGCCAAAAAAGCATTTGTCTGTGTGGTACCTTTGTCAGCCCAGGGAACCTGATGGGCAGCAATGCTGCAGTCTCCCCTGAGCAGCTTGATAATAAGGAGGTGCCACTGAAAGATTTTGTCCCTTGGCTAGATGCAAATATTTGTAGCATTCATTTGACCACCATTTTATCACATGCACATGTTGTTGCCTAATATTATTTGTGTATGATGCTCACTGGTGATAATTCATTAAATGTGAAACATTTCTTAATAATATACATTGTTCTGGGCCAGGACATATTTTTCTCTTCCAACGTCTTCCTATGCTGGCTGAGTTGTCCAGCTTGGCTGGATTGCTTCAGAAGCGGATCTCTCTTGGCAAACTAACGAACACATTTGCCAAAAAGAATTCTGCTGAGGAACTGGTGTTTTTGAACGTTCAAGAACCAATCTGGGAAAGGGCTTTCAGGCTTTGCGATTCTGTGGGCTGCCGACTTCAGACATTGTATAGATGTGCATTGCCTATGTCTGTTTTGTCCTTGTGACACATGTTCACTAAATTAGGGGGACACTAAGGAGATTTTGATGTTTTTGGTGAGTTCATCACAAACAGTACCCAGAGTGATTTTCAGTGTTGCTTTGTTGCCCAGAAAGAGGCAGTTTTGTGGAAGAGCTTGAGAAAATTATCATCAAAAGGCTACTAGCAAAGCATGCAGATATACGTATTGCAGGCATTTGATATTCCCATTGGTGTATTTTTAAATTTATATAGAGATGTACCTAATAAATGAATGGTTTAGACCTCTCAGCTGCATGAGGCATCCAAAAGGTATGTGTAATTCATCCAGGCCTCACAGCTGCCTCTCAGTGAACTGTTTGCTGGAGAACTGCATAAAGTGTAAGAGCTGAATCCCCTACCCGGCGTAGCTTGAAACTGATCACCAGTTGGGTGATTGGGACCATAGGTGTAAAATCTGTGTAAGTCATGCATATTTAATTGTAGAATCATTTGAATTAGAAGCGACCCTTAAAAGTCATCTGGTCCAACTCCCCTGCAATGAGCAGGGACACCTAAAAATACATCAGGTTACTCAGAGCCCCATCCAGCCTCACCTTGACTGTCTCCAGGGATGGGTCATCCACCACCTCTCTGGGTAACCTGTTCCACTGTCTCACCAGTCTTATTGTAAAAACTTCTTTATATTCAATTTAAATCTCCCTTCCTTTAGTTTGAAACCATTCTCCCTTGTCCTATCACCACAGACCCTGCTAAAGAATCTGTCCGCTTCTTTCTTACAGCCCCCCTCTAAAGGAGGGCTTGTGTGTGTAAGAATACTGAAAGGCCTCTCTCAGGTCTCCCCAGAGTCTTCTCTTCTCCTGATGTTCCATCCCTTGGGTCATTTTGTGGCCCTCCTCTGGACACACTACAACAGGTCCACATCTCTCCTGTACTGAAGACTCCACATGTGGAAGCAGCACTCAGGTGAGGTCACACAGCACAGAGCAGAGGAGCAGGATCACCTCCTTGACCTGCTGGCCACGCTTCCTTTGATGCAGCCCAGGATATGGTTGGCTTTCTGGGCGGTGGGGGTGCACTGCTGGCTCATGTCCAGCTGCCATCCACCAGTATCCCTAAGTCCATCTCTGGTAGGGTGGTGCTCTATAAATGTACATCTGTGTGTAGTCTCTAAATCACAGCACTCCGGAGGGATCACCAAGACAGGGCTATATGTCATAAACAACTGCTGAATATTTTTCCTTTGCATGCCTCAGAATGTTTTAAGTATTTTGTAATATTCATCAGCCAGAGGGAAGAATTTCATTAGCTCTTGGCTGATGAGTACAATTACAAATAAAGAGACTTTGGCACAAAATTCTGATCAGGGACCAGGAAGCCACTTTGCAATATGAAATTTGAAGAATGAAGGGACAGGTTTTCCTCAGTGGCTTTTGTGGGAACTTTGGCCTGAGCTGACTGTCACATGCATGGCAGTTTGTCTACCCAGGAATATTTGAACAATTTATTTTTCCAGTGGGACTTAGAGGTAATTTTATATGTGCCTGCAATAAAATGATTTCACACATTGAAGTTTCTACCAATGAAAACATGCTTAGAAGAGAACTATAAATTTTGCATGTAGGAAACCTAAATCTTTCAGATATAGTTTTTGTGGCCGCAACAATTTTCTCAGGGCCACACAGTAAGTTGTGGCAGGGATGTGAGCCAATCACAGGTCTGCTGAGCATGGAGATCGGTGTCTTAACCACAGGTTTTTGCTTAACTTTAATAGATTCTTACATGACTTTTATGCTATTGTGCTACTAAATCATGCATTTATTTATTTATATCTGCTTACCCTGCACTTGCTGGGGTGTTAAGAGGGAAAGACATCCCACCAGCTTTAAAATTAGTCTGACTTTTATTGAAAAAATAGAAGCCTCTCACAAAGCCAAAAATATCCCAAATGCTCAGTTCTACATCAAAGAAATGACAAGTCAAGCACTCTGGTACAACACAAAGTGGACCAAAAGAGAAGAGGTGACACTCAGCTCAGCACAGCCCCACCAGGCACCATAACTCTCCAATCCAACCGAAGCCATTACCCATGATAAAACAGGGGCTGGAGAGGGTGAAATCTAGGTTTCCATAGAACTCAAGCAGCTGTTGCAGTTGATTTCCATACGTCTGAGATTTCACTCACATCTTCAGGCAGTATTTCTTCATAGGGTTTTCTACATATGAAGGATTATTTACAGGCAGGGTCAGTGTATGTACAGCACACAGCACAGCAGAACAATTGGCTTACAATCACAAATAGCTTACAGATTAATGATAGTAGGTGTGAATTTCCTGGTTTATATAAAAACAAAGGCATAATTCAATCAGAACTATTTTTTCATTCATATCAGTCATGTAGAATGAGCTTGTGGCTTTTAGACTCAGCTTTGCCAACACAGGAATTCTCACTACCTGTTCAAGACTTTTCAGTTTTGTGAACCATGCATTTTGAGCATGAGCCAATAAAAGCTGAAAGCACAAAACTTTCCTGTCACAGTGATATCTAATCTAGATACAAATCTAAATTAAAAAAAAAAAAAAAGAAGAAAACAGAAAAATTTCATATACGCAGGGAATCTCTTAAGATATATCCAGGTTTTATAAGTTTTGATACCTGAAGGCCTATTGCCGATTTAGTGCTAAAAATAAAAACTTCATTTGTTCTGCTGAAGTGCATTGCTGGCAAGTGATCCATTCTTCACTCAAGGATTTTTGTATTTCTGTGATGTAAATGGGCTTTGTGGATGAAGAACAGCGACCTTGTTTCACAATATCCCTGTATAAAGAGGAATTGATACCAAAACTGCTGTGGCTAGCAAGGGGAAATGCAGTCATTTTTCTCTGGCATTTTCCCAAACCTGACAAGTCACGACAAACAGTTTCCCGTGGCTGTGTGATGGCAGTCTTCACATCCTTCCTAATTCCGACTTCTCAAGGAGTCTTTCATCAGGGAAATTGTACAACAGGGAAAGAAAATGAAAAATCTTTGCAATCCTTTCTCTGGAAAAGTGAAGGCTGCAGAATGGATTGCACCTAGAGTATGGATTGTTTTGTATGGACATACTCATACCGTGGCTCCCATGACTGCTTGGGGTTGCCGCCTGTTGAAAGCTGCAGGCTCTGCCAAGGGCACCTCCCCTCAGTGGCTGCAGAGCCTGCTGTGAGCACGGCGGTCATGTCCTTGGGAGATAAGTATTTGCCATACATCCAAAGGCAATAAAAGAGATCGTAAAATAAAAATGCTTTTAGTACAATAGAATTCAATGAGCAAAATCTTTTCTTCAGCTATTTCCTGCTCATTTATTGGCCTCAACTTGCTCAGTCAGCTCGCACAGCCTAAAAGGGGCAGAATTTGGTCTCCTTCACTAATTCAGGCTCCGTCATTAAAAACACACACATAGGAGGAAGCTCATCTCTGTGTATGTGGGAAGAGCTACACATCTCCTCCTACACCTGCTGTGTCATAGAATGGACTGAGTTGAAAAGGACCACAATGATCATCCAGTTTCAACCCCCTGCTATGTGCAGGGTCACCAACCACCAGACCAGGCTGCCCAGAGCCACATCCAGCCTGGCCTTGAATGCCTCCAGGGATGGGGCATCCACAGCTTCCTTGGGCATCCTATTCCAGCGTGTCACAATTCTCTGAGGTCCCAGAGGCACCTCTCAGTGCAGCACCCTGGTGCCTCCATCTGCACTGAGGTATGCTGCCCTTGTATGCTAAGAACCAAAGACATCTCCATGAGGTGGAGAGAGGGCTACAAGAGGCTCCGCCTCACAAGGTTTTCTGCATAGCCAGCATGGACTGGGGAGGGCCTCTTTTTTGTTCTTTTTATTTGGATCTTCCAGAACCTGCTATTTGTTATTTTGATGCGAAACAATTGTTTGTCTCCGTAACTATAATGCTGAAAAAGATACGTTAATGGTCATGTAACTTGTGCAGTCTGTCAAATACATCTATCATATATGGTACAAAAAGAGAGGAGATATTTCACTACCAAAAATACAGAAATACAGTGTCTTTTTACCTCAGTCAGTGTATACACAGTAATTCTGATGGATTGGGACCTCTGGTGTTAAATATGAAGGTGAGACTGTTGTCAATGTTTGCTGGATATTTAGACAACCTCTAAAATCAAAAAGAAAGTGTATCCTCAGCTACATTGTTGAAGTCAGTGGGAACTTCTGTTGCATTATGCAGTACACAGTGAAATAGGAAATCTTCCATGCCAGCAATGCTGATCTCAGGTCAATCTTTTCCACAACAGTGAGTGTTATGCTGGTGCCACTAGTGAGGTTACCTGTGGGTGATATAGCTGGGAAAGAGTATTCCTGCTCATTTTTTGAGCAGCCCTTCAGTAGTTTAACTTTGTTTTAGCAAGCTGAGAAACACAGCATGGGCAGCACCTCTGGACTCAGCCCCCCTGGTCATCTGCCAGCATGGTGCTCCCACAGCCAGGTGGCTTGGTGTAGGATCCCCAGAAAGCATTAAGCTATTTCAGGAAAGCTGTGCTCCATTTCTGCCCCACAGCCCTCACCCCCATCTATTCTGCTTTGGGAGGAAAATGGGTTTGTACTCTACCCGGATAAAAGTACTTATATAAGTCTATATATGCATATACATCACATATTTGTATATATAATTAATACAGAAGTTCGCTGTTTTGTTGCCTTCTCCTGTGATTACATTTATTTAAAAAGAGAAAGGTGATTGTATTCTCCTCATAGATTTTATTCCTTATCTCGTTTTAAATCTGCACTCCCCATTTCCATAATTTCTGCTCTGTTTTAAATTAAAAACCAGCATGGGACAAGCACCTGAATTGTAGGAGCAAGTTTGGATTAAAAGACACCCCTTTCAGTCTGACATTCTGAATCAACAGCAGGTCAATGTGAGGTGCAAACGTCATGGAGAAATGCTCATCCTTGGGATGCACAGATAGGAGGTTTAACACTTTTGTAGTGGTGGAGAGAAATGCAAACAAGGGAAAGAGCTGTATCCCCTTGAATGCATTTATGCAAACGAAGATCTCTGCACTTAGATGTCCTGCACTGGATCTCTAGAACTGCAGGGGCTGCATGTCAGCGTCACATGAAGCAACCTCCATCCATCACTGCTCAAAGCCAAATTTACTCACAATGAGAGGAAAGGAAAGGAACCAGATTCTTAAAAGCAGTGTACACACCTTTTGGGATTTTCCTTCCTTTTTTTTTTTTTTTTTTCTTTTCTTTATTTTTATTTTTATTTTTTTTCTTTTAAACATAGGTTTGTGAGATCCAGACATCAGATTATGAAGAAAATCTTGGCATTTAGTGAAAGCTGAGCACCTTCCTGCCCCATTAAGAGCTCGATGCTTACCTCTGCTGTTAGGAAATCACAGAAAATCAGTCTGGACGGAAGGCTGCCAGGCCCTCCGCCTACATCATCTCCACACTATCTGTACCTATCTGTGTTTCAGACAGTCTCATACAGCACCCCAGTTAGTCATCTTACTGCAGTGCTCTCTTTTCTAAAGCACTGTGTCATGCTGAGCAATGAGAATGTTCATGCCATTCAATTTTACTGGATAGAGCAGCCATCCCGAGAGGAACTGAGCTGAGAGGAACATAGTGATCTATACTGGAAACTCTGAGAAATACTTATTTTTCTCTTGATGATGCACTTAGCACTCATGGGGTGCTTCAACACAAGTCTGTGAATTGTCTGGAAGTACCTGCAAAATACTGCGCTGCACAGAAGGACCGGCAGCTCATGATAATGATATTTTGGAATAAAACCCTTAGAGGCACTGTAATTACCACAGGTGCCAAAACCAGGAGTTGTCAGAGCACCATAACTCTGGCACTTTCCTGAGTCTCAGGGCTGCCAGGGTGTGAATTGTTGCCTGTAGGGCTGACTCTGTGCTTCCTCCAGAGGTGATGCGTTCCTTTAACTGGAGGTCTGACATTCCCTCACTGCTGCCTGATGACATTTCCTTTTTAGGACACATGCTTTCCTCGTGCCAAGTCCCTCTGAAAAGGGTGCTCCTGCAGCAAGCACAACAGCTATGGCCCAGCTGCCCCAGGAATGCATAATTCTGCTTGCTGCTACCATTAGCTGAAAAATCTCCCACTTCCTCCATGTAGCACTGGTCCAAACAACATGGCCACGAGCTGTGATGCTCATGCTGCACAGACTCACTGGCCTGGGATCATGCTGCTTCAATTCAAATGAGTTTGCGGTTACAAATGCTTCTATTTTTGAGCAGTAATTGAATAACTATGCATATGTAGCTTCAAGAGGACACATCTGACTTTTAAAATTCAAAGCACTGAAAATGCAGAGGCTTCCATGCTGTTAGCATTTAGGATTTGCATCTTTGAAAAATGGCTTCAATTTGGTATGTTAAGGCTGGCAAAGGATGGAGGAGGATTTGGGAAAAGAGGATGAAATTCACCTGCGTGGTGTGGGTAGTTTCAACCCAAAACAGAGTTATGTTGCTAAGTTATAAATACATCAGCACTTCGCAGTAGAAATGCTCTCAGACATACATACAGAAAACTGTCCCGCCTTTGTTGCTCTTTTATTTCAGCCAAAACGCATTTGTTAAGCAAATCGAGGTAGAAAGAAACAGCGGGGCTCACTTTAAACATCCCAAAGCCTTTCCTTTGTGCTGTTTCTGAGCCTAATAAAGAACAAGCAGCATCTTTTTGATAGATTCAGTTGTACAAGCAGAGAAACTGCACAAACCTTTCTTCCAGAGCAAATGTTCATTCACCTAAGTTTTTATGTCTTGGGTGCAGTGGCAGAGAGAAAACAGACACAGCAGTGTTGGCCAGCGTAAAGCTGTTTTCCTCTGAAAATATACCTCAAACCCACTGATCCAAGCACTTCTCCCTTCCAAATTTCTGCTACATTAATACACAACTTATTCATTTCTGCTGCTCTGGTGAAGGTATTAGTGACAGGACTCCCTGCTGCTGTAATTATTCAGGTCATGCCAGAGCTCCCAATATTATCGTCATTAATGTAAGGTGCTTTTTGTAAAACAAGAAATGAAATTCACCTAACATGTGCAAAGACGACATCTCAGGATATTTCTGAGATGAAGAAAGATAGTGGGAAAAAGGAGTTTGGATTTGAAATTAACCCCAGGCTGATTCCAACAAGAAACTCAGTGCGTGTGGAACACTGAATCTTCAGTGGCTGCAAGTCACTGTCACTCCACTGAAACCAGTACTGCCACAAAGACCCACATAACCACGCAGTGTGTCCACCCCTGAGACTAAAAAGCAGATCTTAAAACCCAGATCCTAAATTTGGCATTTCATAGCATTCTACTCAAAAGAGCAAGAAAAAAATGACTGGTAAATGAAAAAAAAACAACACAAAAAACCCAACCAGCATAATGGGAAAGCATTTCAATTTTGTACATCCACACCAACAACAGACTGTAAAACAGCTTTTACTTTTGTGTACATGATCATTATTAAACTCTCTGCGTTATGTACATTTCTTTCACGATCATCTCATCTGTGCCTTTAGACACTAACATTGCCTTCTGGAGCTCTCCTGGGAACCATGCTGTGCCTCAAACCATTCAGAAACACAGCATTCGCAGCAGAGCCACTTTATGACTACATTTTTCTCTTTCCACTGTTCACTGGTATAAACAGAAACAGCAATACGTGGAATACTGCTTGAAAAAATAATTGCCTTTGTGTTCCTTAAGTCTGAAGAAAAGGTGTAGCTTGAATGAATACACAGGGCTCTATTTTCTTGCAGCTGTTCCATTAGATCAACCATGTGATGAACTGCACATACTGTTTGTTCCCAAGCTCACATTCTGTGGCTGCAGCATCAAGGAAGAAGCTCTGGTTTTCTTCCTGTGTGTGTGGTGACATGGTTCCAGTTCGTAGCACTGTCTTGCACACACCCCTTCAACTCATTCCTGGTAGGATCTGTGCAGCTCATGTAGGTGGACATGTTCAGCAGGTCTCCGCTTAAAATTTGCAGATGAATACTGAAAGGTCTAGATGTGCCAGTGAGGGAAAGTCTGAGACCTCTAAAACTACAAATGAATTGACGTTGAGCTCAGCCACTTCATTGCAGCTTTTCTCCCTTTACTATATCTGACAAGATACGGAATTTAGACTATTCTAACCCGTGTTATTTTAAGCACCCTAGGCGATGTTAAGCAAAAAAGAACATTATGGATTGAATCACAGCAAGAATGTGAAGGAAAAAAATAAATTTTACATCAATGAAAGAAATCCTGCATGAATACAACTGCAGTTTTAGAGATGGCATGCTGTCTTGTTCTGTTCACCCGCCATATAGGGCAGCATTTTTGCAGCACCTACCTCAGAGTTGGCATTCAGACACTTGAGATGCACAAGTGCCTCCTGCATGACTGCATACATCTTCCAGAGTGGGCTGGGCTGGAAGCATCAGACGTAAATGATTAGCAGGGAAACCAAAGGAGTACCAATAACTTTCCAACTTCCTTCAAAGCTAAAGATTGTGATGAGTACCTTGTTAGCCTTTGAAATAAATATCCCATGCACATCTAAACAAAAGACAAAGGAGTGGGAGATCATCAGGAGCCTGCCAAAGATGCAAGAAGGAATGGTATTGTATTCATTAAACACAGTATGGATAAAATGCTGGAGGAGTCATAGCCTTGCTAAACTTCCTTGGCACTGTCCTTGCTGCTTGCAGATTCTTTCTGTTTAGCTTTCTGTGGGAAATTCACCTACTGTGTTCCTTTTGTGATTTGCAAATTTTTTTAGAGACAGTGCAATAACTTCTAACTGCAAATCAGCACTCCCTCACCTGATTTCTGCCTCAGTGAGGCAGAAACACAGAGACTCGAACAATGCTTTGAATGTGTGATAAAAGGTGCTCATTACTCCCCAGACTGCACATTCATCTTGTTTTCCTGGTGACAGACTCACACATGAAATTGTCACTTTCAGTGGTAAAGGACTCAGAACAGCAAACAGATTGTATAAACAGATGTTCTGTGTGCTATGACGTTAGTTCCTTATTTCTTACCCGGGATCCTTCACTGCTATGTTCACAATTTTATTAGCGGCAACCACTCATTTAGCATTCATCTCAGAGTGGCTATTAAAGAAAATAATAATTTTGAAACAAATTTCCCAGTTTATTCAGAATGAAAGAATCATGCCTTAATGATGAGTTCTGGGTTCAGTAATTGGGTGACAATTTTTCCTATAGATGCTGTTAAACTACCGGTATTGCTGAAAAGAAATTATTTTCAGATGCCTTCAGGACTTGTGAGAGAGCTGGCTGGTTTTCTGAGTGTGTCTGAGATCTCAATATACAACTACGGCTTTACCATCATTTGTTTTATGCACCTGCTAATGGGATGATGATATGTTGGGGTATTTGTTGGAGATCATCAAGACGTGAGTACTTTGGAATGAGTTTTTCTGTTCCTCTGCTTGATTTGTCTCACAGCTTGCAAAATCTCTTCAGAAGTCACCAGGTTCCTCAAATGGGGAAAAGTAAAGGATCGTAAGCCAGTTATATCACATGAAAGTTGATAGTCCAAATCTGCTGTTAAAGAAAAGTACTGACAGCAAAAAGTGCGGAATGTTTCCAGTTGCCAGGTACCAGTTCCTTCTTTCCTATTTGCTGTGCACTCCTGGCAACTGCTGCTGCTGCTGGATCATCACTTGATATGGGAGATGTGGGAAGGACATGGCCTGGCAGGCACATCCATGCTCAGAAACATAAACTGCGATTCCTACCTCTGTGCCAGATTCCCTGCACCGTTGCTGTCAGAGGCTGATGTGGTTTGAATGTCATGTGTCCAGTTACCTAGTCTTGCTCTCTTCCACTTGAATTCCCCACTCTTTTCCTCTCTTTGTTCACAAGCAGAACATGAAATGGTGTGTTTGCAGTGGCTACTGCCCATCTAGGCCGATGTCTCCCCAGACTTCAATGCAACAAGTTCAGAGTCGTCTACGTATCTTCCATTGAGCTGCTCATTGTTGGAGTCATGATGGTACAGGTAGACAGGGACCTCTGTGATGGATGTTGCTGTGTAGGAGGTTGATCTGGTGGAGCAGTGCTCTCGACGCCTTTGGCCCCACTGGGTTTTGTACTGCGTCCACTGCCTCTTCAAAGCTCCTTGTACCTGTTAAGGTAGGTTAAGTTAGGGTAATGCATGATCAGAACCAGTGAAATTCTAGCGCTTTTAAAACTTGCTGCAGAAAATAAAAAAAGAAGACAACAATAAGGAAACAGCTCCAGGTCAAATTCCACGAGGCCTGCCTCTCTTCTGCCCTCTCCTCCCAGATCCAGAAGCAGTCACTTGAGCCCTGGCCTGAGATCCCTTCTGGCCCTCCCTAAAGCCGCAATTATTTTTTTTCAGTGGTCACTGCTGGTGAAGAGAGGGAAGGGCTAGCCGTTCCTACAGGAGGTCAGTGTGGAACAGAGTGCTGCATGGGAACACAGCAGTGCAGTGCAGTGGGAGAAGAGGGAAGAGGAGGTAGGGATGAAAATTAAAAGACATCTGATGCTGCACCTGAATCCTTGCACCTGGAATGGCAAATGCACTGTGATCTTGAAGAAACTTAACCTGGAATAAAACTCGCCATGAATGGCAAAGTATATTTCAAGAGCTTGCCAGGGCTCATCTTATAGAGAGAACCAGTCAATTAATGCAGATAAACAGAGATATTTTTCAGGTAGTTCAAGAGGAGGTTCTGCACTGGGAAAAAATTAGCACTGGCCACAAACCTCGGTGTGGCAGAGAATTTCAGCTTTTGGACATTCATCCTCTAGGAGCAAAACATTGTATTTTACGTTTACATTAAGGGTGATGTTCTATCCTGTGCCAGGATATGACTGAAGCTGCTAAAGCCTGCCAGGGATTAAGAAGCCCACCTCCAGCTGCATGTTTGGGAGTGCTGGCACCCTCCAGTTCCTTCCCAAAGGCTGTGCTGAGATGCAAGCAAGCAGTGGGCAATGCTGCACTTCATCCATTCAGTTCAGCTGTCCCATTCCCCCAGTGTGAAAGCAGGAGCTGAGTGCTGCCACAGTGTGTTATGACAGCCCTCCACCAGCGGGAGAGACATGCAGATCCCAGGGCTCAAATGCTCATGCTGCAGCAGTGCTGTGTGTGATTCTTGCTCAGCAAGTCGCTCTGGGTCCACTCTCCAGGCCCAGAGCAGTACCTTCCACTGATGTAAATGGGTCCCAGTGGCTTTAGTATTTCCCATGACTCCACAGTCCTAATCACTCCATTGATATGTATATAGTAAAATTTGATCTACTCCCCACCTACTGCTGCCTGCAAGAAAACTGTTCCCTGTCACATAAGGACAAGGCTTCATAAGGAATCGCTGTGAACCTGAGATGCTCACTGACTGTGCAGCAGGACTATGCAACGTGCCAAAAATGGATTTTTCAATTGCTTTAGATTTTATTTTTAAGCCAAGGAGCGAGCCACGGGATGAAGACTGATGCTATAAATCCTTACTCATGCAAGTAGTTGCACTGACCCGGGTATGACTCCTTGCTTGAGTAAACAAACGTTTGCTGGACTGATCCATTAAAAATAACTGAAAGCGATCTGTCTCCATGCTCAGTTTCCAATACTACCTCTATTTTGCTATCACATAGCTCAAGGCAAAGTAGCTAAGAGTTCTTATCCTCTAGAGAAATAAATTTCTATTTACCTTCTAACACACAAAGAAAAGAAAACTGTCAATTTAGATTAATTAACTAACAAGCACAGAAAAAACATATGGTCACAATGGACTGTAATTAACAGGGCTGTAAACAGAGCTCTTATGCTTATATATCAAGTTATGAAGTGAAATGGCTGCATGCATGGATGTGTGGTATCATATCACCACCAAAGTTTATTAGTGAAAAAAACCTAACTGCAAGGAAGAGTACTGCTGCTGTATCACATAAGAAAGTGCATGAAGTGAAACCTGTACAGGTTTTAGTCTCTTTAATACTGCCTTTTTAACATTACAGTGCTCCAGATGAATGCTGTAGTCTGGTTACCCTAGAAGCTACATGAAGCACAACAGTTCACCATGGTTACATGAAGTAGGAAGAACAAAGACACTCAGTCTTGCAAAGTCTACCAGGAGACACTTAAAGTTTTGTTCTCAGAAGGCAATGGTGCTGAGGTGTGTATGGACTGGGAGGGAGCAGGCACATCCCTTCAGTAGGAGTGACACTGGTCAAGGCTTACAGGCCCCATGGAGCAGTGAGAGCACCAGGTCGGAGCAGCTGCTTTCATTCCAAGTGCTGGCACCTACAACAGTCTGGCCACACTAGGCTAGTGGGCTACATGAGCTGCTGCACTTGGGTAAAGCAATGAGTAAACCTAGATTTCTGCCATGATTCCAAGGATCTCAGATGATCACTGCTCAGTGCCAACTAAAACTGTTCAGGCACAGATTTCAATGTGCAAACAGCCTTACTGAAAATCACATGCCCAGCCATACTGTGCTAACAACCACAAAGGCTCCTGCCATGTTTTCCTCTGTGACTGCATATGGAGGAAAGAGAAACCCAGAGAAATGAGGAGTCTGAATTGGCTTTCTCTGCTTTTGAAGACTTTAAAGGTTTTCCTGTTCTCCATTATCCATTCATGCCTCTTTGGCACATGAAATATGTGGCTGTTATTTGGTGGTGTTCTTTTTTTTCCAAAGAGACTTTCCATTGTGTTGGCCAGTCTTGCAGTTCCAGAGGTAATCTCAAGCCTGGAAATGTGGTCTGGTGAGCAGACTACTGAAGAGTCCTCGTATCATCTGCACAACACTGTTGTTACTGGACAGAGAAACTACAGAGCTGCTGGAACACTGAGATTTTGCATGAAAATACATGAGAAGATTAATCATTTAAAAAATTCTGGAAAAGTCCATTGTTTATGTGTTCTTCCAAATGAATGTGGGCACTGATGGCATTTTAGCATTTTTCCATTTCTTTCTATAGATAGGCTTATGTCAATAAAGTGAGGCTGTGAGGTAGCATGCAAACAAATTCAACATAAAATACTGTCAGGTGGTACTGAGTTTAGCACTGTTTGTCCTGGCTAAACTTCATGCATTTCGGCCTTGAAGTTAAATATTCCAGTAGAAAAAAATACATTCCTGAGTATCTAGTTTTCTTACTAAAATTAATCTGCCTGCCCTGCGCTGAATTTTCTCATGACAAACCACTCTGAATTCTACTCTAAGGCATCAGATGTATACAGTGGCCTGGAAACAATCTCTTGCCATGACTGAAAACCATACTGTGGCTTTGGTCCATGTCATACTGCACACAATGAGACTGGAGGGGATTATCTTAGCTTAGTGCTTTTAGGCACCCAAATTCAGAGCTCTTCTCCCTTTGTAAGTGTATAATGCCATCTTGTTGTTAGTCTGTTTAGGGCAATAGATTAGGTTTAGATTAGGTTTAGGCCCTAAATAGCAACAGAGTAAGCTTAGGTTAGATATTAGGAAAAAATTCTTCTCAGAAAGAGTGGTGAGGTATTGGAACAGGCTGCCAGGAAGGTGGTGAAAGTTTTCAAGAAGCATGTAGATGTGGCACTGAGGGACTTAGTGGGCCGGTGGTGATGGGCTGATGGCTGGACTAAATTATCTTAGTGGTCTTTTCCAACCTTCATCGTTCTATGGTTCTATGATTCTGATGCTGCTACTCTGCAGGTTCTGCATATTCCATTACATTTTGTTGCTGTGTGACAAGATGGCAGCAGAGGGATACTCTTAAAAAATGGTGTCTGACATGGATGTGTGCATGAAGCAAAGGTGTGGAACTGCATTCCTCCATGCAGGAAAAATGGCACCCACTGACATTTATTGCTGCTTACTGAATGTCTGTGGAGACCAAACAGAGGATGTGAGCACAGTGAGGCGATAGGTGGTGCATTTCAGCAGTGGCAATGGGCTGACAGCTGTGCCGAAAAGGCTTTTGGATGTGACTGACGGTTTGTATGCTTTCAGTGCAATTTATTGTTGCTTTTCTTCATTTTAGCACTGCATTTTCTTCATTTTAGCACTACAACCTTTAATCTAGGCACAAATGTTCTCATTAGATTTGGAGAATTACAGAGTAATTGGCCTTTTGCCCTAAAGCTGTAAAATATAAAGCAAATATGTTTTGCAAAACCTAATCAGAAAAACTTGAAGGTGACCCTGGGGGGAAGGAAGGATGAAGAAAGCAATCCTGAAGGCAAGGATTTGGGTGTAATACATTGTCTGGAGGCAAGTGAGGACATACTGGCACACTGCCTGTACATAGCTGTGCAATCAGTCCTATAGGGATATGCTGTTTCAAGAATTGCTTGGCTTGTCTCTTCATTTTTCATGCCATGTTCTCCCTACCAGAAGGAACCAGAAGTCTTGCTGCATGTGAAGAGCATGGGGACCGAACTGTGCCAGAAGGTGATAACAGTAGAGGAGAAATATGGTGGTAGCCTGCAGGTTCTGGGGGTGGACATGATATGAGAAAAGAACAGTGCATCTGCCAACTTTGCTTAAATGGTCCGAACTCTGAAATGAAAGTGTGACTTTCTGTAATATGATCTGTATGCCTGTTATTTCATTTTAAGTTCTAGCGTCCCTAACTACTTATGTTCTCCTATTTCCCTCTTATGTCTCCCATAAGCTGTGGGGGGCCTCTTTTACTATTGCATTTCTCTGTACCTTTACAGGATGAGTCAGCCAGAAGCAAATGTACAGTGATGTCAGCAAGAGATGGTAGAATTTAATACTCTCTGCCATCCTGAAAGCTAGAAAACCAGCCAGTAGCACCTTATCAGTTGGATAACTTGCTTCAAGTCACTATCAAAAAAAACAGCATGGTCACATCATTACTACTTGAGAATAACATAAAGGGATAAACAAAAGCAAGAATGTCCCTGTAGGGTGACATACAGAGTGTTAGCATTGCAAATTTTGTTCTGTATCTAATCTATCTGCTCTGGATTCAAAGCTAACTTTTTAAAGGGATTTCCAGCTTTTCTGAGATAATGCTGTGGTTTATTTCACTACAGTTAAATGCTCCCAGTGTTCCACAACAACTTACCATCTTTGGGAAATGGCTTATTGTAGGAATTTAAATAGCTCTTGACATGTTACAAACAGCTATTTTTATAAAAACAACTTAGTGAAGTGAACCTAGACACACTTGTAAACATAAACATTTGATCAAGTTATAAGAGAAGGGGAGACATCCTTAACTCAGGCCTTAATTACAGCTTGATAATTACTGACCTTAAAAAGGCCAGCACTAATCTTCAAAGAAGGGAAAGTAGTTGCAGTCCTACAGGTTCCTATGCTCTGACAATGCTACCATGTGTGGCAGGTCTGTCAACTGTTTGAGTCTTTTACTAGTGTTTTAATCCTTTGCTTTGACCTCTAGCTTGTTTGATACTGTGGGTGAAAGGGGGAGAGACACGTCTGTGTCTTGGTGACTTGTGACTCTGACTTGGTGCTGCTGACTTTCCTGACTCAATGAGGTAATGAGAGATTTGAGAAATGCACAGTACTGCTTGTATACAGATCTTGAAAAATATCTTTCTCTGCCTTTGAATTTTGTAATTCGAGATGCTTCATTTTTGTACCAATCAACATCTAAGTGACTATTTTTGAAGTTTCTTTTCTCTTGTTGTGTTGTAGATACATACCTCACCATTGAAGAAGCAGAATATAGTCGCCACAAGCAAGCCCTAAGAGGAAGAAAATGAAAAGCATGTAAGGATCAGAATATGTACATAGATATTTGTTTGCATTGTTTGGAAGATGAGGCTTGAGGCATGCAAGATAAACTTTGATCTACTTCCTTTTCATCACAGACATTTCACCTAACATCTTCCTAATTCTCAGTTATATTTTTACACCAGTTTTTGTCTTTTCAATATATTTTCTTCCATATTACTGGCATTTCTAGATGAACTGTTCCGCCTATAAAGTTATTTTTGTTTGTGAAGCCAGGAGAAGGATAACTAAGTGATACTGGCTTTATGAAGCGAAGGCAGAGGAACTGCCCCACATGCTGCTGTGCATTTGTCAAAGTGAAGTTACCCAGTTAAGACTGTCACACAAGGGGAGCCCAGCTGTGCCAAAAAGGTGTTCAATTGAAGTGTATGATGGGATAAGTGGACCTGTTTGTACAGCATCAGTATGGATGGGAAGGTGTTAAAAACAGATATTAGAGGTCAGAAAAAGGGAAAATAAACCAACAAAAAACACAGATGAAATAGAAGGTAGGGAAGAGAGTGAAGATCATAGCTTGGTCCTAAACCTCTTGAAATTAATTCACTATTGCTACATTTGTTCAGATATTTCCTTACCTCTACAGGATTAAATAGGGTCAAAACAAGAACATGAGGTGAGGAAATGTGAAACAGGTAAGAGAGAAAATTCTTGTGTATAGACCCTGCTGTTCAAAACCACATAATTACACTGCTCTGTGTTCTAAAGAGCATTAACTCTTATTAAAATATCGTTACATAACAACGCCAGGAGCCAAATGCCCTCATTTTAGATTATTTAAAGCTGTTATGAGAAACTAAATTTATGGCAGTTTGTGAAATTGAGGGAAAAACTGCACTACAATACTCTGTGTTCCCAGGGGCTGCTCTGAGGTACTTTACAGCTGCATCTTCTTTAAAAGCTCTCATTTTACTGACTACCAGTTAAATTATAGCTGATACTTTGTAAAACATCTTGGACCCTCAAGTGCATGTTTTGGACTACAAAGATAAGGTAAAATGTTGTAGCAGAATGCTGATGTATCAAGGACACACACAAGCTGATTTGAAGAGGTGTCATCACCTGAATTTTAGCAATGATTTTGCTCCAATAACATTTCTTTAGTTGCAATATGTAATTGCAAATAACTTCAAATGTGAAGACAGAGGAGGCAGAAGGGCAATCAGAGTGAGCAAAAGAACTCTTTTTATGTTTTGGGAAAACAGTACCCTCTGAAAACTCCACTCCAGAACCCGGTATGTAATGCATATTATTTTTCCCCTATGCTCTGGTTTGGGAAATACCATGAAGTCAACCAAAAACTTGTGCCTTAACAGCAGACCTTTGGCAGATCACAGATGCCTAAATCTGAAATTTATGCAAATGTTCCACTTCCCTGTGGCCTATAATGATTATTACCTTGCACTGTGCATGCTACGTCAATTTGTGCTGTCTTGAAAAACATTTGCTGTGGTACTGTATGGTATGCAGTCACATCAGGGGTTTCAGTATTCTGCTAGAATGTGTTTATATTAACAGTAGTCAGCCACAATGGGAACTGAGATGGATTTTAATCTCCTCTGGGCTTAGAGAAGTTCAGTGGGACACAAAAGATAAGATTCCAGGAAGAGAAAAAGAAGTCTGTTCTCCACTGGGAGTGTTTTAGTGGAAATCGGGAACTGCAGTTCACCTTAAGGAAGAAACTGAACTTGAACTACTGATGTCATTTTCCATTTTATTTCATAGAATCATAGAATTGTTTGTGTTGGAAGGGACCTTTAAGATCACCTAGTTCCAACCTCCCTGCTATAGGCAGGAACACCTCCCATTAGACCAGATTGCTCACGGCCCCATCCAGCCTGGCCTTGCATGCTTCCAAATAAATAATGCCCTGTACAGTGTTCATTTAAATCCTACAGTTAAATCCTACAGTTAAACTACTTCTGTTCCTTTCACTATTGCTTTCTCTAGACCTTCTCTGTTAGAAAAACTAAAGAAGAAGCAGTGTTGATGCCGTATATCTCCACTTGCTCTTCTGGTCTGGAATAAGCTGAGAACAAGATGTGACTCACCTTTTTGAAATCATGGAAGTTGTACATCTCCGCTGACTGAAGAAATTATTTCCTTTGCCCTATGTATTTCTCACTGTTCTTCTTTCAACAACAATAGCCCCCTGGACTCTGCCATCCAAAGTGTATACTGCTCCTGAATCTACTTGTAAATAAGTCAGAAACCTCTTTAACAACCACACACAGATCTGGAGGTCCCCAGCAGACTTCTGGCACTGGGGAATAAAGGCTCCTATGAACTCAGCCAAATTGGGGACATTTCCTATCACTTTACTCATTTCTTACCTATCTATCATATTTCTGCCGCTCCAGTGGCTTTCTGTCTTTTCTGAGCTTAAGTGGATCTGAATTGTCCTTGTACTCCTGAATCTATCACAGGAGGAAGGAAAGGAAGTCCAACAGAACAAAATTCTTTTTACAGATGACAAATAGAACAGTGTTCACCCACAATTTGGGAGTAAAGCTCACATTTCAAGAGCAGCTTTTCCAAAATTTATATATATATATATTATATATATATATATATACACAATCTTTTTTCCTTTTAGATGTTAACCCACTATGTAAGAAAGAAAAAACATCAGAAAACACTACAAAGGACCCAGTAACCAATTGTGTTCACTAAGAGGCTCAAAAGATAATAGTGGAAGTACACAGATGGAAGATCTCCACAATGACATGTTGCAAATCTCATGAGCCCCAATTACAGCTGTAATGAAACCAGGATGAACACACACACAGAGCTGTGTCTAACACTGAGCCTGTGGCCCTTGGGCTCATCTACAAGTAGGAATGAATGCTCATTTTTCATCTTTTTAAACGTTATATAAGCGCTTCTTGCTCTTCCCTGTGCTAAAGAAATCTGAGGACATGTGTTGAAAAGACAAGTGGACAGAATAAAATTTATTGTGCTTCCCTAGATAATTGCTTTCACTGACATTTGCATGAATTTGGGCAATTTATATTTGAAATTAAACCACTCTGCTTAGCAATAGCATCTGTGAGATGCCATCTGGAATAAAGGTGGAGGTTAATTTTCTGTTAGATTCCCCATATCATACGCTCAAATGTTTCCCCTTTACTCACACAGTAAAAACCCCAACCCAAATAAATACTGAGAGGATTGGAAACAGACTGTTTGTCATGCAGGGGAGTAAGGTAACATTTCTTGAAGCTTGATGAGGTCTCACGACAGATGGGAGTCTAATGAGTCTGAAGGAGAACAACAGATAACTGGTATGGCATCTGCCCACTTACAGATAGCAAACTATGGGATGTGTCAGCCTTCTGTGCAAACACAGAAATGATGTTCATACACAACTGTTGAACAATATTAGGATAAGATCAAGAGAAAACATGCAGCAAAGATCTGGAAGATGAAATGCACAAGTAAACTGCTTGTTGCTTTTAATCAGAGCAAATACTAAAGTGGCTCTGTGTCTTTATAGAATTATAAGCCATGTCTCATGCCAGTAAAATACTTATCCTCACTAAAATTGCCATCTCACCTGGTTTTGTGAAATACAAATATCACAGCTGTAACACGTGCCTCTGGCACTAACAGACTTTTCATGCCTGCTCATCTCTATCAGGCCTTTTTTACAACATCCAGCATATTTTCAACCACAGTCCATTATGTGAATGATTATTATAGTTCTATTAGTTCTGTTTCTGCTTCTTCTGATATCTATGTAATTTTTTAAATAGTTCAGGGTACTATGCGTATCTTCAGCTGTAAAGCTACAGAGATACCAGTAGCAAATATAAACTTTGTGTCTATGGAGCCAGGAAGGTTTGGGATGCTGATAATTTTATGAGGGATAGACACACTATTATAACTTGTGAGAGGCTGGATGTATGTTATTATATCACGTAGGGCCCACGGGTTAATTCTGTATTTATTTGACATAAACCTACCATATTCTCTCTAATTGCTGCTGTTTTGTTTGGGTTTTTTTTCCTTTTTTTTTTTTTTTTTTTTTTTTCTCAGGGTGCAATCCCCGCTGACAATGAGCCCTCTAGATCAATTATCTCTGTCTTCCACTGTGTGCAGTTGTAAAACCGACCTATAATACATTATCAGTTGACAGAGGGTAACAGTGACTATGGGATTGGTAGCAGAGATGGGGACTATGTTTATTTGGACATTAAGGCCTTTATAGATTGCTTCTAAAATTCATTATTTCTGGAATCATGTGAGACCCAAAAGCACATGGCTCTCTGATGAATCATGCCTAAGGGACTGTCTAGAGTCATAAGCTCTCAGACCTTTGTGAACTTGACTGATCCCACAGTAATTTTTTCTCTGTGTTTAATACTGGTCAAGGACATTTATGCTTGACAGGCATTTGACTTATATTTCACTCTCTACAGGATGTAATTTGCTCAGGTTAAAAACAAACAAAACCCCATGCAAATGCTCCAAATTTATGTGTGTTTCTGATACTTCAATTGTATTTCTTCTGGCTTATGGCTCCCTAAAAACAATACAGCATATCTAGATGTGCTTATTTCTGTTATTCCTGAGCATCTCCACTACAAAACTAGTCAAACTTACCACTTCAGTTTTTCTATGAATGTGCTGTCATGCATACACGATTTTGAACTGATAAGGGTGATATAAACAGGAAATCTATGTTTGCAGGATACATAGATTTTGGTAGCATTACTTACCATCTCATTAAAGGAATTTTGTTGTTCTTGTTGTTAAGACTTATTTATTTACTACAACATTAAAATAACTTCTGCCTTTCAGCATAAAAGAAGAGCAGAAGTGTGCTTGCCCGTGTTGCCCTCTACTCACAAACGCATCAGCAATTTGCCTTTCCTCAGCAATAGGGGACTGGGTAAGTTAAGAGAATAAAGCAGACAACCAAGCATTTGAAGTCATATCATTTTTTGTTTAAAAAATAAAAGAAAATCCAATTGAACAATGACATATTTTCAAAGTATTTTTGAAATAAAGATGTCAGTGTTATAAGTGTTATACTTTAATTTCAGCTATTTAATAATGGAATTTTAACTCCTAAATCAAGCTTCATTGTCACAATTTTTCTTTTGTGTATTGGAATTCCCTCCGTACAATACTTTGCATGCAGCTAATTTTATTATTAACCTCACAGCAGCAGTTTCAGCACTTAGAAATAGCACTTTCAACATAGAAGACCGTTGAGATCTCGGTTCTCTCTGCTTAGTTTAGAAGTAGTGCCATTTGATCTTTTCCCCTCATTTTTCTGTTTCTTTTATCTCATGTTTTTTCTTGATATATCAATGCTACTTGTGCTGAGGTAGATAATTCAGCAGTGTAAAGGCAATTGAAAATATAAAACCACAATCGTGCTCAATTTCAGTGCAAGACAACTGACAGCAACATCTTGGACTAAATAAGCTTAACAGCAAGCACTCACTTAAGCTGAAGTTGCTACTATATAGCATACCTGGTAATGCATTAATATATGCATGATGTAATCATATATTTCTCCAGCAAGTCGGTTTTCTGGTCTCCAGGGAATAATAACAAACTGAATTCCTAGTAAGGGAACCAGGATTAACGTGGCTCTGACAGCTTTCATATACATGTTGGACTCAGCACGGTGGGTATCTCTTAGCTTTGTCACCAAAACTCGGACAATGTTAAGCAAAAAGAAAAAATTGACCTGTAAAGCAAAGCCATTATAGGTAAAAGCAACCAAATTAAACAGGCATTCAAACCAAAACCATGGAATACATAAATGGCTTTAAAATGCAGTTTCCTAGCTTCATTGTAGCTCCCAGTGTGCACCCCTGGGAGTCAGACCTTAGAGAGTACCTTGAACACCTTCAGAAAACAGACATTAAGCTGCTATATGTGCTTCCCCGAGGAACCTGAATGGATGTTTGAGATAGGCAAGGAACAGTTCTGAGTGTTTTGACACTGACATCGTCAAACTGAGGATCTCCAAGGAACAAAACATCTCACAGAGTTTAAGCACAGCGGATGAATTATCCCCTAGGAAATGGCTGCTCTGCAAGTCACCAAGTTGTCACACTTTGTGCTGCAGCCAGGTGAGAAACCCGCAGGGGTCCCTGGGTGTACAGAGCCTACAGGGTACACACATTCTTTGAGGGACCTGCTTTGGCTCACATGTGCCATCACTTCAGGATTGTGTGAGCAAAAGGCCAAGTCTGTTGCTGAGAAAACCTAGGCTCAACTTTGCCTCCATGGGACTGTAGGGTCCTATGTACGCTGCCCATAGGTAACAAAACAAGCTGGAATAGGGCAGAAAGACCAAACAGTTGAGAAAGTTTTGCACCCTACTCTTTATATCAGCCCTTTCAAGTAGCCATTATCTAAGTTCCAGAGTCATTTCTAAAAACCTGACTCCAGCCATGGGTGCTCAGCACAGGGCCACGTTGCCCTGACTTCACAGAGCTCCCAGCAGGATGTTCATGGGAGTACATGGGCTGATAATGAGCCCTGAGGACATCATGGATATCAAAGATTTCCTTTCTCCCCAGTATATAACCAGGCCACCTTTCCTACTCCATTAGATACCAGCAAGCACCCGTGCTTATGAGCTTCAGCAGACTTCCATAGCAACCATTTTTAAGATAAGTATCCTCTTATTACATAACTAAAATACATACTTTAATAGTCCCAAATCCATGCATATGTGAGAAATCTCACTTGGATCATTCAAAACAATAAACCATGAATCAGTAAGCTTTCACAAAGCACTTTGTAACTTCTTAGCTACTGAAAGACCTTTCAGCTGTTTTACATTCATGCTCTATTGGGAAAAAAAAAAAAAAAAAAGGAGTAATAAATGACTTCTGAGATCCCATTCAGCATTAAATCTAAATCTTATTCTCCATCCTCCTCTGACTTCACTCCCTTTTACTTAACCTTCACTTTTAGAACTTTTTGAAGTTTCTGTGTAATGTGAAAGAAAGACTCTGCAAAGGTAAAAACCCTCAGCTCCTGAGTCAGGCTACCACTATGAGATTTCTGTAGCAAATCATGAAGGACACTGTATAAACAGTGACAACTTCAAGAGAAAAATAAAACTGGAAACAGCATAAGAACAAGACAGAACATATAACAACTTATTTTAAAACAATTACAAATTGTTCTGCTTCCATAAAACCAGCCTCTCCTCTTTTCTTTGCAGCTAAAATGTGCAGACTTTGGGCTTGGTGATCAAAATAAAGGCTGACCGGCATCTCCTAGAAGCTGGCTTTATGACAGCAGCAGTCAAGATCAAGCCAATAAACCCACAGCAGATGTGATCCTGCAGGGATGGCAGGCTGAATGCGGCAGGGATGAACTGGCTTCTCTGTATTCCTGATAGGCATAGTTACTTCTCAAGAAGGGGCAGAAAGACCTGTATTCTTTTTTTAGCCAGTAGACAGAGGGTTGTTTCTTTATTCAGAGGTATTCTCAGCATTCACCACCATACTCTTTGATCTGCTAGGCCATTTCTGCAGGTATATCCATGCAGAAGTTTGTAAGCAAGTGGAAGCCTGAAAGCTGAAAGCGCATCTTGGATGGCACGCTGAGATGTGTTTGAGACTTGGGCTGAATAAAACTCAGTTATGTAGTTCAGTTGAAAATCTGATTACATTTCCGGTGGTTCCTTGGACTGATTTATGAAAAATATTGAGAGCCTTTCTTTAAAAGAGAAGATCACAAACTGCTTTCAAATTTTTACCAGAAGACCTGAAGTACACAATTTTATATTCTGTACACATTAGCAGCATTTCTAAAATAATTATTAAATGGTTGATAGGAAATAACATTCTTACCAATAAAGCTGCCATTACAGGTCCATGAACAATATAAAGCAGGTGAGTGTCAACACTCATCCAGCAGCTGGAGGGGAAATATACCACATAATTTATTATTCATTCAAAATGTGTAACACAATTAAACAGTGCTAAATTTCTTCAAAAAAAAAAAAAAAAGACATGCTACTCACTTATCATTGAAGTATTTGGCTCTTGCAACTGCATGAATTGAAGCTGGCACTAAAGGAAACCCTGAAAACATACAAATATCATAAAACAAATATATGTAAAGTCCCAGCTTTCACCCAGCACCTCAAGGGAAGCCACTGCTCTGACAGGTAGCAGAATTGAGCAAATGTGTACTGAACCAGGGGGAACATGCCATTCTTAACATATCTCAGTTGTGCACATCCTGACTTTAAGTAGCAATCTGCTGCACCCCCCCCCCCCCCCATCTATCTTCCTTCAGTTTCTGTGTATGTAGTCTTCCTTTCCAGCAGGCTAGAAACCTGGGAGCCTGTGCTTCAACACTGACCCCACCTTGTACAATCTTGCACATAGGGACAGCTGGGGATCATCTACTGCTGTCTGTCCTTTGCAGAGAGCTCCGTGTACACTCTTGGACACAAACACTTTAGAAGAGGCAGAGAATACTCCGAGTAATTCTTGAGTGTTCTTGCCACAGAACACAGGTCAGCCAATGCTGGAGTGAAATTGCGGTTAAAAAAAAAAAGTATGTAAATAGGACACTCTGCACTCTCCAGGCATCTCTAAGCAACAGCTACTTGCTTCACTGCTAAAATAAGTTCTAACGGCAGTTTAACTTCAGAGAACAATGGAGCTGTGGGAGAATAAAACGATGGATTGTCTTCTCTTTTATACCATTAGAAAATGATTACTTGGCTTCTTGCTGCAGAATGCTTTTTTAGAGAAATAAAAATATCTGAACAGAAAGAAAAGAGCTTCGACTCTCAGGATGACCTTATGGGACTAGCAGCTTCAGAAAGTCCTTTTGTTTTGGAAATGGAGCAAGTTTGATCGAGTTTTGTTGACAGACTACGTAGACTGAAATGCATTTTTAAGGGACGGCTCTTTAACAGCAAAAAGCATTGCAAGTAGATTGCTCCACATGATTCCTTGGGACCTTTTTCTTCTGCTAAATGCATTAACCTAAAATATTTGGCTCAACAAATTCTCATGCAAATCTGAAGAACACAACGGAAAGTTTTCATTAATAAGGTAAGAAACTCTTGACCATCTATGGCTCAGATTTCCAGCCACAGGCTGGTCCATGCAGCTAGCTTGGAAAGGGCCAGTGGCAGTGAGAAGGGGAACACCAAGAAGGCCTATCGTGTCCTCATGACCTCACTGTTTCACTTCAGAGGTCCCATATATGTGTTATGAAAGCCAAGCAACTCAGAAAAGGTCCTACTCCAGCTATCCCAAGAGAAGGTATGCCATACCCCTAAAGGTCATGCCAGGTCCTCTTTGAAAAAAATCTGGCAATCATGCTTAATTGTATTTCCAGTTGGATTCAGAAGATAGTCTGCTTCAGCATTGCCCAGATAAACGATTCCCTTTTCAATTTTATGTGGATGAAGCAGCCTGAAGGAGCAGAACGCAGTTGGATGCACCCACCTGATGCTGTTATTATGCCCCGCATAAAGGTCATTTTCTGACCCACTGAAACAATAGCACATAAAAAAAGGGCACTCTCAGCAGCAGGTACCAAAGAAGGTGTCATCTGAGGGCATCCATCTTCAAATACATTCACCTGTGTCAGATTCTGTTCAATCATCTGCATCGTTTTGTGGAAGCGTTTTTGTATTTGCTCAGATTTTTATTTTTTTAAACTAAGTTATTTTACAAACATCAATAAAGATTTTTCCAAATAAAATAAGCTAGATTGTCTTGCATAGGGATTAGTTGTAACAAGGAATAATGAGTATATTCATCTTATATTGTACATTTATCTTGATTATATGAATTATAATTCAGAGCATGAACTGCTGTTGTTGTTCTGCATTGCCCGTTGGGGAAACATCTCTCTCTTCATTGATTAACATAGCTGGACATTTGAAGACAGACCGTGTGAGTACTGATTTTGGAAGCAGCAGAATTATACTGATTTGTGCAAACTTTAGGGGTGGCCAGGTAGTCCTAATTATTAGCAGTAGGATCTAATGACTTCTACTTCAGTTAGAAGGTGCAAATGACTTCTTTGTGTGATAGTATCCATCTAGTTTCATTACTAAGGATGCAGACTTCACAGTCAGAGTTGTGTCATTTTCTATTAACCTTTCTCTCTCAGTATATCATCACACTATTCCCATAGACATTGCTTAGCTCTGTGACAATGCTGCAGATACTGATGAGCATCCTTTCAGTTATCTTCACTGAATTACCCATCAAGATATCAGTAATGCTCTCAACCATATTTCAGCTAGCTCATAAGCTTTCACACCAAGCCAGCTGTCCCAGTTGCACAAGATGCATTACCTAAAGCGAACAACACATAAGCAAACAAAATATGTTACTGCCCACTTTTCTCCTGCATAATGTGATGCAGAGTGACAGTACTTCAGGAAGTCTTACGCTCCACGAAGACAGCAAATGTTTTAACTGGAAGGAAGGGTATAAAATTACTCTTCATATAGGGCTTCCATTTTCAAAAGCAGAGGGCTACCAAACTTTGTGCATTCAAATATTCTGAACTATGAAAACTGTGATAGCAGCTATTTGAAAGCAAATAACTCCCCCCAAAACAAAGCAACAACAACACAACAACCAATAAAACGGCTTTTTGCTTTGCTGTTATAATCCTGTTAGCATCTGCTACTGGATGTCCAACTAGCAGTTGGAGTCACGGTTTTAAAGTTCTTCAAAACATTCAGGTTCATTTTTCTCCCATCTAACCAATTCCCCTTTTTTCCTGTATTAAAGCTGGAGAGCTGTTTTTCACATTCCTAGTGTAAATGAAATAATGAAAAATGAAATGATGTTGATCAGGCATTGCATTTGCAAGAAGGATGAAAAATAGAAAGTACATTCTTTATGCTTCAGCCTGGGATTGCAAGAGATGGTGCAAGCAAACCATAATGCAGGGAGATGATGAACAAAGTTCTGTCATTTACTGCTTAGTGCACCAATGGGTTTTAAAATACAAGGCCTGGCTCACCAGAAATAGAAACGAGGCCAGAAATTCACAGCTCCCAAGCTGGAAAAAAGCTATTGCTAATGATTTTCTGTCAATGTTGATTTGGATTGGATTTACAATAGAGATTTAAATGTGAAAGAAATGGTACTTCACTCCAGTATATTGGTTGTATTCACGTGGCCTTTCATTGAACCAGGCAGTACAAAGAATAAATACCTGTTGTTGCTAATAATTAAATGGCAACAACTCCCTCAGTGAAAACAGAAGCGATCTGCATATTTGGAGCAGAAGGAGACTTAGACATGATTTCTTGGTCAATACACACGTTACTAGAGAGACTTTGTATGGCATTTGTAACCTCTCCCATAGTATATCACTGAGATTTGCTAACTGACAGCTGAAATGCCTTGACACTGACAACAGACAAAATAAGAACAGAGACATTATCTACTCCTCTGTAAAATGGTATCTTCTCCCTTAAAGTACCATCTGCCAAAGTATACCTGATATTGGATTCAGTCTCAGAAAAGCTCTGGTTCTTCTTTGTATGTGCTGCATTTTTACAAAGTGGGAGTCACAGATATTGATTTTCCTCCTTCTCATTTCAGAATAAATATGTTTTTATAGCAGATTAACATTTTTGCATGCAAAGTGACAAAACTAAACATGTTCTGTTCAGATGAGAGATGCACTTGGATAACAATCTATTTCACTCTCAAAGCTTTGCTTAACAAAGCTTAACCACTTCTTTCAGCAAATCCCAGGGTGCAGCAAGTAACAGATAATGACAGCTGCTGACATTTTTGTGACTCTCTAGACTCACACAAACAAATACACTCTAATTTAGGACCCAAGAACTCAGTCCTAGGCTATGACTTAGTAGCATGAATACAATGCAAACATCTGAAGCATCCACTAACTTGCTACAAAGCACACCATACATACCCCAGCCCAAGAGGTAGTACCAGTGTAAGCGCTGCTCCTCTGCAAAGACAGCCACCACAATCAGTGTGTGCAGGTAAATGCCTTCACACAGCATCCAGAAGTAGTTGCAGCCCAGCATGTACTGGTGGAAAAACTGCAGCACTTTGCAGCTTACCTGCCAGGCAAATGAGATAATGTCACACACCTGACTAGCATTCTACATCTAAGCAGGCAAAGGTAAATTATAATTCTATGCTATAAGAAAGCAAAGTGAAACAGATGCCCAGATCTTGCTGGGTTTTTTTTGGCACATATCAGTGACAGGGATTTAAAACTTTATAAATGGATGAATAAAGCAAAAAGCCTTCACAAAAGAGTAAAAAATTGTATTATAACAGCACTTCAGAAGCAGTCTGCAAAAAAAATCCCTTCAAAAGTCCTTAGTTCCAAGTTTTTTAGAACTGCACTTGTTTTTTAGAACAAGCAGCCTATTCTAGAAAAAGGCTTTGTGAAGGACATAAATTGGAGCTCTAGTTTGGTGATTTCTTTCACTTAGAATTTTCAAAGACTTGCTCAGCTCTCCTGTGAGTCAGTCACTCCTCTAAAAGCAACACCCAGTTCTGAACTCCCTCCTTTGAGAACAAGTGCTGCAGGCAGTGGAGATGAAAAGATATGGAGATAAGTGAGGCTGTGAAGCTGGACAGTGGTTCTTGCCTGTGACTCAGATGAAACTGAGACTTCAAGCTGGTTGGTGAGCAGATGCTGGAAAGAAACACATTGTGTCCATTCACGAGCTGGTGTGGGAGGAGACCACTCCTCCTTTGAGAGGCTCTGATGTCCATCCGCTTCCACCATGTGTCCCAGTGCCCAGGAGGCCTATGGCACAGGAGGGCGATGCAGGGATCTCTTCAGGGAGCACCAGCGGCTACGTGGATATCTGATGATGACTCCCTCAGTGATGGCAAAATGCCAGTTGCCACCATAGCCACAAGAAAATATTCCTTCCCCTTTGCTTCTCCAGATGTAAATCCAAGGTAAATTACCTGGACTAGAGGCAATGTTTTTGCTAGGAGTGACTTGTCTCTGACATTTCAACCATTCAGCAGAGGACTGTGCCCCGTGTCTGTCTGGAGGACTTACAGTGCCCCTCTGGGACAGAAAAGCAGGTTTGATAGTGATTCTGTTGTTGAACAGTGTTCCCAAAGCAATTCACAGAACATGGCGTTTAGCTCTGTTTCAGTATTTGCAATGCAGCTTGTTGCTCTGACAATAGAAGATCATTGACAGTGCAGCTAAAAGAATTCAGATAGGATTAACTTGAAGGACTGTTTTTTGTTTGTTTGTTTGTTTTGATTTGTTTTCATTTCATTTCTTTTGCTTGCCACACAGAGCAAAGCAGTCACATAGTTTTTCCACACTATGCCTGAACAGTTCCTACAAAGTATGCTGAAAAAGGATAAAAAAAAGAAAAAAGAAAACAAGAAGGATTTGCTGTTTTCAGTGAACTTTCTGAGTGAGGGAGTAACTAACTACATGAACAAAGCCAGCCCTTCTGCAACTTTTATCTGTAGCTCAGTACTTTTATACAGAAAACATACTGCCTGAAGACAATACATCTAAACTTAATTTGCTTAATTTCCTCAGCATTTCCTTCTTTCCTGTGCCCTCCACATGAACTTGTGGCTTTAAAAATAAAATTAAGCACCTATGTTTTAGAGTAATGGCTATGCAGACAGCTCATGACTCTTTTGAGTAATGTAATCACTTGCTATGCAGTAAGTTACAGACTGCCATTGGCACGACATGAAGGATGTGTGTGATTAGTACTTGGATCCACATCACATTAATTTGAGAACTAATCTGAAAAAGTTACCGTGAACAGTTTAAGCACAACAATTCATTGCGATGAATTATGCTGAATTCCTATCAATCAAACTACAGTGAAAATCAATCTTCACTTTGGATGAGCTAAAAAATACAGCAGGCTTCAGCTGTGGTTGAGTGCTGCCATGGAAATATTTTCCTCCCATGAAAAGCAAGTGTTTTTCTTAGATCAGAGCAACCTGTTGCTGATGAGAAATGGATTTATGTGTGGTGTGAATAAAACATGGCAAATGTAGCCACACATCTCAGTGTACGTTAGCCTTAGCTGGGAAAACTACAGGACTCTGAAGTTTTGTGAAGTGCTTATTCTTATAGAAACAAACAAAAAAAAGAAATTGCAAGATAATACAGGAGCAAATCTTTGATCACTTCCATGCTTGATAACTTGAAGATTAAAAAAAAAAACAACATTTTTTTGTCTTCAGTTGAAGTTAAATACATTTTGATGCAAGCTCTTTCTGTCATTGTATCTCACACAATATGCAGCATGGTCAAATCCAGGATTTGAAGGATTATCACAGCACAGATACTGCTGCTACTACCACCAGGACTGATGATATGGAGTAAAATGTCATCAGCTCTTGGTCTGTGGGTGTGCACTTAAGCTGCAGGGGAAAAAAGGGGTCAAATAATAGAACATGGTCGGGCAAGACCAGGTCCTACCTAGCAAATCTTGCAAAGAGTTTTGTAACTCATGTGAACACCTCAGCTGCTGTATGAAATGAAAAGTTTCAAAAGGATGCTGGAACCACTTTGTGGAGAAGAAAGAAAAAAATCAATCTCCTTTCAGAAGCTAGAACTGGCCTCTGTGATTTTTTTCAGGATTTACTGGTGCATTATAAATACTGCTAACATTCCAGGCCTATCAGGAGGGTCCCAAAGTTCCACCTGCCTATGCAGGATTGTGCAATTGCATGGCCATGCTGCTGGCATGCTGCTCTCCTTGGCTAGGGCACAGCCCCTCCTCACAGATCACAGGATCGCATACTCATGCAGTATCTCGAGTTGGAAGGGATCCGTTAGAATCACTGAGTCCAACTCCTGGCTCCACACAGGACCACCCAAAAATCAGAGCATATGACTGAGAGCATTGTCCAAATGCTCATTGAACTGTGGCAGCTTGGGGCCGTGACCACTGCCCTGAAGAGCCTGTTCCAGTGCCTGACCACCCTTTGGTGCAGAACCTTTTCCCAGTCCCCAGCCTGATCCTCTCTGCTGTTCCCTTTTGTTTTGTCCTTCTTTTATTGTGGCACCCAAAACTGTACACAGTACGCAAGGTCCTTACATGCCATTTCCCTGCTAAACTCTCATTGGCTGACAGAGAGAAAGCAACAGCGATAATTAATGCAAAATTAAATAAAAACCAGACTACTGCCTTCATCAAAGTAACAAAACGTAACATCCACTTGTAATTGATTTTGAGCAGGTCTTTCTAGTAATTCAGTAAGAATAAGGCTAAGTTTTATCAGAGGGAGGGCAACTCTCCCAGATCCCTGTGTCTGTGTTCCCGTGATGCGTCCCCTGTGGCTGAGGGGCCACAGGCTGGAGTTGGGAGCCCTGGGTTTCACAGCCTGCCTTGCCAGCTCCACAGCGCCTGACCCGTCACCACGGGGGCAGGATGCCTGGCAGTGTGCAAAGTGAAGCCTCTCCTCAATTGTTTTCCATCCACTGAAGTGCCCCAGGCTGACATTTGCAAGCAATAAATTGCTAAGAATAGGCCAAACAAGGTTAATAGTTTTCGGCCAAGCCAGCTACATGAGACATTACTATAGATGTACATTTCTCTGTTTAAAGGGAAATAAGCATGTTTGCTCTCACTGAAGATCAGTCAGAGTGGGCTCTCTTCACGTCTGCAGAACCCCCCTGTGCACAACAGCTCTTCTTAAGAAGAGGTTGTGCTGCTCCCCACAGAGACCAGACAGGATTTATTCCAACTCAGTTTGAAGGCAATAAAATGCATTCTCAGACATTCTTAGCATGTTTAAGGAGTAACTTGAAGTTTGGTTATTGACCTGCCTTATGCTTTTTTTTTTCCTGGTTATTATAATGCTTTTCTATGAAAATATTCTTAAATTCTCAGTATCCATATGTTACACAAATAAGCAATAAAAGGACTTTCCAGCGCAGGACAGTGCTAAGCATGGTAGCTGTAAATCATGGACTATCAGACCGTCATACCATTATACAATATATCTACTGTGAGTCATCCATTAAACTGTGTTCCAGTCAGAAAGCTGGCACACAGGGACTCAGGCTAAGATTAATGTTTTAATATACTTTTAAACCATTTACAGAACAAAATGTACACAGTTGCTTAGAGGGTTCCTAGGTTTTGTGTTACGAGAAAGCAAAATATGAAATTAAGCATTGAGAGATATTTTTAACAGCATCCCTACCTATGCCTACACTGTGAGAAGAAGCCAGCCTGGAATTAGGCATGGAATTAGGCATCAGTGATTAACACAGACACATCCATACACCACAAACTCCCAGCTGCAGTCACTGTCCTGGGGCTGCAGCCTGGAACCCAGCAGGATAGGGCTGGGATCGTATGGGGTCCATGCGGTGAACCCAGCACTGCAGTAAGCAGGGAGCAAGGCAGAGCAAGGTACAGTATCCTTGTGCTTAACTGGCTTCCTCAGCTGGGGCAAATCTCTAGTGGATCCACACACCTTGCACACACAGCCAGCAAGTACATTGCTATGACAATCTCCTGTGAAAGACCTAATGGCTTCTCGTGGTCACTGAGGCCAGGTACGAAAACTGCTGGGTTAGATGGTGTCAGGAAGGTGAGTTACTGAACAGCAAGATTTCCCTTCTGGATGCTAGCTGGTCCCTTGAGCTTCATGGAGCTGCTAAACGCGCTGTATGTTAAGAAGGATGTCCAAGGAAACAAAAGCAGGAAATCTGAAGAAAGGTGTTAAATGGGAAGGGAGATGCCGAGATTTTGCTGATTTTGGTATCAGCTGTTCTGGGTGCTCATTTCTCACTGCCACAGTGGCAGGACCTGCAGGGTCCAGAGACAGTGGAAAAAAAATAAAAATGTAAAAGCATTACAGACTTTTCACAGGGAGAGTTGAATCTGCAGTTTGGTCTCCATCCATATTGGGACTGTGGGTCTTCCTGGCCTCTCTTGCAGAAAAGATGCAGAACCCAAACCTAAGAACAAACCCCAGAGTCTGAGGCCTTCAGCTGCAGGACCATGATGCATTCTGCAGTACAAGATCCTTTCTGAGGGAAACAACACTCATCCTCCCAAGTAAGAGGTCATATGTTGGGAAAACACTGCAGAAATAAAATCTGAAGAATCTGATGGAGCCTGCATTATTTTGACATTGAAATACCTTGAGTCTGGGCTACATGAAAGCTATTGTTCCCCCTTTGAGACTCTGCTTTGAGATACTTGAACCTACTAGGAGATACTGCTTTAAAAGAAGAGAAAGGAAATGCAGTGTATAATTTCTGAATTATTCCTAAGGAAAGGAAAATGAGGAAATTTGTCCCAAAATAAATATTTAGTCTCTTAAATTGTTTTTCCTTCCCCCCGAAGCCAGCTGTTAATTTGATGGTGTCTTACAATTGAGAAAATAACCAGAATAACTTTGTTGTGGAAGCTCAGATCTTTCTCAGAGGTGGTGGCTGGCTGATTTCAGTCCAGATATAGTTGTTCCATAAAAACCACAAATGTTCTTCACAGGAGTGTAATTTCTGAATGCTGTGAACATCCTTTAATCATCCATACTTCATCTTCTGGGCATGGCACATCACATTAGTGAATCTGACACCACCAGGATTACACAGTGCTTTGTTTTCTCCATTACTCTGAGAGTTCTGAGGATATAAACAAGAATATAAAGACCTTGGGAAAAAATGATGGGAATTACTGCTCTGTTTCATGCCATTTAGACACTGACAGCTCTGTCTTAAAATGAATGCAGATATTATTCCAGCCTGAAAATTTGTCAGAGTTCTGCATTAATCTCTCTGAATTTCATTGTGGGGAGAAGACTTGATTGTTCTGAGGAGTTTTGAATTCGTATTATACTTCAGAATAGCTTTCAGTCATCTCTTTGAGCTTGCAGAGATCCCTGCAAGTATTCTACCTGGAAACAGGAGGAAGAAAAAGATGTACTAAAATGAAAACCTCCAGAGATTCTTTGAGAGGGACAGGAAAGTTCTGGAAATAGTTTAATGAAGAATCAATTTAATCTGACAAGAATGGAGCCTTCTGAAGCTCAATCCTGAGCATAACACTGGAAACAACGCTAAGTATCAAAGCACATTTATCCTCTGTGGAGCTCCATCCTGCAGCTTCCCAAGGGAACTGCTGACAACTGTAGGCCACACAGACCAATATTTTTGCCACCTATCTTCCCTGGTGTAAGTCATGGATCTCTCATTTGAAAACGTGTATTTTAAAAGCCCTAAGGCTCTCTCAGCCTTCATCAGAAAGAACAGAAAATAGCAAGAGACAAAAATTGTGTGCAATAGTGAGAAGTTATCACTGTTGCTGAAATGCTGTGAATCTCCTCTGTATTCTTGGCTCTCATACCCTGTTTATTCCTTTGAGAATAGGGGAAGCCAACAGTGCTGTAACCCCACAAATCACAGTAATTACTTCACAGACTTATCTTCCTACACAACTCCTTTTTATTTTCACTATTCTACCATAATAGGGAGGAATGCCTAATGTACTTGGGCAGTCAAGATTTTCACTTGAACTAGTCAATGGTGAGACTTTTTATAGTTCTCTAGTCTCCATGACAGTACTATTTTTTTGTAATATTACTACTACCATGACCTTGCTTTACTCATTGTAATGCTAATTTGAAATGCTTGGAGTGGGAGAGGGCTACATGCTGCTGGCCCTGTTAAATGGAGGAAGAACAAGCAGCAGCAGCAGGAAGAGTGGCAAACTAGTTCAAAATCTTTGATGTTTATCTACAAAAGGAGGCAAGAATGGGTTTCAGCATTCCATATCCCATGTCTACCTCAGTGAGAGCTAAGCCCACACAAGGCTCCCAAGAGCTTCCAGTGGAGGACTGCTCCGTGCTACGGGCACCACAAAACTGAAGTTCAAATTGAACCTTTCACACCATACAGTGTCAGAACTAAGGGAAAAACTGCTACACGGAAGATGAAGGGGCTAGAAAATGCCTGGAGAAAGAAAGCAGGTATTCTCTTCACTAGAACAACAAAGTGATAAAAATACAATAAGATCTCTTGAAGCTTTTCCAGAAGCATTTCTATTTAATTACTGAGCCATTACTGACTTGGGTCCCATCTGCAAATACTGCAGTGCCCACAGAGTAGATCAATTATTCAGTTTCAATTATCAGTTTCTCATTAACAGAGTTATCCCTCCAGTCATTAGCTGTATCTTTCTTTATCTCAATTTCTTTATCTCAAGTATTTGGTATTAAAATTACTAGTCTTGTGAAATAAGAAAAAATGAAAAATACAGATCTGATATGCAAGGCTATATTAAAAGATTAGGCAGCAAGAGTTTTATTTTATTTCTAGGCTTTTTAACAGAGAACATAATGTGTTGTTCACAGACAACTCTTCTTCTGCAGGTCATTCTCGAAAAAGAAGGCACACCTTCCTACAAAATCTGTTTCAGTAACAGTATTATTGATGCAGTTGCTACTTCATATACAAGATGCAAATAATTATCTTACACAACAGTTTTCAATACATACATACAGGTATTCGTGCATGTGTTCCTGCTCTTTTTGTTCAAGTGCCCCAAACTTATTTTTTTTTTTACTACTTCTTTTATGGCCATCTGGGCTCACAACCTTCACTTCCATAATTTCAGTTCCAGATAAATCTTATAGAGAAAGAGGGAGATGGAGAGAGACAGAGTGGCAGAGAGAATTAAATAACGAGAAAACAGGAAAAAAAAAAGGGGAAAATTAGAATTAAGATGTGAAAGGATTTGAGTTGCCAATTTATATGAGTAGAATAATAAAATCTTTGCAGAAAAATATATGTGAGTAAAGATGCATTACGATATCTCATGGAAATGATACTTTCGATTTTTTCACAGTGTATTCAGATTCAGGAAAAATGTGGGTGTCTTGATGTTGGGGATGAAATTCCTCTTTTGCTTCTCTTGTCTTTTCTCTGGGTTATTTAACAGAACCTTCTTTTTTCTTTGCAAATGATATGGAATTGTTGATATCCTCATAAATATGTATTCACTGTAAGTACTTTTCCCTTGACATTATATATTTAAGATCTGCTGTGAAACATTAGGCAGAAAAAAAAAAAACAACAAAAAAACAGGAGGTACGAAGGTGGAAACACATCTATTATTTTGCAGATTAAATACCATCAACTTCACCTCTGAGTGTGGCCATACATACGAGGTATCTGTGACTCCAAAATTCCTTCCATGCTCTTCAGCATTTCTGTACATATATTTGAAGTGGGAGCCACACACATAAGACTGTCAAGCTCAGAAGACACACAGGAAGAAAGTAGATAAATGCAGCACATTAGAGGAAGTCACAAGTAGCCATATCAAAATGGACTCAATAAAGCAGAGGATGAAGCAGGTATAATAAAATACAAACTATAAAGCCTTCAATTGCTCTGTTAATCAGCACCAAAACCAGAATACACTTTCTAGTGATGTTGGCAGACACGTTGGTTTGGTCTGAACACATTATCTTGCTACCTCCTTTGAGTGTACTCTTGCTCCATACTTGACTGCAGATCAAAAAGAGGAGATCCCAGCTTCTCTTCTCCCCAGATTTGTATCTCAATTCTAGACAGCAGTTCACTGCTGAGTCAAACACATGCAAATTGTGCTTGGAAGAAGAAAGTGCAAAATAAGGCCTTTGTTCATCAAAGCAATTAAGTCAGTATGTCACTGAAGAGGTGAGGCCAGGCCAACTAATTCAGCTACACTCAGCTGTGCCTACCAGTGAAGGGCACTGGCTTGGCCAACTTCCATGTGCTGATTTATTTGGGATCAGAGTGTATTCATCCACCCAGGTCCTCTCTAGGAGGCCTGGAAGTTGCCTGCAGCTGTGAAGCTCTGAGCCACAGGTGACTGCTTATGGTATGTGACAGTACCCATTGCCATCGCAACCGAGGTGGGGGCTTTGTGAGCTGATGCTCAGCACCCCGCTGTCTGTCCTGTGGCTATGTGGCTCTAATGAAGCCTCTGAGAGCTTTGTCATTGACTTCAATGGGGTCAAGATTTCACTCCAAGAATGGATCTAGCCCCAAAGCACTGGGTACAGATTTTTAATGAAATTTTACAGGACGAGAGTTCTTGCTGTGGCAAGAACTAAAATTTTATTAATTTTAAATATTTATTAATTTTAATTTTAATTAAAATCAAATTTTAATTTAAACGATTCAGATAATTTACTTCTGCTGTCAGGAAGTATCATTCTTAACCCTAAGATAAAGATTTTACTTCCATTTAGGTTCTATACTATGTGCCAGCATTATATTTTCAAATATCAAGTGTATTTTCACTGCTTCTCTTGCACAGGATATGTACTATGCAGAAAGGAGGAACAAAGTATGATGTTTTAATTACTCCTTTGCTGTTCTATTTTTTTAAACTCCAGATGGTCTCTGTGACCGGTGATCTTTTCTTTAGTCTATGTATTTCCTGCTTTAATTAGCTGACTTAACTGGGAGCACATCTGAGAGACACGTGATTGGATAAAATAAGTGCTAATGTTTAATTGCTTTCACAAAATTAGAAGCAGATAAATAGTTGGTGCCATAATTGAAAGACATTTCTAGAAGACAAGCTGATTGGTGTTGTGACAAAACCTGAGAGATTCCATGCTTGAGCTAATTTTGCATCATCCAGGGCTGCGGGAGCAAGGCAATGACTCTGTTAGCATGGTCAGAGCTGGGTAACAGATCTGCCACGCATATTTGACAGCTGAGGGCTGGCTCAGGTTGTGATAGGACTGAACCAAGCTATTGCTCTGATCTACCACTTCCTAAGAAAGAACACGATGAACAGATTTTTGCAGGGGGAAAGGGGGGGGTTGAAAAAAGTTATATCCTTCTTCATCCTTGCCTCTCTCCATCATGCATGTCTGTGAGAAATGGCAGTTGGTGGCCCAAACATCTGTCCTCAGGCAGCTTTGCTGGGAAATGCCAAGCAGTTGCTGACAAGAGCAGTGGGGATCTGACACAGATTTGTACAGAAAGGCAGTCTGGAGCAAGTCTGAGGCTTCTCCCTCTTGTACCAAATTCACAGCTTTTTACTGATGGATGAAAGATCTGAGCAAGGTCAGTTCTGAGAATCTGAATGCTTTGTGCCTGGATATCATTAACTGGTGAGTGGGCATGCCACATTTTGATGCAGCCATAATAATTTTATTTGAGTGTAAAGATAGAAAGAAGGATACTTACTGGATCCCTTTTCACAAGGCCTGGGTTAGGCACAACGATGATGAGGTGAGCAATGGTAAACATGGAGTTCAGCACGTAAGAAAAAAACAAATTCTTATGCAGTGTTATCCTTTGACAGCTGAGACTCCTGAAAAATATGGAGCACACGTTGTAAATTATTATTTTTCTTCTGAAGTCACTTTAACAAGCTCTTTCTGGCAATAATTTCTCAAGAATGCCTTTTGGCAAGGCGTAATTGGAAAACACATGCCTTGCATTGCAGCCATAACCTCTGACAATTTTTTTTTGTTTTGTTTTTACACCTGTTTAGTACCACATGCTGTTTAGCCATGTTGCAAAGAGCCATCCAGCTACATTCTCATCCCTTGATGCTTTTCTTTATTTCATGGTAATCGAGATATTAAGTACTGAAGCAGAACCCTGAGAATTGTTAGATGCACAAGTAGCAAAAATTAGGACCATTGCTTGATAAGAAACTGTTCCCTGGAGACTCAAATTCTCAAATATTCTGATGAATATTATTTCCTGCTTTAGGAATTGGTGGTGAGAACACTGTGTAGGAATCCCCTTAAATTTCAGGGGGATTAGGGTTGGTATCCTGCATGTCTCTGACACCAGCTGAAGAGGTTGTTTTCCTGCCCAGAGGGAGCAGCAGCATGGGGGGGTGGAGGGATATCTGCTATTGAGGGTAGCAGAATTTCCCAAGGTTACAAAATTCTTGCACAGCTAAATCATGACTTCAGTTTCCATCTTGAACCATCTGCCCTTTTCAATTCCTACCAAAAACCTCAGGTCAACCTCTTGGCTACCCCCTGAGCAGAGAACACCTCTGGAGCTGATTACAGAAAAGTGGTCCTGAAGCTGATAGATAATGATGTCTGCCCTCACTGATCACTGAAAGAAAGCTGGTGAAACCTGCAGGTAAAGGAACAGCTAAAACAAGCAAATATTGCTTCCTGCTGAGGCATGTAAGTCTGGAGCTGTGTGTTGGCTGTGACTTTCAGCTGCTCTGTACATGGAGGTTAATGCAGAATGCACTTTTTCTAAAAACAGAGAACTCCTTTCTGCTTATCTGTTTGTTTGCTTCCTTATGTATGTATGTAGGTATGTATGTATGTATGTATTTATTTTCCTCCTTGGTGACCTGCCACACATCTTTAAGTTGTTCATACACCTTTTGTGTGAGCCACTGGATGGAATTCTTCCTTTAGCTCAGATTGCCTTGCTGGCTATGGTCATCATCATCTTGCAATTGTCACTACTTTTGTTGATCAACTTTACCCACCGAGAAATCCTCTTTGTTTCAGGATGACCATGAGATGGAGGCTCCTGGGGCCAGAATGAAGAGTACCTCTTTACCCTAGTCTAGATTTTGTATTATTTTAGCATTAGCTATTGGCAGCTGTTGAATACCAGATATGGAGCTAGGAGCACCTTCAGTTTGACCTCCTATAGGATAGAATACTGGGGAAAACAGACTGTTCTTTGGACTGACCTATCCTACACTGTGCTCTTGTGCTTATTTTACTTGTATTTGCCCCCATCACAAATCAAGCCTAATGTTCTTCTTCTGCTCCTCTGCACTAGAAGTGTTTGTCTGGTCCTAATTCTTTCCTTCTCTGCATTCTCCATCATTACACTTTGTCTATACTACTGGCATCACTTGTCCTGGGAGACTACCATGTACACTTCACCCTCTGCCTTCTTCTTACGGTCCTGATAGCATGCATCCCATCCTCAATAAATCAATATTTGCCCATCACTTAGAGCAGTCTCTTAGGTCATGGTCACAGAGATGCAGACCCTTGTCTCTCCAGCTGCCTCTCTATGTGACAACTACAGATAGTCATTTTTTTGTGATAGTCCCTGCCATATATTTGGACTTCCACTTTCCTTCCTGTCATTCCTCACTCTTTTCTTGGCTTTTCCCAGTCTTACTTCTCTATAAAATTGGACTAACCTTCCAAATATTTTGCTCCATCTGCTATCCAAGCTCTTTGCCCAGCTTGTCATCATCCTTCCTTCAGTCTCTTAAACTTTTCTTCCTTGATTACAGCTTTCATGTTAATGATCCAACGGCATCATGAAGCGTGCATTTCTCTATTCTCATTTAATTACTGACCCTTCCCATTTTCCATCAAAATTGCAACAGAACCTTCCTGATTTGGTCTGCATTGAGAGGAAAACTCCTTTTGCCCAATCTTCTCTTCTTTCTCTCTTTCTCAGCATCTCTCCTTATAATGGAAAGTTTGGCTTCACTAATTTTCAGCTGCACTCATGGTCCATCTTGTTATCTTCTATACCTCCACCTCCCTTCTCCTGTTTTTCTCTTATCTCATTGAAAAATTGCCAGCAATTCTGCCTGGAAACCCTCTTTTTCAATTCCAATCTTATCCGTCTACCCATCTTGCCCTGCACATGAACCTGCGCTCAGCAGTTTGTGATATTCTCTTCCTAGTAAAACCCAGGCTCGTTCTCCCTGCTGGTTTTGACACTACTGGTACTCTCCTTTTCTGACTCTCTTTCTGGCTCTTTTCCAGATTCTCTAATCATTCCTTAAAGGTGTCTTTGAAAGATGATCTTCAGCCTCCATTCAACTTTCTGTACATTCCCTATTCAGCTTTACTAATCATTATGCAAAAAGGCACAGCTAAGCTAATCATCCAGACCTAAGATTCCATCTCTCTTTATGTCACTATGATTCTATCAGTTGTGTCTCTGACTTTCAGTATCTCCTATGATTTGCATGTTTGTCTCTTATTTTACTTTTCTTCCTATGCTTCCTATACTTCCTTTAACAGAGATAGGACATCCTATTCACACACAAGCACCCTTATTTTTGAGTTCCTACCCCCAATTTTCTATTGCATTTATGATATTGATTCAGAAGGAATTTTTAGCTCTATTTTCTTTGCAGATCTATTCTGTGAATCTATCACTGTTCTTCAATCAGGGATATTGAGAACACTGATTTTCACACCCAGTCAGTTATTTTCCATCTCCTGGAGACTTGTTTAGTTTTCAAACAATTATTTTCATGCTTTCTACCACATCCTCCTTGGAGAAAACTCTCAGCGAATTTTTACAACTGATTCTTCCATACATTATCCTTCTTCTATTTCCTGTAAAAGCTTTCCCAACAATACTGGCAGGTACATTCACAACACAACATCTATTGTTCTCACAGTCCTAAACTTTCTGTACTCCTCAGTTATATTTACAAAAATATATTTGTTTTAATAATTAAATGGGAAGTGATTTGGAGTCAGGTGTACCTTTTTTCCTTTTTATCATGTAAGACAACGGGGTCTCAGTCTGTAACTATAAAAATACTGGAGTAGTGTTAAGATGCATATAATTGTTGGGCACGCTGCTTTATGAATATTCTGTTTCCTATCATAAATTAATATTGTTTATCAATGCTCACCAATACTGACTCAATATTTCCTTCCGAAAGTACTATATCATTATCATAGATGCCAGATAATTATGAATTTAGATACTTCAAATTCAAAGGAGAATAACTTCTGGCAGGAAAGACTGCTTATATATGGGAAGAATTTTTCCTCACATTCTGAAACATAAACCTCTGGGAGCTATTAACTGACATGTCTACGATCAAAGGCTTCTGTACAGCTCTGAAACCATCCCTTACATTTGATTGACTGTCTGATTGATAGCTTGCCTTCTGTTGAAGGTCAAATAATCTGTCACTGCCATATTCAGATGGGAGAAGACAACTGAAGGTAACAAGACTGCTCCCAGCTTTACTATTACTTCCTTATTATTTTATTTTGGTTTCTTCTTTGTCCTCTCATCTCATAGCACTTTGTTTCGATCCCTTTTTCTACTTCTTCCTGTAATATTTGTGTTACAAATTAGTAATTGAAAGGAAAGGATAAGCAGAGTAGGAGGAAAGAGGGAGGCGTACTGCTGTCAGGAAGGCTGTTGTCAGATAAGTCTTTCAGCATGGCCTGGGAATGTCAGGATTGAGCTGTCAGTGATTCAGAACTAACACTGAGTCAACCTGAGCCTGCTTTCCTCACTGCAAGGTCCCAGAAGTACGGAATTACCTTTATGGACCATTTGGGGTAGATATTTTAACCAAATCCTGTCCAAACATCCACAAAGAGCTCTGGAGCCTGGCTAGAAGATTTCAGATCCCAGCTATTTCTTAGAAGAGATGGGAATTCAGCAGTTCATTGGGCAATCTCGAGCTATCTTTATACCCCATTAACATGATATCACAGCTACTCATCAAACTGATCCTCTGGAAATTACCAGGATTAATAACCCATATTTTTTATTCACCTACTTTGAGCCTATAATCTTATAGATTACTATTACAGCTTATGCAAAGTCCCATTTCATAGGTTTCACACATTACTAAGTATACTCTTTTTCAGACTGTATGGACACCCTAATCTCATCCATGGTGAACTTGTTCAGGGATCAGCAACAGCTGAAGTAACTGGGCAGAAGATTTACATAACACTACTGAGACAATGTTTACTACGAAGCACACAGTCTGAATATATCCATAGGTCTATAAATCTAACCAAGGTATTAAAGTCAATCCTATCACATTTCTGCTGTGCTCCAGCCAGTAAAAATTATTCGGAGTCTGTCTGAATTCATTCAGAATATTCAGGTCCCCTTGCTCTCTGACTCATGACTTCTCACCTGAGTTATGGAGTATCTCAACCTCTCTTCTGAAACTACGTTCCTTCAGTATTGTTTACTTTATTTTACTCTCATTAAAAATAACTTCATTCTTCTGTTCTGCCTTAGAAACATTGTTTTCTGTTTCTCTGCATTTTCATGTGGAGATACCATTTCTTTACCATCTCCAAGAGGAATTGAGTCCTCTGCCAAAAAGATGCAAAAGGCTCAGCTATTCTCTTGATTTTATTGACTGGAATGTATTTGGAATAAATAACCCATAATATTTGACCTGTTAACAGATATATTTCTCAGATTTGTACATGGATTTATCATAAGACATAAGGAGTGCATTTTCAGAACAGACTGCAAAGGTAATATAAATCAAAGTTGAGGCCAGAAATAGACTGAGGTTCCTCATGTAAAATTTGAGTTAAATAATACAGGGTCTTTGAGACTACAATTGCTTTAAGCATTGGAACAAGTATTTGGGGTCTTGTGGAGCAATTTCCACTGCAGATTGTTAAAGTCAGACAAAGTCAAACTACCCCTTACTCTCTAGAGGCAGAGGTTCAGCAAGAGCATCTTTTTAACCCCAATTTTCTACAATTACTATATACATTTAAGCAGGAATTATGCATTTGCTATGTAATGATGGGTTCTATAAATCTTCATATTTGTATTTGCAGCCAAAACACACATCTTAGACTTTCAGTTAATGAAGTTAATGGCATCTTACAATCCAGCACTTCATGTTGAACTGAAGTTACTCAGTTATGATGCAACACATTAAATCTATCAGATCCAAGGTACTTAAAAAAATGCCATTTAGTCTAGACTACAAAACCTCTGCACTACAAGAGTCATACAAAATGTTTATAACTAAGTGGCTGTGACAGAATATGCACTGGGTGTACTTCATTCTGATTACTTGGACTTACTGGTGACAAAATTCCAATGATTACAGAAATACCCTTTGTTTTAAGTTACTGCTACAAGATTAAAGAATAGAAAAAAATACCAATTCGTCCCCTTACAGTTTTCGAAATTTCAATGTGTGAAAAACTGCGTTCAAAAATAGTTTCCGTGGAGAATGAATCCTGCTTTTTTTGAAAACAAAGCACATATAAATTCATGATTTGGCATGAATGGGAAGGTGTTAATTTAGAAACTGCTCATAATTCACAGTTACTATCTTGGTCACTAAGATCCGAAAAAAAAAGTATTTGGTGTATTTGTTATGTTTGACTACCGATTTGATAGATTCAAAGGTGGGGGTTGTTTGGCTTTCAGTTTTATAGAAATATCAACCAAATAAAAAGAAATAATAAATTGTGACCTATCTATAAAAGTCACACTCTTTTGTCTGTCTACTGGGAAGGTAATTAAGTACACCTGGAAGTATTCTATGCTTTTGGATTACATATATGCCTTTGAGCTTCTGAAATAGATGGATGGCTACACAAAAGAATATCACATAAATTTCAATGAGAATGATGATAAAGAAGTGAAAAATTGTATTTTGAATGCTCATCAATGATTTGAAAAAAGCTTAGTGCTACTCTAACACAGGCCTATTTGTGTTTTGACATAATCAACCACTTCAGCTTCAAATATTTTCTTGCAGGCTCCAAAAAATTTACTCTTTATAATAACAACAGTGATGGACTTCAATTGCTATGGGTTACCATTATTGCATAACTATTTTTTCTTCACCCCTGCATAGAAGATTGTGAAAAAAAAAAGTTTGTATCCAATCAACTCAGAAAACTTCTCTTGTCCTTTCAGACTACCTTACAGTTATATTCATACATATTCTGCAGCTGGTGAGCATTTCTCTATCTCTGGTCATGAAGTAATGGCCTTGCCCTCTGACTGCAAATAATGGATGCACCTTTGCTGAAGTAAGATAATACAATCCCATCTGGGTCATTTTTCCAGCGTACCTGAATGGACATCATAACCCCAGTTTCTGAGGTCCCAGAGGCTTGCAGTTTGCAGTAACCTTAAATTGGTATACCTTAAGAAGATTGCTTAAAAGCTTGGAGAAGAACATCTGTTATGCAAGTCAGCATAGCTCTGGATGTACAGTAGCTCAGGGCCCTGTCCAGCAGTTATTCTCTAATATTTTCTCCACAGTAATCTCCCTGTATCATGTTTACACTGCTACTGAAAAATCCTCTTTGTCTAGAGTGTGGTTTAGATATGTCTAGATAACTCAGCTTTGCATGTGATTTGAAAATAAAGAAACAAATGGAGCCCTTAATCAGCTAGAAATGTACTGGCATTGGTGTCTTCTAGTTATCAGCAGTTCCCTGAAGTGAAACCAGAAGGTTGTTCCCAGACAGCCCCTCACTACTGATAGTGTCTGAAACTCTGACTAAATGTCTGAGGGCAAATCTGAGCTCCTACTGCTCCCTTGCTGCTGTAATAAACAGTGTGTAGACAGGTTCACTAAAGTACAAGACTGAAATGCATAGCTGAACTCCCATAGCGCATTTGCAACACTTTCAGTGAATGTCAATTTAGTCTCCTCAAAAGTTCTGATATAAACCATTACTGTTTTTCCTTTTAATGAAAATAACAGGCTTCACACTAGTGTTAGATGCATCCCTAGTGATGAGTTCTGTAAGCATCTACACATGTCATGTTAACAAATCAGTCCCTCAGCAATTGATGAGGGTGTTCCTGTCCTTGAAGCTGGGAGGCTTCAAATCCCTGCCATGTGAAGTCACTGCTACTTCTATGGGCTGGATATGCCTTCCAAGGAATAACAGGCAACTGGTAAATGAAAGGCCTTAACCGGATTTCCGGTTACACTATTTCCCTATGGATGGCACTTTTACACCACTTTTGAATAATCAAACATCAAAATTTTGGCTGCACACCATTGGAAGATGTCCCAGTGGCGAGAGAAACCTGTGCTGATGCTTTTTGTCCAATCAGTATCATATAAAAAGGTACTTGGAAGAGCTGGCCATGTTCCCTTCCAAGCTTTTCTTTAGTTACAGCATGAGATCCCTCATGGAAAGAAGAGAGTGTTTGTAAGAAACACTTACTTGAAATAGAAGAAAATTGCCAAGGAAATCAACAGGGATGTTATAGACAAAGCATGGCCAACGATCGCCATATAATAAAGTATGAACGCCATCTGAAATTTAACAAAAAGAAAAGGCAAATATGAACAATTTGCAGGCACCCATTATTTTTTCTCATTGAGGAAGAATCTACAAAATCAATCTATAATGTATTTCTTTTCTTTCACAGTTTCTTTTGCGATATTCTTTTAATAGCAGAATTACATTAAATAGCGTAACACAAGGTCTACAGACAAGATAAGTGTTTCTTACATAAGTTCATCTTTTTTCTGCTGCACTGAACTCACTTTGCCTAAGCTATGCATAAGTAAGTTCCCCAAGCTCTAAGAGAGAACAGCAGACACAGTACAATTTTCAAAAAGACCATGGCAAGTTTCTACTCTAAAAAAATATCAAACAGGATTGGAAGAAAGGTTTTATAGTCTGAAAGATGTTTAAGCAGCAGGGAGTAAAAGCTTAATGGTCACTTTTGGATGGAGGCAAGTCAGTTAGGTGACCTCAGGAAAGGTACTGGGGCTGGCATTTTGTTCAGTGTATTCATTAATGATGTGAGGACTGTTTCCAGATCATACTTTGCTCTTCTAGAGAATAGTAACAGACTCTTCACATAACTAAGAGAGAGGACAAGAAGATACCATGTGAACTTCAACAAGATACCACGTGAATTTCAATAAAGACAAAAGCGGGGACAAGTGATAAGCCCTGCCTACAAAATGCTAAACTTCAAACTGGCAACCAAATTCAGGACCAAGACCTTGGAGTAATCATGGCCAGATCTCTGAATTGCTGGCTCAATCTGTAGTGTTAACTGAAGAGTCAAGAAAACATCAGAGATAACAGGAACAGTCCTGGAGGTGGAATATCCTTTTGTCTCTGTTTAAAATTACAACAGACATCTTTCTGGCCTCCTCACCTCAAGAAAGACACAGTAGAGCTGGAAAAGGTGAAAAAAAAGACAACTAAATAACTGAGGAGGTTGAATGGCTGTGCTATGACATGTGGGTGCAGATTCCAGGATTCTCCAAATGGAGAGGACAAGTTGTTGATGGCATATGGCTAAGGTTCAAGAAGTCATGAAAGCAGTAGATGAGGTGAAAACTATTCAGAAGCTCCAACCATACTGCAACAAGACACCCCATGGCAATTCCAGTAACAACACTAAAATGAACCTCCCTGTTGGGCAGCTAGCTAGTCTTGTTATCACTGTAAAAACAGTGTGTATGAACAGATAACCAGGAGTTCACTTTACTAATATCGTCAACATCTACAATAGGCCTATCCATATTTCATGTGCCAATAGTGAGGCAAAATCATGGGACAGCACCTTGGCATCAGAATACTGTAGTATTTAAATGCCATACAGTGGTCTCAGACAAGCTCTTACACATCATCTAGCTGTTAGAATACTGTGGGAGGCTAACGGCATGTCAACCTCCAGTGTTCCATTTTTTTCTGAAAGCACTAATATAATATCAGCCTGTCCTGAAAAATGACTAGATAGCAGGTTCTTCTGCAGGGTTTATTTTCACCTCTATTTCATTTTTCTTTTGTTATGCATGGGCAATTTTCCTTTTTCAATGATTAGACGAATTTTTTATGACCACTCTCCTCTACGAAAAGCTCGTAAGTACCTGTGCAGCATTTTGAATGTGGTTTCTTTATTACTCCCTCTTAGCATTTTTTGTGTGCTTTTGGCAAAGAAAGAAGAACAAAGGGAAAAGACATTTCACACAACTCTTTCATTTCAGGTACATTCAGCTAATATCTGGCATGTTTCTAACAGATTTCTGTAGCCCTGAGTTTTGCCAGTCACATTTTTTTGGCATTTCCAAGACAACAGAGAATTGCCATTGAAAACAGATAGGAGTGAAATTCAGAAAACAAAGCTATTGTTAGCACAGGCGCACATCTTTCCATCTAGTGTACTCTTCAGAGATTGTACAACTTCAGACTCAGATCCTGCTTTCCTTTATTTAAGAGGTGCGGTGTCCTGCTTTGTATTTACAACAAAGTCACATTTACACTATTCTGGCTATGTAGACATGATACAAGCATCACTCAGCATGCACATAAACTGGAAAAATTCTATATCTCCTGCTTTCCTTTCACAATGACCAACCACAATATTCTAGTGACCATAGATGTTTCAAAAGTTTTTTTGTTGTTGTTTTTGTTGGTTTTGTTTTTTTCTTTTTTTTTTTTTTTTTCTGAGAGCTCCAGCAACCCCAGAAAAGGCAGATCAGAGTGTAGAGAAGATAGATTTCTGAATATGGAGAAGCAGGAGGGGTTTTTACCTATGTGCATGTGTCATTTCTTTCACTGCATACTAAGCGGTGGCTATATGATACTAGACTGATACAGTTTTAAAGCCTGACTTTAATTTAGAGATGAATTTTCATAGTTGTTTTGTTTGTCTGCCTCTGCTGTATCCAACCCTTAGCAAATAACAGCTGTAAGTAGCATAGGTTCCAGGTAGCTGCATGTAAGTCTGTCTGAATCCCTAAGGACTTCCGATGACACAAACTCTTTTCCTTTTAGCATACAACTGCTAAAACAGTTCAAAGGTCTATCTGGAACTCAGCGTAGCTTTTGTGATTATTCCATGTATACTTACTATGGTAACTATTCAAAAAAGCTTTCCATGTATAACACTGAATATGGATCAGAGAGGACTGACCTCTCAGGTAATAAAGCTTATGATCTATTACTACACTTTTAAGAATCAGATGTGATTTGTTTTTTAAATGATTCATCTCCAAAATACAACAAGTTATTATTTCCAATTAGCTTCAACAAGCAATTAACTATTTTATTAACCTCTGCACTCCTTGAAATGGCAGTCTCTGATGGCTTTTCTGATACACAGGGCTTGTAATGACTCACCAAATTTTTAGTTTATGCACTTTTGTGGGTTTAGAATACTTGAAATAGAAACACTTAAATGCTATTCCTCCTATGTCCCTCTAAAGTTCTTCTCTTGAGGAAAGAATTCTCAAATAGAAATATCTTCTACTCAGTTAATTAGATTCTATATAGGTACATGAAAATACTCTAGAAACAAAGCAAACTCCTGGTTTTTGAAGACTTGGACTACAGGTCACAATCCAACTTGGTATTTCTGTAAAGATAGATTCTTTCTGCATTTTCCATTATTTTTTGTTTCAGAACAATCTCGAGGGATGTATAATTTTCCGTTGTGTTCTATCTGCACTTCGCTTGAATGATATTCAAAATTCTTCTTCTGGAAGGCACAGTAATAGTCAACAGAACTACATTTTTTTGCCTCTCTACATGGGCCAACATCTGGAAAAATGGTATTTTTATGGTGCTTGCATTTAATGCCTCTGTGAGCTGAGATTCTTACTATTACTCTCTCTTTGTTGCATAGGTGAGCTCCACTTTAACATGATGATTCCTCATGTTGCAAAAACTTAGAATTCACCTCCTGCCTAGTCCAGTAGACCTTTCCAAAGTTCTTTATGCTGGGTCATTACTAAGTATAACCACATACAAGTTTTTGGCTGTATTATAAAAGATCCTCCGAGACAAACCCCAAATCAAATCACTTTCTGACTTTCCCTGCCATCATTCCAAAGAGTCACAAATTATTCTGTCACAAATCTGTATTCAGATTTTCCTGGAGCTCCATTCACATTTGAGAAATATGTTTATTTTCATGAGCTTACCTAAATTCTTTTTTAAAAGCTTTTCTCAGATTTCCTTCTCCTTTTTTTGTTGCTTTCTGACTTGATCTCCTTTTTCAGCTTAGCAACTCAATTTTGGAAATACTGATTCAAATGTTTAATTTATTAGTGTAAATAGTCACACTGACTTCAGTAAAATTATTAAATATAAACATGTTAAGGTTTGTAGAATTTTCTGGCATAATGGTATCTTCATAAATGTTTCTATTCAAAGGGAGTGAGTGATATTCTTTGCTTGTGAAAATAATCTTAACCTATTATAGGATTTCCTGCCCTGTTAAGAAGTTATCAACAGCTAGGAAGATTCTGGTTACAGAAAACAAAACTGAAGTTCTAAGGATCCTTTTATAACTGTTGGACAGTCAAGAGAAAAAAAAAGGAATTAAAAAATGCATTTAAAAAATACAGCGAAGTTAGTGAGCTACTGTTCAATTGCTAATAACCATCCAGCCTCTAGCAAACATGCATTAGACCTAATTTAGCTCTAAGACTCTAAGAATTCATGAGATAATTTTAATAAGTTAAAATTAGGAAGCCAATGCTATTCAACTCTTGTGCAACAAATAAAACTAAAAGATGGAGACAATTCTGACCAGTTTCATACGTGCCCAGCCAAAAACCATTCCAAGACAATCGCAGTCTTTTTAACTGTAGCATACCTTCAATTTTTCAGACGTGAATGAGTTGCACAGAGTGTAGTTGGACCAAGTTCGGTTGCTCTCAGGATGGCGAAACCAGTTTCCAGTTTCATCACAGTATTTTGAAGCTCTTTCTGATGGTAAAGTGCAATAATAATTATTATATTAGCTTATTACACGTTAAAAATCCTTTGAAGAGAAATACTGTTTAGAAATAGAATTCCTGTGTAACAAACTCCAATGGACTTTCAACTTGTGCAAATAATAAACAGTTTCCTTTTTTTTTTTTTTTTAATAGAGATTTATCTGACACCACACTTGTTATTTATCTATCTCCTGTAGGTCTTGAATGAATGCAATAGAGTATATATACCCAACCTTCACTCAGATGCAATTATTTCCATGTTAATAATTCATTTAAAGAGGCTGTTGAAACTTGCTCAAACTGGCACTCCCAGTGAGGTGCCAGTATCCCTCCACAGACACTAATAAATCAAGTCTTGCGATAAGGTTCCAAGTTTTACAGGGAATAATTGAATTATTAGTTAAAGGTGATCTGTAATGAAAGGGCAGCAAGGAGTACATGAAGTGGAGCTCAGGTACTGGTGATGGCAATAGTCCCAACATCAGCGGTGCATCTGTGCAGAGAACTGGAAGAGTCTGCCCGAACACTATGCCAGTGATGATCACTGCTGATTTGCCCCTGAGGTTGCAAACACAGAGATAAACAGGCTCTATGCTTAAATAATCTGATGTGTGTTTGGCTTTTCTATGCAAATCCGTCACAGGTGACTCCGGCACCCTCTGCAGTGCTCACCAGGTTCGTGCTTTGTTGCATGCGTCTTTCTCTTGCAGTAGCAGCACCATTAGGATATCTCAGGGGGGTGTCTCGAAGCACAAATGTGTGCCATGCAGGCATCTTCCTTGCTGCACCTGCATTTCTGACTCAGAAATCCTGGATGCAGGGGTGCAGACAGTCACTTCTAATCACCTGTGAAGTCTTGGACTAATTCCTTTGGTTTTCCCCCAAGTGTTAGCCATAAGGGAATCAGTGAAAAACTTGCCCGTGTAAGAAAGGTGGCTACAATCAGAAGCTTAAATTATTTGATGTTTTTTTAGATAGTGACACAATTGTTTATTTACGAAATATGCAGCAGTTCAAGTCTGGCTTTTTTTGGCAGACTTAGAAGTCTGTCTTGACATCTCTTTTTCTATTGTAACTTTGTGATTTTATTGACCCTTTGCATAGGTTATCAGCATTTCCAGTCAATTTACTTTTAAAGAGCCAACTACCATTTGAACAGACACATTTTCATTTCTTGCCTTCAACATTTGCATTTCTTTTTCTTAGTTAGATCTGATGATTAATGGTTCTAGTAACTTGGAAGATTCATATTCCCTCTTTGCACGCTGAGAAAAGCAGTTGATTATACTGGCAAGGTAAGCGTTATGTGAACTGAGTTATCTTCCTCTGACTAGACATGCACTTTGTATAGTACTACTGCACAAAGAAGATGATCCTCCAGAACACAGCATACTTTTGAAATTACCGTGAGCTTCAAATCATTGTTTTGAGGGACTTGCTGAAAATCAATACGTGCATTAGCAATACAAAGAGGAACAGTACATGCTATCTCAGCCTTCCATCACTGCAGCTTGCAGATAATCTCAGTCTGCCTGTGTAGCAATGTTCTCGTTGTACTCTTTGCCAGATATTATCTAAAGCTGGAAAAAGTGTTCAGTCATAGATAAAAGATTAATGGTTACTCTACCATGGAACACAGTGTACAAACATTGTACCTGCTATCCTATATGCTGTGCAAAATGAGTAGCTTTTGTTAATATACTATTGAGCATGATGGTAATACCATCTATCATCTCTGCACTTCAATGCCTAGGTAGGCACGCTGCCTAAGTTTAATGTGACCTTTGTAAGTCAGAGATGAATCTGTTGCTTCATAGTTTTCCTTGAAGCCAGATAAACACAACTGATCCTACTTTGCAAGTTGCCACAGCCCACTGATTTCCTGCTGTAATGCTGTCAGAAAATGGAACTAGGAGATTAGAATCCCATGATGTGGGTTGTGTTATAGGAAAGTACAACTGTGATACAACCACTGAATATGATATGTGTCTTTTCAAAATATTTAATTTAAAAATATTAGTTAGATTGATAAAATGCGTGGGCTAAAGTTTATGATACAAGGGACAGTTTTTCACATTTCTGCTCACTGCTTTTGGTAGATCTTAAACAAAGAGGATCAGGTTAGGCATCTAGGTGTCCCTCACCTATGATGCCTGTGAGATGCAATGTGTTTAGTTAGTGGGACTGGCTGTTGAAGAATTTTCACAGTGTTTGTCTTAATTTGAAATTTGAAACTTGACATGGGGGCAATTACACTACCTTCATACTGCCCATTACAGTAACTTAAACTGATAGAACATATATTCTAAAACTCTGATCTTACGAAGAAATGAAGCTCTGACAATTTAATCCAACCACTGCTCTCTACTGCAAGTTCTTCTCTGAGAGCCTAGTATTATGTACATGATTGCTAACCTTGGAACATGTTGCATTTCATACTACCCAGAACAATCCGTAGTAAGCCCTGAAAAAGTACTCAAGTGTGTAAGGATGAGTAAAACAATGTTAGCAAGGGAAAGTGGAAATATATGCTTTAAGATGATTGAAATACTCCATAAACACAAATTTTTAGGCTCTATCCATATGTTATCAGCTTGGTACCACTTGAGTATCACACTATTCAGAATGGAAAAATGGTGGCACTGTGTGGGATTATCTCATCTGACTGGCTACCTTAAATTTAGGCATCTTCTCAGAGGCAATTGTGCAGGCTCTTTGTAGTCAGCTAAGAAGGACAGATGCTTCAAGAGCTGTCTGAGAAAACTGGGTGAGAGAATCCTCACTACAGTGGCAGCTTCACTGGAATAATGAGGTGTCTAAAAAGATTAACTAATAATAGTTTTGCATGTGTTACTGCTTGTGCTAGCAATGATGGTTTTATGAATCAAATTCTCATAAAAAGCAACTCAGCCATTTATATGTAATAAGTATCTTAAACAGTAACAGTGGAATAAACATGCATACTCTATCAAACAGTCATTTTACAATTAGTTCAATTCTATGGCTAGCAGATGTTAAAAGAGTCTACTCCAATTTTTTTTAATTTTTTTTTATTATTGCGGAGTTATTTGCTGGAAGTAAAAAGAAGTTTCCCTCTGTTGCAGTGCATGCTCAGCACATACCAGACACTGGATTCTTTGCCACTATTTGAACTGACCTGTACAGTAGTTAGTTTTGCAGATGAAGCAATAGCTGATACTTCTGTAACACGTCTGATTTACTTACCTCTTCAGTAAAATATTCTAGAAGAAAATTTTTCAAAAATGAAAAAATCATCTGAAAAAATACAATGGAAACCCCAGAAAATTCCAGTCCCAGTGTCCTTCCTAGTAAGTAAAGAGTTCTCACTATCATCAAAATGCCTTTTTCTGCAAAACTGGAGTTTTTAGAATAAAGTCAAGTTATGTACTACGGGAATAACAAATGTTTACAATGCAGCTGCTGAAATGCTAAGTATGACAGAAATATACAGAAGAGCTGGGGACACCTGCCATGGGCTCCAGCATGTTGCCACACCAAGGCACTCTGCTGAGTTGCCAGAAGCCCAGGATGGAGTGGGCAATAAGGAGGGGAAGCTGGGGTTGGGAAGCTGCTTAAATTAGGGACGCCTGAGGAATGGCATCCCTGCCTGCTTGGAGCCACAGCTGAGACCCAGAGGGTCTCTCTCTCTCACTGCTTTGTGGAAGTGGTTGCTCATCTGCAATGACTAAACCTCTCAGCTTGGCATCCTGCTCTACTGGATGCTCTCAGCATTTTGCCAGCCGTGAGAAGGGTGTGCCTGTGTCCATCAGCCCCATTCCCTGCGGTCAAAAGTGTCACGGTAGCTAAATCCAAAAGGATCAGCAAGAACAAATTGATCTGCCCACCCTTCCTGTGCATGGGGGACTTGTCCTGATTCCCTTATTTCTTCAGAAATATGTAGTAAGAAAAACAAAAGTTTTCACAAACTGTGATGGAAGTTTGTGAAGGACACTAGAAGGGCACTAGAAGATAGCAAGGAAACTCACTCCTAGATATTCCTTCTCTCAGAGCCACATGAAGAGTTACAAGTAACGGGTCTACAAAATGAATCCAGAGTGCAGAACTGAGAGGAGCTTTGCTAAAAGCAGCTTCAGACTGTGGACTCAGCTCGGTTGAGCTTCTTCTCCTAACCACTGTATGTTGCCAAGGAGAAAAGGGAGTGAAAGCAAAACCAGAAGAGAAGGTAATGCTCTCACAATGTAACTCATCCATCCAGCTGTGCTGCTGCACATGGCTGCACCAAATTCATCCTGATTGCAGGCACAGTGCAGAGGCAGGGAGCTGGGCAAAACCCAGTGCCCTGCCTCAGACTCAACAGGCTGTGCTCTGCACAGGACCCTAGTCCATCTGACATGGACTGCCATTGCATCCACAATATATTTCCTTTCTGTTTTATTAGCAGAAGTATTACCTGCATGAATTACATACTATATATTCCCATCAAATTCTATTATTTCAATTCTTATAAATTTCAGTGTGACTTGAAGACATTTAATGGGGATTATACCAGAGAGTAACCTGTGCAAAATATGAGTATAGAGTATTATTCAGGGGAAAATGTGTATGATGTCTGACTCAGGAGTACAAAATCCAGCACTGTTCAGGGCTGTCGTCAGGCGCAGACAAGACAATGAATGTCCTGCTGGCACAGGAGTTAAACCAGCAGGTCTCTGTATGTTGAAACAATTTGTTTTTGTGCATTACCACATTGCATATGCTGGTCAGTGTGAGAAAGACTGCTGTAAAAGGCAATTTGTTTACTTAAGAAATAAATAGCTTGTAGAGAGGAATTTATATTCATTAGCTTTAAGATACACCCTTCTTTTCACAGGACAGAGCTTCTTCAGGTGGGAAAAGAAATGTAGGAAGCCCTACATTCTTGCCTCCTTAGTGAAGCAAGCTGGATTATCACTGTGGTCCTTTCTCGTCTCAAAACACAGATTTCTGTCTAGTATGAGCTGACATATACTCAGTGAAATAAGTGGAATTACATTTGGTTAAATTAGTGGCAAAGTTGTCAGACAAAATGAACTGAGCACTGAGCATGCTGAAGCTCTCTTTCCTTGTCATTCTGCTTCTGTGCCATTTTCTCCAGATTATTATTTCTCCTGATTTATACCCTCTAACAACTTCTTGGCTCCAATACTGAATGCTGTTGGGGTTCAGGTACAACGAGCTGTTATGCAGCACTCAGGTGCAAACAGGAGGAAGATGTGATCCTAGGTTACCAGATAATTGACTTTCAAATTGACTTTGACAAATGATATGCATCAAAGCATGAAAAGAAAGCTGAATGCTACCATTTTATTCCAGGACTCAAGGCTATACATGGCCCCATACAAAAGTAGACACCGGGGAGTTAATAGACAGCAGTTCCATGGATATCAGGACATCGCTAAGAGGCACAATGGGAAATACTTCTTTCAGAAGCCCATGGGGTACTACTTGCATGCCTCAAATATATGCTGAGGTGGTCTGATGCCACAGAGCCTTAATGAGAAGGAAGTCTGACAGGCACTATGGTTTTCATCTTATAAAATCACTGTTCTTTGGGATGAATTTTCTGTTTCTCAGCAGAAAATTTAGCCATACCCAACAGGCATAAGGTTACCGAACACAGTAATGACTTGTGACACGAACTTGGTAGGCTTTTCTCAGGACCGCTGAACCTGTGGTTTTGGCCACCTCTGAGTGGCAGCCAGTTCCATTAGCAACTGAAAGATTTCCTCTCCCTCCCGCAGCTTCTTGTCTTCCTCCTACTTTGTTAAGGTCCTGCATGACAGTCAAGCACCTGTATAGACAGGTTTCATGCTGGCTTTACACTGCAGGTGTAGTACACATGGGGTACCCGGCACACATTGTAGGAAAACAGCTCTGGCTACACCAGGAGATGCAGAGATGCCTAGAGGCACAGAAATGCTGCCAGGCAGTGGGGACATCAGCCTAGAGGCAGGCAGATGTGCCACCTGGGAGTAGAGGGACGTGCCAAGGGAAAACGCTGACTCTGGGGAGCTGTATGTATTGCTCCTGCACAGGAATGCAGATAGATCAGCAGGAAATTGCTGAAGGAGGATTCTTGCCCCCTGTGGCTTTGTACAGATAACAGAAACACTAAAAAAATCTCAAACCTGAAAGCTTTTAAGTACAGCGGAAGGAAAAACTGGAGTACACACACAGCGTGGGCCAGGCTCTGCAGCACACATTGGTACCTTAAGGAGCCCTATGCAATCAGTCCAACGAGTCACAGTCCTCAACTTTAACAGACATTAATAAGCAGAGAGAGGTGCTTCAAGGATGGCTTGAAGTGTTACTCTGAAGAGTGGTGCTGGAACTGAGTGATTAGTGCAGAACGAGTTGCTGGAGACAAGCAGGAAAAAATATGGGAAAAGGTGATTTGTGCAGCAGCTGGAGGGTTGGGTCCATAACCAGCCCTGCTCATGATGGGATGGAGACCTGGGAGCAGTGGGAAGCTGTTGTGCTGTCCTCTACCTGCTTTTACAGGAGTATATGGAGCATTCATAAATCAGAATGGTCAGTGTCTTTTTTTTCCCCTGTGAAAAATACAGAATTGAGGAAAGCAGAGGACTTGTGGTAAATTGTTCTATTTAACAGAGGGACTGGTAGCTATTTGGGGATGATAATATGAACAAAACGCATGCAGAAACAGAAGATTTCTTGGTATTTCTGCATTGAATGGAGAAAAAAGCACATGCAAACTAAGGATCCTGAGCCTTCAGCTCCCACCTGAGCACAAACACTTTTGGGACTGGGACTTGTGGTTCTGGTGACTGAGGATACTGGGGCATCAAGCACTGACAATAAGCTTGTGTGACAATAACATACAGCTCTGTCTTCCCTCAAACAATACCCTTTGTGGAGTTTTATTTGCATCTAATATTTCTTCATAAGTATTCAGCAAAATCTCCATCCTTGATTTTTTTCCCTTTTATTTATCTTTTTAAGCATTGTTGATTTACCTTTTCCTTACCCACAGAGGTGCTAGCATTTCTATGAAGAATTCAATGAACAACTGGAACATTGAAAGAATATCACTTCTGCTCATCTTCTTCCAAAAAATATTTTCCAATAAAACCAGAAGATTCTGATAGATATTTCATACATATAAATGTACTTTTATAATTTACACCTTGATAGAAAAATCTAGAATAAGGTATTAAAATATGTTGATATCATAACTAAGTTGTTAATATTTCCATATTTTCATAAGAAAGGTCCCATAAGTCTAGCAGTTATGTTTACGTCAATATAGCACATAAAATATTATGCAAATGAAAATACACAAGTTAGGCAACTCGAAGACTTTACATATTTTCATTTCAGCCAAACTGAGATTTCATGCTTCCATTCAAGGACATGAATATTCCTATGAAAGATAAGACGATAAAATTAAGTACTGTACCAGTTGGGTCAAAGTCTGGAAAATAATCTGGGCAGTTCTGAGCAGTGATTCTTCCAGCAGGCGTGTCATCCCAGCACAGCCAGCCATCCCATGTCCGGTTGCAGAACAGACCTGGATGTTGAAGAGGAATTCAGTAGTCAATTCAGCAGTCACTCCTGAGCCCATTCTGTTCTGGCCTCCCAAGGAACATTGCTATCTGCAGACAATAAAGTGGTTTTGCAATATAAGCCCTTGTTATTGCTACATTTGGAGTGGCATTTAGGTAATAGAAAACACTTGGTTTTGCCAACCAGATGATAGTGGTGTTAATGTTATCAGAAACTAATGTTTTAAAGCCTGCTGAATGGAGCTTTGAGTGTAGGGTCTGAACCTACACATTCTTATTCTTGACCCTCAACAGTCATAGCAGACAGGACCCCGTAAGTTTCCTTCTGCAGAGGTAGCACTCCTGGGGCTGTGTGCCTTACAGGAATTGTTCCCAGACACACAAAAGACAAAGCGGATGACAGAGGGAGGCAGAACACTGCTATTTCTTGCTCCCCTTTAGAGAGATGTTATACAATGGGGTCTACAGAAATTGCACTATGAGACTGCTTGGAAAAACGCAGCTTCCTTGCTCACCGTGGATTCATGCAAATAACACATCAGAACCAAAAAAAAGATACTTCTTGGTTATTTTACATGTAAAATCAGTTTTTGTTGGGGAAAACATATTAACTAACACGAGTGGCAGGTTAAAGAGACATACAGTGAGCAGATGCACTTTGCCATTTTTTGATGGGGAAAAAAGGGAATTTTCAGAATAGCTGCTATCACCATGTAGGTTGTTTCTGAAAGACTTACATAGAAGGCACTTAATAGCCTTTGACAGTTAATAAGTTATGGGCAACTAACTGCTTCTGATACCTTTAGAATTATCATCTGATAAGCTTTTTTTAATTTAAACTTTTGCAAAGAAACATAATATTTGCAATAGAATTACAAAGCTTTAAACTATGTTTTAAGTGTTGAAATTTGCACTGACGACTGTTAAGTTGAAATAACTTTGAACTAAAATGGAAAGCATTAAACTTTAGAAATTATTTTTTTCCAGATTAGATGCATAGGGAAAAGGATATTTTTATGAAAACTTTTATTCATTAGGTTATATTTAATGCACAGATATTTTGCCATCATCAAGTTAGATATGCCAATGCTGCTTGTTCACTTTATTAGCAAGCCATAGTATCAGCTGTTTGCTATCTTTCAGGCATTCTCTTGTTCTCTGTCTTTGAGATACATTTGAAAGACTTTTAGAAATTGTTTTGTAATACCAAAGAAGAGCAAAAAATGTTTGCAATTTAAGTTTGTATCTGAAAGACACAGCAGAATGAAGCTTGTAGGGATTTCAGGCTTTAATTTTAAATCCCTTGCCTTGCCTTATAAAGCAAGATCCATACAACGTGGAATGTGTCTTTCAAGGTCAGGGACAGGATGTACGTATATGTACATATGCCCATAAGTATAGATACACATACACATATATGTTTTTGAACTCCTGTAACAATTCAGACAGTCTAAGTAATAAACCATAAAAGGTAGATGTGAACAACATGTTTCTGAATCACTGACCAGAACAACTACAGTTCTGGGGGAGCATGGGAACACTGTGCAAGACTGTCAGGCACTCTCATGTGCTTGAACTGTACATTTCATTACTCCAGTGTGGTCTGAACTAATCAATTCTACCTTGAAACAGGCAGGTATACCCACTAGGTACCTTCAGCTCATATCTTGGGCTTTTCTTCTCAGGAGACACTCCAACAGTTGTCCTTTGCACAAGGGGAATTAACCATCTCATACCAACCTCCCTTTCAAATTAGCAGCTAAGAGATCTAGGCACTTGCTCACTACCATCTGTTTATGAAATATATTTAATATTTATGAAATATACATGTTGGAGGACTGATGAGGATCCTGTAATTGAGTTACGACTCAGAGAAACAAGTCCACAGTGAAAAACACAACTTCAGTAGTGTTGGCCTTTTTCCCTGTTCACTTATTATCTTCAGCCTGAGTTACAAATGCATTAAATGCATGTTGCTATGAACACAACACTCCCCAATGGCTCCACTGAAACCCAGCTGTCAGCTGAAGGAGCGCAGGAACTGCTGAGCTGTGTCAGATGGCTGATGGTCTGCTGCTGCTGTCCTCCTGGGACAGCCTTGCCCTGGAGAAACCACCAGGATGACATCATATGAAATGAGAATCACTTCATGCCGGGCAAACACTTCAGCCCTTTGCAAAAAATTAAATGTGAAAGGGGTAAAAAAAAAAAAAAAAAAAAAAAGAAATAGATTAGAACTATCAATTAATGCAAAAATTACATATTTATAGAGCTGGAGACTAAACGAGTCATGTGCAGAGAATAGCACAGCAGCTAAAGGCTTGTTTATGTCTGAAAGGCTTCTTCATTCACTGCGTGCCATTGTTGCACCACTACTATTTGACATTTTTTTTCCTTTTTATTAATCTTAACATGTGCCTCCTATTCAGTAACGATTTGTCCTCAGTGCTTTATAAACCTCTATCTACTAGTGTTCCTGTTGAATATGGAAGACCAGGAACACTTGTGTTGATACACAGCATGACAGTTCTCAGTTAATTCAGGACAGACAGAAAAGCAAAACAAATGAACAAAGCAAGACTGGCATTTATATTTAAGAAATTACTGTTCACAGTCACATCTTTGTGTAATAGTACCAAAAAGTACTGCACTGACAGTTCTGGAAAACTTAACTACCTAAGGAAGAGAACAGGAATTCAAGCAGCAAAGCCCTGAGCCAGCAATGCATTTCACCTACATGACAGAAGTACCATCTGCATGGGAAGGGAGGAAAAGCTGCTCATTCCCTAGGCTCACTCTAGTCTTTCTTCTTTCTTAGCATCTCAGAGGACAGTAAGTTAGTGTGAATCTGACTGCTGCTTACCAGAAGGCAGCTGCATCCCAAGGAAAAATATAGGTTCGTATAGAGAACAAAATGTTTCTTTCTAGTGATATACACAAACATGGTAATATACAAACAGAACTTTTTTATCTTCGTTACCTTTTTTTCTATATGGAGGAGCTCTGTTCATCCTTTCATAGCATTTGAACTGCGAATCTATTATCTTCTGTCGTATGACTGAATTTTCAGTTACTACAGGCTCTAATGTAGGATCAGTATAATTTACAGTGGCAGTAAGACTTGGAACCATTCTCTGTACAGAAAGGAAAAACTGTTAGTAACACTGAATAAACCAGTAAGATAAAAAAAAAATTACAAAAGGTCAGAAACGCGAGGTTCATTAAGCATTCCTCAAAGGCCTTTTATTTGCATATTCTGCATTATGATAGACCTTACAGTACATTCAAAGTAAATGCTGAATTTCAACTAAGTTTACTTCGCTATAAACTCGGGATTTTAACCAAGCCCTTTTTCCTGGCAAAGGAAAGAACCATCAAATACTTCATAAAGTCTTTAAAATCTTTCCGTTTAGATTAGTGATCTGCAAAAAAAATTTGTATGTATTTGCACAATGTTACACCCATGTACTTCTTCCCACTTGTGCTGATTTCTCTTTAGATTACCCAGTCAGTACCACAGGCTGGAAACCTTATTTTTTTCATGTTTTCTGCTTTCTGCTTTGAGCTCCTTCAACTTTTAGGCCAGGGTAAAGGGTTTAAGCCTCACAACCTGAGCTTAGTTTTTAATTAAGTGCCTAAGCAAAGTACCCCCAAATCTGAGAGTCTGAATGAAAAGTCCTCTTTGATCAAGTGGCCTCTTTTGAAGGATTCCACTCTGAGCTGCCTGAAGGGCACACAGAAGGACCACTGCCTATGCAAGGCCAAGAGCTGAGGCAGAAAGGTCAGTTGTTCTCTTTCCATCCACCCCTCTGTTGCACAGCCAGGTGTGCAATTCAGGGTGGAAATGAGTGTGCGGAGCTCTAGTTAAAGCTCTTTTGCCTTAATTCTGTATCAGGACACTTTTCTGTGGGAAGGTGATAGGAAAAGGTCATTTCTTCTGATTCCCCAAGCAAAAGCAATGCAGCTGAGGCACTTTCTTTGCATGTCTCTCTACGTTTTTTATCTGCAAAGCTATACTGGAGCCATTGAAAGTACATACAGAGTTATTTAAAGTCTCCTTCAAAACTGAGAGCTCCCATAAGACCACAGCCTTGAAGTTCTTGGGGATCTTTCTTATTCAAAGCCTGCAATTTTCTAGACAAGCCATACTGGTAATGTTACTAACATTAGTACTTTTAACAGTATTTTCTCCATAGTAAAGAGCAAGTTTAAGACTTTTAGGAGTATGTTTCAGATTTTATTGATCACCTCCCATGCACATTTGAGCCTATGAGATTCACATTAACACCAAATGCTAGTACACGGATTGTTAAGCAGGCATTTAGAGCTGTACAATCAAAAACCATGACAGGTTTGAAAGTTCAAATATGAAGTGAATTCTTAAATTACTCTTTCCCTTTTTTCTTACTGCACATTGCAAACAGCTGTATCTCATTAACACTTTGCTTCCTTTTCCATTTGCACTGACAAAGCAGTTCATTAAAATACATAGCAAAACAGTATGTTTGACATAGGTGAAAATATGTCATTACTTTATGTAGATATGTCTGTGCTGAAACATCTCAGCTTCATCTTTTTATATGACCAATCTAACCAATTTTTCCTAATTTAATTGCTTTTACCCAATTTAATCTAATCCTTTTTCATGCTGACATTTTATTTTTGAACTTCATATATCTACTATCTGAAGACTGGAATACACTGAAGGCACTTAATCTCACTGCACGTAACATGAAACTTGAGCTTGAAATAAAATGACAGAAAGAAGATGGAAGATATTTTTGGTAGATATAACTCTATATAAATTTTGTTTAAATGTATATATATACATGCGTGAATAGATATGCTTGGACAGTGAAGGCATTTGGAACATTTCATCTAGCCACTTAAGCGAAAACGTTAAGCTTCTAAAAAGCCAGAATAGAAAATACAGAAGCAAAGCCCAATGTATTTGGGTTCCCTCCTTTATGAAAAGATTAAAGGAGTAGATGGTGTCCAAGGGGATCATCTAAAAAGCAAACCAGCAGTGTTGCAGATCTAGCAAGTATCACAGGAAAAAAAAAAACAGATGAAGCTTTCCAGTGGTCTTCAGGTCTGTTTTTGCCCTTCCTGTCTATGTATCACCATAGGCTTCAGTGATTCCCTGAAGTGATTCATAGAAACTCCAGATTTATTTTTTTCCCCATTTTTATTGTGAATAATACCTCAGTTCCAAGCTGCTTGCGTTTGAGAGAGGAACAGCAGAGTCAAAGACAAGCTGAGGGTTCCCATGTCACTGCCTGTCTTCTCAACAATTCCTCTGTCACTGGGGGCCAATCTGGGAAGGCACTTGTGTTTTGAAAGCATAACCATCTGATAATGCTTGGAAACCATCACCAATTTTCTTTCACTTGAAACAATGTTTTTATTTGACTTTTGTTTTCTTAGTGGAAGGAGATGGTCTGTTCTTCAGCTCCTTTGACCAAACAAGACCAATTCACACAAACAATACAACCCGAAGGACTGAAGTTGCAGGTCGTGAATTGCAGTTTCTTTTGCTTTATCTGCGCAGAGTAAAGCACAACACAACTGTATGATAATAGACAAGTGCCAGCTACACAAATAGAAACTGTAAATACTTTTTAAGTGCATTGAAACATCTCTCCCTTCTTTTAAGTTGTTTTGGTTCATTATTATCCACCATTCTTGAGAGGACAGACTTTTCCCAAGATTGCACAGTACAAAAACAAATAAACTGAAATCAGAAGTAAGAAATGCCTTCAGAAAAGAAATGCTCCATTCCTGTCTTTTAACTGTTGAAGATGTAACAGTTTGTAAGCAGGGTGGAAATTTTGGGGGATGAGATACAAGAGAGCAAAAACATCTTTCTCTTCAAAGTCAGTTTCATAATTTGATGCATGTAAGGGATGAATCTACTTCTTGATGTAGACAGCTCTTATTAGGTATAGATCAATGAGAATAATATTTGGAAGCAGAGAGTTCCTGTGGTGGTAGATAGAATTAATGTTTTGGATTGTGCACTAAGTTATTTGAAGTGCTCAAACATGTAACCGTTCTGCTACCTTTGAGCAAGGCAATCATGTTACAGTTGAAACTGTGAGAAAAATTCCTATTACCCACACTTGGTCCAGGAATTCACTTAGAGAGTTTAAAAAGATAGATGAGAATATGTCACATAAGCTCAATGAAAATAATTACTTCATCAGGGGAAATAATGTAATGGCCAACAGTAAAAATAAAGCAACATTGGATAAAGACTGGAATATTAATATTAGGTTACATCAGTCTCTTACATTTATCTCATTTTTTACTTATGAAATCCGAAGAATCAGATTCTGAGTTAGTCACACACACATATTTTCAGGCACCTTTGATGTAATTGTAAAAGCTTGAGTGTGAAATCAAATTACAGGATTATGCGTAGGTGTGTTACTGGTATTGTTCATCTGGGATGTGCCTAAAATATACTCTTCCATTTGATTACTCATTTCTTTTTGCCCGGATTTGAAAAGTCAGCCATGGAATTTTGAACAATATTTTATTCTGCCTTGAAACAAATGATCATTTCAGCTGACTAACAACAAATAAACCTGATGGCTTGAAAGAGGGTGAGCAATTAAACCTCTGTTTACTACCACACACAGAAGAATTGTGCATCCACCAGCATTCTGGTATGTGGAGCCTAGAGCCTGCTCACCCCAAAGTCTTGGGCAGAACTCCCACTCAGTTCAGTGGGATGGTGATCTGGCCACATACTAGGGATCAATCATATGAAGATCTTACCACAGTTCTGATGTTGAATATTATTATTAATTTATTCTTTCTGCGCTCCTTACCTTTAGGATGTGGAAAAGGCAAATGAGCAGAAAGAAATCTCTGGGTCATTATGCTGTTATCAAAGGTAATAAAGGCCTGGGTATGGCTACATGTGGGGAAAGCTTCACCTCAATAGTGCCTATGGTATGAAATAAATGTTGAATGTTTGGAGTCCATTACCACAAGTTAAAAACCCTTCCCATCTATCCATCAGTTACTTCATATGGAAGTATGAATGATGTAGATACAATAAAAGAATGGCTCATCCATTTACAAATATTCTTTATTAAAGAGTAATAATCAGTATTTCACAACTTAATAAGCAGAATTTGTTGACAGCCTGAAAATGATTGTTTATGATTTCTTCAGAAGAAAAATGCTTAAGTGATGTCCCATGCAGCAGTTTAGCAGCCGTACATATGATGTCACTCCTAAAAGTCCAAGTAAATGACGTCATACATACGACCACCAAGCCACCACGTGACAAATGACTGTTATAAGAAAATGAATTATCATAACAAAGAAAAAGAACAGGCTGCTGGAAGTTCATTTTAACCTAGAATGGACAAAGTAATCTAGAGAAATAACTTGGATTCATTATTAAACTATATAAAGATTAGTAAGTAGTGCACCAGTTTCTGTAAGACAGACACCTGCTATTAACCTGTGGAAGATTGTGCCTATTTCTGAAAGACAAAATCCAGATAAAGCAAACATAGAAGTCACCTTTTTCCACAAAATATTGAATGCAATGAACAGGCAATCCCAAATATTTTCCTTCCACCATCAAGGAGCTAGACTAAACAAGACATTTGAAAAGAAAGTATTTGCAGCTTTCTTTCCTTTTGATTTCTCCCCCTTCCATTAAATACAGCAATTTTGCAAATTTACTGTTGAGCTCAGTCAAAATGTATTTCAGAATCTGGATGCTACTGGGTTATTATTGATTCTGATAGCTCAAAAATACACTTGATGCATTTCTTTTAAAACTGCTCAGTTTAGTCACCACTTAGTGGGTGACTTAACTCTTGTTCTTTGATACAACACATCTTCAAGCAAGAGCTCAGCATGACTCAGCCTCGTTGCAGAACCCCTGTTGTACCTTGATTGTTTTTGAGAGACTTTTCACAGCTACCAGTGTCAGAACAGAGAAGAAAACCACTGTGATGCCTTAGGAAGGCCATTAACAGAAGGTACTCAGTAAACATAACAATGATTTCTTATTCATTACAAAGGTGCTTAGAAACAGCAGACAACTTCTTGGGGGAAATACCTCAACATGACATGTTTTACTGAACCATCGAATGTTAAAAATTTCTCATGTTCAATTGCTGTTAAAGCAGGATGAAAATATCTCATAGTTATATCCCATATAGCTTACACTGCAGAGTTTGGAGGCTATGTAGACGAGCAAAGGATTATCACCCACAGTAGATGAAGACAAGGCACCTTTAATGGAAAGCAACTTATAACCTTCTCTTACAGTTCTTTTCCATTGCTGCAGTCAATACTCGCTCACATGAGGAGGCTTTACTCTCAGGACAGCCTGATGCAAACTATGAGCGTAGAGGAAAGCTGCAGAATGCTTCAGGGATTTTGAATGCAGCTCTAATTAATCATCTTGCAAGAGACCTCTTTAGGGCAATCAGCTGCATAGCAACAATCTTGTTTTGTTAAAAAGCAAAAATTGAGACAAAAATGTCCGGCTCACCCTGAAACCTTTGGTGAATGCAATCCCTCTCCTTCCTGAAAAGTTGCATGCAGATAGTGCCCGAAATGCTCAAAATAATCTACAGTGAGTCTTTATCATCAGGAATGTACCTCCCCAAATATTCATTACATGAGAAGAGCTCTGGAATTTGCAAAGCCTCACAGCTTGAAGCAAATCGCAGCTACAAAGGAAAATACACCCTTCCCACCACCTTGTCAGCACCTTCCCTGGCCCCCTGAAAGCCAGTCCCTGCTCTACACCAGATGTTGGAGGAACCACTGTTTAAGCAGAAAAAGCCTTATGCAGAGCAGGAGCATGCTATGGCCCCCCAGTGCAGTGTATCAGACCTGTAGCTGTGGGGGACAGCAGGCTGTGGCACCTCACTGCTGTGTATCACTGTGGCAAGGGTGAGATGCCTGTACCATGAGCCATGCCCTCTTCACAGTGGTAAACATATTTCTAAGTGGCTTCTGGAGACTCAAACCTACCACAGTTGTGTTCCAAAATATGCCTGTTTTTGTACTTACCTAAATCACACTCAGGTTTTCACATGAGTTATCTTCCTGTTTTATGAACTTAAATTATTCACCAGCCTTTCAGGATCTGACACAATATACCAGACTATGTATAGCTCAGTGACTGAGGTTTGGTAACAATTTGACAGGTCTGGACTTAATAAACTGTACAATTTGGTTTTTTTTACTCAAAATGAAATTGTTTTAAAATATAGTCTTGGTCAAAGGGATTTAATTGAATAATTGTGTGGTCTGAAGCTGCAGCATTTGTTTTGTGCTTACTGAGCACTCTGTGGTTGGCTCAGGACAACAAAATTGCAATATATGAGGAAAAACTACTCCATCTATTCTCATTTACAGGGCAAGAGCGAATTACCATCTGCAGGCACAAAAGGAGAGTTTTTACTTGACAAAATGAGATAGAAAATACAATTCTCTTATCTCAATGTCCTGCAAAATTGATCAGTCACACAGGAAAAAGACCCAAGCTTGTTTCCTCCTCCTTCTCATTTTCAGCAGTCTGATCTTCCTGGACACACTGTTCCAGTGCTCACTCTTCTTGTGCAGAGAAATGTGCATGTAGGAGATGGTCTAATTCTGCCGGCATGTGGGGACTGAGGAACTTGAAACAAATCTCAGTTACATTCTGGGGCTCTCAGTAACTACTGAAAAATAAACAGTATCAGGAATAAAGTGAAGTAATAAGCATTCCCTGAGAAGAACAGTTAGAATTTCTAAAGGAATTCCCTCTGAATTGCAAAGGAATATCTGGTGATGGGGGAAGAATGGCTATTATTCTGCATCCAAAAGCAAGGGGAGCAGTCAAAGAGACAATAAGAAATGAGCTTTGCTTCTAATAATTGTGTCTTGGAGCAACAGGTGCTTTAAACAGTTTGTGTTTGGCAAAGAACAATTACCATGGATCTATACATAAAGGAGTAGAGTGCTGGCTGGTCTACGTAGAAATGACATAGGTAAGAGAGATAGTTCCTATCAGAAGGTACCAAAACCACTTGGGACAGGTCTAAAGAACAAGAAAGGGAGCAAGGAGGACCCCAGGAACTACAGGCCGGTGAGTCTCACCTCTGTGCCTGGGAAGATCATGGAACAGATCATACTGGATGACATGCTTGATCACATGAGGAATGGGTGTGTGATCCCAGACAGCCAGCACAGCTTCACCACAGAAAGGTCATGCTTGACCAATCTGGTGGCCTTCTACGATGGAGTGATGGCATCAGTGGACAAGGGACAGCAGACAGAGGGTGGTCATCAATGGCTCTATGTCCAGCTGGAGGTTGGTAATGAGCAGCGTCCCCCAGGGGTCTGTCTTGGGACCGGTGCTCTTTAACATCTTTATCAGTGACGTTGATGATGGAATTGAGTGCACCCTCAGCAAGTTTACTGACAATGTCAAGCTGAGTGGTGTGGTCGACATGGTTGAAGGAAGGGATGCCATTTAGTGGGACCTTGAGAGGCTAGAAAGGTGGGCCTGGGTGAACCTGATGAGGTACAACACGGCAAACTGCAGAGTTTTGGGCTGGAGGAATCACAGGCATCCATACAGACTGGAAGGAGCAGTCCTTGAGAGCAGCCCTGTGGAGAAGAACCTGGGGGTCTTGATGGATAAAAAACTTAACATGAGCCAGCAGTGTGCCCTTGCGGCTTGGAAGGCAAATGGTGCCCTGGGCTCCATCAAAAGAGGGGTGGCCAGCAGGGACAGGGAGGTGATTATCCTCCTCTACTCTGCTCTTGTGAAGCTTCATCTGGAATGCTGCATCCAAGTGTGGAGCCCCAGTACAAAAAAGACAGGGAGCTGCTGGAGAGGGTCCCGAGAAGGGCCACAAGGATGATCAGGGGACTGGAGCACCTCCCCTGTGAAGACAGGCTGAGGGAGCTGGGCTTGTTCAGCCTGGAGAAAAGAAGTGTTCGGGGTGACCTCAGTGCAGCATTTCAATACCTAAGGGGAGCCTACAGAGGGGGGAGAATCAACTCTTTGAAAGGGCTGATAACTGTAGGACAAGGGGAAATGATCTTAAGTTGAGGGAGGAGAGATTTAATTTGGATGTCAGGGGGAAATTCTTTACAGAGAGAGTGGTGAGGTGCTGGAACAGGCTGCCCAGAGCGGTTGCGGATGCCCCATCCCTGGAGGTGTTCAAGGCCAGACTGGATGGGGCCCTGGGCAGCCTGGTCTAGTATTAAATGGGGAGACTGGTGGCCCTACATGTGGCAGGGGGTTGGAGAATCATGATCCTTGAGGTCCCTTCCAACCCTGGCCATTCTGTGATTCTGTAAAGGATGGAGATTGTGGGGAGGAGGACCTATGGAGTACTTGTAATTGGAGTCTAGGACCAAGCATTCAAGGAGGGTTATGGGACTGGCTCTGGGAACCCAGGAGCAATCCTGCAGAATGGGAATGGCCTTTCTGGAAGAGAAAGAAGGACACGCTTTCCTTATGACAGACCACGAATAAAACGTAAAAAATTGTATTTTTCCACCAACTTCAGGTGGAAAAATTTTTGGAAAGATGACCCTAGCCAAATATTTTTCATATTTGATTTAACAGCAGTGTTCTGGCAAGTGCTATCAAGAAAATAGAGCTTGTTCACAGTCCCCTTCTACAACTGTGGCTTCTCCCTTACTGGAAGATAAATTGATCTAAGAGGTGTCTAACAAGATCACAGTATGGCCACTACAGTGAAAAGGATGGAATATTGAAATTGGAGCAGTGAAAATGTAAGTAAATTTGTGCTTAAGTTACACATACAGGCCAGAAGAGACCTCTAGTGTAAAGATATCTAAAAGGAAGGGGATGCAGATTTTACTGCAGAACTTCTTAAATAAGTCCTAGCCCTGGGCTACTGCTGTAAGGAGGACAGAAGCAACGCTGTATATGTGATACCATAGGTGAGAGATCTAATTTAGAGAGAGGATCAGCCAAATCTTTCAAGACTCTCCTCCAAATATATGCTGTAGGGCAGAACACTTCAAACATTCAGTAAGGGCTGTTGACAATTTTAGTTAACAGAATATTTACAGTTCTGTCATTTGATTGTGGAAGAATAATAATCTGGAACTGTTCCTTCACTTGGCTTTGATTTCTTACAGGAAGACTTGCTGTTCTTTGCCAAGGCTCCTGTTATGTTATGCAGGTCAGTCAGGATTATTCAAGCACAGAAGATATCTGGTCTCTGATGGGTCCTTTGGCTTTGAGAGATCTCTAAACATGCATGATGTTCCAACAAGCACACTACTACGTGCACCACTCGCAGGGCTATGTGCAACAGACAGAACGAGCCACAAAAACCAGTATGCTTTGATACACGTCAAGGCAGATTTTTGCCAAGCACAGGGATAATCATTCAAATCATTAACTAATTCCGGATTAATTATTTTTTAAACCAAACTAGCAGAAAAATGTTAACTGTCCTCTGTTCATTCTCTTGCTTTCCATCTCATCTTTGTTTGAAGTCACTGATCCTGAAATATGAATTCAGTATTTTACCCAAGTAAGTCATTCTTTGCTATTCTTCTGCAATCTTCATGATCTCATTTCATTGTTTTATTCCACCATTCTCTTACTGTTCTTGGCTTCCCTACCCTAATTTTTCTCCATGTTAATTTAAGAGGCAAACAGCACAGTGGGCAAGTTATGCTAGGCTGAAACTAATAAGACAGGGAGAGTAGTCTTTGCCATTCCCAGAACGTCCTATAGCCCCATTTCTACAATTAATAACAAGAAAGGGTGTGAGCTGATGGGGAGACACACAGCAACATTCCATATTCATTCCACATTAATGGAAGAAAAGCTGAGAAGAAGAGGGGTCTGAGGAGCTAACCAACAAGATACAATCAAGAGTAATAAGAATCAAAGGTTTCATCAGGAACACGGAGACAAATATATCTTTGAGGAATAAGGTAGCATCAGGCATACAAGTCAGTTAGACAACACCAAGGCAGAGAGATGCTCATTCCCAACAGCGCCATTCAGACATATGACTGCTGTGTTACTGAGGATTTGGTAGTGTTCACATTTATCAGTATCTGCAATGTATTTGATTTTAATCACCTAATCATTTGAGGTTCGACAAGTAAATCTCAAAGGAACCGTTCAACTTATATGAGAGGTATTTATTCAAGTAGAAATTAATTTGCTACATAGTTAGAACAATAGTTACCCAGCCATGCTGCTTCTGAATATATTGGACTAACAGAAATATTGAGATCAAACAGTTGGAAGTAGTGTTTGAACTTAACAACTAATCTTTATAGTGATATTTGCCATTTCTGTTGCTTTCCTAAGATCAGAGCCAACATAAACAGCGAAAATTCACAATCACTTAAGTCAAAGTCTCACACAATGTTTAGGAAGTTTTCAACTAGTAAGTTTCCAAATCCAGTAAAAAAACCACAGGCATTACCATCTTTGGACTTGCAGTTTTGTGGTTTCAAGCTCATATCTTTTATAAGATATCTTATTCAGAAACTTTATTAACCTTATTTCAAAGTTTATCAGTAAGGGAAGTCATTACTTCACCTGTGCTGTATAACAAATATAACTCAGTACTCCTTATTTTTCTGAACATCACCACAAGTTTGAATCTGGCAGGTGTCATTCATTTGTCTTATACTTACAGTAAGAAGGATAATCAGTAAGAAGCAACTGTGGGTATTTTTTTTCATTGTGAAGTCTTCTTGCAGAAGCACGTTGTAGCTGATCCTTCTGGGAATTAAACAGCAAAAACAAAACCAGGATTAGATTTTGTTACAATAAATTCCTATCTTTGTGTATGGGCATCTTTTTAGACTTCAAGTGCATTCTGCACATGTGTGCGCCTCCAGCTTTATGTGTGCTAATGTTTGAATTCACTGGAGACAGGTATGCTTTTATTTCAGCCTCGACTACAGATGCTAAGGTCAGCGGGCATGAATTACTGCTCCATGTTACTACATGACAGCAGCGTATCTACATCAAACTGCCTCTCTGCCTGCAGAGCTGACTTTAGTTGTCCTGATTCTGCTGCTCCTAATCTCCAAATGTCTGCAGACCTACGAAGAACCTGCATATTTTTAAAAATTACCCCCCAAAAAGAATGATCTGGTGCACAGATAGGCCACTCAAAAAGTGCATTTATTGAGTAAGAGAAAGCCTGAGGATGGGTAACTACTAGGTAGGTTACCACAGGACTCAGTGTGGCAGGAAAAGAGACAAATTGGAAACACGTTAAGTTAGACCTCCTGGAAAAGGAGCAAGACTTTGGGATTTCACAATCCAAAATGCAGCAAGCTTGCCTGGTCTGCGAGACTGCAGACAGACACGTGGCAGTCACTTTCCACCATTGAGAATGACCACTGCAGCTGCACAAAGTGCTAGAGAAGCACAGCACGGCCATGACTCCACAGGCTTGAAGGGAACTGGGCCAGAAGCCTTCTGCTTTTCTTTGGCCCTTTTAAGTCATCACCCATACAGCCTTTGACCACACCTTCATTTCTGAGGCATCTAAAAAATGGACACTACTAACAGCACACTACCTGAGCATCAGACATACCCAAACCCCAAGAATTTAATGGGAGAAGGGCACACAGACTTTGAGGCTTAGTTTACAGTATGTGTAGTGAGCTAAACAATCCTTTGTGCAACTCTTGTTTCTGCCACAGCATTGTAGCAGCTCTTCTCAACTTGAAGCAGTGTGGAGTGCCACCCATTACAGAGAGGAAAAAATCAGTTCTAATTGTCCTCATCTAAAGAAGAAATAATCTCAAAATGTAAGGAAAAGTGTGGCACTTCTGCAATCTAATGCACCTGCATGTAATATCCCATGAATGGGAGTGTTTCATGTGCCACTGAGGTTACATAAAACATGGAGTGATGAAAAAGAGGACTCAGAAAATCTGCGTCTGTTAAGAAGTAGCCTTATTACCATCAGAGCCTTTCCAGAAGCATTCTGGCATGCCAGAGGTAATGGGACAGGCAAATGACACAGAAATAATACATAATTATGCTGTCAGACACATATTTGTATTTGATCAGCACTGACAGATAACTCAATTGAAGCAAAAATTGGTCAGCTAGATCTGAAGAAAATGTCTGGAATTGTTTCCACCTCTGTATACTATTCCCCACAGTGTATATTGGTTCAAAACTGCCAAAAAATATATGAGCATATAAATAATGAGTCTTGATCAGCTGCCCAATTAGCAGATATATATCTATACATAAATGTGTCTATACAATTACACACATTACTGTGAAGTGTTCTGTAGTGTGATGTAAAGCCAGTTGTCTTCTGCATTCCCTCTGCTAGCCTCTTCTGCTGTATCTACAGGGATGTGTTAAAAAATAGGCAAAATAACTTTGCCCTACAAGCTGTTGACAGTCTTGCAACACACTACTTGCCACAAGTGGCAGGGGGATGAATGCAATATTGTGATCTAGAAAGTGCAGTCAAAATCAATAGCAACTGTAGTTACCTGCAATGCATCTAATTTCCCACACTTAGTGCTAAAAGTTTTTACAGCATTATGTTGGATTAAAGCTGCAACTGCAGGTAAATTTTAGTCACGTGAGAGTTTGTGAATGTTTGTTACTATGTACTGAAGAAGCTACTTAAAATATCTCTTGCTCCCATATCTCCCAGTTAAAAAATCATCTGTAAAATATTGAAGACATTATTTTTTTCCCTCTGTTAACTATGATGTCTGTGCCGTATGATACTACATATGAGTAAATGAGTAAGAATTATTCTGCATACTAAATCTTACATAATTTTGATATTTCTAGTCTTTCTTCTTCTAGCCAGCTCTAACCACAGGAATGGCTGACATGCTACTTGAAGTCCAGTATCTGTTTTTTTCTTTCTCTTTCACCAAAGTCTTTTCCAGACCCAACAACTTTAAAATTTTAACAGGCTTTAACAATGCTACTATAAAGTCCCTGACTGAGAAGTAGCTTTTCTCCAACTTCAAGAATGACCCACAGTATTACATACATGGGTTACTGGATCAAGGACAATGAGCATCTTGAAGTGAAAAGACATGTGCAGGTAAAAAGCATTGATCAAAGGACAGATCAGGAATAATGTGGAGGCAGAAAGATTCTCAGGAAGGAGAGCTCCAAAGGATGGATCATCACATCAGCCTCTAGACAGAGGTTTGGACCTGCATCACCACAGCTCTGTCCAATTGCCAGCAATCCTGGTTCAGGGGTGATACAACAGGTAAACTGGGATGTGCAAAGTTCAAGTTTGGGACTGTTGTGATAAAAACACTACTTACACTTCTGCCATGGACAGTGTCCTTGCTGAAAAGGAGGCTGGAAAGCCCCAAACAGCCAGAAATAAGGCATACATAGCTGAATCTGGACCTGGATCTGTGCTACCATTAACACAGAAAGGAGTTTGGTCTGCAGCATATATTGATGTCATGATTCAGTCACACACATGCTTTGGTGACGGTACCTGCAGAGGAGTCCTTCCTTTGCCTTATTTTGGCTGCTTATTGCCATCTGATTTTGCTACTATCACAGCCACTTTAGTCTTTCAAAACAATTAGTGCATAGTCACTTCAGATGGTTCTTCAGTGCAGATATTTCAAGGTATGTACAAGGTTTTCCTGAGATCATGCATATTGCAATGAACACAAGCAATTATAGACAATGTATCGATAGCTATTTGGATCACTGGAGCTAATATAAGAATGATTATTATGGGGATTTAATACTGCAGATTTTGTTTCATTTGCTGAAGTTCTCAAGAAGACTTTAGGTTCTGTCTTGATTCATGCTCTTCTACTGTTTATCATTTTTTTTGTAAAGTTCAGCATTTTCCTTGCTTGATGTTAAGATAACATAATGTGCTTCGTACATTTAAGTTTAAAAACATTAATATTTAGTCATATTTAATCATATGTACATGGTTAAACCCCAGTATTTTTCCATGACTGTTCTAATTCTCCATCATCTTTTCCTTATAATAGTTCTGTACAAAATCCCAGTCTGGTTTTTAAACTAGAATATTGTTCTGTATTTCTCTGTTAATGTAGCATAGCTTATTATGTACTAGGATATTCCTCTCGTTTCAGCTATTACAGTAATACCATGGGTACCTTTGGAATTAGTCCTGAAGCGCATCTGAGGAACAGTACAACATTGGTATTGTCATCTCTTTTGGCTCTGTTCTATTACAGTGTTAATACCAAACCATTTTATACATTTTAATTTTTACATTTATATGTAACAATTTATACATTTAATACATTTTATACCATTTTATACATTTTAATACTATCCAAAGATGGGACAACCTTATCCACTCAGTCATTTGCACAAGTGGCCTAACATGACCAACAAGTAGTGCCAGAAAAAGATATAACAGTGAAGATTCAAGAGGTCAGTAGATCAGCATTGACTTGCTGCAGTCCAAAGAAACAATAAGAAAGAAAGGCTTTTGGGAGAAATAATGAGATAAACTTCTCATTTAATTATTCTGCTCTGATTATTCTGCAATGTCATATTTCACAATAGTGCTCACATATCTTTGAAGGAAGATTTTAATGACACAGCATGAGACTAGTAGGATTTGTGACCAAATACTAGTGAGTGATGCAATAAATATATATTTCTCTGTGCTTGTCTTACCCCTATGAATAAATACTTACCCCCTTGAAAATTCACTCTCTACCTCTTCATTTGTCCAGCACATTCTTTAGATAGATTTGCTACCACCCACGTGCATTTTTCTCAGGGTGAATAGCTGTACACTCGCCTTCAACCCCAATGTCTCCAGGGTTTCTTAACACTAGGACTTGTAGATCCTCTCAAGGAACACTTTACTACTCAGCACAGGAGGACACTGACCTGCACTGCCTGTGCCAAGGATGGAGCAGGAAACACGGGGAGAGGCATGTGGGTAAGAAACATGGAAACCAGCAGGCCCTGTGCTTAGGGAATTTGGATCCAAGGAGGAGGTTGCAGGTCTGTCTCAGAGAATCACTGAAAGATTTAGTTTGATAGGAACCTTTAAAGATCACTTAGTTCCAACTCCTTTCTAAGGCCAGGGACTCCTTCCCGTAGATCATGTTGCTGAAAGCCATATCCAGCCTTGCCCTGAACACCTCTAGGTATGAGGCATACACATCACCTCTGGGCTACCTGCTTCAGTGCCTTACCACCTCATCACGAAGAACATAATTCTTATATCTCATCTAAATCTACTCTCTGTCAGTTTAAAACCATAACCATGTCCTGTCACTACGGGTCTTTATAAAAATTCCCTTTCCAGCTTTCCTGTAGGCCCCCTTTAAGTACTGGAACATCTCATAACGTCTCCCCAGAACCTTCTTTTTCCAGGATGAATAAGATCAGTTCCCTCAGCTTGTCTTTATAGGAGAAGTGCTCCAGCCCTCTGATCATCCTTGTGGCCAACTTTGTACCTGCTCCAAAAGGTTTGTCTGCTGTGGGACCCAGAGCTGAATGCAGTACTGCAGGGGTCTCTCAAGAGTGGAAAGCAGAAAGGGACATCCACCTTTCTAGAACTACTGGTCATACTCCTTTTGATGCTGCCCATGATACAGTTGCCTTTTCTGGGTTGTAAGAGCACACTGTTGGCTCATACTCAGTTTTTAATCCACCAGAACTCCTATGTCGTCCTCAGAGTTGCTCTCAATCTACTCGTAACCTAGCCTGTATTCAAGTTTGGGATTGACACAACCCAGGTGTGGGTCACTGCACTTGGCTTTACTGAACTTCATGAAGTTCACATGAACCTACCCCTCAAGCCTATCCAGGTGCCTCTGGATGACATCCCTTCCCTCCAGAGTGTTGAATGCACCACACAGCTTGATGTCATCTGCAAACTTGCTGATGTTCCACTGTCTTTGTTACTGAAAAAAGATGTTAAATAATACTGACTTCTAGAGGATATCACTCATCAATGGTCTCTACAAGGGCACTGAGCAGTTGACTGTAACTCTTTGAATACAACTGATCAGCCAATTCTTTACCTATCAAGTAGTCCATCTACCTGATCTATCTCTCCAATCTAGAAAGAAGGATGTTGTGTGCAACAGTATTAAATGCTTTGCACAAGTCCAAGTAGATGTCAACTGTTACTCTTCTCTTATCCACCAGTGATGAAAACTCCATCATAGAAGACTGCCAAATTTGTCAGACATGATTTGCCCTCAGTGAAGCAATGCTGGCTATCACCAGTCACCTCTTTGTTTTCCATGTGCCTTCACATAGTTTCCAGCTTGCATTTGTTTTGCCAAATGTGTCTGGGGAAAAGTATTAAAATTATTTTCTCATTCCCATCTGGACATTTTACCTCTGCTTTCATAATTTAGGATACTGCTTTGGGCTAGGAGTCAGTTTGACAATCACATTACTATAATCCCAGGTCCTGCGCAGACCAGCACAGCAGCACAGCAATAACAGCCCCTTTAGGCAAAAGAAATGCCATGGTTGTGATCTCGGCTGTGAGAAGGAAACCGAGTCAGTCCTTCTTAATTCCTATGCACATGCTCTAACTAGTAGCCAACAATGGTGTGCCAGTAGATTAACTGGAATTAACTGGAACCATCATCTTCTCACAGACATATTTCTGAGGGAAATGGTGAGCTCTGTTCAGTGATTCCTATGCCAGAAAGCTGGTGACCATTGCCAGGTGGAGAGATGTGCCTCCTTATAACCTCTAGTCAAACATCTAGGGTGATAAAGCAAGGCTGAAGATATACTGGTTACCTTTACACAGCTTCCTGAGCCACATCTGAGCTTTTGTGTAATCATCTTAAATTTTTTCATATGAAAACCTTCTGAATACAGGTTCCAGATTCTCAGTTTTAGGTGTTGGGCACCAAAAGGCATTGCAACATGGTAACTGCAGTCATCTACGTAATTTGTTGGATCTTCTCTCATTCCTTTTAGTAGTCTTGGAGATAATTTCACTATTAGGGAACCAAATGCCCATCTGCTAGATGATTACCCAACTGTTACTCAAGAAGATCACTATTAATTTATATTATCCTTCCTGGCAGAGTGAGTGAACTGCATCTGTTGAGCTGAGTGGGTACTATGTAAACAAACAGAAGCTATTAGCTATGGCAAATAGGCAATTTCAGACCTATACAGATCAAGTGATCAAATAAATCTACTTTATTGATTCACTTGGATTACATGGGACCTGCAATACTTGAAGTTTCATTTTCCTACTGAAACTCAGTCAACAAGAATGGGCTATTTAACTCTAAGCTTGCCTTTAACCAAATCCTTGCTAATAAACTGAACAAAAACAGGAGAAAGAAAAAAAAAATGAGAGAAAACAGCTGCTGCCTTGGCTGAATTTTGTTTTAGGATAATCACAAGTTTTGAAAAGCCAACACAATATACGTGTTGGTGATCAAGGTGATCATATACACTAAAGAGAAAGTGGAATATAGCTGTTCTTTGACTAAATGGCAGACAACTATCTTTTGAAAGAAATGTAGCAAAAGAAACATGGTCTGAATGTTAATCATATGCAATGCTTCTGCATCCTCCAATGCAAAAGGAGGTGATTCCCATCACAAAGCAGTAGCCAAAAAACTACATTTTTAGTAGTTCGGAAGCCACGCCTCATCTCTCTCCAGTAGTTGGCCAATTGGTTTTAGGAGGCTTAAAATAAAGTGGAAACAAATAAAATTTCAGGAAGGGACTAGTAAAATACTTAAATGGAGTTGGTACCCAAGCTCTGCATTACTCACAAAAACTGAATGGTGTCATTTTAAATGTACTCTGGGAAGCTGTAAAACATAACATATTCCAGCTCAAAAGTATTAACGGGAGTTATCTAAAGCACTTCTGGAAGTTCAGTGAAATAAGAACATAATGACAAGGCAGTCTTAGATGCACTTGGGATGCACATATAAGGAGTTAAAGAGAAGCAAGAAAATCCGGATGCTAAGTGTTGAACTTATGGGTGTTTCTTTTTCCATTTCCAAATTTCTTTCTGCATGACACTGGCAGAATTTCTATTTATTTAGATGAATGCAACCACATATGTGACATTCTTCCCCCTGGGATCAATACTTTTTTGATTCCATATATCGAAAATTTTGTTAAAAGTTTTCCTTCAGCTGGAGCATAAATTGGAAAGAAAAACCATTATTTGATATTTCCTCGTGGCCAATTCCTTCTCAGTTTTCCATTCAGTCCTTCCCCAGGCAAAATTCCCTCTGGTCCTTTTTTTATAACTGTGCATTGCTATAGATTATTTGAGGTAAGTGAATATTTTCTGGAATGGGCAAAGTAACAAGGAAAAATATTATACTTTTTTATTATGTCACTGTTTTTATATAAATCACATAAAGTGTGAACAATCATGCAAGTGGATTGCTATAAATCAAATACACATGACATACATTTAAAGCATTTTGTTCCCACTTGGTAGCAGAATAGCCTATGTTAGAGCTGGATGTAGGATGTAGGTTTCACTCCTACTCTGACAAAAGTGAGCCTTATTTTTTTTATTTTTATTTTTCCTTCAGGTCTGGGTCTCATCTTATAGCAGCTCTGCTAATAATGAATAGAAATCCTAATTAAGATTTGAAGTCAGAAGAAGTTACATTGATCTCACAGGGCTGTACCTAACAGGGCTCCTAAATGAGCTAGTAGAGACAAAGAAGCTTTAGAGCATGCAAGCCATCCTGTGACAGTCTCTGAAGAAAGCTGTGTGTGTCTGAGCTCTCAGCCAGCTTTCACAGATACAACAGCTGGTCTACTTGAGAGTTATTACTTCTGGTGGTAAATCTTGCCCTAGCTATGCTCTTAAAATATTACATCTAATGGAGTACTGATTTTTATTTTTTTTTGTTACAAATCTAAACTACAATACATGGAAGTGAACTGAAGCTGTTATTACCTTTTACACTGTTTTTACAACTGATGTGACAGTCAAAGATACAAAGCTGTAATGAATGATGCAGATATAAAGAAACGTGTAAGTCAGCAAAAAAAACAAACAAAAAAAACCCAACAATCTCAATTAATTACTACAGAATATTCAAATATAACTGCTGTAGTGCTTGATTACTGTGTTGCTCCTGTCAGGAATTACAGCACAAGATTAGAGTGAATATTAACACTCATTTCAATTAGGTCAAAATTCGCACATTATTCACTATGGCATTATACATGCATTACAGAAGTCTAACAATGAAATTTACATATGATAAATTACTATCAACTGCTACTTTGCCAAGAGGCAGCTATTAGCCACTGAAACTGAAATTCTGAGAAGGACTCCAGAGTAACATATATGAAAAGTCTTATTTTCAGTGATAATTATGATAACAGTGCAGGCAATATTCATAGTGGACACGTATACATGGGTGAGAATAAAGGGCTGAAGGGGCCTTTTTAGGGACTTGCAGAAAGATCAGTGTTTTCCTTATGGCTCCTCTTTTCTTCTGTCAATTAGCAAGGAAAAGAAATGAGAGAATGTGTGCACGGTTCTCTTGCTGTCCACTGTGCTGAGGCAATCTCAGCAGTGGCTCCAATGAAGTGCAAAGGTTCTCATTCTTCAATAGAAGCTGCAGGGCAGACACAAGGCAGCAGGACTGTTTTTCTGCCAGCCCAGGGTTTTCCTTCTTCCACAGTATTAAGTGGAGCTGTGGGACAGCCCTGGGAAGCTAACCTACACACTTTTAAAAGGAAAATGGCAGAGCTGGGAACTAATTCTCCAGTGTTGGCAGAAATGCCTCCTCAGAACTTGCTACATGTAATGCAGACTTTCATTTTCATTGGCCTCTTGGCATTGTCACCATCTCAGTTGCTATTACTCTGATTACTTCACATTCATTCTCTGGCTTTACTCTCCTTTCCTGCATCAGTTCTGTATGTGAGATTCTAATCACACAGATAACGCACAGCTTTCTTCTGTCTTAGGGCTTTGGTGGGTTGTGGAGGATGCTCTGAACCAGCTCGTTAGCCACAGCTAATACACAGTGGGTAAAGCAACATCTGGCATGTACCGGCTCTACTGGTAAGGCCAAAAACCCGAGGGGCCATTGCAATTCTCAAGCAAATCAGTCAAGTCCAATTTATGATCACTTCCAACAAAATGTGTTTTTTAAGGCTGCCAAAATCAACTCTGAATGCTTCCTTATGCCAACGTTTCCTTTTGGTAAAATCTTGATACACTTTGGCTAAAGCCTGTGCTGGGCAGGGATTTGTTCTGCTGGAGCTGTTAAACTGAATTTCTGGCTCCACTAGGCAAGAAATTCAGCAGCAAATCCAAAATGTCAGCTGAAGTCACTAATGAGGATTTGCCTACGAATTTTGAGTCAGCTGAAAACAGGGAGTCAGTTTTGCATTTCTGAGCACAGCCAGGACCCACACAGATGCCATGGGGCTATCCTTCAGTTTAGCCTATAGACTTGGATACTTCTGAACAGCAAGGCTTAGGGTTTTCTCAGATCTTCCTATCAAATTCAGCTACAGAGACAATCTTGACTACAAATGATACAATCAAATAGGAAAATAAATGCCTCCAATATAGCAGCATTTTTGTAAAGCTTTTCAAAATAAAAACCTGGAAATACTACGTAATTATCAGCAAGATTTTTCCTGTTAAACCATAGGTTGCCAATGCTAGAGTTTATTTCACTGTCAGTGAGTGAAAAGACCTGAAACCTTAGCCTCTAAGTGCTGTTAATAACTTCAAATATCCAAATATCCATCCATGATCAAAAGCTTCATGTGGAAAAATAATAGTCTCTTCCATAAATTATATTGACAGTACTTCATATAGCAGACAGGGGACCAAAAGGAAGCCCACTTGGATAAGCACTGAGATTCATAAAAGATTTCTAATAGCTTTGGAAATAAGTCATAGCCTATTCAGCTGACCTCGCTTGACACCCTGACTGCCTCACTGAATCCACTTTGTGTGTGTGCTCCCACAGGGCTGACAAAATCTCAAGGTGCAGGAACTTAAGACAACCTAGCTTTTATGGGCTCAGCAAAACTTGTGTTCTGGGGACTTTTGCCCTCCTTCCAGTGTTGATTTTGCCTGCTGGTGGTGCACAGTTTGGGCTTTTATTTGTTGATCTGCAGCTTTTCTCTGAATGCCATATATTCATCCAGATGAAGCACCTGACCTTCCTACGGAGCATATTTTCCAGACAGCACTAGTTCATAAAGCACAAAAAGGGTATTTTTCTCAAACAATATGAATATTTCTATTTAAAACTGTTGACAAATCTTCTGCACCATCCTGAGATAGTCACCATCACTAAGGCAGTGAAAGGCGCAACTCTCATTGGTTTCCTGCCATAAGAGCTAGTCTTGCACATGGTATCGCTCACACATTGCACATACACAAGCAAAACAGTATCTGGATGTTTTTTTCTTTACTGAGAGAAAAACATCCTTCTCATTTCTTTTGTTTTCTTTCTTAACTCATTTGATATCAATATGTGCAAGATAATAGCATTTTCATAGCCTCATAAGTTGATCCCATTTCGACAGGTGTTTCACAGAGCTGCAAGGTAAAGATGTATTTAAAATTACAAATGAGCTCAGGAGCAGGATGTTTGCATAGCTTTGTTGCTTGGATCTGACAGTGAATTGGTGGTCTTCTTTGAAAGGAAGGAATGGAAGGATCTACAAAAGCAATCTTTTTGTAGAGTGACTCTTGCACAAGAGGCTAGTAATTCAGCCTTGCAGAAAAATCTTGATTATTCCTATGTAAGAGAACAGCTCACAGTAATAAGTGAGTAGCAGAACTTGATTTTCCATGGCTTTATGTCTTAAAACCTCTTCTTTCAGACCTCATAGTCACTAAACTTAGCACTTTCCTGCTATCCTTCACCTCTTCTTCCAGTTTGATTCTTTCCAAAAGGTGCCATTCCCAGCTTCTTTAAATATCTTGATAGCTCCGGTGCGTACTAACAGCACAGAGCACATACAAGGCTAGAAAGTCTTGTTCAACATTATATTGATTTAGTTTGTCGTGAGCAAATATTGTGCTAGTTGCTTGCCATAGCGAGTTGGTAAAACACCAATGTGAAATTTATCTCAGTTTAACAGCAAATATCCCTTGTAGTACTACATGGCTACAAAATCCTTAGCACTTTTCTACAAAATTCATCTAGGTTCACTATAGATTTCTACTCTACTCTGTCCTTACAATGCGTTTCAACAAAGCTCATAAAGAGAAGAGATGATAGTTCAGTTTCCTTCAATTTTATCAAGTCCCAGGCAAACAGACCAGCCAATTTATACCTACAGGAATTACAGTGAAATTTATGTCATGAGAATAATTTATTAAGAAATAACTTTGCTAATTGAATGTGTAAATAGAATAAAATGTACTGCTTAATAAAAACTCAATTCACTGATGACCTAGTAGAACCAGCCTAGTATATGGTCTATAGCCCAGAAGTATTGTGTACTAGAGTTCTCAAAAGCTACTTTTCTATGATACAGCTGAGAAAACCTTTAGTTGATTCCTCATCCAGAATGAATTTCCATCCTGACAGGTACTGGAGAGCCAAACAAGGTGTCCAGTAGATGGGTAGTCAATCACAATCAAGATTTTAGAATATGTTTTGTTAATCAGTGATGTCATTTGTCTCCCATTTGAAGTGGCAGCTAGCTAATGGTCAGTAGCTAGAATAAGAGGAAAGGAATGAAAAGAGGTTTAGGCAGGAAGCAAATGCTCAGTGTTTTTTATTAGTAACTGCATGGTTTTATTGGGATTTCTAATCAATGGATATGTACAGAACGTGCAACCATCAAAAAATAAAATTATCACTGGAATATATAGTTGTACATATAAATATGATATAAACAACTACTGTAGTGGCTCAAACTTTTAACTGTCTTCTGGCAGTGTTTCTGTAGAGGCCACTGAACCATGTCTGTTCCCTTTTCTGATATAAATCTGGAAACTGATTTAAATGCAAGAAGCTCTATTGAAACAAAACTCTTTCATGATTCCTTTGGTACAAATAAGAGGTGTAATTTGAGCTCTCTGGAAAGCTGGAGAATATGTTTTAATTGGAGTTTTAATTGAATGAGATAAATAGCACGTGTCACTTCATCATGAACAGGCTCTGTAAGCACCACAACAGACCAAAATACACATAAGTTGAAGAAAAGGGCTTCTTTCTTTCTTCCCATCTTTCTTTCTTTCCTGCTTTCTCTCTTTCTCTTTTCCCTCTTTTTGTCTCTTCTTCTCTTTCATCATTCACCCAAAAATTTGTCTCTAACAGCAGCTGTTACAAAACTTCATAGGTCTACAACTACTGATCCTGGCAACTGGTTGCCTCCAGTCCTTAGTAAGTTTCAGTCTGCAATCTACTCAGTGGATAGCAATTTCTGGCAGAGCAGACATACACCTGTAACAGTCACACAGCACAGAAAGACATTATTTGTTACACAGCATGTTTCTCCTCTGTCCTCATCTTCAGATCATAAAGCCAGAAAGGAGAACCTGACTCTGAAGGCACTATCCTTTCTCCTGCCTACCTTGACATTTATTCCTACCTGCCATTCTATCCAGAAATCTCTAAATGAGGCAGCACAAGGATCTAGATGCAAAATTCTGAACTGTGTCCTTGAGATATAGATCCACCATTAAGTTAAGTGTGCGATAGTTCACAGCAATGTACACCATGAAACACCAGTCAGCGGAGGTTGGCTTTTTTTCCCTCTACAAACATCTGATAGGGAAACACTGAGTTACACCTCTGTGAAGATGCCTCTCACACCTTTGTATTCTACACGGATTCAGGCTGACAAACAGAAAGAAAGAAGAGGATTTTCAGACATCAATGAGAATCCTTAGAAAGAGCTATTTTCACATAATCAGAACGATTGGGTTGAAACCAAGTAACAGTACACCAAACTCCCACTGGTAATCCAGGTGCATAAATCATGGAAACTGATGAAAGAAAGAGAGATGCTTGGAGCTCTCACATGAGGTCCTAGACACTGTCAGGACTTCTGGTAACACATACAGAACCAGCTCCTCAGGCTGATGGCCAAAAGGATGCAGTACAGGTTGGCTTCTTTCACTGCCAGAGTCCCGGTCTTTGAGAGGAATGTACAGCACTATCTCAGTTTGCAGTGGTCACATCATTTTGGAGTAGATTTGTTTCTGAGTGCTGTTTCAGGACTTAATTCCAGGTCTTAGTCATTAATTATATGCTGCTGATTAAGTAGCAATAAGTACCTGGCCCATAAAATGTAAATGAAATGAAATGACTTTTAAATCACTATCAATTTTGAAGTTGTAAGCAGTAGTTTTTTTTATTTAATTTTTGCATTACTTCAGAAGCAGTGATGCCATTCAAACAAAGTGAACATTTGGCATCGATTTCAATGAAAAGCAGTTTAGGGCAGACAGAGAAAAGGAACACCACAAAGAAAAGGCCAGCCTCCCACAGTGAGCAAAGCAGACAAAAGGCAAACAGTTCTACTCATGATGGATTTCTTACCAAAACATTCTCCCTGATAATAAGTATTTCCAAGCTGGGGTACACAACACTGTTCACACAACCACACATGCCTTGCTTAAACCACAGCTGATAATGAGGACTTGGGAGAAAGACAAATAGTTCTACTGAGGTCTTACAAAATTTAACAAAATGTATGTACATACTTTCTACCAGGAAATTGGTCTGCAAGAAGTTGGTTTTCCCCCTCCAAACTCAATCTGTACACTGCACAAGCTGAAGTTCCATTAAAGACCAATACAGGTTCCATTGCCAAAACAGTGCTTAGTTTGCCCAGTCTGCTAAAATCACAATACAAGCTATTGCTGGGTATAAAATTTTCTTATACAGAAAGATTAGTCTATGTGAATCCATGTATTAGTTTTTTTCTTGAAATTGGTTTTCAGAAGACAAAATTATACACTGGCAGCTTGCCAAAACTTGATGTCAGACACAGAAATAATCTTTTATATTCGGAAGAGCCAGGAAAGCCTGTGGTCTGTGACAGTGTTGTATCAAGAAGAACAGTTATGATTTCTAATCCTCTCTAAGAAGGTAAGCTGTTTCTTTTTACCTTCCAAGGTCAAAATTAAGAACTCAGCTGAGTTTACGATTTAAGCATGACTTAATGATAAATCAGTAAAAAACAATGGAAAAGAAATCCTCAAAGAGCTTTGAGATTGAAAAGGAAATCTATAATGGTGATGAGGTAGTACTGTGAAAATTAATGTGATTCTCTATTGATACTATAAAGGTAAACCTAATTTCTCTTTCAGTGCACAAAGAACTGAAGCAAGATAAAACTTTGAAAGCCTTCCTTCTCCCAACACACATCAATACACTGCAAAAACCTGAACTGCAGCTTTTTGTGCTACATACAGAGGTGTTAATTCATTTTTCATATAAAAACGAGACCAGTATCTCCTTCATTACTAACAGCCACACGAAAAGAAGAGAGCAATTTGCAGGACTGGGACTGAGAATGCAAATCATGTGTCACCTTCATATTCCAACAGCTATAACGTTTCCACAATTTCCCTGCCCAAAGAAAGCAAGAAGCTGCTTCAGGACAGGGGTGATAGTGGGGCACGGTGCTAGCTACAGGTTTTGACTGAGGAGAGAAGGATGATGGGAAAGGTGGTGCTTCTCTGGTCCAATTTTTGTACATTTACAAATAAATCTGTTCAGAAAGAAAGGGGAAAACAGAGGACATGATGCAGAGTTACACGTTTTAACAAGAAATCTAAAACGAATATCAAATTATATTGAAATTATTAGAAAATCTGCTTTTCCTCAATTAAATTAATAAATTTCCCATAGCATTGCTATGTTTTATGTAATATAACAAATTCTTTTAAAATCTAATTTTAATCCATCCTTGGAGAAAACATTTCAGCATGTATGTATAGCTTCTTGCCTGTATGGAGGCAGCTGAGCAGTGCTTCAGCAGATATCATACAGCCCCAGGAGACAGCTGTGTAAAAGAAGCAAAGACACAACCCATGGCAGTAAGTGCAGGGAGGCCACTGTGAATGCCCATCCACAAGGTCCCAGAGCAAGGAAAGGATTTTATTCCAGCAGATCAGAGAGAACTGAAAAAAGACCTGCAACACGTTCATTTCTTACCATTAAACAAATTTATTCTCTTTCTCACCAATATTTCTTTCTAATTCATCTGTTTGAGCTCTCAAGATCAATTTGTCTATAGATGTAGTTACAGTGTTATAAATCAGATAAATATTTTTTGTACATCCAGGCCATGAACCACAATAACAGGAACCTTGCTTCAGTGGTTTATGCAATACATAGGTATGCTTTAATCAATTTTCTGCCAGTGTATCTGTCCACCCAAATTGCACTGTTTGGAAGCTATCAGTTCAATGTCAAAGCCTTTTAAAAAAACCCTCAATGCTACAAGTTTTAAAGAAGCAGCAGTCTTGCAGTCACACACAGAACCTTTGTCTTGGAGACACAGGAGATGAGCAAACTGAAATACAACAGGACAGATGCTCATTGTTTATATTAGGTAAATGAGAGTTAAGCACCTGCATGGCAGTACTAGCATTGCATGGAGAGATACACATTTTAATCTGAAGAGAAAAAGAGCAACACTAAGCCACACAATCTAGAATGCTTGATCCCTTAATTAAACCCTAGCTATATCTAAGAAGATCACATCCATACTAGTGAAAACGTGATGAGTAGTTCTCAAAAATCTTCCTTGGGGCTTAATTAGAAGCCTGAAATGGAGCTCTACATGGGTACAGTTGTTTCATAGCCTGATTTCTTCATTCTTCCTGAAATGTTAAGCATGTACAGCATCCTTTATACACCGGAGGATTTTCCCAGCCAAGAGAATAAAATAGCTTAAACATATATACTTTTTTTCCAGAATAAAATAACATCTTGGTTACTCTATCATAGCCACAGCTTGTACTCATCCTAGATCCTTTTCATGCCAAATCCCTGGGAAATAACCTTACTATAAAATAATGCTGACTTCATGTTATCCATCCCTTATTATTGTGTAGCACAGGAGACAGATACAATTGACACAGGAAGTCAATGCACTGGTTTCATAGCAAGCAAAATCTTGGCAAATAGAATAGCCTATGAATGCATGATACCAATGAAATGTAAAGTAGTGTTAGAAGTTGGCTACTGCAGTGGGCACCATTATCTGAGTGAAAGGAAAACCACTGGGACAGAAATTAAATTGCAGCAGAAACATGAGATTCTATCCCTCTCTTTATTTTTTTTGTTTGTTTGTTTTGCTTTCATTTTTAATGCTACCTCTGAAGTACAACACTTCTGCCTTCAGCACTGTTGGTACTGCTGATACAGACACAAGCAAAGCTCTTCCTTCTGTCAGGTGCAGAATGTGGAAGATGATTAATAGATAACAGAATGGATCTGTACTTTGAATTGTGGCACAGTGACTCAAGCTGAAGAGCCTTTGACTTCCCAAGCATCACATCGATTTCTGTGTCACCATTAAAAACATGAAGATCATCTCAGCACAAGCAAAGGCAGTGGGATCTCACCAGTGTTTCTCTTGTTGTGGTACTTCAGATCTACCCACAGCCATCAGATGTTAGAAGAAGCACAATCTCATTCAACAAAACAACTTCCCAGAACTGGCCTGACATCACTACCGATACAAATTACCACAGTAACTAAATAAGTAAAGCTGAACTGTGTTGCTTTATATTTAACCAAAAAGTGCAACTGGGAAAATATCCTTTTCTCTCTGAGTAAAAGTAGAATACTGTACAAAAAAGAATTGATACTTCTCTTCTTGTAGCTGTTATTTTCTGGAAAGTAACATTACTGAGCAATTTGAAACTGAAGAGAGCAAAGTGAGTGTGTTTTCATTATAAAGTTTGGGCAGATCTTATAGGAATATTGTAAAAGCACGTTTCTGTCCCCTTCCCTTCTCTCTGCAGACACACCCAAAGAATGTCTGAAGATAAGGGATGGAGCCAGGAATAGTAAATGCACTTCTCTGAATGATGCTTGTAAAATCAAGTCCTTTGAGATGTTTTTTTCTTTCTTTTTCAAAGGGGAATATTAGTAACACTCTAACTTCTCATAGAGATGGCTGCATCTAAGCTATGCATCCATTTTTCCATTCATACTCAGTTGAGACAGACAGGCACTTGTAAGGCATCATTCACTCACATCCTATTTTAAATGTTTATTTTACGTTATATAAATTAGTACCTTTACAAGCCTATTTCTACATCATCTCTGAATTTCTACATTGGTCACTTGAACAAGATCTTGTATCTGTGCTAAAGTTGCAAGAGAACATCTACTCAGAGATGCTGGGAATATCTGTGCAAGCACTGCCCTTGTTTGGTACTTCAGGGTGCTTTAGTACACGCCAAATCAGTACATGTAATCAAATTAACCTGAAGACATTGAACTAGGGTTTACTCAAGTCAAAGACATTGTCCAAGAGATTAGTCCAAACAACAGTGTCAGCTCTCTGGTTAGAAATGTAGTCATGTGAGGTTGTACACAATTCCCCTATTAGGGCAACAAACATAGTTTATCACAATGCTTCAATGCCATTTAACTCCTTCTATGGAGGTCTCCCATTGAGCTTTGCTACAACATTACTTCCGACAATCATGAGAATCAATCTCTCTCACTTGGCTCAGTGAAAGTTTCAGCAAAAACTACTAGCTAAGAGTTTAGTATATGCAAGTAAGACACAGATGATTTATTTCTGACATCCTGTCCTGACGTCCTTACAATGTCACAAATCCTAGACTCAGCAAAGACTTTTCTGTTTGTTTGTAAACAATCCATCCTGAACCTGATAAACTTTTCCATATAAAAAAACTATTGGAACATTTATACTCTAAAGGGTTTTTATTTCAACAAATCGGCATTGCCCACCAAAATAATGAGGCAGAAAATATGTTTTGTTAAAAATCCCCAAGCAACTTTAGAAATAACAGAATGGCCCATTATCAGTTAAGTCTGACTCAGACTGGAAACATATTTACATTCTCACAGTTATTCAGAAGACCACAAATAAATTATAGCAATTTACTCTAATGCACTTTTATAAGATTAAATCCTTCAAATGAGTTTCCTGTAGATCACACATGAGAGAAATGATTGCATTGCATCATCAAACACTACTGCCAAAGGGTCCAGCAATAATTTGTTTGCTGGTTACAGTAAAAATGCCTATTTTCTTTAAAAGTGCGTTATTGAAGCCAGATTTCCATCAAAGATTACCAATACCTTTTTGAGCTGTTTTGAATAGAGCTTTTAGTCATTAATTTCACCTGGCTTATTAGGCTCCTATTGGAAACAATTTTCATTATGATTACATTTTTGTGAGTGCTGCTGGAAAGAAACTCTAATAAGCAGCCCAGATTTCTCAGTATTAACTCTCAAGGCATATTATTTTAAGACGCTACAAATAATTCAAATACATATGAAGAAATGAACGACTTGCAACATTCTTATACTTTGCTATTTAACAGTGATAAATTCAAAGCACTGCAATTATTCATTACATGCTGACACTGTTCACCCTCATGTTTCATTGATATACCTAGTTTCAGCTACAATGCATCAATGGTCACAGTAGGATATGCAACACTGAAAACCAGGGCACGATGGCAATGATAGCACTGTATTTTTCAGGGAGACCAAAATGTGCAAAAAGGTGAAAACAGGATCAAAGATAACTTCAAAGGCATATTTTCATACCTCCGGGTAAGTGCAGCTGGATACTGCACTGGTACAGAAAACAGCTAGTGGATTTCCATTTACAAGGCTCTTCTGAGGCCATTTGGGGTGTCTCTCCTGTGGTCGAAATGGTAGCTAAAGCTGCTCCATCAGGGAGCACTAGCTCTTCCAGAACATGTAGAAGTTGTTACACTAACGTGTGGCCAGGACTTAGTCCTCCCTGTCTAGGTGTGACTCACACTTCAGTTCATTACTTTCATTAAACGTTTTAGAAGGTGCTGCAAAACTTACCAATTTTTCCAGGTGTAGAATCTGAAGTCCAACAGGACAGCAGTATTATTTACTAAACTGGTTTCATATTCAAGACAGAGCTGGTGGCAGGACTTACTACACCACTGATGTTTGGTTCTCATACCCTCAAGTCCTTCTCACAGAGCAGGTAGAATTTATAAACGTTTGCTAGCAACTGCTGAAGGCACAATTAATTACAGAGAGGCCTACTTATAAAAGCCTGGGCTTCAGATGTGAATGTGTTTGCAATACTCCATTTGAATTTTAGAAATTTGCTGGTGTCCAGATTCTCAAGGACTGAAAAGTAAAGTATGACAGTCATGCTCTCAAAAATCATAACCTCTTATGTAACCCCTTCATTGAAGAAGTGTCCCCATCTCAGAACAGATACAGTGAAAAGGATAACAGTAAAAGTGAACTCAGACTGTTTGAAAACATCTGAATAAATAAATTGGTTTAGCCTCCAGTTGGTTTTCAACTGAGATTTCTCTTGGTGAAACAAAAAATGAGCAAGATATTTCTCTCTGTTTATACTTCATGAAATTTGAAAACTAAAACATCACAGAAAAAAATTCTGAGTCATAAATCACCTCTTAATACTGCTATTTTTACTTGAGATTCACGTGGTCCCTCCCCATGCTCCACAAAAAGCTGTGGACAAGAAATTCAGACTGCAGCCAGCCTGCATGAGTAGGCAGCCCTTTCTGGATGCTCTGTTTTTAGGAAAGTAATGTTTTCAAGGTCTATTTGCTGTAGATGAAGAAGATATAAGAAAGCAGAACAGCACATCACAGTGAGCGGGCAAATAGTTGTACATAAAAATATTGGCAGCTTTCACGTTTGCTTTAATCTCCTGGCTGACAGGTGCAAGTGCATGGTGTTGAGTATAGCACATCCTTTCAAGTACACTTATGAGGCATCTGTGAATATCTGAATGGTCTGTGAACAGCTCTTTTCACTCCGTCAGATCAGATCAAGAGCGGAAGACTGTGATGCTAACTTGTGGTAAAAGAGCACTGGAATAAAGCTGTCATATCTATGCGCTGTTTCTCACATATTTGTATTACTTTGTGGAACACTGCTTACCTCTATACTTTTGTACCTATAAGATATGAGTCACAGGTAGAACTCTACAGATACCTAAGTGTACAGATAAACAACATGCCACATACTAAAAAAAAATGCGTGGGAAACCTCACGTTCTGGGTTCATATGTTTCTAACTGATGCTTGTCCAAATATGCCAAAAATGCCTAAAGAATGGCAGAAGTTTGGGTTTTAAGAATGCCGTCTATATTCAAATATTACTCATAATCCCCAGAGGAGAGCTGCCTGTTTTCTGAAGGCATCTGTGTATGAACTTGCTGCAGTCAGAGAAAGGCATTGAAGAGCAGGACACTGGGAGACATGGCTAAGGTGTGCCTGTGCTAGCAGAGGAGTGTTCAGGACTGACTCCAGTTTAGCCAACAGTGTTAGATCCTATTGTGCCACTGAGCTGGGTTTCTATACCTGGAACTCCCCCCAAGACACTTAACTCAGTATTCTTCATCGAAATCTGGTTCTGTGTTTCCAGTTCTTCCCACAGATGCCTGGGGGCCATGCATGAATGTCCATTAAGTCCATTAGGAGATCCTGCTGTAATAACTCAAGAGATGCCTTGAGAGAATGTCCAAAGCCTTACAGGTAATGGCTTTCTTCTGCCATCTGTAATATTTGCTCTGTACAGACTGCTGACTTAACTCAAAAACTATCTAATTCCTTCACTCAGAACCTATGTTTGTCTTTCACTGAGACTGGCACCCAGGCTCACATGTGCTGGCTGCAAGAAGGATCATGGTGGTATTTGTGTCAAGAGAGATGAGACAGTTATTTGACCAGAGACAAAGGAAAGGGTGCTTGAATATCCAGGTAGAAGTCAGTCTTATCAGAACTTCTACCTAGTTACTCCAAGCTTTGTCTTGAAGTCAGTGGTGCATCATATACATGAATATTTGAAACGTGCCCCCTCCTGTATCTCCAGGGAGCAGTACTTTCCTTTTATCCTGCTAGAATTCAATTAGGTGAAAAATTAGATTAGAATTCTATAGCATATAAACTCAGCAATACGGTTCCATCTGTAATTAGCTCCATCTCAGGAGAATTACAGGAGCCAGACAAGACAAAGCGATTCTTTTTCTGCTTGCTAATGAGCATGTTAAGCTGAACCAACATACCAAGAATTAGCACACCCTTCTCAACCTTCTTCCATCTTTCTTAGTCTTTATTTTTGTCTTGGAGGCCAACTTCTGCCTTTCAGAAAAAGAAGTTGCAAAGAATGAAAGGCAAACACAGCTAAGTGACAGCTCTGCTCCAGAGAAAAGTAAAATCCCTTTGGGAGCTAGCCATTGCATTTCAGGAAGCAGTCAAATGTTCTCCTAGGAGCCACCATTTTAGTCGAGCTCTGGGTATATTTATTTGAAGTAAACAAGAGAACATATGTTGTGACATCTAGTAGCAGTCCTTGCTAGTTAAATACAAAGTAATAGAAAAGTGGTAATTTTTCTACAAGGGGATGAGCAGCAGTGTGAAGCCTGCAGTCTCTGCTAGGGATCCTGCACAACCTGCTGCTCAACACACATCAGCAGAGACCAAGAGCAGCAGGCATCAGGTTCTACCACCTGGAAAAATGGAAAATCAGACACAAGAGTTTGTTTTACTGATTGTTTGATTAAACAATAAGAAGTCCCAAGAAGTATATTTACAAAAATACTGTGAAATGACTTTCTTGTTAATGATAACAAGATGAGTTTCATTCATTCTCACTATCAGAGTCCCGGAAACCATGGACTTAACCTGTGCCAGAACTGCAAGCACGGAAGGCAGAACTTCCCATCAGTTCTTAGGAATACACTCAGATCTCTTTATAAAAGAACAAATGGTATAATGAAGTCCCATCTTAGCTTTTGCATTCTGATTACTTGCTTGTTGCATTGTATTCTGACAAAGATCGTATGACAAGGGACAAATTCTAATGTCTTCACCCAGTTCTGAAGGAAATGTCAGCAGAATATTAGAGGAATCCATAAAGTCTGAAAAGAATTAAGCCAAGAGCATTTTAAGGCCTCAACTCTGTAAATGCTTTTCTATGTTTATTACTGTGCATATGAATGTTTGTCAAGATTGCAAAAATTAGCATTTTGAGGTTTTAAGGCTGTGAGATTTTATTCTTTTTGCCTTGCCTGTAAATTTAACCTGCTTTTCTTACCTGAAGGAGTGTGGAGCTGCCGCAGTGTATGATTACATCAATTTAGAACAAGCCAGAATCAGCACAGAAGCGTTCTTTGATGATTTTGCTAACACAGAACACAGATTATTTTCCCTTGTTATGGAACTTTTTCAGAATGGTGACTTCCTCTTAGTTATGAAAGAATTGGAATACTTTCAAAAGTCCAGTGTACCACATAGTAAGAAAAATATTCTGCACACCTCAGTTCCTACATGCACTTTTAAAAGTTGATTTGAGTGGTTAAACCTGAACTCTATTCAGAAATTAATTTTCTCTTTGCTAACATTACAGCACTTGAACTGTGTTTTCTGACTCATCTGAACAATTCTTCATGTAGTTCCCAGAGAAGAATCAATTTAGCAAAACTAATTCATATTTCCCTGAAAGAAAGAACGCAAATGACTGCACAAGAGAATTGGAATAGTCCTCCCAGAGCAGATGTTTATCACAACTCACATTTTCTTTTTATAACTTTGAGAAATAACTGCTTGGCTTTAATTATACCAAAAGATGTGGCCAGTGGTCTTTGTTTCTAGTTTACTAAGTATAATAAATGCAAATACTTACAAGCACTGGTTAATAGCATTGTCATTTTGAATCTTTGCTACTGATGAACTTAATTAAGAAGAAAGATGTTTTCATTTCTCTTTTCACCAGGTTTTCATCCTCTCTATATAATCAGCAACGTTTTCTGCTGGTGTAAATTCCTGTGCATTCTCAATAATCTATGTTAGCTTGAAACCACAAATCAATTGAAATTATTATTTAACCAAATTATATTTCTATAAGAACAGATACACAATACAAATTGCTATACTGCTTGGATTTTTTATAAACATACGTAGGTTTAATACTAATGATACTTTGCTATTTAAAGATGGCTTTTTTAATACAGTACACTGTATCACTGATTTAATGAGTATTTAACTACTGACCCTTTCCAATTGGCTAGAAGCTCTCAAAAAATGAATTAAAAAATTAGTAAATTAATCTTCATTGTATGAAGCCAACCAAATACACTAACTCAAAGCTAATGCGCTGCTAGCTTGTTGGTGTCAATTTTAATGGTCTAATTCAGAAGCAAAACATAAAAATGGAAAAATATGAGGAATAAGGGGTCCAAAAGAAGTGTAAGCTCTTGCAAATTCATGTCTAAAATATCCTTATGAACACTAGTGTAGTATTTTGGTCTTCTTTTAGTGCAAAGTAATTAATCTTTTGTTGCACTAGTCATGTGAGGATGATAAGCACTAGCAATTCCATGGAAAGTGGAAAAGAAAGAAAAGGCCTAAACATTTCCAGAAAACCTGATGTTATATTGTTGTGCACGATCACACTCATTTGCACGTTTCGTGCACTGTTAGCTATTAATCACAGACTTGTCTAATTCCTGGGCTTGTGCATAATGCCAAGTCCATGCCTATATCCATCTGCCCATCCCACTCAGCCTCAAATTCCCGGGTCTGCTGTGTAATTCCTCCCCAGGGAAGAGTTGGGCAGTAAATAAAGCAGATCAGAGAAGGAGGTTCAAATATTTGCCTGCCTCTAAGGCTTACTTTGCTTCCCTAATGCTTTTATTTTACAGTTGGATGAATACACAATATGAACCAATAATCCTTAGAGAACCTCTCAATATTTGAAAATAAAAGAAAGTGAAACATAGACTCTGCTTATCCCCCAAAACAGACTTCACAATCCAGCTTCATTTTCTGATTTCACTAGCCCAGTGTGCTCATAGACTAGAAAAATAATCACAGAGCATAAATTAAATGAATTGTTTTATTTCTGGAAATAGCTTCTCATTCTATTAATTTGACAGTTTGCTATCTGTCCAAATGATAAAGACATTTAGCTCATGACTGCTTCAGGGAGGGAAGTGATGTGAATATGATCAGGATATGAGTGCTACTGAGCTATTCATTTCCACTACTGCAATGATACAGGGCTTCAAAATTCGGACCACAACCTTCCCATGATAATTGTGGTACAATCTGGTGCAGAACCCTGTTTTAGAGAGTGTCATATACAGGACAACCACAGCTCACATTCCACTAGATTCTTGTAACTACATAACTTTGTTAGCAGTAGCATATGGTTCTGTTTGTTCCCACTGTTTAGCATTATACACAGTGGAATCATTTCATCACTGTTTGAAACAGTGCTTTGTATTTACTATGCTGCCTCCGTGGGCCTGAAGGATGCAGAAGATGCACTGAGTTAAATACATAGTTATTCGCTGTCTTGATATGTATTTAGTTGCTTCAAGCTACAAAATTGCTGCAGTTGCTAACAGCATTTTACTGAACTTCCTCTAATTTGTAATCAGCATATGCATATAAAAGGGAAGTGTGGCAGATCTTATTTTGAAAAAAAAACATAGCCTTCATGAACAATTTCACAGTGAGATGCACTCCCAAAAGGATGCTATTATATACCTCTGTTACATGTAATGCAGGAAAAGTACATCCCTCCCTCCAAAACCTCAGAGAAAGAGAAAGGTAACAGGCAGAGTAAGCCCTCCCTGGTGGGCTCTGTGGGGAACAAAGCCTGGGTGAACATAATTACAATGGCAGAAAGACCAGTACCTGAGCATGTGTGTGCTGCCCTAACAGACAGAACTTTTTCCCAGTCATGAATTCAGGTCAGCTCAAAAATTAGAACTCATGTAATGCTCCAAAACTACCACCAAATTAAAGTGTGAATCACCTACCCCAGAGAATAAACTCTTAAGAAACAACAGCATTACAAACATTTCCTTGTGCCAGGCCTTCAATCCTTTTCTCTGATGTCGGTTTCCAAAACTTCCAGGCTAATATCACTTAGCTTATTCCCTAGAAGAGCACTGAAGCAGAAGGGAGAATGAGGTGAAAGAACTAAAATTATATTTGTTTAGTACACTATCCTCCTTTTGACACTTCTGTGAACTTTGTGAGAACCTGTGGAGAGGGATCACATTAGCAAAATATGACAGTAAGCTGAGTTTTCAACAGCTATTGATCTGTGCCTCACCATTCAGCACTTAGGTTCCTGTTTTGAAAACATCCTGCTTCTTAAAGCCTTTCTTCCTGCTCCTAAACAACCTTGCGAAAAGGAAGAGACCGTGTCTCAGCAGGTTAGGTGTAAGGTGAGGTTTCAAGAGAAAAAAGAGAGCTGAGAGTCTTCTGAGTGGGCGTAAATAGGTGAAACAGGAGCAATGTAGCTGGCCACTCATGCTTAAAATGCCTAAATCCTTTTTCCAGAACTAGCCCTTACAACTTAGCCCAGTGAAGTCAATGGCATTTCACAACGATTTGTCTCAGTTCATACTTGTAATCTGTAGCACAGCAAGAACGCACATCTTTATCTCTATACGTCCAACCAAGCCATCAGTTACATGACTGTCTTTCACCATTCATTGGTATTATCTCCATTTTGTTCCTGGGAGAATCTCAGCCTGAATTCAATCCTAGTGCACATCTTAAGAACAGAATCACTGGGATATATTTCAGCACAGAATACTTAGATTGATATCTTGTAAATCTGGCACTCATTTATTTTTGAATGTAAAAATACATCGCTCTACCATTTAGCATGCAATTTTAGTACTAAATATGACAGCAATAATTCTAGAAATGAGAGAGGTATTTACTATAAACAAATCCAAAGAATAATATGACATATCTCCCTCCAGAATCTCTTTTTCAATCAGTTATGTGTTGCTGACACAGCATACTAAGGCTATGAAATGTGTACCGTTCAAACAGATGGAAATGACAGAAATGACATCTTTGGTAAGTCAGAATCCTAGACCAGGATGCCAATAGCCTGACAGTAGGCATACTGCCATTACTCAGGTACAACTAAAACATCAGCATGCTATTAACAGTGTTTCAGCTGAGACCAGGACAATCTCGACTCACATGTTAGAGTCATAGGAAAAACAAGGTTGGGAATGACATCTAAGATCATCCAGTCCAGCCTGCAATTGCTCTAGAACTCAGGTTTCATGCTCAGTATGAATGTTCTTTTTGAAGCTAGCATCACTAACTTAAATTGTCTGTGCCACAGCAAAAACCAGTTTGGCAAAATGGACTGGTCTTCACAGTGTGACAATGGCTATGAGTACAGATATAACCCCTTGTTGACAAACACTGTAATCAGTACACTTGATGTACAAGCAGATCTTGTTTGTCATTTGCATGTCCCAGCAGCCAAACCACTCTCACAAACAAAAGAGGAGTTCAGCTCTTCTCATTGCCCTGAAGATTTACAGTTCAACGGCTGCACACAAAAACCCACATACAGACATCCCTCACCCCAGGATTAAGTCTTTTTAAATCAGTGTAACGCATTAAAATATGGATCAGGAATATGGATTCTGGTATGACCAATCTAGTTATTGTACATTCTGACTAAAAGCATCATTCAGGAGAATCTTATCCAGAAGATATAAATGCCTATTTAAATAGAAACATGCTAAAGCCTCATTGCAATTAACAAAGCCAGAAATAATTTCAGAGATACAGATTTAGGTCTGCATTTTTGTGCTTTTCTAAATTGAAACCAATGAGAGCCAAATTTAATGGGATCATTGGCCACAAATTGGGCTATTACTCCACGTTTTTGTACTCAGCATTGTTTACCATGTTCTTCATGTTCTTAGCTCATTACATTTATCCTGGAGATCTTCCCTTGAACATGCAGTGTGAGGGCTGGTAAGCACCAATTAATAGATAAGTAGAGGAAATGACAGATGGCTTAATTTTGAAATAGGAAATATTTAACATTCACACACAGCAGTTCGGAAGCTCTGTTCAGCTTTCTCTCTTCACTATCATTCCTTTCTGCATGCATGATAAGTCTCCATGTTAAACAAATACACACAATTGTGAGACATATTATTCCTATTTAACTTATGACAACTTTTAAACTAGTGGCAACTCATGATTCTAATCATGAAACAAGCTTCCATATTCTCTCACAGACACCTAAATCTCTGGCAGAGCTCTGCAATTCAAGGCAGGATTTCACAGAATCACAGAATTATGGGAGTTGGAAGGGACCTCCAGAGATCATCGAGTCCAACCCCCCTGCCAAAGCAGGATCCCTACACCAGGTCACACAGGTAGGCATCCAGGCAGGCCTTGAATATCTCCAGAGAAGGAGACTCCACAACCCCCCTGGGCAGCCTGTTCCAGTGCTCCGTCACCCTCACTGTAAAGAAGCTCTTGTGCACATTTGTGCAGAACTTCCTATGCTCCACCTTCTGGCCATTTCCCCTTGTCCTGTCTCCACTCACTGCTGAAAACAGTCTGGCCTCGCCACTCTGCCCCCCACACCTTAGATATTTATAGACCTGGATCAGGTCCCCTCTCAGTCTTCTTTACTCAAGGCTAAACAAATCCAGTTCACTTAGCCTTTCTTCACAGGGGAGATGCTCCAGGACCTTCACCATCTTTGTGGCTCTCCGCTGGACTCTTTCTAAGAGATCCCTGTCATTTTTGTACTGGGGAGCCCAGAACTGGACACAGTACTCCAGATAAGGCCTTACTAGGGCAGAGTAGAGGGGGAGGATCACCTCGTTGGACCTGCTGGCCATGCTCTTTTTAATGCACCCCAGAATGCCATTGGCCTTTTTCACCACAAGGGCACACTGCTGGCTCATCCACCAGGACACCCAGGTTCCTCTCTGCAGAGCTCCTCTCCAGCAGGTCATCCCCTAACCTGTACTGGTGCATGCAATTATTCCTCCCTAGATGCAAGACTCTACACTTGCTTTTGTTAAACCTCTCCAGCCTTTCCAGGTCTTGCTGAATGGCAGCACAGCCTTCAGGTGTGCCAGCCAATCCTCCCAACTTCCTATCATCAGCAAACTTGCTGAAGGTGGTCACTATCCCCTCATCAAGGTCATTGATGAAGATGTTGAACAAGACCGGACCCAGCACCAACCCCTGAGGAACACCGCTACTTACAGGTCTCCAACAGGATTCTGCACCATCAATGACGACCCTCTGTGCTCTGCCAGTCAGCCGGTTTTCAACCCACCTCACTGCCCACTCATCTATCCCACACTTCCTCAGCTTTGTTATAAGGATGTTGTGGGAGACAGTATCAAATGCCTTCTCTGGTTTAAATTGTAACTCAAGATCAGTTAATATGGAGAAGCAACAGCAAACACATTTTCAAAATACTGTTTTTATATTGATTCTTAATCACTTCCTTGGAAGAATACAGACAACCATTTTGCTCCCACGATTTCATGTCACTGGGAATCCTCATTTGTCAGACAGATGTGCTTTGTGCACAAAAAACAAAAGCAACAGCCTGTGAAGATGCTCAGTGAAGTTTTGGGAATGCAGATGTGCTTGGGTGGAGCACAGTTCTCAACATAACTCTCTCAAGTCATTAGGAACAGTTCACAATGCATTCCACAAAGCATTTGTGGAAAACAGCTAAATGACCCCAGATGAAAAGAACTATGTGCAAAACTTAGCATATGACCATTTGTTTAAGGTCAAAAAAGTACTCAAAGTGAGGGTCTTGTTTGCTTTCACACATACATCATGGCATCTGATGGGCATTTCATTTTTCTCTTCCATGCATTAAGTCTCTAAATAAAGATTTGCATTTTCAAATTGTGATAAATATATTAAAAAAAAAAAAAAAAAAAAAAAAGGCTCCAGGCACGATATTTAAGGGTAGATCTCAATCCAGGTACTTCATATTCCCACATTATGTAGAGGTAAGATTTGGAGTTCATTTTGCAGTGCATTTAATTTCAACAGCAGCAGCTAGTACTCCTCCTTACAAGAGAGCAGGCCATTAGTTTTCAGATAGAGTCTGGTCTTCCACACACTATTTCACCCTTGATGGAGAGCTGGTTACTGAGAAGAACAGTGAGCTAAGAAGTGTCTTCCATAAATGCCACATGCTGTAAAACAGGTTTTAATTTCTGTTTTCATTCATTGCTTTTTAAAATGTATCTCTTCACAAATGATGAATTTGTGCACAGAGGCCTAACTGATAGACTTGCATTTGCAGATATACATTTACACCCAAAGGAATAATAATATTAAGGAAGAGATAAACATAATTTCAGTTCACTTTAGCTTGGATACTCTTTTGAGTACTTCTTTTTACTATTGCTAAAGCAAAGGAAGATGTCTTCCTTTTTGCTTGTCTCATACCAGTTTTCTTAAAAGTTTAACGTACTCAGTGCCCATAAGGAGGTAAAAAAAAAAAAAAGACAAATTTAGAGGTAGCTACATTTCAGGAGCATGCATGAACAGCTGCTGACAAAGCAGTTGGACAGATTTGCACAATTCTGTCACAGCTGGGAGCATTCTAGCTGCAAGGAGGCTATGAAATCCATTAAAAAAATCAAACTGACTTCACCTGAAGCAATAATTGATCCTACATCAAATGAGAAGGAGTCCTCTTGGGAGATGGGATGAAAATGAAGGACATGAATTTGACATCCTCTACTTACTGTCACCTTTCACATAAGAATGGTGAATAAATTCTTAAGGAAAATAGTCTTTTTCATCACTTAGAGTTCTAGGAAAAGCATAGATGAGTACCTCTGTGCCAACTATTCCTAGCTCTTTTCAGCCAACCTACCCCCGTAGCCTGCATTATGGCCACCGTATGCATGACACTTCCATGACAGCTCTGGCAGTGGTAGCCTGTGACTGCTCGTATAGTCCAACAGAATGGCAAACCTGCTCCAGATGCTCACTTTTTACACATTCTGTTATTCCTTCTTTTTTTTTTTTTTTTTTCCTAATGGATTATTCTTCTACATTTTACTGCTTCCAAAATAAAATCATCATTTTAGTATTGTTCTAAGAGAACGCTGGAGATGCTGGGGCCTTGTCATTACTCACCAGCCTATCCAAAGCACTTCCTGAACATTCTCTCTACTTTTGCTAGAATAGCATGGAAAAAAAAAATAAAAATCGTACACTTTTCATTCATATATATGTATGTATGCATAAATATGTATATATACATATAGACTTTTCATTTTATCCGGGCAACCTGAATCCAGAATGGTACTCAACAGTGGGGTGGTTGTGAAAACAAAGGAATGCTGCTGAAGAGACTGGCCACAGAAACAAAGTATCATGAACCTTTTGTCATTCTGAAACTGACTGATTTGGAATTTCTTCTTGAATAATGAGCAGAAAGCACAGTCATCAACTTCTCCTGGGATGAATATTGAGTTTTGTTAACCAAAGACCTTAAGTGGAGAAAAGAAAGTCAACTGTATCTGAAAATAAATTCATTGACATTGTCTAAAATTCATTAGAAAAATCACTAATTCACCAATTAGTGATCCAGTTTTTAGTTCAGTGAAACTATCTGCATAACCAAGTTCACTATGTTATATAGTCTTAGCAGAAAAAAAATAGGCAAATGTAAGATGTTGATCTTCTGTTTTAAAAATATTTTTTTTTCTTCTCTATTTGCTTAAAGGTGTTTAATAAGCCCCTACTATTCCACCCTTCGTTGAAATGTCTTGCAAACTGGGTCCCAGATCTACTCCTCTGTAGAAAAGAGTAAATACGAAGTGGTTGGAGAATGACCCACCCTGTGCCATTTCCTGCTGGCCTGCAGGTGCAGATCTCCTTCCCTAATAGCTTGCTCCCTGTTGGTGTCTGTATCAGAAGAAAGATGGAACAGACTGGCTCATGAAGGGAGAGGCAGACACAGCTCAGCCTTCCTTACAACTGCCTTGTGACAAGCAGAGCATCACTGCCTGGAAGAGAAGTATTGGCAGCGGGCTGTGGGGGGAGGTCACAGGGCAAATGGCATGTAAATAGGTAGGCTATCCCTGGTATGGGAAGAAGTGGTCTATACACAGCCTGACACACAAAAAAAATCTTCCCACATTTCCAGTTATCACTTTTAGCAAAAGCCTCATCCTTCAGCACACACCATGCAATTTTCCGTAGCTCCATATTTCAGCACCTCTACTGGAGAGACATCACAACCAAAAACACAGACTACAGCAGCATTACATCAGGAAGCCTGTCATGAGGCAGAGGAGCTAAGAGACCAGGGATGGCACAACAGGGATGCAAATACATCCTAAGGTTCTGCTCCTTTCAGCATTTTCTGGTAGTCACACAGACCAGTGACTCATTTTAGCCATCCTTGTGCCTTCCACGCGGTGCTACCATCTCCTGGCAGGCACCATCAGGGATGCAACAGTGAAAATTCCCAAGTCTTTCCGTGCAAAGAATTAAAACTCTGATCAGGGCTTTTCGAAAGTCCTTTCTGATCTGGAGTGACTCAGTCTTTGGACAACGAACGTAGGCAGCTGACTAATGTTAATAACGTATGTAAAGCACATACTGAACTGAAAAAAGAACTCAGATTAAAGCGCCGTCCTAAATCCAGCAAACAACTGTCCTAAGTAGTTTCGAGAAGTTCCCCCACTGCTGAATCGCATTCTATTCTTTTTCTCTTTAATTTCTTGGGGAAATTGAAAGAAGTCTTCTTAGTACTGCCATGACAGTGCATTCAAATTGCTTGTCAGCACTGCCACTTTCATTCTGAAACAAGTTGCACGTTATCTGTAGTTCCTCTACACATAGCAATTTTATATCTCTAATCTGTGTTTCTATTCACAGGAAAAAAAAGAACTTATTTCTCAGATAAAAACAAAGCAAGCAAACAAAACACTTTTGCAATATATTTGCTTTTGAAATGTAAATCTTTGAGATGGGTAGTAAATTCAAGCTTTTAAGGACAATTTCAGCTGAGTACTTTTTAATTACACAAATAATATTCTTCACAATCTCCATCCAGAGAGGTTATATTTCACAAAGAATAATCAGAAAACTTGTAGTGGATTGGCTGATCCAAATGAGCTGTTGTTCACCCATCCGCACAAATTTACAGAATGAGTGACTTACACATTGGGCATGTGTGGCAAGTCCCAATTCAGTCTTTCAAGAGAACACATTTCCATGAAGTATTTTGATCTTGATGCAGTAAGACTTTCTTAACAGAAAAGCGCTTCATCAAAAATGATTAAAACAGTCCTACAAAGACTTTTCATCCGACTATTTCTTAGGATCACAGGAATAATTATATTTTCTTAAACCAAACCAAACCAGCTTTACTATAGGCTTTTTAATCTCTGAAATAACTTATTAGGGAATTAAAAATAAATAGGAATTTCAAAAGCATAACTTTCTAACAGAAGATGCGGATTAAAAAGCAGCAGAGAGGATGCTGAAGAAAAAGCAAGCAGAAAACATAAAGAGAATAAATTGTGCCACAGCAGAACAGAAATTGTTCAAGCTGCCATCATAGATTTGCTGTGCTTTTAACAGAAAATAAATGAATTTAGAGTAATCTACAGTTGTAAACAACTTAATTGAAACATCATTCCATAGTTGGCTGACTGTTAGATGAGGTACAGCTGAGTTGGATAAATGTCTCATTTCTCTTTCTGCAGAGATGGATTTGTGCTTTTTTAAAAAGGGAGAAAAAACATTTAACTTAGAAAGGTGGAACTCTTTATTTTTATGTCACCTGTAACATCCAGTGCAAAAAACAAAAAGTTTTTGTTTCTTAACAGTGAGAACTGCCATAAAAAAAAAAAAAAAATTCCCAGGAACATTAATAGGTTAGTTTATTTAGTGAAATACTTTCATATTTTCAAGAGCCAATTTTAATGTAAATTACATAAAATCATTGAAATGTCACATCAGAGCTGATTTAACTGGTTTTGCAGAGCTAAAGTCTTATGCTAGAAGAACAGTCTGAATTTATCTAGATCAGCCAAGCATTACTGGGATCTTTGAGAATTCTGAAAGAACTCCAGAGTACACTTATTCAGGAATGAGAGATGTATTACAGTCAGCAGCATACTTTGAGTCCACAATGAAGTAAACAAAATTCTGTTTTGCATTCACATTATATGTATGTTTTGCTCTTTGTTTTACTGTGAAACTATGAGGCCTAACAATACTAAGGAATTACCAGAACTGTATGTTGTTTCCACCTTGTAGATTGATTCTTCAGCTCCTCTGATGTAAACCACTGGTTGCATTCTTGTAATATCCAGAAGACATAGTCGTAGACTAAGTGTTTAGCAGTGTTAAAATGTACAAAGGAAAATCTGTCCATGCAACCAAACAACTGTGTTGTCACAAGAGGTGCAGTATAATAGAGAGGGACCACGCAGTATGCGGAAGACGATCCCTAGCATAAAAGCCAGTGGTCTCAGCAGCCCGGCCTCTGCCAACTTCAATACAAATCAAAGGAGAGGAGGAGTTAGAGAACAGTAAAGCGGATATTAATTTCCTCCAAAGAAGTAGATGCAGCATGAAGAGTTTAGCCCAACATCCTACCACTTGGTGCACTATTCAAATACACTGGGATTATTTAGAAGTAGGAGAGGCACCTGAGAATTGCCATAAAATGGTTAGCACAGTGCAGGCTAGAAAAGCCATAAATATGAAGGAGAAGAAGTGGAGAGCCTGAGCAGACTGAATTCCTGAAGGTTTATGGGGCAGGGCTGATGTCCCTTGGGGGATGAAAGATGACCTATTCATAAAAAGATGAAACGTGACAACATTTAGGAGATTATACAAATCAGCCTAGCTTCAGTATCCAAAATGATACTGGACTGTGATACTAGACAAACAACTTGTAACTACTTGAAAGTAAATACACTGGTAAGGAACAAAGTGCAAGGACCCATTCTCATGAGTCACTCTTCTATACAAAAAGCCTGACAGTACAGAGAGATATCCTTACAATAAGATAACACAGTTCACCCCTGAGTAGAAACAAACCCATAAAATACCAGTTCTTAAAGACTACTAAGAATAAGGTAAACAGTGGGAGGACTTGTATCCCTATGTGATGGAGAATCCCATGAGAGCACAGCTCTGTATGGAAATCTGGCCTAGAGGATTGACACAGCTCTGGCCTTCCTGATTAGCATCATCATCAGCTCTGTACTCTGGCCTTCCTGATCAGCAGCAGCAGCAGCTCTGTACCACACTGTGTGAGAAGACTGCACGGCTGTGCAAGTCTCCGTCAGCAGCAGGAGTACAGCCTACACGTGGTGGTGCTATATTCTGCTTTCTGTCTCATACTGTGATGACAGTGGTAGCAGAGCAGCTTTGTGATGGCTGAATGCACAGTTATGGTACCATCATTTGTTTATCTTTGCTGTGTTTGATGAACGACAGATGATTACAACAGAATGTGAGAGTGTCCCTTAGCAGCAGTAGCAGCTTATAAATGACATTAAAAATCTACCACAATAACAAGTTTCCATCATCAAACTTGAATGTAATGAACAAACTCCATTATTCATTGAGTATTTATGCATGTCATACGTTTGCTTCTACTTTACAAGACTGTGTCTTGAAAAGTATCTGCAATAAGAACTTCAAAAATTCCCAGTGACACAAGTGTGCCACAACATTCAGTGATTTTTTTGTTCCTATGGATGGAAAGAGTTTGAATCCTATCCTCATGGTGAAACACCTCAATTCCTGAGGAACAGTGAGCAAGAAAATGACTCAAAAGGACTGACAGGAATTAAACTATCACATCTTATACATCTCTAAAATAAATGAGAAATAATTCTCTGTCTACAGAGATAGCAAGTAACTATTAAGTTAACCAACTGTGTGGATACTTCAGAAGTGCACAGGTTATACACGGATATCTAGGCTAAAATAAACCAAGTGCACAATTCACCATTAGTACTGGTTAGTATACAAAAGCAGATTTTATTTAATGGTGAAAAATGCCAGTAATGAGGCATTAAGGAATGTCTAACACTGCAAGAATATAGAGGGAATCAATACAGTGTCCTGCATTCTGCAATTAATCTAAAGAATGAAAAATATTATTCTTCCTAACATAAGATACTTAACTGTGGATGTTTTAGAAGGCAGGGGGCAAGCAGGCAGACGGCCACACAAGAAAGATGTTGCATAGCAGTTTTTAAGTGTCATGCAGCCACAGCTAGGAGGTTAAAAAACATTACTTGCAGCAACCTTAAATTACCAGTTGTGTCCATGAAGACAGAAGATGTGACAATGTATTAGCCATGATTTCATCCAGCAACACTTAGGAGGGATGGCATAAACAAAACTAATCTGCTGTCCTAATGTTCTGTGTATATTATTTTTACTGATAATGTTTTATGGAACTTCATAGTTACAAAGTGTTTGGCTTTGCAAACACATGAAAGTATTACAAAACAATTTTTGCTTTAGCTTAAGACTTAGCACTTTACATCTTCAATCAATCTTCAGATTTTAGTCACTATTCATGTATTTTGTTCCTTGACTTATCTGAATCTGTAACCTGCAAAACTGATGGGAAGGCACACTGTTGAAATATTAAACACACACACACAAAATTTTTAAAGATACATTTTCAAAGATGGATGAATGTTTCTCAAATTTCATTGTTTCCAGAGAGCTGTCTGATGGAGGATTCTGTTCTGTGGGACTTGAGCTGAACCCATCCCTAATAATTTATTTCCCAGTAAGCATTGTCATATACACAGCATCTTGTCACCTTTTCTGTCATCACCAAGGACAAACAACTTAGAGATACATCTGTCACTTGCTAAGACCTGTAAATGCATTTCCATGCTCAAGTCCAGAGAGATGCACTGACAGGAGAAAACACAGAAGCAGATAGGGAAAATGAACTATGAGCTGATTTCTGCCAATTGGGTCCTCAACCAGAGCTGGAAAACTTGTTCTGACTTCAACTTTGCTGTGGTTTACAAGCACATGCTGTGGAGCCACATGTTTAGACATTGTGTTGAGAGACATGGTTTAGTGAGAACTACTGGTGATAGGTGGACTGTCGGACTGGATGATCTTGTAGGTCTTTTCCAACTTTGGTAATTCTATGATTCTATGATTCTATGAATGGATATCTATGTATAATTAAACCATCTCAGCTGCAGATCTCAATGGAGAAGTGATGCCTGTTCTCTGTTCTCTGACTGAAAGTAACCATAATTTTGAGCATCACTTCATTATCAAGTTTTTCCACACTGTAACATCCTAGCTAGGACTTTATGGCCTGGATAACAAGAGAGTTAGACGGACTGTTTGGATGGTCTGGTCAGCTGTCATTGGGTCTTGCTCCACTTGCACACCTGTAACAAGCAGACTGCCAAATGGTTCTGTCCCAGGACCTGTCCCATACACATCTGTATGAGTGACCCGGTTTAGATGAGGCAGTGCATACCTACCAGATCTGCAGGTGATACCAAAGTGGGAGGCATAGCTGATATGTGCAAGGACATTCAGAGGGAACTGGTCAGGACAGAGAATCAACCTGTAAGGAACACCTTGCAATTCAACACCCCTGGGGGTCCTAGCAGACAGTGTGCTCTGGGAATGATGGCAGCCAATGGGATGCTTTATGCAAATCCAGGAAAGTGATTATCACTCCTTACTTGGCGCTTTACAGACACATCTGCAATGCTGTATCCAGTTTTAGAGTCCCAACTTCAAAAAAAAAGTGGTAATAAATTGAAATGAGCTCAGTGGAGAGCCATTGTTATGGGCAGGGGTGAGAGCACTTGACCTGGGAGGAGAGGCTGAGGGCATGGGGCTTGAAAGCCTACAGAGAAGGTTTTGTTGGAACTAAATAGCAGCTTTCCTGTTTAATGAGAAGATGGAGCCAGGCTCTTTGGAGTGGTACTTGGTGAAAGGACAAGTTAATGAACATAAACTGAAACAACAGAGTTTCTGGCAGGATATAAAAAGAACTTTTTCACTATGAGGACTGTCAAACATCGCAGCAGACTGTACAGCTTCCATCCTCACAGGTTTTCAACATGTGATTGAATGAACTCCTGAGCAACCTGGTCTGATCTACCTGTATCATACCTTCCTGCAAGTAAGATATTGGACTAGAGGTCTCCTGAGGTCTCCAACCTCAACTAAGCTGTAATTCTGTGGTTTTATGATTCCTGATTGCATTAATGCTAACTTTTCAGCATATAATTGTGTAAGCTTTACTGAAATAATTTAGTTTTCTTCTGGTTTCCTTTGGGTCATGAAGTTTCAATTAGAATCACCTAATTGTTCCAAGACTCAGCTGAATTGTTCATTTTCACAAAGAGGACTGGAATTGCTAATTAAGTAGATGTGTTATGAATAGTCAGTTTCAGATACTTTGGCCATCACAGTCATGTTAAAATAAATTATATGCATTATTAAAGGGTGAGTATCATCATACCCACATTATAGCCAAGGAAGTCTCTGAAGAGAAGACTTAATTTTCTCATTTTCCTGAAGAAAATGAGATATATTCCCATACCACCAAACATGAATTTTAAAACACTAACACAATTTCTCTAACTTAAATACTTAAAGGGTGGTTTGAAAGAACATAAAAATGTGTTCTTCAGAATTCTGGCAAATCTTTAAGGTAATAAAACCCAGTAATATTAGTAGATGTAGTACAATTTATTTCACCTGAAAATCAGCATCTGGGGAATAAAAAAGCAAGTCTTTTCCAAATGAAAATCTGACAGACATCATAACATTTAGGTAATAAAAAGAGTTTAAGTGCACTTCACTGAATTCCGGGATGAGAATACCTATCATTGGCCATATGAGCAGAATTGTGTACAGGGTTATCACTTAACTGTGAAGCTATATATATAACTCGCCATTGAGAAAAGCAGCAGGTCCAGCAATACTAAATGGCTTCTCCACAACGGCAATGAGTCAGCTCATTCAACCTGTATGAAAACTACACAAGAACTCAGTAACCGGTAGAAACCAATAAAAAGGTGTCAGCATGAAAATCTGCACCGGACCTGCTTGTTGTGAAAAAAATAACTGTCCTTAGGGTTTATTCAGCTGCAGATTGTAGGATGCATGCTCTGGATCTAGTCTGCAGGGTGCTCTGTGGGCTGTGAGGTGTAAGCAGAATCAAACCTTATGGGTAAAAGATTAAAAAAGTCATGCAGTTTGAACACAGCAAACCAGAAGTTAATTGTCTGCTCTGAATGAAGGAACTGGACTGTCCTATGCAACGTGTTTAAACCAGCAAGCACACACTGAACACAGGAAACCTTTAAAGAGAGGATAATAAAGAGATGTGTTTCATATTTGCCTTTTCTTTAAAAAATTGAGGGAGTGAAGAAAAGATAATGTCAGGTAAGGTTGCAGTAGATGGGACCAAATAATTGCAGATGACTGAATGCAGAAGCTACAGGATGTACTTTACCATCAAGTGGGTACTTGATAGGAGCTATTTATATTTGAAGTGTTCCCTGAGAGAGCCCACAGGAAAAAAAAAAAAAAAAAAAAAGTGCCTGAGCACTAGAGATGCAGCTGGAAATCACAATGGAATTCAGGCATGGTCTGAGGGCAGAATGGTGGGGTGGAAAATGGCTCAACAAAGAAGAGCACCTGGAAAGTACAGCTGAACACTATTGTGACAAAGATAGGCACTGAGGAAGGATGAAAAGTAATGAAACTTCCAGAATGGCTTTGTTGCTCTAGAAGACAAACATAAAAAAAAAGGAACAAAGACAAAATGGAAGACAAGAGGGGGGATGGCTAGTGCACTGAGAATGAGGGGCTATAAAAGTAGTTGGGAAAAGGATAATACACTGAAGACTGTGCAGGAGAATTAAAAAAAAAAAAAAAAGAAAAAAAAAAAGGACACTTTAAAGACTTACTGGCCATATCTGCAGTAGTACATCAGCTTAGGGCTATAAAACAGTTTTGAAACAAATTCAGTTTTGATGACAGTATGGAAGGAAATCAACAGGAGTTATCACAGTGTTATTTGAAAATGATATGGGCAGAAACAGAATAAAGGTGTGGTTCAGTGTGTTACATCTCTCTGAGCAACAGTGAGGCCTCGATTAATTATCTCCCATTGCCATTCACCTGCCAGAATGAGATGAAAAGTCAGAGTACAAAGCCATATAGATGGGCTTGCAGTCAAGGAAAGAAAGGTCTACAAAAACCTGTGTGTAACAAGTTTTGGTCAAAGCACTAGAGTAATCCTAGGCTGGTGCAAAATCCCAAAACATGCATAAACATGCAGAATCACAAAACATGAAGATGTGATAAGCATAAGCACCAACCACTCTGATCTACTGCTTTGCTCCTGTTACACTAAATTACTTGCTAAAATAGATAAAGACATCATTACAAGACTGGCAGGTCTCTCACTGCAGCAGACATGGGAAATGGAGGGATAGGTTTGTAGTGTGTCATGAGCAAAGGTAAAATTGGGGGATTTTAAGAGCAAAGAATAATTCCTACAGCTGCAAAATGTAGTCAGTGGGAAAAACAGCTGTAACAGCTTTTCTTCACAAGATATTAAAAGAAGACTGTACTTGTTTGTTTGTACAGAAAGCAAACACAGATCCACACCTGTATCTTCTGCAAACATCAACCAGAATGAAAGTCAACAGTGTTATATGGACATACATCAGTCATCTCATTTCAGCAGTCCTGTCAGGCCCAGCTATAAATTATGAGAGATCTTTTCTACGACCTTCTGGGAAGTGATCAAATCAATTTTCATGCCAGTGTCAGGAAGAAATAAAGAGTATGTGGATGAAGGAAAATGAGGGCTGGCAGAGAGGAGCAAAATGCCAGCTGTAATTATAAAAAGAAAAACGATTTTCACATGCATTTCAGAGTTTAGTCATAGAGCTATGTGCATCTTCATTTTATGAGCTTTCCTATTATCAGGCTGTGCAAACAGTGCCATGAAATTAATGGCCAAATACAGGCCTTAATCCTGACATAAATAACATTCCCACAGACAGTACTGGGAGATTTGTCTGAAAGTGTATCCAGAACTTGACCTCTCAAAATGAATACAGTTTTGGTGGGTCCCTAATTATAATATCTCATTTAGCTACCACAATAAAGGAACCGAAGCAGTAAGAAGCAAAGGGAAGTCAAGCACTGCCAGATGGCTCAGGCTTTGTAGCCATTACTCACAGAAATAATATTTGCTCATACAAGAAGCCCTGCAGCATTCTCTGGAGTGCAACACAAGTATTAGAGGAATTTAGATTTCATGCTAAATCTTTCTAAAAGCAAATTCTTGCAGGGAATCGATCTATTTTTCCAAACATACATTGTTTTGGGTAGAAATTTGCTGCTTTTCACTAGCAACACCAGGGACAAATTACTTGTTTCAGAGATATTACAAGTTTGCAATTAACGCGTCATTATGGCCTTTTAAGCTAAATAGCCAGCCTGCAATCTGTGTCTGTTGTCAAATTAGAATATATCCTTTGAGCTCATCAACAGTGGAAGTTCACTAAAACATGGATGTTTGAGCAAGTAATATTTTAACTACTGTTAAATTAAATTCTGTACTTAGTAAACACTTTTCCTGGAATAAGTGAAAGTTACTCGGCTTTGTGCTGCAAGTGCTAAAGCCTGATTTGAAGTTCACTGCAGTCATCAGGAATCTTTTCTCTGGATTGATAGCTTCTAGGTTACTCCTGCAAAGGATTTGGACCAGCCAGTATTTCTGCAGGAATAAGAAGACCAATCAACCTCCAAAACAATGAGAAAACTTGTTGACTTCACTGATGCGATGAATCCCATACCTATGGACAGTAAACAAATTCTGCTACTGAAAGTCAGCACAGTTGTAAGAACAAGAATTTTAGCTGATGGCATTTCCCGGGTATGACTGAAATTTGGATTGCTGAATCTTTGCTGATTGACACAAGTCTTTGGTTAGAGCTGTATGTGCCATTTGTTCAGTTACATCCTTAATACTTGCAGAGTTTCATAATTTCGAAGCTATTTTCTCCTAAAATATTGTATACTAGAAAGGAAGGAAACTTTCAGTGAAAATTACAATATCATAAGCACAGATTTAGAACACAAAAAGGAAAGAACAAAGGGATTCAAGCTCCTGTTCTCCTCAACAGTGAGATCAGACAGATCCTGCACTTTCTTCCATCTTCTGCAGAAACTGGGGACATGACAACCCCTGGGAAATGGAACAAAGTCTGGGTACCTGCTTCTCAGTTGCCAAACAAAGCAAACAGCAGAGGAATGTATCCTGTTGCCCTGTGATACAAAGTCCAGACATTGATTAATACATTTTGCTTTCCAAGTGAAAAGACAGTAGGAGGTTCTAGTCTACTATTTCCAGAAGTCTGGGAGAGAGGAGACACATTTCAACCCAGTTTCTGCTTCTCTCTCCAATTTGTTGTGATCTATGTCAAGTACAACAGCCAGCTTTTGCAGAACAAGACTCTGGAGTCCAGCCAACACTGTTCAGGAGTACAATACAGATCCAGTGATCTGTAAGCCCATGCTCACCCCAGGAGTGAAAAAATAGATGATCGATTTGAGCTAGGTAGTGTATCTCTTTCATAACATATGGGTAAGAATTTCTCAGTTAAAAAAATGTTTTATAAACTGCATGAGATTCCTAAGAAAGTTATGTCAGAATAACAGCAGTATAAATAACTGGACTATTTTACAGGAATAGAATTTGGGGATGAAAAGCACTACTGAAGACATTTGTCTTGTGTTCTTGCTACTTGCACGTACAGATAGCAGCTGTTGATGTGTCTTTTGGCCAGGGTTCCTTCAGGTTCATCAGTTAAACTACATCTGATAGCAAACAAAGGAATTCATTGCCATGAACATATGAATTTCAGTCTCCTTGTAAAAATGTAAGGCACAACTAATCCAGCTATTGTGCAGAGCACGTATTGAACAGACTGACAAAACATCTATGTGAGCGGCTCATCTCATTTTCTAAGCCACAGTCCAAAATGCTGAAGAATGGGACTCTTCTTGGCACAATTTCCATTACTGTTTGCTGTGTCTTACACATTATTTTCAAAAGAAAACTATCAGAGGCTTTAGATACAGAACATACAGAAACCTGTGGGACATTTTATGAGGTTCTGTTGTTACTGATATCAAAGAAATTAAAGCCAGCTAATCAGAAGGAATTGTAATTAATTAAGAAAGCATACAGTCACAGGAAGCCTTCATTATTTTGTTTGTCCTAAGAAATGAATTATGTATATTCAATGGAACTGTAACCACAGTGCTGCCACAAAGGAACAAATAGCAACTCACAAGTGCAGCAGCTTTAATAAACAGAAATTCTAGGCACGTTTCTTACTTATTATCTTTGAACATATCAACTACTGTGCAGTAAACTTTGGTTTTAGGCATGATGTTACAGTCTTGCTTCTCCTTTAGAGAAAACCAATAGATCTAGCAGCAGCAAAGGTGAGAACAAATCCCATTCTTTTCAGTGAGATACGAGCATCAAAATATAACTGAAATATTACCTGATGGATTCATTCAAAGGCAATTCACTAGACACAAGAATCTCTTGCAGTGCTGCACACTTTAAATAAGATTAAAAAGGAAATGCATAAATACATTTGCAAATCACTTCTAGTGACTACAGCTCTGCAGTACATTAGGTTTTTTTTTTTTCTGTGGGTTTTTTTTTTCTGAAGTCAAACTTAGAGCACAGCATTCCGGTCAGTTTGCAAATACACTACACAGACAGCAGTCTGCAATACTGCACTCAGTTCAGCAATGCTGCACCTTGTTCTCATGCCTATACAATCACTAGATGAAAGTAGTTCATTTACACAGCTGTGATGTGTTTTATAAACAGGCTGATACTGACTGAAGAAGCATGGCCAGCAGGTTGAGAGAGGTCATCCTGCTCCTCTGCCCTGCATGGTGAGACTTCATCTGGAGTACTGCATCTACAGGTAGAGTCCTCAGTACAGGAGAGAAGTAGACCTGTTGGAGCGTGTCCAGAGGAGAGCCACAACAATGATCCAAGGGATGGAAGATTTAGGTTAGATATAAGGAAAAAATCTTTTACAGTAAGAGTGGTGAGGCACTGGCATAGGTTGCCCAGATTGGTGATGGATGCCCTGACCCAGCAGACTTTTAAGGTCAGGCTGGACAGGGCTCTGGGCACCTGATCTAGCTGTGCATGTCCCTGTTCATTGCAGGGAAGTTGGACTAGATGACTTTTAAAGATCTTTTCCAAATCTAAGGATTCTATGATTCTGTGACTTCCTGAAAGTTCATGGAAAATTACTGTAAAGGAAAAAAGAAAAAAAAAACAACACAAAAAAGCAGCAGATAAAAGTTCCCATATGATTGACTTCTTGTCCTGTTACAGATAGAAACCTAATCCTTGCTTTTGTCTAGTTGCTCTGGAAAGTCAAAAAAGCTTTTTTAAGAACAAGCAATCCAACAGGTTCCTGTGTGAGCAAGCCTCCAACAACCACTGTTTTACAGTCTTGAAGCAACACAATCAGTGCCAGATACAATGGCTCCTCTGTTAAACATCACCTTGTACTTAAAAAAAAAGTAATCAGCAAAGTTCATTTGCAAAGCAGAGGCAGCCTCTCCATCACTTTTGTAATGGCACTGGTAAGACAAATAACTGCTGTCATCACTTCTGCTGTCAACATGGGTCCCAAGTGGAAATGCAGTATTTAATCATAAGCAACATTTGTTTTCTTCAGATAACTAACGTTCTTTATCAGAAATGCTTTCTCCTCATCATGTCTTATCAATAATGTTACATTAGACTTACAACAGCTTATACACAAAAGATGATCTGATCTAGCAAAATCCCCAGTTGTGTTTGTAAACAAACATTTGTTTAGCACTTTGCATTAATGCAAAGTTTTAACTCAGTTTGAAGCTGAAGGTCCTATGGACTGCTGAGTCACACATGATTAATTCTAACAGTATTTTAATTTCCTTCATGATTAGGTAACTAATGATTTGAGATGAGATTGGATGTTCTAAACTGAATCTGTGTGTTTTTTTCCTTTGATGAATTAATTGCAATTGATATATGAAGAGGCACTCTCTCGGGGCCTGACTTTGCAGCGCTTACTGATGAGGCTAAATTCCTATTGAAACTACCGAGCAATTTTCTTCAATAAGCACTGAAGGATCTGCCCTTAATACTTAGAAAGTATAACTAGCACTGGCTTTTGAGCTCTTAGGACTGCAATTATAAACACTTCAGAGCTGTAATCCTAAAAATATATTTTGCTAAGAACTACAGCAGAATTTCCAAGTAATGTGTACGTGGAGTCATCCCAAGAGTTTTATGTCTTTTCATGAATATCAAATTTTACCAGCAAAATAAGCTCAGAAAAGTTGAGTTCAAAGTAGCAGAATAGTATACTTGTAAACCCTTCTCCACCAAGGCAACTAGAAATGCCTTATGATTCATAAGCAAAAAAATACCGATGGGAATACCTGTTCCTCTTAGTCCTTTTCTTGTGAGTTCAAGATGAGCAATCAAGGTTAAGCTGAATGTCTTTGGTGAGATGGAGATTCAAAGTCACACCAGTGCAGTGCTTTGGTGTTTTAATTGATTTCTTCCCATTATTAGATAGAGCTATTTACGTTTTCTAGATAAAATGGATACATTTTTTCAATAATATCATTAAATAATCTTCAGTTTTGCATTTACAATTAAATACACTGAGTTTTTTTTGTGCTTTCTTAATAAAGCTGTTCTCCTTCTAGTATCCTTTTCTTTATAATTATTTATCAAGAAGCAGGTCTACGATGGTTTTAGAACCATTTTGCTGAGATAATTCCATATTGTTTTATCAATTTACCAAAAATTTTTGACCAAAAAACAAAACAAAACAAAAAAACAACAACAAAAACCCAACCCCGAAAAGTGCCTTAACAAAAGTGGCTGCTGTTAAAACTCTTCAAAATGAAAACAAATTTAAAAGGCAGTTTACCAGATATTAGTTTGTTTCCATTTTCTAGCCAGCTGTTGTACTAAATCTGCACAAGTTACAGCACCTGTCATCTTCTGATATCATTAGGTTGCTATGCAAGAATTTGGATGGACTTTTCTCCATTGACATCAGGGAGTGTTGAGTCATCCATGAAGCCTGAGTTCAGTGAGAGCTGCACTTGAGTAGACTAAGAAGGATCCCTAAAGACTGATCAAACTTTGGTTTCAGTTTCAAAACTTTAAGAAATTTCAGCTTTTATAGGTTTTCCTCATGCACAGAAACAAGGTTTGCACTGGCATTTCATAAAGGTATCTCAAGTAGTTCTAGGAAAAAATAGATTATTTGCTAATTCTCTGCAAAAATAATTACTTCAGTCGTGTCTTTGAAAACAAAAACAGAAAACAGAGGTATCTTTATATCGAGCTGTAGTGGGAAAGTGCCTGAAACTGGATAAGACTTATTTCTTGAACCAACAATTTTTTTTTAAATTCAGCATCTTCTAAAAGTTTCCATAATGAGTGAACACAATTCCTCCTGTTCATTATGTAGACAAATAATTCTGCATGTTTTTCAGAAAAATATAATTATTCTAGCTCATTACTACATAATAAAAACTTACGTATTGCATAGTAAGTAATACACAGCTCTGCCATCACTGCTGTCATGTCAAACCTAGCACTCTGCTTAGAAGATATATTTTTACATTCTGTGACAAAAATAGTCTGGAGTTATCACATCAATAATATAGTTTTAAAAAGCCTCTGAAATGTATCAGGAAATTGCAAAGATGAGTGCACAATGAACTCAGTTTTCTTATATTACTTCCCTATTTTTTGGAACAGCAAGACTTCAACCCACTCTGGAATGACTGTTTCCTTGGCCAACAGATCAGGTATTGAACCAGGAATTATGAAGGCCAAGAATATAAATGTTGTAGTTCAAGTTAAAAAATGAATCCTCAGTAGCAAGTGTAAAAATTAATCTCCTCTACTAACTGGCACAGAGCGAGCCCTGCAAACACACTTGCCAGAAAGGGATTTAAGAAACTCTGAAGATGGTCCTACTAAGATGCTGTACAGACTGAGGAAGCATGTCCCATACCTATGATTTCCCTCTAAAAAACATTATTGAGCTTCCTGTCTCAAGAAGAAAGCAGCCCTTAATTTCTGTGTGACTACTTTGCTTTTTCCCATGGTTTCACAGATGTGATTTTAAACAGTTTCACCACGTGATTTTAAATCATATGGTTTTGTGTGATTTAGATATTATTCTTAAAACTGACATTTAGAACACGCTTACAGGGTGAATTATGTTTTAGTATTCTAAACATTCCAGGAATAGACATCAAGCTCTTTAATTCAAATGTTCATTTGATTTTCTGAGGAGGATCAGGATGAATTCTGATCATTTCTGCATTAGTTTCTGAGCTGAGTTTTAATATCATCAGTGAAGATGAAAGAGATGATCTAATGCAGAAATACCAGCTGATTTAGAAGGTCACCATTGCAGTGGATAAGTTGTCTAAGATTCAATTTCCATTTTCAGCCTTGCACTGGCCTGCAAAATCAAGAATGAGTAATGCACATTCTCCCAGAAGACTCCAACCTGTTTGCGGAGTGAAGCTGGCTGCACAGCAGGGCTTCTGACTTGTGAAAAAGGTTGAGGGGGAAGCAGGGAGGGTTATTTCGTTTCAGTCTGAACCAGAACAATTTCTTTTTTTTTTTTTTCTTAATTTCCCATGAACTGGAAACTCAAAGAGTATTTCATTTTGACACTACCAGTACATGCCACTTCCTACAGGAAACAATCTAGCTGCACCAGAACTAGCACTAGCTAGTTGAAACAGCATGTCTCACAAACATCCCCCCCTGCCTCTGCCAGCTGCTCAGAATTTCCCCCAGGCCAGAGGGATCCCCCCAGAGCCTTGTAGCTTGCTCAATCCCACAGGTACACCACAGACTCCAGTATACACATCCTGTTGAACTTCTCTGCGGCAGAAGAGAAGACGGGAAGCCCTGGAACATGTGGTTTTGCTCATTCTCCAACTCCTTGGAGCCCTGATCTGCCAGCACAGGGTCAGGCTCTCCAAAGTACCTGGGTGGCAGCTCATTTAATACAAACATTTGCAGAGATGCATTTTTGATGTAGTGAAAAAGCATCATTTCCCAGGTCTCTGGCATGCATAGATCATCCCTATTGAGATTATATAGGAAAAGAAGGAAGAAGAGAAGCCAGAGTGGCAGGTAGACCTCTTGTGTGGTCTTTCTACCTTTTACTCTCTCTCATCATGGTCCCTGAAGGCAGATATCCATGTGGGTAAGGAAGAGAGAAATGGGTCCTTCTTGCTATTTTTGCCTTAGTGGTTAAATGCATTTCCAATAAGGGCAACACATTTTCTGTGCAGGATTCCAGGTCCTTCCTGGAAAGGATTCTGCCTTTCATAGGTCAGAATAACAGGTCACAATTCTGCCTTTCATAGGTCACAAATACGTCTTGACAGTGTAGTCTTTGATTTAGAGTTGTAGAATGTGATATTTCATGGGGTCGTGCTAGGTCTTTCAGTTTGGATTAATATTTGCAAGATGTACTTAGGAATATAGATTTACATACTGTCTTAGTTTCAGCTGGGATGGAATTGTTTTCTTCAGAGTGTCCAGTATGATGCTGTTTTGGTTCTAGGAGAAAATCAATATTGGTAGCACAGTGATGTTTATAGATGAGGCTAAGCATTGTTGTACAGAGTCAAGGCTATTCTCAGTGAGGTTACCAAGGAGCATGGAGGGAACAGAACTACGACAGCTAACTTAAATGGCCAAAAGGATATTCCATACCATGTGACATCATGCAGAAGAAGTTTTGAAGGGAATGGGAGTTCATCTTGCTCTCTTCTGCTCGCTGAGAGGCTAAAGTTGAGCTTCAGTCGGGGGGCAGTAAGCAATTGCTTAAGAATCATTTGTTATATTAATTCATATATATATATATATATTCATAACTGTTATGCTTTTCCTTGTCTCTATCTTAGTAAATAGTTTTATTTCAACCCACAAGTTCTACTTTTTTTTTTTTCTTCTGATTTTCTCCCCCACCTCGTTGGGAAGAGTGGGGGGAGGGGTGAGCAAATTACTTTGTGACGCTGAGCCACCTACCAGGTTAAATCACAACATATATACACATTAAACAATAACTGAAGTTGTTCTCCTCAAACACAGCCTTCAAATACAGCCTACTTAAATATAAAATAGTTAACAAAACTTCTGAATGAGTACAAAGCAGAGTGAACACATTCAAAACACCAACATTATGTTTACAGCTGCAAATTAAACACATCCAAAACAGTGCCCTGGTGCTAAGGTGCACAATAACCAGTAAACGTTATTAAACTGTCTTCTCTTTGAAAACAGGGTGTCCACGTCCCAGCCACGTATTGTGAATACCCCTGCTTCACACAGTTCCCAAACTGCACCCAGATACATCTGGGAATGTTCAAAAAGGCCAAAAGTGAGCTAGAGGCTGTGCTAGCAGATTTACAATGATGCCTCAGTGCGCAGGAGCCTTGGCTGAGTTGTAACCACATTTCAAAAGTCTTTGAAGCTTAGAGCTATTTAATTGCCAGAATTGTGTAGCTACAAATCAAGCATGCCGTTTTTTTATCAAATCAGGAAGTCGTTGGAGTGTGGGATGTGCAGTCTGGGTGATTTACTAATGATGATGAGCCAAAATGAAGCCATGTTTAACTACAGCATACCAACTAGGCACCTTAATTCCATTCTTTCAAAGTCCTCTAAGGGCAACTACCCCAAAATATTATAGGCACCTCAGAATGCAATGGGTCATGAATGCATCTTCATATCTTCCAACGAGAAAATCATTATTTTGCCAAAGTGTTTTGATGCCACATGGGATAGAGAAATATATAAATGAAGTAACTTTGTAGTAACATTGATGGAAAACAGTTCACTCAAAATCCATATGTTAAAGTAGTCACCATAAATACATTACTCCGTAAGATCTTTTTTGTTGGTGAGAATGATCACCAAAGCTATGCCTTTACAAGTGTGAGGGGTCACAGGTTCTGCAGCTGCAAAAAAAAAAAAAAAAAAAGAAAAAAGAAAAAACAAGAAAAAACACTGTCAAGTTCCAAAGATATTTTTGAAATTTTGACTAAAACTTATCCTAAGAAGTCAGTGTGAGTCTACTGTGTAACTAGGTTACTGTAATAAAAAAAAACAGACATGCTTTTTATACCAGAAGAACATAATGCAGTACAGATGCAATATAATGCTTTATAATGGGGCTAACAAACTAAAACTAAAGAATAAAAGGGAAAGAGACTAGAAGAGAGACTGAAGTGAATAGAAACCACTTTGGGAGTACTAGGAGTTCCTGGAGTGAAGAGGAACAATTCATACAGGCAGACACATGAACATAGCATACAGGCAGGCCTGACGCCTGGAAAGACTGCTTTACACAGACACTCCAATTAGGGACACTTCACTCACATGCTCTTAAGAAAGGCAACTAATTTGCATACATCCCTTCAGTTTTGAATAGGAAAAGATTTTCTAAGCCAGAAAAATGCCAGTAGTGTTAGAATTACACCAGCATCCTTCGCTAAGAGGATTTGATGCAAACCTGAACAAGTTGTGGTTTGCTCTTCTGGGCAGGTTTGTTCTCTTGGCCAGCAATGGACCACAAGGGTTCAGCTTCCCAGTGACATCAGCATAAGGATGCCTTTGTACAAGAGACAGAGAGGCTTCTGCTTCTTCTAGCAGATAAGAAACTGTAGCCCCTTGCATGTAATCAGGGAGCTCCGAAAATACACAGACAGAAGATTTCAGAAAGGCTGACTTCAAGAGGCTAATTATAATTCCTACAAGTTTTACTAAAATGAAATTCAGAAAGTACTTTTTGTACAGCTGCGTTTCATCTGAACACAACAGCAAGTGATCCAGCAATGCTCATGCTGTTTCTAATTGACATTTTGATGTGAATAGCCTCATTAATTAGGACTCAATTACAAGCAAACACCCAAAGCAGCTATCAGAAATACCCACAACTTGTCTTCTGAGCATGAGCCTGACAAGCCAGGATCGAGGTGTGGTGAGGTGGTGGCAGAACAGTAGAGAAGAGCTCAAATCTGAGATGGAGCAGGGGAACCATCCCTCCTGGACCACAGTCCAACCACAACAGCAGATGCCCAGGTGAACAAGGCCTTTCTTTAGGCAGGTGAACTACATAGGCACTTCTGGTTTCATGCTACTAAACCCCAGTATTTTTTTTCTTCCCAGAACATATTTGAATAAAATCAGAATTTGCGCAGATTCTTCCCTTCCACCTGGGACCTGAAATACAAAATTCTCTCCTATTCAGGACTTCGGAGACCTCGCCTTCCTTCATTTCTGAAAGCCAATAGCCACATCCTTACCCCAGCTGCACTCTCAAAAACCAGTTCTGTTCCTCCTCAGAATCCTCTTTTACCCCACATCGCATGGAAAGAACTAATGCTGGTGCATTTTTAGCTGACTTTAATGTGACTTAGCTGGAAACAAGAACAGCTTGTTCCATGAGGACACCACCCAATTCCCCATATGGACACCAGTTAGGAAAGTATTGGTGCAACCTTAAATAACTTTCTCCAGCTGGACACACTTTCCAGGAACTTCTGCCATCTCCACAGCTCCAAGCAAGCTCCAGATGCCATGCAATTCTGACTGCAACAGCCTCCTCTCACACAGCTGTTGATAGGACAGAGCTCCCACCCCACAAGGGGAGCCATCCCAGGCAGTGAAGGTACAACATCACTCACATGGATACAAGGAAATAGAGAAAATTAAGAAAATGTGACAGCAGTGGCTCAATTTGCTTCTAGAGAGGACAAAAAAATCTGCTCACAATTTAAAAGTAATAATGAGCAGAATCAGAGACTTGTATACCTTCTTTTATTTATATCCTACATATAAGGATACCATACGCTTTTTGTAATTGCCTTTAAGCAGCAATGAAGGCATTGGTAGGGCTCTTTGGATGTAAGAATAAAACTAATTTTACTTAGTACACTCAGTACAGTTTTTTAAGTATTTCACCTTAAGTTACTGGAAACTAAAATGAGCTGTTAGTTTCATTGGGATTTTGCATCTGACTGCCTCATCATGGGCACTAAGACTCACTTCATATTGTGGCCCCAAAGCTTCCTTGCTGAGGAGGATCAGAGTTGGTCATTGAGCCTGAAGCACAGTAGGGATGTGGCTCTCTGATTTCAGAAACCAAAGGTGAGGTTTGTGAAAACTTGAGAAAGGAAGATCCCACATGGAAAGGGAAGATCTGTGCTGACTGTCATTGTGTTAAATTTTTTTCCGGGGAAAAAAAAAAAAAGATTGAGGCTTAATAGTGTGAAAACAACCTGAAATTAACTGAATGCTGGCCTAAGTATCATTGCCATCATGAAATTAGTCAACTTGGTTACAATTAATTTCCTTGTCCTTACTTTTGATAATGTCTGCAAGTGTAATTGTGTTTTCCAGCAAGTCAGATATAGCAATTAGGTGTTAATTAGCTCTTAACTAATTTGATATACTGGAAATAATTCCAAATGCTGTGCTTTCATTAGCATGAGCAAAGAATAATACAGCGCTTTCCTAAATTGGAAAAACAGAAAACAAATAGCATTAAAGTTGTACATACTTTATTTCAACATAAAGTAAGCTCATTATATTGGTCAAATAACCTAAGAAGCAGAATGTTTTACAATAACTAAAATTGGGTATTGACAAAAACTTTTGAAAAATACAGTCACTGTGAGATAGCCAAACCACTTCACAGTGCAGTTTGCCTGGAAGTTATGCAAATTTTGGCTCATCGAATCTTTCATTTATACATCATTAAATAGTATGCTATTTTTTTGCCATTTATATATTCAGATAGTGCCCTGAGGAGCCTGTATCCTTCAGTGCCCCACCAGTGACAGGACCTGAGGGAATGGCATGGAGCTGTGTCAGGGCAGGGTCAGGTGGGATGTTAGGAAAAGGTTCTTCACCAGAGGGCGGTGGGCATGGCCCCAGGTTGCTGGAGTTCAAAGGGCATTTGAACAATGCTCTCAGATGTAGGGTTTAGAATTTGAGTGGTGCTTTGTGGATCCAGGGGTTGGACTCGATAATCCTTGTGGGGCCCTTCCAACTTGGAGATATTCTCTGATTCTGTCACTATGGTATGGCTCTGGATTTTTGAAAAAAGCTGCCACTTTCACGTATCACTTCCTACAGTCTCACAGGGTGGGCTGCAAGTCCCAAGTAATTTTGCAAACACAAAAACAGTTGTAACTTCATGTAATGACTTTTGTAATGTCCTATAAAAGTATACAAAATCCAAAAATCTCCTGAGTCAAGCTAGCTACACTGCTCATGAGACGTATTTTTAGATGACTCCTGATGCCAAATTGAGAGGCACAATAGCCAAAGCATCTTCAAAGAGCTGGGTAGGAAGGTTTGTTTCTGTTCTTTCTGTGTTACTATTATTCAGAAAAGTTTTCATATTAGTAATAGTTTGGAAGTGACAACTTCTTCAGCTCCAAACCAAACGTCGACATTTACTCTCCATGTTTTTCCACAGATCATTTTTATTAATACTGTAACTTTTAAACCACTTGCTGGCTGCTATAAATGAGCAGAATAGAGAAGTCATTCAAGTCCATTACTATTTTGAAATAATTCATTTTCCTTCCAAGACAGGTCAGTCAGGTGGCAGCCAGCGCTCCCTTTCCATACGCTGGAGAAAGATTGACTTGAGGCCCAAGAAATATCTTATGTGAGATTTGTCTTTCCATCATACAAGCAGACTCCATTACTCAGCTGGCTAAGACACACGGTGAGCACAAAGCTGAGCAGGAGCCAGCAGCTTGGAAGGGTGAGAAGTATGCTATTTTGCAGATCTTTGAACAGCCCGTTAGATTAAAATGAAACACACATTGTTTATTCGTATACTAGCAATATAGTAAAGTTCCTTGGTGAACTTTGCATGAAGTAACTCCCATGCAACATACCTGAAACTAGAAATTAAGGAAGGATTGGCACTTGTAACTGCTGACAGACACGCATAGCCAAAACCCATGACAGTCTGAAGACACAACCTAAAGACAGCAGAAGTCTCAGTGCACAGAGCTAACAATATAATCCCATTTAAGAAGAATATGCAGTCATTTTTCAAACTCATATTATTGTACAATGAAGTTAAAGAGCATGTAGACTTCTCTACAATGATCTAGATTTATTTTCATCTGAAATTTGCAATTCAATGCAATCAATTTCACTTTGGTTAAACACTTTAATGTGCTCTGATAAAAACAGGCAGTTGATATTCTAATTCTGTTGTATTGAAACTAGGACTGTGTTATGAACACACAACAAAAAATAGTGAGCTCCATGACAGTTACGTAGCAGAAATTTCTTCCCCAGCTGTTACTATGAGATAGTGTTTAATTTCAAAGGGATATGATGCACTTTATACATTACACCTTTAAATAGGAAAAAAAAAAATCACCTTAATTTCAGTGCACTGTTTTCAAGATATATCTGTGTATCTTCACAGCAGTACCCCATCATAATTTGCAGACTGCTGTTGCAAGTATTTTTGCATATACTTCAACTGGGAGCACTCAAGTACATGAAATATTTCACATTATAGGGCAGGATCAAGGGCAGCAGAGAAAGAAGACCGCAATTCAGATTTTATTGGAACTGCCTGGAGAAAGAACATATAGAGGTGCCATGTAATTACAGGAGATGGATTCTGCAGCTTTTATAACATGTTTTCTGATAACGTTTGACTGGATCAGAGGGTGGCACTGAAGAAATGAAACATTTTGCAGGTTTTTCATGCATGTTCCCTTGCTGGGAGTTATTCTTAGACAAGAGAAGTACCATCAATAATCTCACACAAAAATAAACAGAAACACTTAGCATCTGTAATTACCACTGCCAAATTATCAGAATCTCATTTTTTTTTACCTCTGTCTGCATTTACTGACCAACAGCCCCTGCAGTACTGGTTCAGTATTGATTCTGGACAAAGACTACTATCTAATGAGCCACCTGCTACACTCTTGTATTCTTTGCAGATTTTCCAGAGTGATTTCAACAAGTTTGAACCCATTGTTGGGTTTATAGCCATGAAATCTGACAAAATCACTGTCAGACACATCACACTTGCTTCTCAGACTTGACCAGAAACACAGCTTTCATTACTGACAGGTGCATTCCTGCTGCTAAGAAAGGTCAAAGAAATGCTTGGCTGCACAGTGCCCAAAGGGAAACTGCAGCAGTGTGTACACGAGCCCCTTTGTTTGTTGTTTCATGACTACCTTTCTGACTCCTACTCACATGTTCTAAACAAATTTTCTGACGCTTGCCTTTCCCACAAGAAACAATGAAAGGGTATGTCAAATTCAAATAGGAATAGATTAAGAATTGATTTTACTTTCATTCATTTGTTGTTGTTGTTTTTTTGTTACCATTTTTTGTTTTGTTTTTCGGGCAAATTGTCCTTTTCGAGTTAAAAGTATTTTGCATTATGTTACCAATCGTGTATTCCATCAGAACTGAGTGGGATCACCTTCAGTAAGATTAACAGATTCACACTGATGAAATACTGCAATGTGACAACTGGCCTTACAGTTGATAGCTCTTTTACACATTCTACCCACAGGAAGTGATTTCATCAATTTTTCTTCTCAGAATCACAGAATCACAGAATTATCAAGGTTGGAAAAGACCTAAAAGATCATCCAGTCCAACCATCACTCAATTAAGGTCAGATCAATTATATTCCGGAATTATAATTTTATTTGTGAATCAATTACCTTCTATGTGTTTTTATGCTATTACTTCTTCAATCTTCTTTGCTAAATGAGAAGCTATTAAATTTGGACAAATATTTCTATAAATCAGTTAGTAGGCAGGCAATAATAACAATATTGAACAGATTTCCATAGAAATTAGCTCATTATCTCGGCTTGTCTGTGGTGAAATAGTTTTTAGAGTGTTTTGCATGTGTGTTCCCAATCCGCTAGGCAGAGATAAGTGCTGAAAATGCAGTTAATAGAAAAACATGGCGTAATGTATGAGAGGCTACATTCTGAGCTGCTCAGTTCTTAGTTCACTTACACACTGTGCAATTCCTGATCAGTAAACCAATAATAAATCATTCATTTCTGCTGACAATTACACACTCTGGAAGTCTTAAGTAGCTGTTAAGGACTTGCCTGATCTATTCTGAGTTGGTTGCAGTGCTGATTCCATGGAGGACCATGAGATCCCCCGGGCATGACCAAGTACCAAGTCAGATATGTAAGCAGGAACCAGATACAGCGTGTCAAAAACAGAAGTCATCACATACCTAATTAAGTCTAGACAGTTTTAATTATTAAATGACCAGAGTGCTCCATATGATGAAAACAAGCATACACTAGCTTAAATAAATATTTGCATCTCTGAACCATGCTCTGCTTTACAACTGAACCATCAGTAGTTGCTAATTGCAGGTCAAGACCACACCATTTTCTGTAACAGGATAAAGTAATTAAAAGGTGCTTTATATTTCTAAGTTTAAAAGCAAAATATAGGAGCAAATATAGATTGTGAAGCTGATAGTACTACACTTGTATACACATTCATTCTTTAACAAAATTCATATTTTCAGAGACATAAAGCATACCTACTGTGTAACCAATCCAGTAATCCAACAGCCATAAGTCTATCTAGGGGATCACCAAATACAGCTGTATTTTAAAAACAATATTACAGTTGAGCACAAAAGAGACAATTAAAAAAAAAAAGAGAGAAAACAAATACTGGATTACAGTCAGAAAGTTATTATTGCGCATACAGGTCTCTCATTTTCATTTTCTGTCAGTTTATCCAGTGCAGCTATTTACTGCAATCCCCTTCAAGGCGTACTCTCCACAATTCAGCTGCAACGGTTTCAAGGCTCACTCTCTACAGCTGAACAGTCTAGACAGATTTTTTGCTGTGACACATCATAAAGACCAATATCCATTCTACCCTATCCTCCTTTAACTTCATTGTCTCATGATTCATGTCTGGATTGCTATCAAAATTACTCTTCTTACTTCAAAACTTTCCATGTATTTGCTCCAATCCATCTTCTGGATTTCTTCTGTATTTTCTCTTTTAATACCAGGATTCCTTTAGCAATCATATTGGCTAGCACCTAGCAGCAGCTTTCTGCTACATCTGCTCTATCCATAGCACCTGTGTTGTGTCAAAAGCCTACTCAGTTCCTCCTACTGCCTTCTTTCCTTCCCCCCTCTCTTCACACGCTTGTTTTCAAAGCTGCTCTATAAAACCCTTTTCCCTCCTGATTACAGTTCCTAATTTCACTTGGTGGTTGCTATAATTTCTTAATTAACTCTGTAACTATATAATTAAGCTTTATCACATTTTCTGAAACATCTCGCAAGAAAGAAGCACTCCAAAATAAACTTGTAGGACTGCTGAATAGGTTACTATTATCTCCTGCCTATCATCCTAACTAGCTCTATTTCAATCAACACTGACTACATCTTTCTCTTGGCTCAACTGGTACATCTTCTGGGACAGGAACAGCATTTTGCTTTGGTCTTCGAAAAGCACTGAAAAACAGTAATTTGAACAGACTGTATGCAAAGGAGTAAAGCTTTCCTATAGAATTCAACTTGTAGTAGTGCACTGGGGTGGTTCAAAAACTGTTTCTTCAAACTGGGCTTCAGACTGCCTAAATGTGTGGGATTTCAGCCCTGCACAACACCTTACAGAGTAACCAAGATAGACATACTGACAAACCTGCTGGTCTGCTAAGCAATCACAGCAGAGCTTGGGTTAGGACTGCAAGCAGCCCTTGTTAACAGACTCCCACTGCCTGAACACCAACACAGATGAGTCATTAAAGCACTATCAGTCAGCAAGTGGCGAGGCAGATGTGTCTGTCTGCTGTGACAATACTGCTGTGACAGCCACCAGAGCAGTGCCCAGTGTTGCGTTATGGCCTCTCCCTTCTCAGCACAAGCACTGAAACTCAGCTGAAGGCTGGCGTTAATAAGGAGGCATTCTGCCCTTCTGCATTCTTCCAGCACCTTGGTTATTTTAGGGACTCGTCTCAGTCTATCCAAGCCTGCCTTTGTTTACAGGGTCCCTTCCTCTGACACCAGGCATACAGGTCTTTCAAGTGTCTTCCAAACAGTAGCACAAGTTTTCTAAGTCAGCATGGTCCATATATGGCCAATCACTCTGAAGCTGTCATAAACGCCAGTTTGGTACAACCTGTGAAAGGTATGGTTGGTAGCAGCTGGGCGGCAATGCTCTGCAGGTTCAGGAAGATTGCTGCAGTTCACACCTCGCTGGAAGATTATCCTTGTAATCTTTAGGTGTATTCACTTAACACAGTACTGCTTATCAGCACTTCCACCAGAGAAAGCTTCCCCATACTCTCACTGTAGATTTTCCTAGCCATGGAAATATTCTTTCACTCTCTACTCCCCAGCAATAATCCACCATCATTTTGTACTTTTGTCTCTTGGGGGGTTTTGTCTCCACACAGACAAACTGTCTTACACTAAATGGACAAGGATAGGTGAAGACATAGAAATGAATTTCTTAGATGGGAGAAGCATAACACTGAGTAAACACCCACAAAGAATACTGGAAAAACCATATGTCCTTTAAAATAAAATCCTCAACACGATTTAGGGTGAAATATACAGTCAGAATAATTTTTCTCTTAAATAAAAGGTTATTTCCAGCCACTATGAAGTGGAGCAGGGTTTTGACACTTTCCTTTCCTGGGGAAGGTGACCAGGAGGTGGCTGTCCAATGTAAAGAACACATGTCCAGAAGCCCTTTCTCAGGCAGAGAAGAGGCATCTCGGGCTACTCAGTATTCTGATTCACTGCACATTCCCAACACTTTGAGCAAATTTGTTGTCCACCTGCAGTCAGTCTGTGAATCATCTGTGTGGTCTCAGATGGAGTACTGGCTAATTGAAGGAACAGCTGGTACCTGACACTGATGTCCTGTGCTCAATGCTAGCAGCCTAAAGCACGTGCCTTTCCAGGGATTTCATTCCTGTGTAGAACTGTGTGCAGACACACAGTGCAGAGATGGTTTTGCAACACCATCTGCCTTCCCAGCTATCAACATCAACATTATAGGAAGAAAAAAAAAAAAAAAAATGGAGACATTTCAGGAGTAAACAAGATGTAAAAGAGGTAAATTAAATGCAGGAGGAGGATGTCACAATCTCTATCACCTGTTGCTCAAATGCAAACAGGATGTCCTAAACATCACATTCCAAAAATGAGTCTTTAAATTAGATCAAAGTCCTTAAGTCAAAAACCACAAGAATAGTTCCAGCAGGAGCTGTGAAGATGCAGCTTGTTATAAACTTCCTCAGAACCTTGCTCTAAACCATTGAGGGAAAAGACATTCTCTGTCTCCCTTATTCAGATTCCCAAATACCTATTTTTGGCAGCTTAGGTATTCCAAATTTGGGGGTTTTGACTTAAAGCCCTCAATTAACATAACTTCTGCATGTGCTGATTCTGTGAAAATCAATTTAAATTCTGCAGAAAAATGCTTTTAAGAAAAGAAAGGAAGGAAGGAAGGAAGGAAGGAAGGAAGGAAGGAAGGAAGGAAG
>JAPSGF010000005.1:17962258-18032053 GCA_035772895.1 Perdix hodgsoniae
AGAAAGAAAGAAAGAAAGAAAGAAAAACAGAGGGAGATTAGCACTGTGTTAAAAGGATGCCACCTACTGGGCAGCTCATCCACCTCCAGTAAAAGACTGGAAAGGTATATCAGTTAGCTCTGTGGAACTGAAAAAGCCTGCTTTCCAGAAAAACTCCTTAAAATTGCCAAAAAAAAAATTAATAGCTCTCCTTAAGCTCAGGTTTTCCCAAAAGCCTATGGCTTTCTTTTTCTGCTAGCTCAGTCATTCATTCTTTTTTCTCTTGTAGAAGCAGCAATAGCCATGTTCCATGAGAATTTATCCTCCATATCCTTTCTTTAACTCTTTCCTTTCTGGGGAGTGCCTGTATTCCTACTGAGAAGGATGCTTCTAATAATCTGCACATCACTTTTTTTTTCCCCCATTCTCTGCTTTAGGCTGAGAGGCACTAAACAATGTCAGTGCTTCCCAAAGCAAACAATTAGAAGATGCAACACGTGTGCAGACATGCAGAGACATGCACAAGCAAACACAATGGGATTAGTATCACACTTTAGCGGAAAATCAACCTGTGCTTCAGAGCTTCCTTGCTAGCTGGTCAAAAAGAAACATTTAAATGTTTCTGCTCTGCGTTTATATTTCCCTTTTGTGTGTGTGTGTGTGTGTGTGTGTGCATGTGTACGTGCATAACAGAGACAGAGAAAGAGAGAGACTGTCTCAGACCTCTTATTTATTTGTTCCGCAACTACATTTCTGTTTTTATTACTGGTTTTGTTTTTTATTTAAAATAACGTTAGAATAGAACAAAACACTTGGAAGAGACCTTCAAAGATCATCTAGTCCAACTGCCTGACTTCTTAAGTGTAACCAGTTACAGCATGTATTGAAGGCACTGTCCAAATGTCTCTTGAGTGCTGACAGGCATGGGGCATCAACAACCTCATCAGGAAGCCTGTTCTACTGGCATTTTTTCCTCATGTCCAGTCTGAAACAGTTGCAGCAAGCAGTGAGGCCACCTCTCGCCTCCTCTCCTCCAGCCTGGACAACCCAGGTGCCCTCAGTCTCCCCTCGCAGGCCATGCCTTTGAGCCCTGTTACCTGCTATGGTATCTCCTTCAGATGCTTTCAAGGTTCTTAAAACCCTTTTTATGCTGTGGAGCCCAGAACTACACACAGTACTCAAAGATGAAGCTGCACCAATGCTACACACAGCAGGAGAATCACCTTGTTTGACTGACTGCCTATGCTGTGCTTAATGCATCCCAAGATGCCAAGGCACACTGCTGGCTTGTGCTAAGCTGCTCTCACCAGCCCCCCAGGTGCCTTCTGCTGCACTGCTCCCCAGACACCTATCCCACAGTCCGTGCCTGTGTCTGGCATTGCTCCATCCTTGCATCCTCTTTAAACAGACAGGAAACTACTATGCTCTACCTAACATCCCCTGCAACTGTGGAGTGCAAAACAGAAAACAAAAAAGAAGTGCAAAATTGGCATAGGTTTATAAGGTTTCCATGATTAAATACAAACCTCCAGAGAAGAGCGCAGTTTTTGGTCACATTCTCATTTACCCTTGGGACTAATTATACTTCTCTAGCAGAGATAAAAGGCTTTGAAGCAAACAAGGGTTGTATTTATATCTAACATTTCCAGTCTCTCTACCAGATTAATGCAAAGGGACCTCAATCACATAAGCAGCCTGCAATTCTTCACATCAGGTGCTGTGATCATTACGGTCACTCCTCATCCCTCTTTACTTCACTGACAGCACAAAGAGGACTCCATATGAATCAAACCCATGCGTGTCTGAGAGCAGTGCTAGGCAGGATGCAGCATTTTGGGTTCACTGTTGCAGTCGGAACACAGCTCCCAGGCCCAAGAGGCACCAGAGCAACCCAGCTCAGAGCTGGCAGACACACACCCACCCCACAGGCCTGCCCAGCCATGCAGCGCAGTGGGTTGCTGGCACCCGGCTCATCTTGGTCACAGTTTCTGAGGTCACCTCACAGCCTCTGTGCTGGCAGCACACGCACCGGTCCATCTCCTCATTAGGCACTGAGGAGATTAATCTTGTGTCATGCATTTTTGTTGCGTTTTACCATTCTACTTTCAGGCATAAAAGGACAGATGGTCTGACTCCAGTCAACATACGCACTGATTTCCGAGTATACATTTTGGGCAGTGATTTAAGTTATTATGACTTGCTTCTGGAAATGCCCATTATGCACTCATTGTTTCCCAGTTGCTAAAAAAAACAGAGTTCTGCCTAAGGGTGGCAGACATTATGGAAAGAAAAATGCAAATTTTTTTTAATTACTAGCCAAGAAAATTGATTTTAAGCAGGACAGAAAATAAGATTTGTAAGTGAATGAGATAGGGACCTTGTTCCAGAAGGAGAGCATCATGCATGTAAGCCATGCTTTAAAGTACATCTCCTGTCTGCAGAAAACTCTAATTCTACCTACCCCAGTAGCCCTGGAAAAAGTCTTGGTGGAAATTACCTTGTGCAGTTCTGTTAAAGTAATGCATCCCTCCTGTCTGTGTGGCAGCACCTCTGCCTTGCTATTTTCTTGAAGAGTTGTGCTCACTTAGCCAGAGAATACTTTGGAAAACAAGGGGCTGCTCCAAAAGTACTGCCTCCTATTTTATTATACTGGCCGACGATGTCAGAGGCAGATATTGGTGGTATGAGAGTAGTGGTTGAAACTTCCTACCAGTGTTCCATTATATAAGAGGAGAACTAAGGAGAATCTGCATTCTTTACTGGCTACAGCAGGGAATGTGATCCCCGAGGAAAAAGAAAAGGTTGAGGTTCTCAATGGCTTCTTTACACTTGTTTTTCAAAGTCTGACTATCCCCTGACCTGGAGGTGCTGGATGGGAACTCCCCATGATTCAGGTGGAAACAGAGACCTACGACTCTATCTGGGCTGTCACAAGTTCATGGAACCAGATGGGATTCACCCATCACATACCTGCTCAGCACATCATATGTATGAAGGATGAATAAATGAGACTTAAGACATGGAAGGAGAAATGTTTAAAAATGGCTAATATCGTTATGTTGCAGCATTATAAATGCAGGTGCGTATATCTCTATGTCCACAGCTCAAACAGTGCTGTCTATAGAGGTACCTCCCCACTCAACATTTCACTTCAAGGTAAACTGTGCCCATATGTTTAAAAAAATATCCTAGGTCAATACCAGCCCATAAAATATAATATCTTTCCCCTTCAAGTGCTTACGAAGATCCCACCATTTCTGCTTAGCAGAGACCATGCTACCCATCCTCTGGAGAATTAGTGCATTCAGCCCTTTCCCCTTTCCTCGGACATTCCTGGATACCTTCTTTCCAGACCAAAGTATCTTCCTGATCTCCTTGAGTCACAGAAACAAACAAATAAACAAAACAACAATAAAAACTCAGCCAGAATGGATCTATGGAGATAGTGTAGAACCCCCCACTCAAGGCAGAGATAACTTCAAAGTCAGACCTGGTTATTCAGGGCTATATTCAGGCTGGTTTCAAAGCTCTCCAGGGACGGAAATTCCACAGCCTACCAGGGCAATCTGTTGCAATGCTCAGCTATTCTCATCCATCTGCGCTCTAGTGATTAGGATCTGACTGTGATTTAGAAATACACCCAGCATCATGTGATTAACACCATCAGTTTTAGTGGCATTTGCTCTGGCAAGAGATTAGGATATTCTATTTCAAGGCTCCTCTTCTTTGATATATCTTGTGCAGATTATATGTAAGCAGGCATTTTTGAAATGCTGCTCTTTGGATAGAGTGTTGGAAAGCATTAATTAGTTGTCCTCCTTGTCTCATCTGACCTTCCATTATGAAATCGTGCATCTAGCATAATGAAAATGCTTGTTAGAGAGGACTTCGAAGTGATGCCATCTAGAATGAGTGGGTTGTTTTGTTCCTGTATCATTTCATGATTGTTCTTGTGCTGATTTGTTCCTGATTCATTGCCTTAAAGGCCATGCACACGTGGAATACCCTATCATTTTCCTTTTCTGTTGTCATTGCCAAGTACACCTTTTGCAATGTCTTCATTTTTCTAATTAATGTCTTAATTGCCAAGAGGCTCCAATCAGAGATAAGCATTATCACTATGTAGTATGCTTCTTCTGGTACTGCCTTACAGATACATTTTGCAGCAGTTAATGGACATGCTCTGTCTTCAAACACTTGGACACTTAGTAACCTATGGGCCTGCCAGGCAACATCCTTTTCCAGTTTTCACTGTCTTTAATGTTTTTATTAAATGTAACAAATAGCCAAGCTTTACATCCAAATGTTAATTCTGCAGAAGTATCAAAAATAGAGTGTAGATCCTTCCTCTTAGACTTTTATCTACATAGATGTTCTCGTGTCCCGCTAGTCTTGCTGTGTTTTGTTCCTGAAGTTCAATCTTTTCTGTAATCAGTTCCCAAACTATACCCCAATATTGATGATATTTTTAAATAACTATTTCATCTGATTTTACTTAAAAAAAATGCATGTCTCACCACTATTAGTTTCTCTTTTTACAGCAACGTTGCCAATGTCTGCTTTCCTCAGAGACATTCTTCAGCTGCACGCTTTGAAGGCTTCATTCTCACTTTACCTTGCAGTGTTTAGTACCTCCTCAAACATCCGATTTTCATTTTTGCTTGCATGATATTCCCATGTGAACTGGCAGTTTGCTGGGTCTGTGCCTCTATTATATGTTTCTCTTCTAATGTGGTTGATGCTTCTCTCAGGAACTGCGCATATGAGTGATTGTTGACCTCCCACATTTTGTCATCCATGTGTAATCACCATTACTGAGGTGTCCTCTCATCTGCTCTGCATCTCTTATACTCCAGCCATTTGTGATACTGAAGGACACTCAAGGGTCCTCCATTAACTTGACCTTCCTACAGGTTTTTTTTGAATGCAAAACTTCTCTCTTTGAAACATTATTCTTCAAACCACTCAACTGTTCATCCACATTTCTTCAATTTGCTTCAGTAAAGTTTTCCCTTATATGTGTCATAAATGGATATGAGAAACAGATAATCTTTCTCATTCTTTGACTGAAGTCCCGCAAAAAAATCAACTAAACTCGAGCACTGCATGAAACATTCTGGAGGTTCAGAAGTACTCTTCTTCTCTGCAGGAAGAACACAGATTTTTCTCCAGATTCTGTCCATGAACTTGGTTTAGATTATTCTCAGAAAGACAGTGGGACCTTGCTCAGACTTAGCAAGTCCTGCTTATATGCTGAATGTGATAAACTAAACAGAGTGGCTTGCATTATCTATGTTTTCAGATAGCTCCTATCTGCACCCTACTATCCAAAGCTGGGCATAATAATCACATACAGAGCAAATATCATTGTCTTAAGAACAGACATCAGTGTTTTAACACTGCTGAGTGAAAACATTTCACGAAAGGGACAGAACTCTTAATGCCCACTGCAAAGCAATTGGCATAACTAACTTTAGATATTACACCCAGATGATTTCCCCATGTGGAATTTCAAGAGATGAATACTACAGTTTATTACTTCAATAAATCTTTTATCAACAATTTTATTTGATGTTATACAGCAGTAACATTTTTTTATTACTTGCTTTACAATAAAAAAGATACTGACATGTTGCCACTTATTTACGTTAAGTGGAGAAATGATAGGCTTTGATACTAATAAAACATAGCCCCAATATCTTGTGAGGGCTTGCCTCTAGCAAGCAGTCAAGGTTCTAATAGGATCTTTTCTGTGTACAGTGCATACAGAAGTTCTGGCTTAATCATTCTAATTTCTCACACTCCACAGGCCATGAAGCCCTGGTTTTTGCTTCTTCATAAAAGGTAGACAGCAACATATTTCACCGAGGATTAGTATAAAATACTGAGATTTGTGTAATTACTACATCTTTACAAACAAAGAGTTACAGCAATGACAAATGCTGGAGTGGGCATGTCTTAAGTTTTTAGTTTGCTCATTAAGCAAATTATTTTGAATGCTAGGTAAGAGAGAATGGGGCGATGTGAAATACAGTGAGGCAGAGGAGATAGTTATACAGGGACAACCTAGAAGTTTTCCAGTAATGACCTCCAATGATATGAAGCATTTAATGGGATGAACACATCCATTCAGTACACTGCAGATCTGATTGTCAAAGAAGTGAGCAAGAATTTAAATACTTACAAAACCGAACATACATGTTTTCTTTTTGGTGCTGAACTGATTCCAATCTTTAGGAAGCACATACTATCAAACATCATCAGATGACAGAAACCGTAAATACAATAAAGAACAGCAGAGTACAAAGTACTGGGGCTGTTTTATCTGTAAAAGCATGATTAACAATGATTATTATTTATTACTTGATGCTGCTTCAACTCAAAATATACTTAGCAGCATCCAAACACAGAGGAAAATATCCCTTTGTAACACAAAGAGCTTAAGGGCTGAAACAAGCCAAGCCCTTGAGCAGCCTGTAGTGAGGAAAGTGGCACTCAGGACAGGAAAAAAATAAAGTCTACTCGCACCCATTTGTTCTCCATCGCTGAGCTTTTCTCAAGACCAGGACTTAAGAGAGATTCTAAGCTCCAAGCAGCCAATCACCGCACAGCCAAGAGCAAGTGATCAGCTATCTGTGGGCTACTCTCTCCATTTCTCAGCAAATGTTCTTAAACAGCCTGACGCAAAGCCACAGGATTTACCAGAGATGCTCTATATTGGTCAGACTTAAACTGTCCCTTGAGTCAGCCTCACACTAATCCTGTTTCCGTTTTCCTTTGCTAGAAATATAATTCCTGGAAAAGCTATAGTATAAAAATTTAAGATTCGGTAATTCACTCCAACAATTAAGTGGTTAATCCAGTATCGCTGACCTTTTGTTATCAATACAGTGTCTATGTAAAATGAAGAACTGGAACACAAATTAAAATTCCCATTATTGCATATGTAACTGGAAGACAGTAACATCTATCAAATTATTAGATATTTTGTAATTTCAATTTCCAGAAAACCATCTCTACCACTACATGCACAGATGCACACATCATTTAAAGCATCACTTTCTTCTGAGTGTTCTCCTTTTTCTGCAAAACTCCTCCTTCTTTTCATTTTCTGTTGATTCTTTTTCAGTATTTCACCTCTTTTTTCTACTTAACTTCACTTGCTTCTTTCTGTATCCCATGCCCTTCCACCTTCAGAGCATTTCCACTCCAGCAGCACAGCTAAAGATAGCAGTACTGAACCCTTCCCTTTCACTTGTACCTTTGTACTGTTTGTAGAGAAGAGTCTGGAGACAAAAAGGAATGAGAAAAGGAGTTCTTACTTCTAGTTGCATGACAGTAGGCAGCAATAGTGGGTAGCTTTGTCAGTACTGAAGCCAAAAAAAAAGAATTAAAAATTGGTTTTCTAAGCAGCCAGGCAAAGTAGCGAACATCTAAGCATCCTATCTCTTGTCCTGGAATATTTCTGTTTGGAAGAGATTGCATTCAGCTTGTTTAAGAGTTAAAAAAAAAAACACCTCACATTCACAGAGTATTTCAGGCTCTAAGAGTAGTTTGGAGGACTTTCATGACAACCTGAAGAGCATCAAGCATCTTTTTTTCACTGTATTCCAACAGAGGAGATATGACAGTCCTTAACATAGCTGTTAACAACATAACTGTAACTTTATGGGATGACATTTCTTCTTCTTCTGTGAGGAATTATACTCACAAATGTATCAACTAACAAGATGATAGTGTCTACACGATAAATTACACCATCAAGTTTCAGTAATGAAAAGGGAGAGCAATGTATGAGAAGATCCCAGTGAGGGAGCAGATACTCAGCCACAGGTAACTAAGCCAGAAGAATCTGACTTGCGCAACAGAAAGTGAGACCCAATCAGGTTCTGTACTGAAGACAGCATAGATGGACACATATTTACTACTCCTTCATAACAGAAGTAAATTTCAAATGGAAAATCCCTTTGGGGATATAGATAGCTGCTCCAGTACACACATCCTGCACAGAGGATCCAGATACAAACAAGAGCAACCAAATATAACTGCAGAAATATCTGTGATTTGTCTAAGCGTTTAACACTCATTATTGATACCAGCTGGAGAGAAACCAACAGAAATGCAGTCGTCCACCTTCATACATCTCAGCCGAAATGCTGCCTCATAACAGATATCTCATACTAGAGCATATGCAAGAGAAACCAAAGTGGTTAATTCACCCTGTAAGTTAGCCAGACTTTCATTACCTTTCTCATTTTTTCTATCGAGCTCTAAGCAGTGCCACAGATTATAGCACTTCTCGTTATGCGAGCACCGGAAACTGAGAAAATATTTCTCCATAAAAATACACATAAAGAAAGTTCAGGTGGCCTTTGGAGAGATACTGACAAATGTGGAGTGACATTCCAGCCACTAATAAAAAAAATTAAAATAGAAGTTCAGTTTCTTTTCCTCTTGCAAATAGATGTCAGCACATTCTTAGTGGTAGAGCCTTGACATCTTTCTAAAAAGCAGCACTGTATTTTCAGAAGCATTTCATATTATTTAACAAAGGTGTGTTTTTATTGTCAGCTTAGTTGTGAGACGACAACTCTAATGACAAGACAACTCATCTTGACTCAAGCAACCTCTAAATACATCTGTGAGCCCACTTGGCATTGCCTGCAGAAGTGTCCAATTTCTAGGACAAAACAAGAGAATAAAAATCTGTTTTTCCAATTGTGAAGGGATAGCTCAGCACTTAGAAGCAATTTAGGAGGAGAAAGGCATTTCAAACACAGGCTTTTGAGTAACAGCAATTTTCTAACTTGTGATTCTGTCCAAGCTAACGAAGACATCACAAACTAAAGTTAGCACGTCAAAGCTGCCAACAAGCATACATCATATCTTTTTTGTACTGCTAAAGCTACTATAAATAGAACCTTGTGAAACTCTGGATTCAAATGTATTGCAAAACTTATCAAATGTATTATTCATCTGACTTCTGGTAACAGTAAACAACATTCATAAAACGCTGTGGACAGACATATGGCTCCTGTATGCATTGCTGGATACGACCCTGCAGGAAATGATTTGCTAAACAGTGCTACATGAAACTATGACACGTGAAGCTGAAATGGATGCATATTTCCACAACTGCTACTAAAAGAGTGGTGTAAAACATAAATTCTGCCAAGTCTGTGCCAGGTGTTTTAACAAGTACAACCAAAATATGTATATGATCAAAAAGCCATGGTCCAGAAGCTTATTTTAACATAAGCTTCCGTTTGCTACCACTTTTACTGAACAACATAGAACTACTGTTAAAAGCCAGGAGCAGTGCAATTGTGTCAAAGAACAGTGAACATTTGCATGAATTTTAGCTTTCACAGAGTTCTTTTGTACTGTTCAAGTAAGAACAGCAGTGCAGTATCATTTTTCTATCACTTCCTGGACCCACTGAGCTGCTTTCTGTAGGCTCCCAGGGCTGTGGTGCTCATATTTAGCTGCTCCTCCTTTCAGGAGTCACCTTGCAGGATTACAGCACTGAAGCATGCAGCTTGCTACAAGCTTGTGTTCTCTACAGGATGATCCTCATTCTGAAAGCATTTGGGGAACCATGGAGAAACCCATGGTTGCGCTGCTCTTGTGCTTTATATCTACAGTGCTGCATTTCCTATCACCTCTGTTAAATGATTCCACTATCACCTTAAGGCTACATCCCAAAACTTCTCGCTCTTCCTTGGTCATATTACATCCATAAGTGTCAGCAGAGACAGTCAAATGGAGCTTTCCATCAGAGAGTCACAAGTCCCTGCCACCCTGGTGACCCACCCAGTCCTTATCCCAAACATCACCCAATAACAGGGAGTGGCTCAGGAACTCACTGATGAGGCAAAAGCCTGCATCAAACCAAGCCTAGCATTGTTACTATCAATGAACTGAGGAATGGCCAGCCTCGCTGCTCTCAGCATGCTGCATCAGCTACCCCTGAGAGAGAAATCAGAATCTCTGCTGTCCATGGGTAATCTAGTTCAAATATTACCCAGTGAGGGGCAACTTTAAGCAGCCTTGTGCACAGGCTCTCCAGCCTTCCCACCAGCCAAATTCTATCATCAAAAGCCATGACTGGAGCTGTAACAGTAATAACAAAAAGCTTAAGCACAAAATATCTACAGTATACCTGCTATTGATCTTCAAGTTTCTTTCTTAAAATTAACACTGCTATTTAGCCATGTCATCTTTCACAGCTGCTTCTCTGATTCAGAGGAATGAGAGCTACCTTACAAGATTTCTAGGAGGTTTTCCCTGCATCAGAACTACTCCTTGCAGCTTATGCATTGCAGCGAGTGTTCTCTGGACAAAACAGCCCCACACAGAGATTGCATGGCTCTCGTGCAGCAGCACTGCCCCACAGCCACCAGGGCTCTGCTTCTGACTCAGCCACTTGTTCCTGGAACCTGTGCTCGTGTCAGAGCACAAAGTCAGAGCACAGGTGTTACTGGAAGTTGGAACATACTGGAAGTCAGACCCACTCCCTACAAAGCGAAGTGACCAAAAACAGTGTCCAATGGGAAGCGGGAGTGTGATCAAAAAGCAGCACAGAACAAACAATATACAATTTTGTGTTGTTTGTTGGCAGGCTATTGCTAGTAAACATTGAGCTTAAGACTGAAGTAAATGAGATCAGAGGGAAATAACACCTAACCTTAAGACACTGGCCACTCATTTGAGGGTACCTTCATCAAAAGCATCAATTAATGCTCAATCCTGTTAAGGCTGCTTAGTGTAGCCTTGTTAAGCACTGAGTACTGATGTTCCAGACCTATAGCAGGGCCTTCAGCAAGGTGTCTCAGGCTCTGCTACCTACACTGCAAATTTCTGAAGGGAGTGAATTTTTCTCTGCCTGGATACCCCTCTGACACAAGCAGCAGGAATTGGAAGTGCTCAACATGTACCAGAATGGTTCCTAGAAGGCCCAGGTATGACCCACGTGAGCATTAATAGGAGATTTAATATTGATTCCAGTGGCAGCAACTAGGACCTGAACATCAATTATCAGAAAGAAAATAAACAAAAAACGAGCTTACTAATATGTAGAAGTGATGAGCATTTGCAAAACTGAAACTCAAGGCTCTTGCTATCACAGCTTCCAGGCAAGCGTAGCTCCATTATTTTGTTGCTCATTTTTTCCAAAAACTGTATTTGTGTGCATGATTTTAAAAGTAAATATAGAAGAGATTCTTCTGGACAATGACTTATTAGGAACTCTAAGCCACGATATGCTTTTCCTTCTTCCATTTTTGCTTACACAAGATTGATGAAAATTATTGGCAGCTATTTTGGTCAAGACCGTATTATTAAACTGACAGGACTAGCATACAATCAAGTGCTCATTTAGCTTCTTACTGGACTATAGATAACAGCTTTTAGTTAACATTCAATACTAACTGGCTAACTTTCAGCAGTGTCCCACTCTACTTTGATACGGGAGGCAGGTTGGAACGGAAACACTTAAGCCAAACATTCTACAGAACACTGCTTTCATCTTTAACAAAAATTATCTACTTTTTCAAAAGGTCCTTCTACTGTAGATCTGAAAGAAAAAAAGTTTGCTAAACTGGATTTGATGAGCTTAATAAGCTAATTCTTGCACATGTTTTATGCAGTAGTATTTCAACAAGGCTTTTAGAAAGTATGCTTCTGTTCCTTCACCTCCCCTTAAAGCTCATGAGCTATAGAGAACTAAACCTTAACACAGAACTCTATTATCAGCCAATAATTCTACAGTAAATCCAATATTGGCTGTTTATTTGTAAATGCCTTTGCCATAAGCAACATAATGCCCACATCCTGTCTGAATACCTGTGTTATAATACAGTCCATATGCAAGCAGCAGTACACATTGCTTATAAGCCATTCTGATGAAATTGTCCATGAAAATATGAGTGTAAGGCAGGTCTGAATAGCTTATTTCTCATGAATGTACAAAACAGCTTGTTATATATAGCCATTTTTAAACATTAAGATCTCTGTGCCCATCACCCATGATTTCAAAACGCTGCTGTGGAGAGTTAGAGATACCATTGCACAAATTTAAACACTTCCACTTGAATTTCTAACCATAGTTGGCTGACACTAACTCTTCAAGTGATAATGAAAGCCTACGGCAAAACCTACTGTAGGAGTGGGTCTGAACGGTGACATGATTTACCCAAGATTTACACAGTTAGCATACAGTAGCACTGTCAGGTAGGTTTTAGTTCATCCAGCATAATTTCATATCTGCCACTGTATGCAAGTTACTACAGAGGCAACTCAGCAAAGGTTACCTAATGGCAAAGGCTGACAGATGTCTGGAAACATTCAAAGGAAACACTTGCTCTCCTGTATTTAATTTCCCTAATTCACAATTGCTGTATGAGTGGTGAATTAAATTCCCTCATCAACCTCAGCCGCTGAGAGCAGAGACATGGTGCTGGGACCTTTCTGGGAGCAGGCATGGGGCCTCCTGCTGAACACTGCCCTGCCAGCACCGGGGGAAAGGAGCAGGAGCTCAGTTTGAATCTGAGCTGACAGAAAGACAAAGCATGCAGTAATGCAATGGCTGACTTCATTCATTCTCAACTATGTAACTACCGTAAAGGGGAGGCATGTAGCCTTGGGGAGAATACTGTGTTACCCTGAAGTTCAGGTGGGCACAGCAGCATGGCAGGAAGGCATCCGTTAGGTATTGATGATACTGACTGCAGGAGCTCCAGGGATCACATCTTCCTATTGGAGGTATGGGGAATGCCTCGTCCTATTTGCTCTTTTTATGAATGATTTTTTTGTGCACCATTCCAGCTACAAACGGCATTTAGTAACAAGAATAAACCAGAAGTTTTTCTCTTTCCCTTACAAACTGTCAACTACCTTAACCTTGTCAAGAAGCCCGCAAGAATGAAATCAATACAGCAATTTCAAGACAAAATTGGCCGGCGTTTATATTGTGCTTGGACACGCAGAATAAATAGCCTCATACATCAACCTACCGTCACCAGCGGTACCGCTCCGAGACGGACCAGTGCCGCTTTCACACCGCGCTGTCACCGCAGCGGGAGCCCGGCGGGACGGAGGGAGCGTTGGTGCGAGCTCAGGTGTCCCCCAGCCGCCACACCGGCAGCCCCCGGCCCCGCTCGGACCCCCGCAGCCCGCTCCCTTTTCACTGTTCGCCTTGCCGTCCCTTGCCGGCTCGCGGCTCGACCCTCTCCCGCTCCGTCGCCCACTCGGAGCGGCGAAGTTGCCGGGACTTACTGCGGCCGCGCTCCCGGCGCTCTCCGCTGGCTCCGCGGCTGCCGGCTCCCGGACGGCCCTCGGTGCTCGGACACCCCGGCACTCCGCGTCCCGCAGCTGCTCAGCCCAGAGCCGTGCCCCTCCGGCGGAGCCGTACCTCTGCGAGCATCCGCCTCCTCTCGCCCGCGACGCTCTCTCCTTTCCTCCCCCTCTACCCCGGGCACCGGGAGGGCTTCGCGCCGACGTCGGTGCGGGGCGGATGGAGAGCGCCCGGTGGCAGCAGCGCCTCCCCCGCGCCCGCCTCCCGGCGGCTCCCGGCCGCCTGCTGCCGGCGGGGCTGCCGCGCCGAGCGGGCGGGGCCGAGCGGGGGCGGCCCCGCGTAGGAGGCGGAGGCGGGGGCGGCAGAGCGGAGTCCCGTCACTCGCGTGGTCGCGGTGGTGGTGGTAGTGGTGGTGTTGGGGGGAGGGGGCGCCGTCTCAAGGCTCCTATCAACGGAGCGTGGCTTTGCGCCTCTCCCATCTCCTCCTCCTCGTCGTCCCGGAGAAGTTCCTCCGAGCTCAGCCCGCGTTTCGGGAGAGAAAAGCCACGGGGACGCAGGGAGGGAGGCTGCCGGCCGAGAGGAGGGGAGAGCGGGCTGAAGGAGCGGGGTCCCGGCTGCCTCTGTCCGGAGGAAAACTGCAATCGGTGCAGCGGCCGGCAGTCATCTAAACCCCTGTTCCAAAAGTTATGCGAGCCTTTTAAACACGTGGAGATCCCGGGTAAAGATTTACCCCTCCGGAGCCCTACTCGCGAGGGAGCAGCGGCTGTCGGGCTGTGAGCGGCACCGCGCTGTGCCAGCTCCCGCTGCTCTAACGTCCGCGGCTGGCACATCCTCGAGCAGGAGAGAGGGGCTCACCCCGCGCTGCCTCCGAGCGCGCAGCGGGCAGCTCCCAGCAGGTGGAGCCGGGGGACAGCGAGAGTCGCCCTCCTCAACCATCGTCCCCTTCAGATTTCAGCCTTCGCTGTAGGCTTTGCTCTTTCTTAGAAACAGCGAGGAGTCTGCGGGACGCGAGCTCTCATAGTGCCGTGCTTACTTTGCTGTTTGCAGATCTTTGGCAGAAGCAGGGACCTCATGGAGATTTCCATGGGCTGCACCAGTCCCAGAGCCCCCGCGCGCGGCACTGCAGTGAGCCCACCGCTACACAAGGAAATCAGCTCCATGCTAAGTGCTGGAGATCACAGAATCATAGAGTAGAATAATAGAATCGTTAAGGCTGGAAAAGATCACTAAGTTCACCTAGTCCAGCCACCAAGCCATCCTCACCATGCCCACTGACCACGGCCCTCAGTCCCACATCCACACGTTTCTTGATTACCTCCAGGGACGGTAATTCCACCACCTCCCTGGGCAGCCTGTGCCACTGCCACAGAGCTCTTTCTAAGAACTTTTTCCTCATCCAGCCTGAATCTCCCCTGGTACAGTTTAAGGCCATTAGCTCTCATCCTGCCACTGTTATCTGGGAGAGGAGGCTGAACCTCATCTCGCCACAGCCTGCAAGATGTCTGTGGAAGAATGATTGGTAGGCACATCCAGAGCCCAAAGATTTGAGAGAGGAGAGTTCTTCCCTTTGCTCTGACAGTAAGTCATGAAGAAAAGTATTTTCTTGAAGATCTAGAAGCTTGGTATGTTTTCTTTACCAGGAGTTTCAGAAGCAGCTGAGAGGATAGGTCACCAACTAAGTGCAGATTCCTTTAGGACCGAACTACATATGTCACTCCCATTTATTTCCATGGAAATGACAATAGATACAAAGAGCACAATGACACTATTTGATAGAGAACATTTTCAGCTACAAAACATTGTTTTTCAGCACAGGCACTGCATTTAGCTCTGCATTTTCACCAGCACTGAACAAGAACTTGCATGCTGTGCTCATAAAAATACACACCAGTGGAGGTGCTCCGGGGTTACTGTCGCCATGACTGAAATGCACCACCCACCACCTCACTGTACTCATATCCACTGTCTTGTACCCCTAAGCATTCAACAAGCATCAACAGATGTCAATGGGTGCCATTTCTTCTGCTTGGAGGAATTCAGTTCCACATCTTTGCTTTATACAAACTTCTGTGTCAGAAGCCATTCTGTCAGACTGCTCCTCTGCTGCCATCCGTCACACAGCAAAAAGATGTAATGGAATATTGGTGGAATATTCAGCCTTTACTGCCATATCACCAACAACCACCTCTTACATTTTGGGCCAATGTAATAGCGTAGGAGGCATTACATTCAGAGCAGCCTTCATACAAGCAGGCAGTTGACAGGCTCTTTCCTGGTGGTTTCTGCCACAACCCTTCAGTTTTTGGACTTTTCTGGCTAATTGCATTTGTTCTGTGATTGGAATTGTCACATTCTCAGTGACTGTTTTTGTACTTCTTTTAAAACAGATTTTTGTTGCTCTGCTTTCTTAGTGATGTTTGTCTGCTGAGGTACAACTCTGTCATTCCATAGTATAAAAGTATTTTTTCTTTCTTTCTTTCTTTTTTTTTTTTAGATAAACTCTTTTTTGTTAACCATTACCTTGCACATGAAAGCAACACTTACTGATTTGTTCTGCTCTAAGCAATTCCATCATACCCTTGGGACTGCAAGCATGAATAGTTACTATTTGGCATGCATGTGCAGTGCTGATCAGGCTCATAAATAACCACTGGAAAATTACTATTAATGGTACCTTGATGGTTTTATTTCTGTTTGTGCTCAGGAGTCATTACAACACATTGACTTCTGTGTGGAAGAGGTGGCTGAGCTACTGCTGTGTGTTGTGAAATGGTGGTTTTTCCTATTTGAAAAGATAAGAAAGTAAAAACTTGGTTGTAAGATTTTGGTAATTTCTTTCTGTTATCAAGAAAAATGTATTTTCCATGTAGCCCAGGGAGTTGCACATTTCTGTAGTTTGGCTCTGTGAAGGTAGGAATTTGTCCCTTTTTGCAGCATTTTTTGAGTATACTTTGTCTACCTTTAATTGTTCTCCAGGTAAAGATGCCACTTGTGAAACATGTGCTGTCCTCATTTTGTTTCTCAGGTGCAGAGTTTGAAATGAGAATCTAAGACTACAGCTGGACCTATGAACTGTTCGCAATTTGGGCAGAGATGTTTCCACCATTTGTTGAGGATGCCTGCACTGCAAACTATTTGGAAGTGAACAGTTTCCCTTCACAATTTGTGTACCTTTCCTAAGAGGCATGGTGCATCCCATGGTACATCCCATCAAGACAGCCTGGAGCACAGTGTCTTCAGATAAGGGTTTGTTCATATCTATGTTGTCTGAGGCAAACAAAGAGTGTGCACTGAGCTGTCCCCTGATGACCATGTAGGTATGCTCTGCCCAGTGATAAGCAGTTTATAAACAGTGCATTCGTGTAAGTGCCACATGCTTAATTTGGACGAGAAAATGGGAGGAGTGAAAGACTACATTTAAACAAAAATGGTAATAAATATTCCCTGATCCATTTCAGGGAGAAGAGAATCAGAATTTGCCATTACCTTCAGCACAAGTCACATCAGCCCCATTAAGCCTTCAGTGAGAATATTTAAGTCTCCCATGTACGACTCTGTAATCATGACTCTGCATTCCTAGGATTGACTTGATTAAGAAGCATGAGCACAGTTACAGCACTATCAGCTGCTGTGCAGACTTCCTAACTCTGCTGCCTGTAAATATGTCAGTTCAGTGAGAGGGAAATTCATGGAGCCAGCATAGCTGCCATTCAGGCCCATGTGTTCCCAACCAGAAAGTTTCTAATTTTCAGAGAAAGATATCACTCTGGAATTAGGGATTTGAAGAATGACAAATAAAGAGCTTTTTGAATCTACTGCTTGAAGTCCATTCAAAACTTGAAAGGTGAGGAGAGGTATAGAAATGCTCGAGAGGCTGAAAGGTATATGAACAAATTAGACTGGGATTATTAGGGGAACAGAACACTGCTGTGTAATAAAAGGCAAATGCAAATTAGGAAAGTTGTTGCAGAGAGGTACGTGAACACAGCTGATGATCAAGGAGCAGAGCAGAGATGTTCAAACTAAGATTTGAGGTGCCAGTTTTTCAGGAATCTGGGGCTCTGATGCACTGCACCACTTCAAGTTTCAGTTCTCACATGTTAGCAAGGCATAAAATGCACTAATGCATAACGTAATGGAAGACATCTTGAAAAGACATTTCCCTCCATTCTCCTTCTCTCAGCAAATGTAGAGACAACAGCAATCAACAGTCTTACCTGTGTTTGAAATTCTTTACTAGGTGAAGCAACTTCCCCCAGGGCAGTACTGCAAATTTCTCATATTCCTGACACTGTTATTTTGACCTATGTCCTCTCTTGATATACAAAAACAACCACACTTGGGTAGGGATTAATTTTGATTATGCTGTGGTATAGACATTTATTTCTGCTACCCTTTTAGCCCCTGTGAGACTTCCTCAGACTTGAAGCTCCCATTCTCCCCCAAAAAATTAATAGGGGGGGGAAAGAACTCTTCAGGAACAGCGTGGTTTTTTTTGGAAGTGTGGTAGAATTAATTTATGTTAGAAGGACTAAAAGATTAATTTAAAATAAAAGATGTGAAAAATGAAAAATGCCTGTCTGAACAATTCCTCTAATGATTTGAACACAAAAGAACTTAATTTTCGAAATAGTCTGAGAGAATGGCACAAATGTGAAACATCTTGGTGGAGGTTTCCTGGGTCACTGACAGCTTAGTGATGGGCACTTTGTGTAACCTTTATTGCCAATCCCAGAAGCCATTCTGACATACAGGTGGTGGTGTTTTGTTTGTTTTAACTTTATGTTGTTTGTTTTTAGAAACTTGAAAATCAAGATTTATGTGTTTGTCCAGCCTCAAGCATCTAATTATGTATGCAATTATCTTATGTTACAATAGATTTATTTCAATCAGTTTCTTAATCTACAATAAAACATGGGTAACAGCACTCACCTTCTTGCTTAACTTTCTGTTTTTAATTTAATTTACTTAATCTATCCAGGCATTGGTTATTCAGTTCAGCTCAGAACATTCTTAAGGGGATCTCCAAAATACTTTGGAATGCTGGAAAAAAAAAAAAAAAAAAAAAGGAAAATATGTTTCTAAAAGGAAAATATCTTTTTTTTTTTAATAAAATCAATCAATAATCAGGAAACAAAAGTTGTAAATAAAAATTAAAATAAACAAAAAAACAAAAAAACAAAAAAAAAAAAAAAAAACAGGAACATTAGTTATAATCACTTTTCCACAGGACAAGATAAAATGAGCAGACTCCCTAATGTAGAAATCTCAGTTACCAGTATTTATATTGTATTCGATTTTCTATATAGAGGAGACTTAATTTAGAAGACAGCAGTATATGCTTTCATTAGTGGAACACTCAGTAATTATAAATGTTGATGGTAGAAACAAAGTGTGCTTTGCTTGCTCTGTGCGGGGAAAAGAAGGCAAACAGGATAATGAAAATCTAGGCAACGGGAAGGCTGCCAGAGCCTGAGTATGTGATTCTTTCTGCATCAGCAGGTGTTTTCCAGCTCTGCTCAGAAGCTGCTACCCCTGGCCTCCCTCAGCCAGCGAGTAGGTGTGCATGACCTGGGAGAGAATATCAGCCAGGCATCAGAAGGAGGAGCCCTTCTGGAGAACTAAATACACCAAAAACTGCTAGAAATGCCTTCCTTACTGTACTGTTTATACAGTATATAAATCATTAAATATTGAAGATTGTGCAAATCTTCTTCAGAAACTGTTTCAAGAGCCCTATGATATTTCTGCAAACCGCTGGCAGGCATATTACATTCCTCAGACTTACTGGTAAGCTCCCATCAACATTATCTTCACATTAGCTGATTCATTAATGTGTTTTTAATGTGAGAAACCTTGTTATTCAGAGTTACAGACAATGCCAGTATCTATTGATACTCAAGACTCATTTATGTACTTCTGTATGCATCTCTGTAAGAACGTGTATCATTTAGGCTTGCTTTACTTACATTTCAGGTAGGACAAAGACAGTGCTCATATTGGTTGTATGGACACAGGTGATTTTTACCTCACATCTTTATTTTGCTGTCTCCTCTTGCTAATGGACAGGTTTATTTTTTTTACATCTGTAAATCTGACCTGCATGTTATTTTAAAAATCCACGTCACCTCAAAAATGGAGCTGTAATAAACACATGCCTGACTAAACCCAAGCTCTTGACAGTAAGTATAGTTTTAATCACTCACATTATCATCCCGCATTCATCACTCAGTTTGACATGTCTAAAGCAATGTTCTGTCCCCTAGATGCTTCATCTTCCTGTTTGCTGTGCAGAAGACCCCACGGCAGTGCAGGAATGTCTCATGATACAGAGAGATTTGGAGGATGGAGGTGTTAACCACAGTCTTTGGGAGGAGACACTACTGTCTTTGATCAATTTAATGCACAGCACAGTTTTGGGACTATAAATGCAGTGATACAATTAAGTAATGTGAAAGGAGATGCCTTACATATGGCTTCTCAGCATATAGTGTAGGAAAGCTGGGAAATGTTTCAGCTGCTGTTGTAGTTTATTATCAGTATCACAATGACACATTAGAGAAGAAACCTGGATTTTTTTCTATTGCCCAAAAAATATTTTTAATAATTGCATAGGTTGGTCACTTACAGATGCTATTGATCATATTGCTGAAATGCTCAGAAATTTTTATTTTTTTCTTTTTTTTGGAATTTTTAAGGAAGAGTTAAATTGACAAGATTCATTTCAAATTGTTAACTTCTCTCTCTGGCTTTACATTTTAATATGAGAAATAGAAACAAATAAGCATCTCTTACAGCTGGATATAAATTTCAGGGCTATTTGAGCATAAGTGTAAATTAGGTTGAAGCTGACTGTGCCATTTGTAGCTGGAGAGCATTTTCTGGGCTGCTTAATTTGTGAGCTGGTCTCTGATAACTGCCTGACTGGAAATGCAGCCATTTCTATAGCATTGGTTATGTATTTTTTTTTTTTTATTATTTGTTGTTTTACAGTGGAAATGCAAATCATTTCCATACTTCTGCTCTTTCTCTGTATTCCAAAAGCACATCGGTACAATATTGAGGGTCAGTGCAACCGAGTGGAAGAAGCAAATGTTCAGATGGTTTTGAGCAGATACTTTCAAATCCTTGAGACTTCGCTTCTTGACTGTAAGTAACCTGTGAAATAACTTTCAGCTTTTCATCAAACACACGAGTCATAACTGGTGTTAGCCTTGAGAGCTTGATTAGCATTAGAAGACCAGTAACTACTTTTCTATTTAACCTTACTGTAAGGAATGTGGAGCGTGTTTCTGAGTAGATCTATAAAAACAGAGCAGATAGGAAACACAGTGGAAAATGTTTGCAACTCAAAGAACTTAAATTGAGGCTTTAATGACCAGATGAACAAGGAATTGTATGTGGACATAAGGGATGTTGTGGACAAATGCTAGCCTGAAAATGGGAACTGACAGGAAAGCATCAGAGACTGAAAGCTGTGTGCCTACCATGTCGATTCACAAAACTCAAAATTCCATCTTCTCTTCCTCAGTGTTACTCTCATTTCTCTTCATCCATGCTTGCATGCACTAAATATATTTTTGTTCCAGCTACTCGACATCTTTGACACTGGTTTTCTAGTAACCACTGCCCATTTACATCTCACCAGACAAACTGTTAACAGGAACTATGTACAGTCAGTGAGGGTCAGATGCTGAGTGAACTGCAAATCACAGAACCCATGCCTTGGAGGATATGTCTGTGCAGACAATTTCCATCTTAACCAAATGATTCATTTTGTATGACAGTCCTAGCTGTGCCTCTGAGGTCTTCATTAGTTGCAGTTCCTTTTCTCTGGATACATAGGTGATATCACAGAGTCCTGTATTTCTTAAAAAAGCACTGTAAGGTTGGGCCTTCTTCAGCCAATTAAGACAGAGGGATGCAGTACACAGAGGTGTCTGATTCCAGAGCTTCCTCGCATAAAAATGCAGCAATATCTTCCAGAGGAACCTCATTTTCTCTGGTACCATACTATCTCCATTCTCATTATATTCTCTGGCTTTAAGCCACAATCTGCTGCTTATTTCCTCTTATCACCATAAAGCCATCACTTTTAATCCTCTATCTCAGGTTTTTGAACACACTGTAATTCCAAAGAGAAAAGGAAAAGGAAAAAAAAGAACAGAAAGAGAGAAGATGCAGGAGCTTTCACAGTCATGGGTTCCAAAACAGTTATTTTTTCTACTGAAATACACTGAATAGCAGGAATATTGGAAGTTTTCAGAGTTTTGCCAGTGCATTTCAGTCTTGGCTCACATTTCTTCTGTTATAGTTCTGGACTGTGGCTCTAGAAGAAATTGGCAGAATGAGTCAAGTTTTTTTCAAATACTAGTAAGTGAAAAAACTGATTTTTTTTACACATATAACAGATCTCTCAGCAAGTAAATTGCAATTGGAAGATAAATCTTCTACCATAACTTCCTGTGGGATGTGTTTTTAATGCACATTTAAGAACTGAAATCTGTTTTAAACTGTTACTTTTTGCAGCCGTTTACTAAAAAAGAAAATATGGCATCATTTTCAGTACTGTTACATTCTGAATTGTACTTCACCTCATCAGGGTTTAACAAGGTTCATCTTTTCAAATTTGTCATGGTTTGATTTCTGTCACTTGACTTGCAATTTTACAAAGGAGTGTGAAAATCATTCAAATTCAGGCAGCTAGTATTCCAGGGGCTCTCACCTCTTGGCACCACTCAGGCATACATATGTACAGCACTGCATCTCTGTTCTAGTGGTATTATTGATCGATAATTATCTATTTGCTGTTTACTTATGTCTCACCAACTGAATTGTGAGCACACACTATGTGTGATCTGTGATGGCAGGGTATTTCATGCAGGCTGCAAATCACAGGAGAAAAGCATGGGAGAGGTACTTAGTGTTTCTGGTACCAGTTTGAGGATGCAGTACTAATTCAATAGTTACAATTTTAATAAACTCTTTATAAAGAGGGTGAATTCTAAGGACAGCATTTGGGATAAGGCACATCTTTTTGGAAAGCATATCAACACAACGCAAATCCTTATCATTTTTGCAGGTCAATATCACCAAATTTTCTTACTTGTGTTTGATGGCAAGATCAAAGATTATTTTTCCTATCTATTTACACATCAACATTTCAACACCAGGTGAGCATTTTGAATCTTGTTGAGCCATGTAAATGGGCAAACTGCGTGTCTCTACAGGATCTGCTCTTAGAAACTGGTAGGAAACTGATGCACAGTAGTTTTTAATACTGAAGTTGTGTTTAACATTAATATTCTTTCCATATTTATCAAACTATAATGAAAAATGAAGCATCTAGGATCTTCATTCTTTCTAACAGGGTAGCTATTTACAGCATTCTACAAGAGTATCAGATGGTGTGTGGTATGAAATGTGTTTCAGAGGTCCCAGTTCTTGTTAAATTAAGGTCTAATGTGAATGTTGAAGTGTTTCCAATTCTTTCCAAGGAAAATCAGACCAAATATAGTTGTCCTCGTCATGAAATAGCATTAGCCAGAAGTCAGCAGTGCCATGTATATCATTTAGTAATGACTTTGGTTCATGACTTTCTGTGGCTGAACTTGTTGCTCTAAGTTCTTTCAACTTTCCAGTATCACCCGTGGGTCATTCCTGAGATATGCTTACAGCTGCTCACAGCATCAAGGAAGCTGTTTTCTGAAATAAAGTGAAGGACCCTGCTGTTTTTTCTGCTGTTGCTTTGGATTCTGATTTCCTCAGCAGGTGAAATTTAGCATAAGGAAATGGTTAAGAGGTGTGACTATGGGAGAGGAGGCTACACAGTTTGTTTGACTTAGCTTTTGGTTTTTAGTAGCTATTCCAAAGCCGTTAGAAATCTTTGTGCCCAGAGAAATGCCACTGTATCAAGGTGAATTTTCTTACAGAATATGCTTAGTTCAGGTGAAACAGACACACAAAATACTGTAGGTTTGTATACTGTGACCATGTCTATGTTTTGTTAGAAAGGATTTTTTTTTTTTCGTTACATTTACAACATTCAGGACAGAAGACTATCTTTGATTCACCAACCATTACAGGAAGGGTATTCTGCAAATGCAAAATGCCCCTGCATGGTACAACCATCAGTCTAGTGGAGCAAAATGAAAGAAGTCCAACTGGGATGCCTAGTTGAAGATGGTTGTGAAACCTTCATTGGTCAGTTCTAGACATCTTCTGAAAAGCAGGACACTTTTGTTTAGTTGCCTAGAAATGTATTTGAGCACCATTTCTGGGGTTTTGGAACATACCAAATATTTCAGGTATAGCTATTTGTGGGGGGAAGCGAAACAACAATAAAAATAAAAAGCACAGTTCCCAGACACCATTATTCAAACATTTCAATGGTATTGTTTGCATGACAATATTACTTTAGAAGAGTATTTTCCTAAATGATTGAGTGTTTTTGAAACTGGGTACAGACCTACTGCAGACTATTCATTCTGATTCATTTGATTGAATTACACTGTAATCCTTTTCATCTTCAAATAGTAGGACTGGGGTTCATTTCTGTTGTAACATCCTACCACATCTCACAACAGTGTCATTCAGCCACTCTCCTGTCCTGATCCCAATGAAGCCCATGCCCAGTCTCATGCTGACTTCACAGGGAACAAACACCTTCATTGCTTCATAACTTTGGGATGAAATCAAAATACCTTTTTTTCACTATATATAGAGCATGATGGTGTGTGGCAATGCCAGCACTGTTGCCGTTTGGGCCTGTCATGCAGGAAAGCTGTTGAGCTGAATGTTCACTTCTTTAGATGCAGTGATTTCTTCCAAGACTCATTTAGATCATATAAAAGGCGAGATTGTTCTCTCCTTTTCCATGGCCCCTTAAGTCATCTGGCACAAAGGTATTCTCTGCACTCACTAAAACTGTCCCTAAGACACTCGCTTGGAGGAGTGGTTGCATGGTAGATTTTTTGCTTTAGCTTCCTGTTTGTGAGATGTCCTTTTTGCTTCAGTAACAGGGTGCTTCATTTCTATTCAGTGTTTGTCTGCAAATTAACTCCCAACTACAGCTGGGTAAGAGCTGTGTAAATTAGAGCAGGTTCAGAATATATGAAAAATGTTGTGGTGTATTTTTATTTTTCTTTTTTCTTGGTGCAACTTTTTTTTTTTTTTTTTTTTAATACTTATGGTAGGAAATTCTCTAGCCATATGTTGTTATTCTTTGCTATTTATAGCGTTTCTTCCTTCTGCTCAGTCTTTCTCCCTACTTGTCTCTGCTCTGATGGCAGATACTTCTAAATTTCCTCCTGAGCAGCAGGGTCAAATTCTGAACAACTCTCCCAGCATTCTTTTAGTGTGTTCTTCCTGCAAGCCACACTACCTGATAGATTTTTAAAAGGAAGAGTGAAGTTTTGCTTTTCACATTATGGCAACTAAAAAGCACTTATAAATAGAGCTAACAGCTCACTCTGTATTCAGGCCATGCTTTCAGATCCCATCTCCTTTGCTATTCCTTTATTTTTTTTGTGTTAAAGCTCTCCTTGGGAGATAAACCCCTCTTCATCTCTGCTGAGTTTTGTAGGGATTTCTGGAACAGTTTTTTAGTTTAAAGTTTGTGACTGGGAAGGTCATACTGACTTGGTGGCATTCAGCTGCCATGACTGTTTCAGTGTTTTCTGTCTTTAAAATTTGGTAGTAGGAGTTGAAAGTTAGTATACAGTCTGAACAATTGCCAGGGAGTTACTTATCCTTCTGAAAAAAAGAATCAAATTGGAATAAACTTAAGCATTTATTTTACAGACAAAGGGAAGGAATCTCCCTTCTCTCATGCTACAGAGAGAATTTTGATAAATTATCAACAAATTCATTAAACATACCATTTGATTCGAGTCTATTCTACTCTTTCTGTCTGCCTATGTGCTAACCAAACCAGCCATACATGTAAGCTTTCTCTTTTCTCTCTTTTTTGTACCACACCCTCACCCTTTGTCTTCTGATGCTCATGGGCACAGTGATGCTGAAACTGACACCAGGAAGACAGCCTTCCATGTCTTGTCATTATTGTCTTACCCAGAAGTTCTGTAAAGTTCCAGGTAACACTGTCTGATTTAATTTCTTGATTTCCCATCAGCAGGAGATGTCTTTCACCTGCGACTCACAGGTATCAGAAAATGGCTGGAGACGGCTCTCTCATCACCTTGGGATAGAACAGTCCCCTGTCTTGAGTTACAGATGCCCAAATGAACACAGCAGGCTTCCAGTCCCTACAGTTCTGTTTTATACATCACAAAATATGAGCAGAATAAGTAGGCAAAGTTTCCTTGTCAAGTAGAGTAAAAATCAATCTGCTGGGTGAAACAAATTAAACAAAAAGAAGGTTGAAAATAATTCTTCCCACTGCCTCTTGTGTCTGCATGGACAGGTCCTTTCTTCTTTGTAGTTCATAGGCTCAGCAAACTGCACCCTATCCTTTCTGAAGCCAGAGGAAATCTCTTTTTGCCACTGTAGCATCTTCATGCAGATCTGCCTCAGACCTTCTGCTACAGTCCTTCTTACCCTGGGTCTGTTCTGGGGACTTCTCTGCTCTCCAGGAGTTATGCTGGGCTCAGGACTGCAAGTCTTCCTCCTGAAGCACTACTGTCACTCTAGCAGGATGTGTCACTCTAGTAAGATATAGATCTGTATGGCAAAATGGAGTCAAATATTATAACACTCTTGTATATATTCACATATTTCAGAGTTTAGAAGTGTGGATAATTCTCCACACAGCTTGAATTTTAGACTACTGGATGTACTTTTTATAGCTAAATTAACTTCTTGCAATGATTTAGCTCTTTGTTTTCCCCTTTTTTCCTCAAATGATTTCTACCTCATTTATTGCCAGCCTTGGAAGAACATCCATTTTCTGTTTACAAACCAGTCTCTTCAACTGCATAACACCAAATTTGTGCAGCACTCAAAGTGCTATTAAAGATGCCTCTGCTACTTCTAGAGAATGACTTACTCTCTGCTGCTCTCAGGGAATTTCTAGATAATGCTCAGCAACCCACTTGGGCAACATTCTGCATGTTGGTCACTAATGGTCTGTTCCATGTTTTCATGAAACATCTGGGATCTGAGCTGAAGAAGGACTGAGCATTAATTGCAGCACTGTCTTTGTAGCAATTACAGCAGGCTGTAGCTGGATGGTGAATGCATCAAGTGCTCTAAAAAAACCCACACAAATTACTTGAAAAGTCAGGTTCTTTCTAGGTTCTGCTTTCTGTATTCATTATTGCTTGGAAATTAGGTAAATTGCCTCTATGTTGAAAAATACCACCTATTCCATGCAGCATTGACGGCAGAGCATATTTTCTCATCCACTGCCTCGTGTTCTAGAAATTGGGATGCTTCCCGATTTAATGATTTCTGACTGGAGAACAAAGTGATAATGAATACGGGTTTTAAAGTCCTAGAAAGTCCTAACCTAGAAACCTGACGAAGCAGCTCCTTCCTCCAAAATGTTTCATGTCTTGGAACTAAAGGCAGCACTGCTCCTTTCAGTCCTCTCAGGACTATGGGATCTGAGTACTTGGGTGGATTTCCCCGTCACTCTTAAAATGATGCCTCTCAGGAAATGGCTCAGAAATCATTCCAGTCTTTTGTACTTTCTTACCAGCTGGTTAGAGGTTGCTTCACACTGAAGATGAGTGAGACATCCTGTGCTAGAAGTGCTAGAAGCTCTTAGAACACTTAGGAATTAAGAGGGAAGCTGTTTCATTCCTGGCTCAAATCTTTCTTTTCTTATCTCAGAGTCACTCGTGATTCCTGACCCACAGCCACTCTGTGTCCTGCTGTGGGAAAGTTGCTGAGGAAACCACAAAGAGCATCAACTGAGGACAGCCCGCGGGCTGCTTCAATCTGCCAGGCAGGCCTTTGCCTCTAGAGGTCTCCCAACTCTTCCTGCATCTGCAAACCCAAACGCAGCGCAGGGTACCTCTGTCAGCTGTTCTCAGCATGTCTCTCCTCTTCTGCTGCCCGTTACCCAATCCTTCAGAACTAGCTCTTGTAGCATTTATGTTTTGAAATTCACGAATAAAAATACAAATACAAGTTCTGTCTTGTCTCAATCTGATATTATCAGAACTCATTAGCTGACCTTATAGGAAGTTTTCTTATAGGAGTTATACAGGGGGAAACATGGGGCAGTGCATCCAGGTTGAGTCATAATGTGTAAATCTGCTGGCTGGAAATGAACATTTAATTGATGTGCTCCATAAGCATTCATCCAAGAGACTGACTGAATTTGAACTATTTTTATTTTATTTTATTTATAATTTTTATATTTTATTTGTGTCTTTTGACTCCAGAGAAATAGAAAATGCTGGCAAACGTTTGTATAACAGTGTCATGGTATCTCTGCCAGGCTCCTTTCTTTCACAGTGCGCTGGGTGCCAGCCCATAACAGCCATTGCGGGTGGGATTGAGGAGTTTCCCACTGGGATTGGTCAGCTTGCTTCATATCACTGTGTTATATAGGCATCGTGCCTTCACAGGGATTTTGTCTGATCCACATCAGTACAGTAAGAAATCACAGCCACCTAGCATGGCCCAGCACTTCCTTGTCAGCTGGATCCACAGGCAGACTGCAGCAGGAAAAGGTGACATGCTATCCTCCTATCTATTTGCAGTTAGACCTGTTTTTCCACTCAGAGGGGGAAAGTGGTTGCATTCAAGATGCCAGCAGGAGTGCAGCAGGAGCTGCGGCCTCACACAGTCAGCTGGTTCTTCCTGAAGGTGCTGTGGAGTTGCTCAGACAGGACTGTTGCCCCAGCCTCAGCAGGATGCTGGCTGCTGTGACCCAAAGAGGCAGTGAGTCCTACAGCTGGCACCCCTCTGCCCTGGGGAGAGGGAGGGGATCACTCCCTATATTAAACACCCCATATAAAGGCTTAAAATATCCACCTTTGTTTAAACTGAGCAGACCCAGAGGCATTCAGGACATGAACAAATGTGAAAGTATTCATCTAAAGAGCAGTTAGCTATAGAAGAAATGTTAATAGCAAAAGCTTTTGTGAAAATTGGAGGAAAATAGGAATGTGCAGTACCTCAGACATAATGTAATGCCGATGTGTGCCAGCTGATGTCTGATGTCTGCAGTTCAGAGAGATTGGCTAAGTCATAATAACACAGGAGAATGGGAAGATGCTGCTGCTAAATGTACATTCTGATTCAATGTAAAGCAACCAGAGATTTAGAGGCAGAAAATTTTTTCATAAGTATGGCAAGCTAAGAAGAAAATTAATTCCCAAGTCATTAGCAAAGTTACATAATTTCTATGATAAATCTTTAAAATAATACATTATTCTGAAATGTATGCATTCAAGTTTTAAAGAATAAAATTTGAAATGTATTTGAGAGCCAACTGTCCTAGGAATCACCTGGAGTGCTGCAAATTTCCATTAAAACATTCAGAGGCATATGGACATTTTTTTACCTTACTGAAAATAAATCAGAAGATTTTATAGCTTACAGTTTTGGTCATTGACTGTGTTTTATGGTAAAGGTTTTTGCTGGTGAATGGGTCTCTTGAATGAGACCTCTAAATTTGTAGTATTTTCTGTTTCATCTTAAAGCGAGTTTCATTAAGAAAAGAAAGGATTCATATCTTTCTGTAAACAACAAGAGCCAGCTTAATCCCCTTTAGGAAGCTGATAACAGGGAGGAATTACCTCCTTTCCATGGTTGCTTGGCTTTCAAGGTAAACTGAAAGCAAGGAGGGCCTCAGCTGCAGCTGTAATGAGGCAGCTGCTGCTTTCTGAAGAGCTGCACGCAGCCGTCAGACATCAGTCGGATGCATGCAGACCTGTAAAGAGCCATGAGAGTGATCAGCAGCCACAGACATGGGTTATGAAGATTTGAGGAAATTTGTTCAGTTTGAAAAAAACCCTGAGAGAAGACTTAAGAGAACAGCGAAAAGTTAAGTAGATCACGATCTGTTACTTGCTGCAGTGAGAAGTAAGGTGTCATGGTTTTAAATTTAAGCGACAAAGATTTAAGGAAGCAAATCCATTTTGCTGATCAGCAGGTGAAGCAGAGGAACAGACTGCCTGTGGTAGTGTCACCTCCTGCTCACTGGAAGATCTGAGGAACTGGTTATAGTGTCTAAAATCATCTGCACTGCAGGACCCTTAGCTCCCAGGGCTGGTGCAGCCCTTGCTGTGCACCAGTTCCATCTCAGAACAAAATATCCATCTCCTTCCTTCTCTCGCTCTGTATTCAAAGTAAAGTAAAACAAAGCATGCAGGCCACAGAGGAGGCAGAAGGACTGCCAGCATATCCGTGTTGGATGATCCAGGGGCAGGAGTGAGAATGCTGACTGTGTGCTTGGCAGACCTCAGACCAGACCAGTTTGAGATAAGCAGAGGGACTCCTCCAGACCTCTTTTGGGTTTATTTTTTTGGTGAACTGCTGTGAAAAAAAAAGAAGAGACAGGTGTCAGCTGGCACCTGAGCTCATTGTCATCTGAGAAACCCCACTCACTAGGACAATATTTGTGTCCCATGCAGAGGTGACAGCTCATTGTCAGTTGAGGGATCAGAGACACAATATCAGAGGAACAGCACGCTATTCTGTCTGGTCCACAAAACGTGGTATAATGTGGGGCTGTGACAATCCCAAGGATTTAGGGACAGCAAGCTGGGAGTAGTGTCAGCTTTGAAAGGGTTGTTAACAGCAGGACAAGGGGAAATGGTTTTAAGTTGAAGGAGGGAAGATTTTGGTTGGATTTCAGGAGGAAGTTCTTTACAGAGAGAGTGGTGAGGCACTGGAACAGGCTGCCCAGAGAGGTTGTGGATGCCCCATTCCTGGAGGTGTTCAAGGCCAGATTGGATGGGGCCCTGGGCAGCCTTGTCTAATATTAAACAGGAAGGTTGATGTCCCTGCCTGTTGTGGGGTGGTTGGAGATTCATGATCCTTGAGGTCCATTCCAACCCTGGCCATTCTGTGATTCTGTGATTCTGTGATTCTGTGACTCTGAGGTGTGCTCTGTCACAGGGACTTCTTCATCTCAGAAGCACTCTGGGAAAATTGTTTAATATTCTCCTGCTTGATTCTGCCTCTCAAGTGTGAAATGAACCATTTTTGACTCATTTGGAATGAGAAGAGATGCATTACGTTTCTTAACCCCTTTCTCTCTGCTCCTTATGTTAGGCAAAGGAAAAAATAGTCCCAGCTGCCAGCACAGTTCAGAAACCAGACAGCTTTAAAGATTTTCTACACAGACAGAACAGCCACTGGGCGAAACGTGCTGCAACTCAGCTGTGCTTTGTGTGGGAGCAAGTCCTTTCACTGCTCACTGTTGTCACTGCATGTGAAATCCTGTGATGTCTTCCTGGTCTAAGAACTTGGCAGAAGTGAGTGCTAAGGAGATCTCTTACAGGAAAGAGTGATTTTGAAAGAAAGATTGATAATTCTAAAACATAATTAAAGAGGCTTAGATCCATGTACGTTTTTCACTTTTTCTATTGTAAAGCACAACACCGCAGCAGAGAAATGGACAAACTGAGGAGCACAGCAGAGGACTGCTGAGATGTTCCTGGGACTGGAGCCCATGATTTTCAAGGGCAAACTGAGGGATCAGGCTTTGCTCACCCTGAAGAACAGATGAAGTTGGAGAGACCTAATATCTGTCTTCAACTAGTTCTATCTACTGTGAAGGTGAATTACAAAGCAGACATAAAGCAGACTTTTCTCAGATCAGCCAAGCAGGCGGGCAAGAGGCAACAGTTACAAGCTGCAAAAAGTCATGGCTCTGCATAATGTAAGGCAAGGGCTAGCTGCCCATTCCTTGTAAACACCTTTGGCCACCCTTACTGTAAAATTTTTCAGTATTAATGCTGATAATGATGATATAGCTAAAGAATATATGCAATGATTTTATGGCCATAGTTCTCTAGTTTTGTATGAGAGGTAAAAATATATATTGAATATTACAGAATACCTGATTAGTCTCTGACGAGATCTTGCTTGACAATGAATGGAGCCTATCCACTCCAATGAACTGAGATCTAGTAGAGCCCCTTGGACAGCAGGCTCACTTTGCTTTATGGTCTTTTTTTCAAAACTGATTTAAGCACTGAACTGTTGCTCAGGGTTTCTTTCTTTATTTTGTGCCTTCTCTCTCTTCTCAGCTTTCTGCACTGATTCATCTCTCAGCATCTGCTGCCCAAACAGCAGAATCCAAGGTTTAACTGAGAGATTTTGATTGATTTAAGCTTCAGTAAGGAAGCAGCAGCTCTTGAGTTCTTGAGCGGCTGCCCAGTATTGAAAGCATCTGTGGAGCTATGCAACACAACCACTGTTTTACAGAACCTGTCTTTTTGATAAAACACCTGAATGTATCGATGAGGATGAAACTGCTCTGGCAGCAAAAGTCCCCTTCCCCCAGCAGAAGAATCCTCTTTTGTGCAGGATAGAAATTTGCATGGAAGTTAAAGCAGTAAAATAGACACCTGATGATGGAGTGCTGTGTAGAAATCCCATTACCACTTATCGCCAGCAATAGAAGGCACAGAGGCTGGCTCCCTGATCCTTGTGATGCTGAGGGAAACATTCAGAGCAAATAGCTTGACATTCAGGTGCTCTGTCTGGGTGCTCACAATCGCCTTCTGTTCATTCTTTATTGTTTCATTTCACACACTTTCACATCCTTTTCCCATGAGTACTTCTGAGCTACTTTTCTCCACGCTATTGTCTTCTAAGAAGCCCTCTGCCATTATGGTTTTCATTCTATCCTTCCAAATGCTGTCAACAATCCCCATTTATCACTTGTTTGTCAGTTCAGGACACGCTGCTGTCTCAGGTTGATAGGAAAAAAAAATAACAGAAAAATATTAAGAAATCTATACTGATCTGTAAGTGTTGCTGTATTTTCTTCTGTTTTTGAAGTTTTGCCTCAAGTTGGTTGTTTCTCTTCACTGTTACAATTCAACAGTGCCTTGAGAAGCCAGGACCCCTCTTTGCTCTGTCAGCAAAAAGCTTTGTATGTCTGAACCTTGATCTCAGAAGGTGCTTAAAACTTTGGCCCTCAACCAGATTTGAGATTTATCACGTGTCTTAGATGTTCAGTCAGGTATGAAGTGCTTTGTTAGATCAGCAGTATGTAAGTAACAACTGATGCTATCCAGTTCTCAGCCTCTGTTGTGCCTTAGCAATGAAAATTCCTGTGGACTGCGAAGTACTGCACATGGAATGGGAGCTGTCCATGCACAAGGTAGTGAGAAAGGAGACTTCTACCGTGCTGAGTGTCTTCTGTTCTGATAGGAGCTGTAGTGGCAGGCAGAGAAAGAGAATTATAACATGAAAAATGACTTTATGCCATGGAATATTTTGTATAACTTCCCTTTCTTGTTCCTTAAGGAAAAAAAAACACCACCTTTGGTTATTGCAAACTCATTTTGTTGGCCTGCTTATCCACCTTATATTACATTTAAAATAATTACTTGCATTCAGCGAAATATGCCAGAGGATAGGACATGCCAAAATGTTAAATTCTAAAAACAATGAAGATCAGTGACTAGGTAGAAATGCAAGATTTGCAACTCAGTTTTTGCAAGGTGACTATATCCAATATTCCATGAGTTTATATAATTGACATTTTGTGCAGCAAAACTTCTACACGCAGCAGTTCTCTCCTGCAGTTGTTTTCAGAATCTCCTAAAGCAAACAAACAAATAAACACTCAAAAGAAATACAGACACACAAAAAAAGAAGTAGAAGAAACATATTTATATATATATACTTTAGCAGAGAGTTGGGACAGATAGAGTCCATTTCCATCCCCTGTGATTCTGTGATATATATATATACATATAGTTATTATTTTTTCCCAAGGTGAATTTAGAGCTGTGGTTGAGAGTTTTGCTTTTATACAACTCAGGGAAATTGCGTCCTATAATTTCTTTTTAACAAGGGGTTTATAAATTGTGCACCCAAATTCAAATGTTCAGTGGAAATTCTTTGTTCTTCCTGCAGGCTAAGGCTGGTTTCACAAACTTCAGGCAAGTGAGGTCATACAATCTTTCTCAATGGCTTTATTGTCTTAGGATAACAATTCCCATGGCATGTTTTTATGGAATATTCCATTATAAAAATACGCAGAGGTAAATTTTGGCAGAGATTTATGTTTTGGGAGCTCAGTTCTGGATAAAAAATATCCAGAATGGCTGGATGCTACTGGATATAACTACTGGATATATCTGCTTTATATCATATTGTCTCACTCATCTTTCTCCACAGCAGCTGCAAATTAGGTCTGCCACTCTGATTTTTTTCTGTAAACAAATATGTACTTCTCCATGAACGTGAGCTATACCTGTCTCTCAAACAGTCTGCTTTGATTAACATCATTCCCTGAGCCCAGAACAATCTGTATTTTGCTTGAAATGTGTTGCTGCTCTTTCAGATTTGAAGGAGGCTCGTTATCATCTTTGAACACAGAAAAGTGTTCTTCCTTTTTTCACCCGTATCAGTACATGTACTACAAAATAGTCTTACTGTCTTACAGAGGTTGTCCACTCAAGCGTTTAAAAAACAATTATCAATGTCTGCTTTAAAACTGTTTATTTCACAGTGTCATTTTCACTATATGTTTATAAATTTTAAAATTCCTGAACCATTAGAAATGCTTTAGTTAGCCTTCATCCTCTCTAAGTGAGTGCATTTTCTAACAAAATAGTATGAGAAGCATAGAGACTTACAGACTGCCCCCATCAATCCTATTTTCTTTCTGGTCATAGATGTTGAATATATATACTGATATTATATACCTCTCTTCACATATTCAATATATTAATTACAGTGTACCTTCTCAAGTATGTAAACCTGTCTGCAATATCTTGCATGGGTTTCCACCGTCAGGAAGCAGCTGGCCACTTAGAGAAGGAATATTGGAATAACGGCACTAAAAACTTTTTGTTGCTCTTTTTCCTCAGTATTTTTATAAAACCACCTAGTTCTACAACTATCTGGTCATAAAATCTCAGATTTCAATTATAGTTGAACATCGCTGTCACCCTTCAAAAGTAGACTTTCTAACAAGCATTTAGAAAAGATGCAAAATATTTCTCTTGATGTACATTTTACTTACCCAGCCTTTTTCTCAAAGCTAACTGAACCACCATTTTCAAAATCCCACTGTGCTGTGAAATATAAAGCTATGATGGCATCATATGGCTTTTGTTATGGTGTTTGATGTGGGAAAAAAGGTAAGGAGCTGACAAAAAGGCTTGCCTTTGAAGAACCCTATTTCTCATGTTATGTTCATTTTAACCATCGACCATTTTTCAAGTTCCATTTGCTATATTCACTTACTGTGTGTCCTAGTAACTAGGCACCACAAAATTTATTCACATTCTTCTGCTTCTCAGTATTTAACTATTTCCTTTTGGCTTTCAGGATCAGATAATCACACAGCACTAAACCTGAACAGCCACATCAGCTGCAGTGAATAAAGACTGATCTCTCAATCTTCTGTTTAAAGCAGAATGAAGAATACAACTTTTCAGAGCTACTGCCCTCTGCTTATTCATTTGACATACTTGAATCAATAAAGGGACAAATCTTGCTCCCTAATGCAAACAGTATATTGACCATAAAGGAAATAACCTCAAATTATATAAATTGGAAAGGCTATCACTCTTGAATCATTACAAACAGAGACTGGCTTCTTTTTAGTTGAAAGTTTTTGTTGCTGTCGTCTTCAAATGGCTCTTGCTGTGTTGGATAGCAATATTGAACTGCCCGCTCTTCCTCTGCTGAGGTTCAGCCATAGCCAGAGCATGCTTTGCTTTCTGTCTGTTCCTGCTGCAGTTTTCTAAGCTTCTTGTTTAATGACATGCAAATGCCTGAGCAGTTATTGTGGAGGAAGGAAGTATTTTATTTTAGGGGTCAAAGGATTTTATTATTTTGTTTTGATGACTCAGAAGTTTAAATAAACACATTAACTAGGAACCAGTACTTTATTACCTGGCTGTTCCTGACATGCTTTATTCATTTGCAATTGATTTCATATTTCAGGAGTATTTGCTTTGTTTTAATATAAAAAATACAGTGAAGCAATTTTCCCATCACATGAAGTAGTCTATTTTTGAAAAAATCAATAAAACGAGATGAAAATATGGTCTGCAGCTCACTGAAATGGGCATCGTGGAAGACTGCCACTTTGCAGTGATTTCTTTTTAAGCTGACTACCTATAATGCCACATGGCTTGATCTTCCCACAGTTCTCGCTTGGTGACCATGGAGTTTGTCACAGTCAAATCTCATGCAAATCACTGGACCACAATATTGCTGGACCATAATATTGCTGACTTTCTGCTCAGATTTTGGCTGTTTTATGGAAAGAGCCTTCTGATATTGCAGCTTGATGGGAATACATAGGAAGCACGAGCCTCTCTGCTCCCTGGAAGTTCTGAGTCTCCTCCAGCAGGTTTCTGGTTTCTCACCAAAGGGATGGATGTTTGTTTTGTTGGGTTTTTTTGTTTGTTTGTTTTGTTTTGTTTTTTATGATAAGGCTGTGAAATATTACAAAATCATTAGTTTTCCCCGAAGATCATTTAGATGTACATTGCTCCCAATAAAACATCGGCACTTTGCCCTCCTCAGTATTGACAGTATTCAAAAGAAGACCACTTGTCTCTTGGCCTCTCTTTAGCACAGCACAAACTGTCCTTTGGTTGTTTTTCCATATATTGGTATTATTATTTAACATGATTGTTGCTGCTCAGAATTGAGACTGACCAGATACCAGCTGGCTGTATGCAATATAAGGTCTCTGCCTCCAAAGGTTCTGAAGACATTAGACATTTTAACCAGTTTTTGGTTTACTTAAAGAAGACTTTAGGCTCCAATATTAATAATGAAACAGATATTTTAACTCCTGCTTTGATGTTTTACCAACATTTTCCTTCTATTTTCTTGATCTAATATCTGGTCTCACACCAACCATTTTCTATTGAGGGCAAATTACTCCTTTGTGTGTTTTTCTTGTCCTCCAGGCTATTCCAGCCATGAGGAGTTCAGTGCTTTTGCATCTCTTCTTCTTGATCCAATGTATGGAAGCTGCTGAATCACAGCCTGAACCTTTGATTAGTTATCTGAGGCAAGCAGTATGTCAGCCCTGGGAGCACAGGTGAAAGCAGTTCACCTGTGCTGCAGGAAGGGGTGGAGCCAGGCTCCACCTCTCCAGACCCATTTAAGTGCTGACTGCCAGGGAGGAAGGATCTCTTCTGAGAGATCCACTCCTTTGGAGCCCTTTACTGTGAGTCCTCTGCACGGGTAAGCGTTCCGCCTATTTTCTCTTTGTTCCCCTTGTGCCTAACTCTTTATTGGTTTATTTTTGATTATACATCTATTTGACTGTACTTTTCAATTATATTATTTTTTCCTTGATTGTACAATCCAACAACTAACTTTCCTATAATTTCTTAGATTTGACTTTAACAAAGTCAATTATCAGTTAAGAATACAAGGAGCATAGGGTGTGATCAGGCATATGGAGATCAGACCCACAGAAATACAAGTGTGCTTTGTCTATACTTCTACAATCAAGACACTGCCATTATTGGTGAGAAGCATTACATACACTACTAAAAATGCCACAAAGAAAGTTCTGATATAATGCATCAGCTGCTCCATTTGTGCTGCAATTTTAGAAGAGATTGTTACAACGAGGAAAGAGAGCAAGAAACAGAAATTAAGTGCAGCAAGGTACCAGCTAAGACTCTCTATATTCCATTAAGTTTCACATGACTGATTGTGGATACGTTTCTAACTGTTTGTCCCAGCATAATTCTTTAGAATCTATGAGAGTCATTTTTACTCAGATTCCAGGTGGGATAGATTTTGTTTGCATTTTCTTCCAGAGTTTCAAAAACATTCTAAATCATTGATCAATTTCCCTAGAAAAAGATTTTATACTCAAAGTACAGACAACTTCCAAAAGAGACAGGTGCATAATTGCACATGCAAAAATATATGGATCTATTATATTGAGGTATATCCTTTAATTGCAAAGGAACTGGGGTATATGAGTACAAAACTGCTATTTATATGTCTCAGGCTATCTAAAAGCGTTGTATTACTGCTTTGTTATTCAGATGTTTATTATTGTGTTTGCATTAAGTGTAGAAATCATAGAAAGTCTCTTAAAGTTAGCTACCCAGCAATTTCCACAAACAACCATTAATTTTAAAAAAAATCTGCTTGAAAATAAATTATGATGGCAGACTGTATATGGTATCGACACTGCCATGCATCAGTGCTACCATTATTGTCAGGGCCAATATAAGTTCAGAGTTAAAACAGTATGGAAAATAAATGGAATGTCACTACTGAACGAAACTACTGGGAAAAGACTCCTTACAGAGCTTTGCTGTGTCACTCCTCCACACTGCAAGGCTGGAACTCAGTCAGTCAGAAGCACCTCCCTTGTCATTGTGAGCTCTTGCAAGCAAGTCCTGTAGGAGGAAATGGGGGGGGGGGGGGGGGGGGTTTTTTTTAATTTTTTTTTATGAGGGAGGGAATACATTAATTCAAATTGCCCCCGGGAAAATAGTTGTTAAAAGTCTGAGAGTCCTAGATTTATTTGTTTATGTGAAAGCAAGGTAACATAAATTGCCTCAGTCATATCCTGATGGCAACTACCAAAGTATGAACAAAGGCACTGAAATAAGAAAAGAGAGGGGAGTGGAGGCCTGTGCTTTCCTGTGCTGACTGAATTTGTCATGGCAGACAATTATCTGTGTTCAAAGAAGGGATCCAGGTATATCAAGGAGGACTGGGAAAATTAATACTGAGAAATTCTGGAAATACATGGTCTTTGAGCTCTGTTTCTGAGTGGTGACTTAACTTCCTAATTGTTCATGTTTCCATTCCGCAATAATGAGGTATCCCAACTAAGAAAAGGAGGACTGGTATTATATGTTTGAATCCCATTGCTGTGATGCATGTTGGTACTCTCTGCTATATCTCTGATTTTAGCACAATGCAGCCTTGTTTCTGGCTTGCTTGTTTTGTGATAGACTGAGCTGCAAGGAGTGTGTTAATGTCTTTAGTCTTTGTTTATAATGAGGGAGCATACTATGCATGATCTTTTGTTAGGACTTGAAGATTTTGATATCTCAGCAAGTGTTCCTGTCTCCTACTTTTACTACAGAGGAAATAATGCAAGTGAACTGCAGGTTTCATTTATAACAGGAGTATGTCTGAAGAAGATACAGTTTGTGCCCAAGGCAATACTGAAGTTGTTTGGGAGAAATATTCAAGCACTGATTGTCATTTGTTGTGTTCCAGTTTGCTATGTGGTTGTGTGCCGTGTCACTTGCTGATTACACTGATGTTAATATTAAGTCCTGAGGTCTGAGCCTTTTCAGTGAGTTATGGGGATGTGCACACACATCACAGTGAATATGGAAATTCAATATAAAAGAGATTATAGATAAGCATGTCTGCCCTGCTTCTGCTTGTGAGCTGTAAATAGCTGATCAGAGAACTATTTCTCTGAGTGACTATCTAGTGAGTCACACACTTTGTTTATAGTTGTTGAGCTTACACAGTACTTTTTTTATATTATCCTCCTGAAATGGAGTGAGAGAATTTGTCTGTTTTGATAAGGCCTACTGCCTCTGTTTACTATTTCCAGGCTTACTATAGAGAACATTATTATAAAGGCTTAATTATGCTTTAGCAGTTTTAGCAGATACCATGTTGTGCTTTGCAATCCATTTCAACTGAAGAAAATCCTGAGAACCATCCATGTACAGTGTTATCTGCAAGGGCAAACTTTTAAGACTTTTGGGACCAGCTTCAGCATCAGCTTCAGCAAAAGAGCCTCCAAAGTACCTCCTTTTGAGTTGCAAGCTGCTTTCCAAATGCCACTCATGTTCTTTTTCCTGTAGAGTCCAGTGTCAGGATACTTAATTTGGGTTTTCCAGTCCATGTTTTCTAATGCATGGCAGTATATAACCATGCCAATAGGTTAGAGCATTGTATTAAGGGCATCTAGGGCATCTATCAGTTTCACTGTTTTTTAGAGATTCTTAAATCTCCAGACACCACATCTTTCCTTCCTTGTATTGCTACTGCTCATTGTTTGCTCCTTTCACAGTCAATAGTGAGGATAGTCAGTCCTATCCGATGTCTCAAATGTGAAGAAACATATGGAAGGTAAATCTGAAAATACCCATGTGCTTTACTACTTTAGACTGGGAAGTGAAACTCAAGATAGTATTAATTGATTGACCTTTTACTGTACCCACTTATAAGGCATGAAGTTAGATTCCTGAATAAAGATTTGATTAGCAATGATCAAATTCATACTGAGTTCACTGGAAGTGCATAAAACATTTTTAATCTGGAAACATTTTGTCTTCATCTCAGATGTTTGTGGCAGGTTGCCTACAGCTAGAGGAAATATTTTTTTCTTTTGAGTTTTATTAAGTTTGGCAGCAAAAGAAACTTCACAGGATAACCATAAAAATTTCTCTTATTTACCAAAGAAGTCATCTGCTATTGTTTCTGATTGGGGCAGTAAGAGTCACTGACCAATTTATGGTCAGGTCCTAGGAAAACCCTGGGTAAGGCAGAAGTATGACAATTTTTGCTGTAATTCACAGCAAAAACATCTGGAAGTATCAGATGAGAAACTCTTTTTTACCTTCTAAAATGATGTAGTCTACAGCCGTGGTCCAGTTCTGGCAGAAGGTAATTTTGCGTGGACCATTATGATGCTCCGTGTTTAAAAGGATTCTTCCACATCAACAGCAACACCAACTTATGTTCCCTAAATCTCTAGAGGGCACCAAACATTCTCTTATGCTATCCTCCTCTCCTGGTTCTAGATTTTGAGAATAAATTGTACCTAAATCCCTCATGCAGTGCTATTGAGGAGGCTGGCAAAACCAACTTCTGTTTTTTCAGATACTTAAAGCCCTTATTTCCTGCTCTTGAGATTTGTATCCCCCTTCCAATCACTTTCAACATGTATGCATGTATTCATTCATTCTGAGCAACAATAGACATACTTATGCCACAGATTTGCTGCTTGGTTTTGCAGACAAGTAATAGGAGGATAAATTTTGGACAGCCATGCACTTTCTATTTAAGAAAGACTGCTGAGTAGAAAAAAAGACAGAGAAAGAGACGTAATCAGAAGATGAGTGCAGAAACTTGGGAATGGATGTGACAGAGGACAAACAGGACTGAAGGGGTAGGATAGAGTAGGCTGTGGGAGAGGGTCTCAAAAGGAAAGATTGAACTGGCACTGGTTACCAAGTCAAGTCATCCATACATATTTTTGAGTATGGATACATATATATCTGTAATCTATCAGAAACTGGATGTATAAGACATGGATTCTCACTCTGTCAGATAAAAGGACTTCTGTTTCAGTTGGTCAATGTCAGCAAGGCAATGCCTGCCTTTTTCTTCAAGATATTGTTTATTTTCAGGTTTTGGCTAATGAAAACAAAAATGTATTTGGATTTCAGATTTTTCACAAAAAAATATAGAGGAAAAAGCCTGATTTGACTGACAATCATTAATTCTTGAATAAGTGTCACAGTTTTCAAGAACATACACAAGCTCTCGAGATGCTACCAGTAGTGTTCTTTTGATGGTGATTGTCTCTAACTTGAACATGTCTTTCTATTCTGCGGCCAAATTCTACAGATTCCTGAGGAAAAATAGCAGGATAATTATAAGACAACTGCTCTGCATCACTGTAAATATTTTTTATGTGTGCACAAACATCATTCACTTTCAAAACTTGTCCTTGTTCTGCAGACAGAGTTTTACTACAAGAAGTTTTCCAGAAAGAAGACTCCAAATGGGAGAAAGATGTCACAGACCAAACACCTCTAGTGAAGCAGGGCTATATTCACTCTGGGTCTCCTGAGATTCTTATGTCTTCTCGTGGTACCAAATTTGGAACTTGTTTTGTAGACTATCTCACTCGGAGTTACCTTTTACTGCATTCTCATCCACTCTAATCAATTAATAATAACAATAGTAAAATGCATCTTGCTGTTTTAACCTTCACAACCACATTAATAACATTTCCCTTCTTTGCTACAGCAGGAATAGTGACTTTTGTGGTTATGACTGTTCAGACCACGGTAGAGGTACAACATCTTTTCCATGCAGTCCACAGCCACTGCACACCAATCAGGCAGTTCCAAAAGCAGCTTCACTCCTACTTAGTACTTACTTAGTTACTAACTACTTAGTTACTTTGAATGCCTGGAAGCTACTATAGTGCAACAGGATAATAACATCCTGCAAAGCTTCCCTGGAGCTCTGAGTTGCAGGTGTGAATACTCATGCCAGTCAGAAACTGTGGGGTGAGGACAGAGAAGTTCTCTGAAATTTTTCCCTGAACATGCTAGTGCTTTGATTTTCTTGAAATGGTAGCAAATCTAAAATTTGTCCTCAATGACAGAAGAGACAAATCTGGTCTTCCTAGAGAGCAGCATATGATGTACATTCCTTTTTCTTTCGTGATGGGAGTTGACAATGTATTATATTTTCAAATAGTAATTTCCTGAAAGTAATAGCAAAAATGGGAAAAAGAAATGAATTTTCCTATACTGGAAGAAAATTGAAACTGATATCTATATGCAGTTGTTAAATGGCAAAATGTTAACAGTAAATAAGCATCATTCAGAATTCTTAATAAAATTTTAGTAGTTTATAAATCTGACTTGAAATACAATGAAGCTTTAAGCCTTTGGGACATTTTCTGTTGCTCATATTTAAATTAGGTAAAGGCAATTAAATAGTTATACATGTGAATTATATATGTGTGTATAGCTATTCTGTTATATAAGCCAGCCTTTCAACAACTGCCTATTTTCCACTTATTATCCATGAAAACACTCTCACAGATCTATGAATGCAGATTTGAAAATCAACTTGATAGGAAACAAAAATGAAGTATTATTTTTAATGTTAATCTTTCAAGATACCTTTGGACAGGTTTTGAAGTGGAACTTTTTAAAATGTTCTTTATTTGAAAAAAAATCAAAGAGTACAACATTCATTCATTCATGTATATTAAAATCACTGCCATTCATAGAGCAACACTTTTGTCAATAAAATAATTAGACAAAGAAATTTGGTCATCTACAGTCCTCAGACACCATTACAATTTCAGCTACACCTATCAGGAGTCCAGAGAGGAGAGAAGAACAGTGATACAAGTGCAGATCATTCAGCTCTACAAGCATATTGGTGACAGCAACACCATCAGATCAGTGCCAGATGCTAAGACTGGAGCTTGGAAAGAAAATGTCTGATTCAAGGTCTATTTAGGAAATGAGCTTCTTCCTTAAGGGTGAATTTCTGGTGCTTATAACTGTAAACTACCTATGCTTTAAGGACATCCTCTAACAACAAGGTTAAACTGATACTTAAAAGGCTCCAGGTGTTCTAGAAACATTTGCTTGGGTGAAGAGGTGAGAGCAGCTCACGAGGGAGCTCTTATAGATATTTTTGCAGTGTCACCTCATTGTATGGAGCAGTTCCCAAAACCAAGAGAGACTGTAATCAGTGTAATCACTGCTGCCAAGGATTCCCATCTGAGGTGCGCTGATTGACTGTACTTTCTTTCTGATGAAGTGGTTTTGAAATTAAAGCTTGGATCTTGAAAAGCATTGTGTACTTTGCCACTGATACTGGTACTGTGGAGGACTGTTGTTCCTCAGCTGGAGTGGGAGATCACGGTGTTCAGAACTGATGTCAAACAGAGTGGATGACAAGGTGCAGCTCAACTAAACTTGTTCTTTTCATTCCTGAAAAGTGACTGCTGATCACTTTGCCTTCAGGCATGTTTTGTTCATTGGGTGCAATTTTACTAACAGAGTTATCTATAAAATAGTGTTTATCCACTATTTCAGTTGGTGTATTTCAGAGCTGTGACAGTTCTTTGCAGGCAAATAATAACAAGCATAGGTCAGATTTACTGGAGGATTTGTTTATGTGACATGATCTTGCTTGGGGAATTCTGGATGCATGAAGAATGAGTGTAGGAACCTGGAGGACCGGTCAGTCCGGCAGGTGTCCAGAGGATTTCTTTCTTAACTGAGTAGTGTCTGTTTCAGATGACAATTCAGTACTTAGGCGCCTTAAATTCCTATAATACCCCATTCAAGGCAGTGGTATGGAATCTAAACATAAGAATTATATGTCTTAAGGTTTCAGTATCATATCCTGCAAGCAAGACTGACAAGTGCCTAGCACCATCATCCAGAAGATTTAGCTTAATATTTCTGATTGCACTGCCAACTGTGCAGCGATGAGATGCATCCAGGAATTCAGATGTGCTTTTCAGCCACCAGAGACACACTTGAGAGAATCACTAATCTCCCCAGGCACCTGGAATGTAGATTATGACTTTTGCAAGTACAGCCTGATCACCCACCTGGGTAAATGTCCCTTTCTCCCTCTTCTGTGGCAGGAGAACTTTAAAGCTACTGTTTGAAACTCTTCTCTCAGAAGTTGGCATGGCTGGGTCTTCCAGTGTACACAGCTGGGCTGTTTTTAATAGCCTTTTCTCCTGAGAGGCAGAAATGATGAGTTCAGCAGCACTAGGTTAAGCTTACAAAATGCAGAAGCATAATTAGCAGTCTGGAATGATCCTTCAAAGCATCATCTAAGTTACAATTTATTATATAAAGCTCGGTGGCTTGGCTGCATGAGACTTCTGACTATTGTGGCTTTGGCCTGCTCTTCCAGCCACAAGCCAGCAGTGCTGCAAGGTGGGACACCAAGCTCAAAGGAAAAGGCAGCATCAGCATGTACAACAGATAATAAAGATCATGTTCTAGGGATCCCTTCTCCATGGGAACTACCTCTGCCCATGCTAGGATCTTCTCCTGGCTCCAGCAGCAGTCCTGCACATCACTGTATTTGCTCAGCATTCCCAAAGTACATCTCTCTGATGAAATTGAAGCTGGTTGCTCCATAGCTGTCCTCTGACGCCACCAAGTCCTGAGAATGTTATATGGTTGTGTCAGTAGAAAGGTAAACTTTATGGGTGGCTACAACCATCTCCAGTCAGCATACATCCTAGAAAGACCTGTCCTAAAGGTTCCATTCTCTGTGTGTGGCTATAAGCCTGGATGAATGAAGGCCCACCAGAAAACACTTCTAAAAATACAGCTGAAGTTCATTTCCCAGCTCTTGCTGCACGACTGTGGCTGTGATGGATGCATGAGCAAATGAGGTCCCTCTATCTCCTCTCACTGAAAAGGGTACTTTCAACACAGAGAAAAAGTTGTCCAGCCTTTCTTGTGTCTGCTTAGGAAACAGAATGGTGACAACTGGCCACAGTTCTTATAGTTCCTCTCATTACTCTACTTACCAATCTATAAATTTGTTAAAATACTGTATTCGGTCCCAATCTTTACTTTCTGCCATTCAAACAAGGCTGACATCCTGTAGCATTAGCACTGCATCAGAAATGAAAGATCATGCAGCTGAGACCGTGGAAAGACTCTTTTGCTTTCAAGAGATAAATCTTACAGCTTTACATTTCTTGTGTAAGCTTTGCCTTTATTGTTGTGTATGTGCGTTTGCTGCTAGTCACATGTAAGAGGGTCACAAAAGGGAGATGAAATCAGTAGATTACCTTTCTGATTATCATTAAAATAAGTCACACAGAAGGGTCCATTAGGCTTAAAATGCCCCCTTCCTCCTCCTCAGCCTATCCTTAGCCCTGGTCTGTCCCTGCGTTTTTAAAGGACTTTTGTTACATTTTGTGCAAGGAAAAAAGTGGACCATTCAACTGCCTTTGCTTTTTCTAAGCAAAGTTTTGTTTTTGTCAAGTATTGAGAAAGGTGCAAAGTCTGTTTGTCTTGGTATAAACCTTTTGGAACTATAGAGTGTTTTGTTTGATGTCCTGGATTTTATTTTTAAGACCTTCTGCTAGCTTTTCTTTTTGAGTGCATTTGAAGAGGAGTTTGTCTCCGGGAAATCTGTATAAGCTCATTTTATGTTTGTTTATCAGACGTTTTCTGTAAGAAACTGCTAATTAATCGCTAATTGATAAAAATGAAATAGGCTGCCAGAATTCCCCAAAGCAGCAAGCAGCAGCTGAAGCTAGCACTTTGGAAAAGCTTTTCCAGCGACAGTTGGTCTAACAAATACTTTGACTCAAAGATTCAATTGCCTCTTCTCATTTCTGGTTTTGTACCTCCTTCTTTGTACCTTATGCCTCTCCACATGCTATTAACCTCTGACATTATTGTTGTAAACAATGAGAAAAATAAACCACTCATGTGGTGTGCTTCTAACGAGCTCAGAATTGTGTCTGAAAGGTAAGATTTTGATGTTCTCTTGTGTGTTGGTACCGTTTTGATTACTTGGCCCTATTGACCAAATGAGATGTGTGTGGCTGCCAGCCAAATATTTGAATGGCTGATACCTACCCTATGGCAACAGATAAAGCTCAAGAACCTTCCAAAGTTCACCTACTTGTAACAGTGTGTTTCTATTTTACTGTTTTCTCTCTCCAGTAGAATTAAATGACATGAAGGCAAGTCAGACTTCAGAGCATCAAAATTGTTTTCAAGAACAGCTGTGCCTCCAGTACAGGTACATCTATCAAATAACATCATGGGCTCAGCCTTTTTCTTTTTGATTTAATAAGAATGAAACCACTTCAGTACCAAATTTTCTCAGGTTTATCAGCACTCCCAGAAATAAATCCTGCCTCTGACGAAGTTTGTTTTCTCTCCGATGGAGTGTTTTGATTTTTAGATTAACAGAGGGTCATTGCTTTGAGATAAAGTTTTGTTGCACTTAACCTGTCTCATCAAAATTCAGATTCAAATGCCAAGAGATTTTAGTCATGTGATAAAACCATGTAAGTACTTTGTGAATAAAGTTGTATGTATCTGTATTTAAGTATTCCTTACATCTGGGTCAAAGCTTGAATCTATTTGGTTCCATATTTTTAAGTAATAGAAGAGAATTGAGGAGTGATCACTTTTACAGAGGTGTGTGAGTGAATTTTTTCTGATTTGCTAACCAGGAAAAAAATGATTTCCTGAAGCTATGACCTGAAGATTAACTTCTAAAGTTTTACTCCTGCAAAGGAAAAGTGAACATTCTCTCAAACATTTGTGCTTCAATTTTTTAACATTTCAAAGTCAGGTAAATTTTTTGTCAAAATGTCAATTCAAGATACGGAATCTACTCAATATTTTTCACTATTGGTGTGAAAAGCCCTTTCTTGAGTACTCCAAAAAATTTTGACACAGTGTGTTGGAGTCAGTTTCTCTTTATTTCCTTGTGTTGGAGTGAAGATTCACAGCATGGAAGAGACCCTGGAACATTAGTTTCATTATCACTGCTCACTTGTTGCACGTGGAAGAGTTATGTTCTAAGGCTTCTCAGATAGATTTCCTTGAATAAAAAATGAATAAGTAAATGAAAGCAAGGAGAAACTTCCTTGGAAGAGCATGCCACTAGCTGTGCCTCAGTTGGATGCAGAAATAAAAAAAGTCTTCTTGACCTGTGAATCTCAGAACCCAAGGCTCAGATAATGCAGAAGGACTGCCTAACACAGAGGTTCAAGAAACAGACCTAGAAGGGGGTCAGGAAAGGGAAGCGATGTGGCTCCATAGTGCCAGCAAGTTTGCTTTTCCATGACAGAAAATCTGAAGTGTCCCAAACTCCTAATTTCTTCCTGCAGGCAAACACCTATGTTTGCTCATTCACAGAGTGCCTCTTTCCCTCTGTAGTGCTGGTCCTTGGGGAGGATGATAATGTGTTTCTGAGCATCCATCAGCTCAAGAAGCAGTGAATAAGAATGCTCTAGCTGGGGGCCAGTATTAATCAATATGAGGAAATCTGGGATTTTTTTCGCACTTCTCTGGCAAATGAGCAAAAGATGAAGTGCCTCCATCTTTCAATTCCTTTACCTTTAACAGACATTGAGAATTTTTTTATAGTGAGAAAACATTCAAAAGAAAGCAAAAAAAAAAAAAAATGAACAGCATAGAGAAATATGGAGAAAAATAGAAAATGTGTAAACTGCATAACGCGAGGTCATTGTGGTTTTTAAATTCAGGTCTTCTGCCTTACATGATGCCTGGTGTGTAGCTGATTTGGGAATGAATCAAAGTCTTTTCGAAGGCATCCTGCTGAGTTTATTCAAGAAAACGGAAACTGAGACTAGCATTAAAGGAAAAGGTGTCCCTATATGACATTGGATTGCATCCTAGAGAACTGGGGTCTGTTTCTAATTTTTCTGAAGAGGTTTTGTGTGGCCCTAGGCAAACTGGTAGCCCAAAGTTTTCAAAGGCAGTCTCTGTGTTACCCATTTTCCATTTGTCTGACTTTGGAGCTCTGATTTATAAGAGCACAGAGATATCACAGCTGCAGCTGGAGACTTGCAATTTGTCATTTGAACACAAGTTTAGATATTTCTAAATATCAATAAAGCTCTCTGGAAATTCAGATACTAGTGCTTCAAACAGGATATTCAGACTGATAAATATTTATCCTTAATCTCCTTATGCTCAAATTCTCCCTTTTTATGTTGGGAATTATAGCATCTGTCCCAGTTTTCTCTGCACACACAGAAGGAGGTGAATTACCCTGTGGTGAGAATGGGGGTCAAATTGCACCAATAAGATGTGAAACATTTGTTTCACAAGTGAAGAAGCTCCAAATCTTTCCTACACAGATAAAAACGCAGCGGTTGCTGGGGACAAAAGTTTGGAGAAGTTGGAGAGAAAAGCTCAGTTCTTCAGGGCCTAGAGATGATATTCCTGGTGGGAATGCTGCTTGACCAACTGGGTCTGTTGAAATCAATGCACATCTATTGACTTAATTGAGTTGGGCCTCAGAGCAAGGAAAGCTCTTTCTAGGGCTCCAGATCATGAATTCTCATTTACTGACATGGGTTCAGTAGATTTGTGTTGGATATATCCTTCTAATCACTGTTAATTCTGAATGATGTATCCAGAGTGGGATGCAGTGGTGCAGGGAAAAGACTTAAGCTGCATATGGGAACTGCTGAATCACAGCCTGAACCACTGATTGATCACCTGAGATGAGCAATGAGTCAGCCACGGGAGCACAGGTGAAGGCAATTCACCTGTGTTGCCAGAAGGGGTGGAGACTGGCTCCACCTCTCCTAGACCCATTTAAAAGATGACTACGAGGGGGGAAAGGCTCTCTTCTGGAGATCCCCTTCTCTGGTGTTTCATAGTGAGTCTAGGGCACAGGTAAGCATTCTGTTTATTCTCTTTTGGTATAATAACTGCATAGTCAAGCTCTCTGGTATATTTCATAACTATACCATCTGTATATTCATTGATTATACAAGCTGCCTTTTAAGAAAGTTTGATTTATTCTCATTTAGTTATGTGTAACTATCAACCTGTCTCCTGTCACAACAGTCACAAAGCCAACAAGAGGAATGTTTGTCCTGCTGGCCTTACCAAAGCTGTGTGGTACTACACTCTGAGGATATATTTTCAGAAGAAAAATGGTACCAAATAAGAGTCTAGAGATACAATTTGTCTGTTTTAGGTGAAAAAGGATTGTCTGTCCTTTTGTATATTGAGCATTCTTTACAAAGACAAGTTTGAAATGCTTTATTGATTAAGCAGGAGATCCAGATAGCTAAGTAACCAACAGCACAAACACTTGGATAGCAGCTGTATAATGAGCAGCATATGTTTCCAGGCAGCTGAAACTCATGAAGAAGATTAAAATTTTACTGAAGTTGCCTTCTTTCTTCTGTGATAGTTCTCTGGTACAGGCTCTTGCAGGCCAGAGAATGTATGATTTGTTTTAACTCTTCTTATGTTTCTATTTTGTGATATCACTGTTGATTCAGTCTGCAAGTTTGGTTAATACTGAATGGCACTTCCTACCCTCTAGTAGTACACAGCAGCATTCAAGCAGCACTGAGTGGAGAGTGGCACAATGCCACTTCCATTAGCATAGGGAGGGAAAACAGTCTTTTACTGCCAAGCACCAGAAGAACTACTGATACAGCTGAAAGCAAAAAAGAGAGAAAAAGGTATGTTCCATTTCATTGTAGGCTCCAGAATTAGAAATGAAGAAGCAGTATTTCTACTCCTTTGAAGCCGAATGGTTGACTCTGCGTATTAGATTTATCTTCACAGAGACTTTACAAAGCTTTGTAGGCTTTTTGCAAAACCTGCATAATAATGATGCAGACTTAGGATCATTGTAGCTTCATCATTAAAGCTTGGGTATTTTTGTCTGGCTCAAAGCATGGATTTTTGTCTTAATTTTGTAAACCAAAGCTAAGCTTCGTAAGTTCAGTTTTATTTGGTGAGTTCTACTTTTATCTGAATTACACAATACAGAAAGGATTCAAACTTGACTTGGTTTGCCAATCCTCTGGTACATATCTGTTTGTGGGAAGGATATCATGATGCTCTGGTACAATGAGTTTGACAAATTGGAGTCAAGCAGGTGTGTCTACATGCACATATTCATATGCCTCTTGTTTTGTGCCTGGATCTCAATCCCCAGATGCCCATGTGGTAGGATTCTTCTTATGTTTCCTTGGAGTGGTATTAGAGTGAGTGGGCTGCTGTCCTTTATCTTCCAGGTGCTGATTTATAACAGCTGCTGTGAATAGAAGCAGAGAAGTAGGTACAGTTGTAGAAGGTTGCTCTCCTATGGCATCTTGTTTTCCCAAGAAGTGTTTGCAGTGATGCAGGTTTACAGTCATTCCCAACTCTGATTGCTTTGATCTGGGTAGGTAGATGGATGCATGTAAAGGTTGCACAAGCACAGAGCAGATTTGCAAGATGCAGGATGCAAGAATTTCACTCAGCTGTTCTCATGCTTCCCACAGTAAATAATTACAGTGTTGATGTTAACTTCTGGACCAGATAGCATGCTTCCCTCCACTGTTCTGGACTGGGACCATATGTGGTTTCTGTTAATAAAACACTTGCATTATGCTGTGTTTATTATAAAATCTTTACTATCATGATGTGGGCCCTTGTTTCACAGACCTACTTGGGACAAATTACCTCTGGGATATGTAATAGGCTATACATTACTTCCTGAAGGCTGATGTTTGGTTTACAATCAATTTATGGCTACCAAAGCATTTAATGAAAGCATATTGTGATTTTTCTGCCTTTATAATCTGCACTACTGTTTCCCATATGCTTAAAGTGTAGTGCAGCTGTTCTACTTCTCCTGTGAGCGGCAGTTTTACAAGGCACAGAGTTGCTGATAAAAAGTTACTTTTGAATGTTCAGCTGCAATAGGAAGTTCTTAAAGCATTTTTACATGTTTGGAAGCTGTATTTGTTTTTCATTAATGTTTAGGTGTTTACTCAGAATTAATATATATATAATCTTGTAAAACAAGCTGTAGTAATGGCACACTATTTTCTAGTGGAAGGTACTTCTTTGTCATAAATCACCACACAAACATTTCCTGTCTAACCTAGAGATACACAAATAGGCATTGTTAATGGCATATTAGATAAGTATGCTTTTGAAGAGAGATGCTTTGAGAAATAGATGAGGGACAAGCTTAAAGGGGTTTAGTATTTAAAAGCACAGATCTCAGATATCCCTGAATCAAATAACAAAATGGGATGTAAGCCAATCAATGGCTGTTTCATAAGGGAGAGCAAGTTTTTCCTTAGGTAAACTTTTTGTCACCCATTCCTGATGGCATGGCATGGGGCAATGTCTTTGTGTAAGAATAACGATGTAAAAATAAAAAATCTCAGTAATGGAAATCAAATGGAATTGAAATCAAAAAAAAAAAAAGGGGGGGGAAGGAAAAAGGAAAAAAGTCTGTCTACAATAGAACCTTTGAAGTTCCAAATTTTTTTGTTTTTTAAATAAAAAACATTTGACTGCTTTCTCCTTAGGCTTCTGAACAGTTTAACTGATGCTAGAACAATAATTTTTTGTTTGTTATTTTTAAAGTAAGCAGAAAAAATTATCTTATTTGTAGGCTTAACTATATGAAATTCTCAAATCTATGTATATATTGTCAAGTATTTTATAATGCCACAGATTTACATAGAGTTGAGCATTACTGGAGGTGGACAAAAGCAATCCAGTGGACTCTTATGCCAACAGCAGGCTTGGCAGTAGAAGAAATAGTAACACCAGGGCTGTAGAATGAGTGTAGAAATTTGGTGCCCATTTCTTCCTTTATGAGAACACACACTAAGCCTTCTGTAAGAAAGGCATGACTTTGGGTGTTTCTCAGAATCAATCTCAGGATTTTTTCATCCTGGAAAGGCTCTGCTCTATAAGAATAATTGTCTGGACTCCAAAATACATCCAGAAGTTGCCAGACTTCTGTCTTTCGCTGTTATGTACCCAAAGGCAAACAAAGGGCACTTTTGCCTGCAGTTAGTGGAAACAGTCATGGCCCTGTCATGTTTATGAACTGCTCAACTACTTTGCAACTGTGGAGTCCTGGATTTCCCTCTGCTGGTTTTAATGCAGAAATCAAATAACAGATTTTCTTTCTAACTTCCTTTCATTTGTTGCCCTTGTTGTCATTGTGCTTTTGTGCAGTTCACATGAAGCTAAATAAATACAAAGGGCTGATACTCAGAGAAAAATATCCTCATAAGACTGTGCTGATTACAATCTTTTAAATCATGATTGAGAATTAGAAGTTTGCTTCTTGCAAATTTCTGTGGAATAGAAATTTCTATTCTGTATTCCAAAAATCACAGAAGCCACCCTGGGCTCATCAGTCCTCAGACTCACAGCTGTGCTGGATGCACTCAGCACACTCAGGTGCTTGCCTCTGTACTTTCGGTCAATCAGAACACAGTCTGAGAGTGGGTATTAGCCATATGGACCTGCTGTTACTATTCATTTTTATCTTCCTTCTATTAGTTCCAAATAGTAGTGAAAATGCTGACATTACAAGACTTCCAGTGACATAAACTATGATATCTCTGACACAAATCTTATTTTAATCAATTATCATAATCATATTATATATGTTGAGAGTCATCTTTTTAGGTTATTTACATCTATCCAGGTAACCATAATTTCTAAAATTGCTATAGGAATACATAAGCTTTTTATTTTGTTAGTTTCAAGGAGTCTCAATTATTTGACTTAGACACTCAAATGTAAAAAGCGTTAGATGGTATGCATATAATTGTAGGTACCTAGTTAAAATCAGTGTTTATCATAGTATTGAACTTCTAAAAAATATATCAAGATTATAAAAGATGTGAAAACTTTCAGCTTTTCTTACTTACAGCTTGCTCGTGCAGTAATTTGCAATTTGGGTAAAATTTCATCAGAATGATTTAGTGTTGAAGTGCTTTGATTTTGTTTTGGGATTTACCTTTAGAGAACTTGCATTTCTGGAAGGTGTTTATTCAACCTATGCTTGGCACCCAATATTTGCATTCAGCTTGGAGGTGCCCTTTGTATCAGGAGGTTGGGCAGGAGCCTTTGCAAGTTATGATTTGATGCAGGAGCCTAATGTAAGTGCTCTCAACTGCCTCCCGTCCTTTGGCTGTAAAGTGAGATTAATTTCCTCAAACTTGGCACATGGATTGAACATTTCATGTGAATATCCCTTTGTGTCATTTTCTTAAGATGCTCCACAGGCAGAGTTGCCACTGGTTCTGCTAGCCTAAGTCTGTAAACGATCATAATCAGGATCACTGCAACAAGGGGCCATAAATCCCCTGCAGCAGGACTCTCCAGCTGTGCTTATTCAACTCCTGTTGCAATCAGGCCTGACTCTTGAATTTTTAGGCACTGTAACAGCTCAGGAAATAGCTGTTGGCCACTGCCTGCTGGTGCTGAGTCCAGGAGACAGGGCTCTGCAGCTAGAAAGAGCTGGAGCACTGCTTCTCCCATGACAGCTGTGATGGGCTCGTGTTCCCAGCCAACAAAGACACTGAAAAACTGTACAGATATGGAAGCAGCAATCGGAAACCTAGGTGGTTGAAAGACCTTAACCAGGTATGTTTTCCACCAGGCTGCCAAAGCTGACATGGTGAACACTTTTCTCACCCCACTCTGGCAGGACTTAGGCAGCTGCACAGCATGACGCTGAGTAAAAATCATTCACGTATTTTTACTATATAACTTGGAAATGTCCTTGGTACTGAGTAAGGCCTTTTAGGGCCATGACAGCATCTGCTTGCAACTGTGCATTTAAATGTAGGCAGCAGGTAACAGAAGAACTTTTATCATCCTCTGTCTGTCTTCCTTGTGTGTGAAACCAGTTGCTACTGGCAGGTGCAACGGCATTTTCAGATTAACCAGAACAACCTACTTCTGTGTCAGACAAGGAAATCTGTGGCCTTGCAACTCTTTCTAGATCAACAGAGAAAGCTGACCAGCAAGGCTGAGAATGTCAGCTGCGCAGCGGAACTAAAAAGTCTGAATATTTTGCACATATTTTAAGGGGACCCTGAACATAAGCAATGGGACTGAAAAGGGCTCATTCTTTTCATGCAGGTTGTAGCTCACCTGCACCTGTTGAAGTATTTCCCTTCTCTTGCAGAAATGAAGTATTTCTTACTTTTCACAGCCCCAAGCAGAGCTTAGCAGTTTAGTGACTGCAGGCTAAGAGCAGCTTCACAAAGCAGAAAACTTGCAGAACCATCTCTGGAGCACAGAATGCAACTCTGAGAGCAAATAAATAACTCCAGATCTCAATTGCAGCAGTAATCCTGGCATCTTGGAATGACTTGCATTTGTGAAAGCACTCATTTCCAGCTCATGGTTATTATAGAAGGCAGCATAGCTCACTTTCTTGAGGTTCACACAAATCTGTTTTTTTCTGTTTTCCATGTTAATCATCTGACAGTGGCTTTATATCCCTACATCCCAAACCTTAACTCTATATCCCAACCTGAAAGCAGGTTAAAGCTTCTCATAGACGTTTGACTGAGATGTCTTAGTTTGAGGGAGACACTGGGAGGTCCCTCTTTATGGTGTTATTTGTTCAGCATGGAGGATGATGACAACAGTGCTTGCTAGAAATTGAAATGTGTGGATCATTACCATTTTGATAAAGTTTTTGCAGGAGTGAATATCACTCCATGCTTGTTTTGCAAGGGTAATGGATTTGACATGCTGCTGTTGATGTGATGGCTGCAGAGAGAGAGGTGTGTTCTGCCTTGCTGTGAGGAGATTCCTCGTAGGCATTTGTCAGTTGCCAAGACTTCCCACAGCCCTCAACAGCCCTCACTTTCCCTTTCATCTCTCTGCATGTTATATGGCAGTTTATCTTTGTGCCTCTGGCAGTGGTAATTATTGGCTGTGCTAGCAAAAAGGTCAAGCTCTGTATGGATTTATTTTGTCCGGAATATCATGACTTTGTAAGAACAATTCATATTTTGCCCTTCTTTCCTAGGCTGTGTGTTTCACGTAGTGAGACAAGAGAGGATCACCATGTCTAGGGAGCTCAAAATTAGGCAGATGATTTCTGTGGGAGCCTCCTGGCCAGCATGCAGAGAGGGGCATGGGCATCACCTGCAACACGGACATGAAAAGACATTGGCCTGATACTATGCAGAAAATTCTTCAAAACTGAGCTGGTCACTGGCCCCTCAATGTTACTACACTGGTGCTGATGATGGCTAAATGCTTCCTGTCTCCCCAGCTGATGGAAAAAACTGAGCTAGATAAACTCTTTCTGCTGAAACCTTTGCTAAGATTCAGGTTTTGTTTTTTTTTGTTATAGGGAAACTATTTCATTTCAAAAAGGACATATTGGAGATCAAGAATCAGGTCAAATCAGTCAAGACACTTATAAGCACTTGTACAAAATTATGATGAGTTAGTATAAATGTCACTCAGGATTTTCTTCTTTTTGCTCAGTTTGAAGGGGTCAATGAAAAACTAAATAACGCTCCAAATGAGAAAGACTAAAATACCATTTCAAAACATTCTGTGCTTCATATAAAGCTTTTCTCTTCATATAAACTTGTTCTGAAACTTTGGTGGAATGTTTATTTTGGAAATACAAATTTGTGTTCCATCAAGTTTCAATGTTCTACTGAAAACCTTCCAACTGCCTTTATTCTCCTTCTGACTTTTGTTGGACTATCCCTACCTATCCAGCTATTCACTCACCAACCAAAACCATCCTGAGTTACATCAGTGTAATGCAGGCATAAATTCTAAGTGTTGTATTTCAGCCAATGGGCAGAGAAAGCAAAGTGGTAAACTTGATTGGTGGCAAATCTGATGTTGATTTCATTATAGTGAATAGTGAGTAGTAATGACAGCTGAGCCAAGTAATGGTCTATTGAGAGGATGTTTTTCTATAGTGCCCCATAGTTTCCTGCCACAGGTTAGATTGTCTTAACAAAAGTATGTTCTTCAGTTAACATCTCAATGCATAGAGCAGATTGTTTCAGTTTAGCTGTTGAATTTTAAAACTGTTTTGTCTTAAGGTTAGGGAGACAAATTCTCTGCAAATATATTGAAGTGATTTATCAAGTAGAGAATATCTCCTTTTCATCCTTGCTTTAATCCCTCTCCCCTCCATATAAGTTGTAATGTCAGAATCCTGGATTTTTCAGGACTTCAGATTCTATGTGGCTGATCAGAGTGCTTCATGTGTATATACAAGCTAAAAATCAGAACTGTTTCATGCTGTGTGATGTGTTTTGGCAACCACCCATTATCTGAGGTTGTTCAGTCTGTAGATGTCAATATGCCTGTGAAGTATTAGTACAGATGGAAAGTCCTGCCACACATTTTCTTGGTGTGTGTATTTAAGAGTGTGAACTCATTTACACAATGAGTCAAGGGTGAATTGGTAGCAGATGGTATAACTTCAGATCTTAATTTGCACTTCCATGTTCAAACCACTAGATGTTTCTCTTCCTGCAAGGACAGACGTGTGTTCCTCAACCAGGGACTAACAAGGAATGATAAAAAAAACCCAACTATATTGTATATTACAAATATACATAAGATTGATATGGAAACACCTTCGCAACCAAATAGCACTTGAATAAAAGAATTTTCTTCTTATAAAGAGATCATTGTAGAACCAGACCCCAAGTAAACATAATAAAACATATCTTCAAACACTGTTTTCTTCCAAGTACAAATTCTCCCATTTTCTTTCATTTTAACTAGTTCTCATCTCTTATAACAAAAAGAACTGGAAGAATTTCTGCTTTGAAGCAACATCCATTTTGCTTGCTTGTACATTTGGAACTCATCAAGGCTACATCAAAGAGTTTTATCGTGTCTGTGCATCAAACAGGTAGTAGCAGAGCAGAACTTCTAAGAGCAAAGCCTGGAGCTTCATCTTCACCTTTATATTTGAGTAAGGCTTTCAGGAGGAGAAGAAAAACCAGGTAAGTGCAGTATTTTCTTCAAAACAAGATGACTGGTCTTTAAAATAACTTTTAATTCATCTGAAAATAAAACTCAATTAAAAATAATCCAATCAGATATGGGAAGAAATGCTCAACTTTATAGAATTAAAAGAGATGTTGAAGAACGATGAAATAATGTTTCTTTAGTGAAGCATGAAAGTACGTTCGATCTTTCAGTTTAAATGCACTCTTTAATTGTCTCCTAGTGCAATCTATATTGATCCGTATGGATGCAATCTGGTGGTACCCTGCAGCACCCACCATGTCAGTTATCCCCACATGACAGCTCACTGCCTTGTAAAAAAAAAAATCCTTTCTTTTGGGTTCTTGCACTTGAGACAACTACAGTCAACAAGCTCCAAAGCATTTTCTTCTCCCTGAGATATACGTGGGATAAAATCTAAATGAACATCTGAAGAGTGTTTTTTCATCACTTCCTGCTGTGAGAACAGGACATCACAGCATTTTAAAGTCATGTTGGTATCACTGAGGTATCGCTGACTCAAACTTTCGTGCTGGCTTAGTTGTTTCAGGCACTTTTAAAAATATCTATTGGAACTCATAAGAAAGCATTTTGCAACTCCTCTCTGTTGCCTTCTGTGTGCTGAGTGCAAGGAGACCTGTTTGTCATTTATCTCTAAACCTTAACATCAATTGAGAGCTCGTGACCTACGCAGCAAGGTGATTGTGAATAAATTCTGGCAAGTTCCTCAAAGTCAGAAGGAAAAACGCTCATAGGAACCTCATACAGGTGCTGAAAATGCTTTTCCATAAGGTCTATTTGCAATTTAAAATTTTACTGTTAAATCTCTTGAATTATTTTTTAGGTTGGATTGTTGAGTTTCTTACTCCTTTCTACGTTCTATTCTACAGTATTTTAATCAGAGATAATTCAGAGGCTTTCTGAAGTACTCATTTTGTCTCTTTTTCTTTTAGTTTTGTAATAAAATATTAAGTAGAATGCAGTTCTTCCATTTGGAAAAGAGAATGCAATAAGTGTTACAATACTGAGCTGTAAGATCATGATTAGTAAAGTGAAGGATTATTTCTTGCAATATGAGATGTACTCAGTAAAATTAATAGCGGGTTTAAAACTGATAAAAGGAATTACTTTCCTGTAAAATTTACAATTCTGAGGCTCATTTTTGCAGGTGTATTAATTTATAGCTCCTTTGACATTTACGAAGCCCATTGAATCAAATTCAACTCTTGATTTAGAAACTTGTAAGCTGCTGGTTGGGCATGCCTCTATACAGTGTCCAGGAGGTCCCACTACAGCTCGCTGATAAGATGAACTTGGGCATGGTGCTGGTGAAGTTTCTATTTTCTTATGTTTGTGACTCCTAATGTCATGATGTCAATTTATATTGTATTTCTTTTCCTTCAGTGCAAGGAACCAAAATAATGCTACAGTTATCTTCAGATCTACTCTAACATCTTTTTGCAAGGAATTCACTTATGAAGATTAATATGAATTTATTTAAAATAATGAAATCATTGAATTACTTTGCTAGATATGAAAGTCTATTGCCAATCTGAGTTTAAACTCTCTGGAAAAGTGACACCACCAAGTCACAATTCGTGCTTTAATTTTTCTTATTTTCTGTGTGATTGGGCATGGATCTTGTCACTAATTATTGCAGACATATAGGATGGTGTTAAGTGGAGTCAATGCATAATTTTCATCTTGCTTTACATTTTCTGCTTTCAATCAATTCTACTTGACTCCTTTGCAAAATCTAGATTGAGAAATCTTCTAGTACTGATAATCACATAGCTACTAAGATGCTATGAATGAACCTTGTAAAATGCTATTCATAGAATCCTTAGAGTTGGAAGGGACTTTTAAAGGTCACCTAGTCCAACTCCCCTGCAGTGAACAGGGACACCACAGCTAGATTAGGTTGCCCAGGGCCTTATCCAGCCTAGCCTTGAAAGTCTCCAGGGATGGGGTATCAACCACACACCTGTTCTGGTGTCTCACCAACCTCACTGTAAAAGACTTTTTCCTTATGTCTAACCTAAATCTGCCCCCTTTAAGCTTGAAGTCATTTCCCTTGTTCTATCATAACTGACTCTGCTAAAGAATCTGTGCCCTCTTTTCTGTAGCTTCCCTTTAGATATTAAAAGGCCTTTATATATGTATACTCACTGTATATGTCACAGCAGCCCCACTAAGTTCTCCCCAAAGGGAAGGAAAACACTCATGTTTGGTAGCCCTAAGCAGTGGTCACCTGGAGCCACTTGGTCACTTCATCCTCCTCTCCACTCTGACCTGGAATGCCACAATTCCTTTTCAAGCACAGTTTGAGGCCCCTGAAGGTAAAACCACAGACTATTTCTCTGTAGCATAAAGGAAAATCTACTTAATGTTTTCTGTTTCACTGAAGCGTAATTTCTAGTAGGGAATATGGTACTTCAGCTGGAGCAGTTCTTGGATCTTTTCTACTGTAATTTATTGAATGGGAGTACTTGAGCTGGTAATCAGTCATAACCTCTGTAGTTTTGCACAGAGATCTTCATCCACAAGGTCAACTAGAGTGATAGTTTCATATAAGAAGCTATTTTTAAGTATGCAGTGGATTTTCAGCAGAAGTTAAAAGCCTATAATGAGAGGTTAATGACTCTGCACAAAGAGTTGGATTTGTCACATCATTTCCTCATACAGTATTCCAGGTTGCCACGTTTCTGCTACACAGATATTGGCTTCCCTCAAATGATATACAAGTTTATTTAGGAAATAAAATCATTAACAAGATAAGAACTTTTGTAAATATAAAAAAGAAAATCCTAAGGATGTATTGTGCATGTTCCAAGATGGTAAACTCAATAGTTGCCAGTTAGGCTTAAGTGTACTCAAGGTAAGACAGAAGAATCCACTTACATCTCCATCTGTTTCATTTGCCTTAGAATCCACAAAATCTAATTTGGAACAGATTTCTGGCACATGGGATTGAGAGGAGAATACATTTACTCCCAGTCATTGCCTGATGAATGTTTCTCCATCACTTGTTTTAACCTCAGCCACACCACCCTTTAGCAAAACATATTACCAGCACATCCTGTGGGCTTGGTAGTCTGGCAAGAACTGAATGAGCTTCAGAAGCAGCTGAAGACAGTGATTAAAAAAAATATACAGCAAGATACTTGGTGTGAAAGAACTGCCTAGCAGTTCTAAGTTCAATTTAGCTATAAGTAGCAAAGGTCTTTCATGTTTTTGATACAAATACAACATGGTTTTTTTTTGTATGGACTTGATGCAGTTCTGACTTAAACCAAATTGCACCTTTCACAAACAATTATGTTTGAGGGGAAGAATACCAACCAGATTTGGCACATTTATTTGGGTTGAATGCCACACTGTCCCACTGGTTTCCTCATCAGTGTTGATAAATCTGTACAAGAAGTGAGTGAGGGAAAAAAACATCCTGTTAAGGATGAGGCTCTAAGTCCAGTGTAGCGTTATAGCCATAGTATTTATGCAGAACATATATTTATTTCTAAAGTAAGACTACTAAAATTAAGTGACTGGAATTGGCATCTTACATCAAGTTTAATCCTGTCCTCCTTTTCAAAAGTAGATTATTAAGATATTAATTGAAGAAGAAAAAAGCAAAAACTGCTTTTCATGAACTCTTGCTCTGCTTGATACAGATAGATACCACTGCTCCTGTTTAGCTGTATTTGTGCAGCAAAGGATGATAATGCCATCAGATGCCCAAATCTGTTTGTTCATCCAAGAGGTGATTGCAAGTATTTGAATTCTTTATAGAGAGCACTACTAGAAACATATTTTTTTTTTTACCTTCTCACTACCACTCTCTAAAAAAGATGAATTCTGAGCAAAGTTAAAAATAAAACTAGTTTTTAAATGTTAGGAAATTAATACCTTGCATTATGTAGTTACCCTAACTCCTTAGCTTGCCATGTGTGCATTTGCAAAGCATCACCAAAGAGAGGAATTTTCAGACTTGTTGCTTTCCATAGCAACTTCAGATGTTCTTTGTCCCCATGTCCCAGGATGCCGCTTATGACAAAACCAACCCTATACCTGGGTGGGACCAAGTCACCATGCATAGACCCCCAGTATGGTGCATGGCAAAGTGGCAGTTTATTCTTCTTGGTGTGTGCTTTTTATAGTAGCTGTGTTTTGTTTTTTGGCTATGCCCCTTAAATGTATGTTATCAAATTATGTCACACATGACCTATAACAGAGCAGGGGAGCTCCTGTCCCATCACATCCCAAGTCCCCCGCATACACCTACTGCAACACAGACTCCATTCCTCTGTGTGTTAGAAACATGCAGAAGCCTTCCCTCAGAGTTCTGAGCTTTTCAAACCCTATTGTCAAGTCAGAAAATTGCTGTAGATTGTATATACAGATTTATGAATAAAAAGCTTGCACAGTCACATCACTGGTAATGCATCTTTTTTGTTCCTCACTTAGGCAAACCTTAAAAATTCCAGTTATCCAGGAATAGAAGCTTATCTTGTGTCTGTATATACAATATCAGAAAGATCAATCACTGGGAGGTTTCACAAGATTGTATAAATGCACAGAAACCAAGAATCTTCTCATTAAATTCTTTCTTATTTAGAAACAGGTACCCAAGACAGTAAATCAACCGTTTTGTATGCCACAGGTTTATGGGTGATTTGATTTTGAACACTACGTTGTCCTCCATTACCATAGGTGCAGGATCAGGGATAGCTGAGCAACACACCACTTCTCTGAAGGCAGTCACTCCAATTCACGTCCTTTCCTTGGGCATTTGTTGTGACAATTCACTCGCTGTTGCTAGCAGGCAGATGCATCTACTTTAAAATAGCTGTAATGTTATGCAAATTTTGAGGAACTGTTATGAATAGCTGTGGTAGGAGATGCTAATTCAACGCTTTTTATGAAATAAAAAAATATATTTATTTTAGCATGATTGTTGTTTTTGAGCTCGGTAGTACTGAGCGGATCCCTCAGGCCCTGGTCTCACAGCAGCAAGTATATGTTCAGATACTACAGCCAGCCCAGGGCATGGGTATTGGTACAAGGAAGGTCTGAAGGTAAAAAACATACACTGCAGGGCAGGGTATGTTGGTGAACCCTTGGACCCTTTGGTATAGACTTGGCTCTGCTTTTCCATCAGCAGCACTGTGAAATTTTTGACCTGCACGGATATCATTTGTTTTGGGAACCTCAGATCTGAATCTCAGAATTCAACATTCAGTTCTCTAGCACTGGTTATCTGCTCTACCAATAGAACTGCCAATTTTGCTGATCACACTTTTTTTTTCTTAATTTTCAGACTTTATAGCAGGTAGAAAAACTGTCTGGCGCAAACAATCTGTGATTTAGTTGCGCATCAATGGCTCTGAGAGAGAGAATCAAAAAACCAAGCATGGAAGAGACCCCACAGCCCAGAGTCCCCTGAGTATGTTGCTGGAGCTGTTTCCATCTGAGCATCTCCAGGGATGGGCATTCCTGGTCCTACTATTGCAGCTGTTATTTATGTTCATTTCACAAATTGTTTGCTGTTGCTTGGACCATGTTTGGTGGAGGAAGAAAAAAAAAATGAACAGTAAGAATGGAATAACAATTCAACTTTTTTTTTTTTATTTTAAACTACAGTACATGGTATAGCATAAACCAACAAATGAGAGGATTTTGAGTGGTCTCTGATTCTTATATATAGTCGACGTTTCCTGCCAGCTTCTCTCTGAACTGATCTGAGACTGAGTTTCCAGCTTACTCCCTATAACATTCTCTTGAAGTACTGTCTAAAATGCAGGTGCATTTGACATTGGTTGCATTTCACTTTCCATGTCAGACCTCAAACCCTTTTTTACCTGATCCCCAGAAGTGTTTTTTGATGTTGCAAAAGAAACAGAATTTTTGAAATAAATTGGTGACCTCTGGCATTTGAACATCAATAAAAAGATCTTTTAGGGCTCATCCTCTTCAATAAGTCAATGCAATAAATGCACAATTGGATCATGCATTACTTAGAGAAAGGTCAAGGGAAAAGGAAATTGTAGAAAATTTTCCATATTCTATTTACCATCTGATAATAAATAGTTGTTTTTCTAAGGTTTGTCTTACTTTCAATGTGCTTCAGTCTATACTCTGTACTTTCAGTGTACACTTTCACTTGGAACCTTAAAAACAACTTGAATGTAATATTTTTGTGTTGGTTTTCAATAAAGATGGGGGTCAGTTTTAGAAAACCATTGGGTCTTTACCAAGCCTTGTCTTGCTCTGTCAAAGCCCAGTCCAGTCTCACACCTATGAAACAACCTTGCAACATGCCCCTGAGGCCCATAAACCATCACTGAGAAACAGATGGAAATCTTCCCAGTTTGTGAAGCAGAGCCCAAGGAACTGCAGTCATCTGATCAGTTTTGGTGGCTATTTATTTAAAACTTACTGCAGTGTGCGTTCCAAAGCAATCCTTCCTATATGCTTTAAAAATACCCAATAGTTGCTGTCCAGCACGGAGAACTGAAAGGAAAGCACAGTTTCCAAATAAACAGGTCTCCTATGAAATTTCCTGATGGGGGATGACAAAGACAGATCTTTCCTTCAGTAGTAACCTCTGACAGACACTGAAACAATATTTTCCATGAAATCTGTCAGAAACCTGTGAAGGATTTTCCAAGTCAATGCATAGATACAAATCTTGTTTTGTAATGTAAATAACTGAAAAAATATATATTTTTTATGAGGAAAAAGAAATTGAATTTGTGCTTTTAGGATGTTAGATTGGTTTCTTTTCCATTCTTTTTCTCACCTCGGGTTGACTGATGCCTGCTTGGGCTCCTGAAGCAGTCCCAAGTGCATCCCAGTGCAAAGAGGGGCATAAGAAAGGGGAAGTCCGACATGGGCATAGGAAAAGACCTGACTACCCAGTTATCTCTTCTGCTGTGCCCATTGGTCACACATAAAAATGAGCCTCCAAGACTGCCAGCAAAAATTCCCATCACCAGCCAGTCTAAGACATATTGCTTAACCATCTTAAACATTTCTTAAGTGGCTTTTAAAACATTACACTGTTATTTCTCTATTGGAACTGGGTCATCACAAAAGTCAGGCTGGAAGACCAAAATAAAATGAAATGACTGGAAGGGGGATAATCTCTAGGTCTGATTCCTTCCAGCGCTGGGTAATGAGGGAAGAGCTATAAGGATGTGAATTACTGCAGTTGGTGCTTGAACAGCAGTGTTCAGCAGAAAAATTAGTGGAGCGCTATTGAGGAACATGCAGTGCTCAGCCACCTGCAGTCTTCATGCAGAGAAGGATTAAAGGTGTAATTTATCTTACATACAGCTGTTTTGAGAAGACTGAACCTCTGGAAACACCCTTCTGCAAATCTCACACTAACTAGTAAATAGTCCAAAGCTGTTCTCCACAGCTTCCACGTCTGTCTGCAACTGTATGGGAAATTTACTGGGAAAACTCTGAAGGCAGAAAAGCAGCAGGGACCCCAAGAAGTTGACTGGTGTATGGGACATTTTGGTAGTTACCTTCTCTCAGAATTGGTTTGGATGTGAAACAGTAAGTATCATAGAATCATATAACCATAGAATGGCTTGGGTTTGAAGGGATCTTAAAGACTGGGTCTTTAAAATCCAGGTCTTTAAGATCCCTTCCCTTCCATGCCACCCACAAAACTGGTCTGCCCAGGGCCCCATCCAACCCAACCTTGAGTGTCTCCAGAGATGGGGGATCCATAATCTCTCTGGGCAGCAGTGCCAGGGCCTGCGTGTTCTCTGAATAAAAAAAATCCTCACAATATCTAATCTAAATTTTACCTCTTTTAGTTTAAAACCATTCCTCCTTGTCCTGTCACTATCATACTGTGTGAAAAGTCAGTTTCTCTCTTGTTTATAAGCTCTTTTTATGTATGGAAGACCACAATGAGGACTCCCTGAAATCTTTTCTCTAGACTGAACAAGCCTAGCTCCTTCAACCTTTCTTTGTAGGAGAAATGCACTAGTCCTTTGATAACCTTCATGGTCCTCCTCTGGACCTGCTCCAATAGTTTCACATCCTTCTTGGAATGGGGGCCACCAGCTTGGATGCAGTACTCCAGATGAAGCCTCGTGAGGGCAGAGTAGATGAGGACAATCGCCTCCCTTTCCCTGCTGTTAGCCCTATTTTGATGCTGTTGGACTTTTGGGCTGCAAGCGCATACTGTTGGCTCACATTAAGCTTTTCATCCAAGCCCCAAAGTCCTTCTCCACAGGCCTGCCCTCAAGGACTTATCTCAGTCTGTACACTTGCTTATCCTGTTTGTGTCTTAGCATCTCTTCCAGGAGGATCCTCTCTATGATCTTTCCAGGCACAGAGTTGAGATCACCTGTCTTTAGTGTCCCTGATCTTCCTTTTTCCCTTTCTTAAAAATAAGAGCGATGTTTCCCTTTCTCCAGTCACCAGAAACTTCACCTGACAGCCATGACTTCTCAAACACAATGGAGAGAAGCTTGGCAGCTGCATCAGCCACTATTGCTCACAGTCTGCAGGTACCTTTATTTCTTTATTCCTCAACAAAACATAGAGACTCTAGTTTTCATCCAAAAATATGTCTAGAATCTAACTTTCTAGCTTTTTTTTTGTAAAAGTGAATTTTCCACTGAGGAAAAAAAAAGGTCTCATTCATTTTTTTTTTCTGCTATCTGAATTCTATTTTCTGCAAGAAAAGCAGTATTTATTTTTGCTTTTCAACATGAGTATAACATATGTTCAACATTCAACATAAGTTAAAGTTAACACAAAACAGCAGCAACAAAGTTTGTCCCACAAATAAGGCAGTAATTCTGCAAGGAAATGCTTTTCCTTAGGTTCTGCCTATACCATGCCATGGTATTGTCAGCCACTGTGTTACCACTGGAGTTCTGGATCACTTTTTTCAGTACTGCACTTTACATTTCTCCTTAACCTTTAGGCAACTGGATTAATCTGTCTTTTTTCAGAAGCAGCAATTTAACTTTTGAATTGAATGACCATAACTTTCTCTTCTAAACTCTTCTATATGTAGAAAATGAATCCATCAGATTCTGGTCTGCTTTCTCTCACTATATAAATATATATAATTTTTTAGTTTGTGACGTTTTTGCTATCAGGAAATGCAGGATTCCTGAAGCCCTTTACCCACAGACTAGTGTATCAGGTGATTACTTGATCAGCCAGGTGCATAGATGCTTCTGGCTGAGGTCTCTGCTTAGGTGTCATCAAGGCTCTTTGGGTGCTTCAGTGGTTTTGACCGTCAGTAATGAGTCTTTCACACTTTGAATTTTACTCACTTCTTCCATGCTCCCTGTTTTTCCTTACATTTCCCCACTCCCACTTCACCTCTGCCCTTTGACAGCCCTACTTTTCCACCCACTCATAGCATCATAGAATGGTTTGAGTTGGAAGGGACTTATCACCATCAGCTCCTCACAGTCTACTCCCTCTCTTGCTGCTGTGGGCTGCATGGAGATGCAGGTCCATGATTACCTGACGAAGAAGAAACTTCTTTCTGTTTTTCCATGTAGGAAATGAGACAGAAATACAACGTCTCACCCAGCTGCATCCTCCGCAGCCCTGCTCCCCGAGAAGACTAAAATCCTACTGCATGTTCTGCCCAGACCGTCCTTTTGGTGCAGCTCTTACCTGCCCCAGAGCTGGCAGAGGTGCTGCAACAGCTCTGCTCCCTGCACAAGAACACTTTCTCCCCAGGTTGATAATGTAAACTCACGTTAGCCTCTAGGCTCCCATGGCATTTATCTCTGCTGAATCACTTTTGATGGTAGATCTCTTCCCTTCCTATTTCCAATCCTTCTTGTCAGATTGTCCTGGGAGGGCTCTGAGATCCAGAGAAAAAAAGCTTTCTTTTCCCTCACTACCACTCCCACATAATCACTGTGATTATCAGCGGAGGAGTACACCCAGCATCCCACCACAGCCACCACTCAGGCATTTACCCTTAAAAGAGGGAAAGGTCCTCAGAGGGGAGACTTGCAGTGCACATTTTCAGTCATACTGTGAGACCTTGCTTGCCCCACTTTCTGATTCTGAGGGCTAGCAAGGCTTATCCCTCCTGCTGATGATGCAATTGAGCATCCTAGCACATTACAGAAATATTATTGTTTATTGTTACAATTATTTCAATTATTATTATTTATAACTTCAAAACCCTCTTCTGGGCTTTTTTTTTTCTTTCTATCTGCTTGGGTACATATTGTGAGAATAAAAAAACAGCTTCACTGGGAAAAAGGAGGGCACACAGCATATAAATCTAATTTCACAACCTTTTTGAGAAATTGAGTTGTATTTTTTTTTTTTTTTTAAAGAAGTTCATCATCAAAGAGTCTTCCCCACATTTTCTGTTGTCTTCCCTCATTTCTTCTAATGGAACCTTTAATTTAAAAGAGAAAAACCCAACCCTCTACAGTAAAATCAGAACATTAAAGGCTGTAGGGATTCTTGGTATGTCCCACAAATTCTGTGTTTTCTGTTAAAGACATATTTCTCCTTGTCCTGTTTGTTTGAACAAAATGTCCCTATGCATTTGACTTGATTTTTCAATGTCCTTTGGTCCCACTTTTATCATCATGTTCTTCAAGTCTTCATTTCCCCTTCAATGAATTATCAAAGCATAACTATATTTGCAAACAGTGGGTTTTGGGGAGCTGTGCTGTAACTGCGCCGCCCCCTTCCAGAAACACATAAAACACCAGCAATGTCACTTTATTGCCCCATCTAGATTTCCAAAATGGGAGAGATGAAATTCCGAATTTTAGACACTGTATGCTGCACACCAAGCACACATTTACACTGCTGTAATTAATTGCACCATGTTTTCCATGTAATTTCACTTCAGCCCAGGCACTACCTTAAAAATATAAGAAAATTATACAGGTGTCCTAATCAGCTTCGTGTTTTTTATTCTCCCTTATAAAATGAAAGTTAATTCACAAGAAGACACGTTTTTCCAAAACATATACTGATACCCCTCAGTAAAACGTATGTGATAAAAATAAATAAATCAGCATCAGGACACTGATGAGATGAGAAGATGGGGATGTTGTCTTCCTTTCTGACTTCTTCCCTTTTTTCACAACAGCAGTCTGACCACCTGCTTCTGCACCCTTGGAATTCTTTTTCAAACCTCTACATCATGAAAAGAAGTTGGTGTATTCTTTCTGTTTCTGACAATTCAGTGGCAACATTATCAGCACCTGGTGCTTTGTTGTTCCTGAGCTCCTGATTGCCTCTCAATGCACTTCAAAATTTAATTCTTTCACAAATAGCAAGTGTGTCTGGAAAACAGCTGTTTATTTACTTTCAGCCATCTCCCTGCAGTGGAGGCATAAAAGTATTCCTCCTTGCTCTTCTATAGCTGAGTTTTTTCAAATGAAAAGGCTCCCTTAGTTGTTCATTATCAGATGTAGATTTGATTAATATCCTCTCCCCATGCATTGATATTCTTATAAGATGTGTTTATTTTACTAATTCTGCTATCTTGCTACATCTTCTCCCCAGGCCATGAGAATATTGCCTTTCTCCTTATATGGCTGGCCTCAAAGGTTTTCCCTTTGAATTCAAAGTGTTTCTTAGCCAGATTTCAATTCTGATTCCGAAGGCTACAGTCTTGCTCTATACCAATATCAGACATTTTCCTGCAATGTATTTCAAACCACTCTTTTTTCTTTTTTTTTTTTTTTTTAATTTATTTCTACAATCAATTCTAATGCTTTTTTTATCACTGTTCCACAGGGATCCCAGCTGGTATCAATCACACAATCCTTTGAAGACTCCAAGCCCTTTTAACTACCACCCAGTATTCCTGTCCATGGCCTGGATCTCTCAAAGATTCTTCATTATGTCTGTGCCTCACCCGCCTTTTTTCATTTTGCACAGTTCTCTGTTGTAGCAAATCATATTCTTACAGTAAAGAGAGCTCACTTGCAGCCAGCTCGCCTTTTTATTTCCACTGTCCTGTGTCACTTCTATGTCTCGAATGAACAAATGTATTGTGCAGTCTGATTGATACCGACCTGTTTTGAGGCACTCATAGAATTATAGAAAGGCTGGGGCTGGAAGGAACTTTACATATCATCAAGTTCCAACTCCCTGCTATGGGCAGGGTTGCCAACCATTCACATAAGCTTTTCTATATTATCACAAGGAAGTAACATAATCTTCCTAACCATGTCTTTGTAACAGATAAATGGCATTGTCACTTATTTTTATCCTGAATGATCTCATTCCGTGCATTTGGATCCCACGCACCTTCCTTCCTTTCCTTAGGATATCACTCAACCAGGAAGATACCAGCAATTGAGAATATCTTACCTTTAGTCCTTCAGAGAATTCACCTTTTGTCTTATGAGCAGTGAGCATCAACTGTATGAGAAAAGTCCCCCTGGTGAGACAGCTTCTGCTTCATGATTTCTGCTCCACTGCAGAATACTGTCCAACTCCTAACTAACAGGGAGTTCTTTCTTTGGCCTCCTGCTTATGTATAAAAGTGATAATGACTTTGTAGGGTTCCTGGTTACTGTCAAGTGAAAAACCCTGGGTGTTCCCACTCCCCATGACTATTATTCAGTTTTTACTGGTGAAGGAATCAACAATGCCCACAACAGCTAATTTGTAGGAATTCTTTCTTTCATTATTAGACCCCATATGGAGTATGGATGAGCTGAGCAGCATCCTGCACACGGGCACAGAGCCGGGCTTCGGTTGGCGCCTCTGTTAGAAGCGGGATTGGTGGGAGGCGACAGAGGGGACTCAGGTGCCCTCTGTAGGGACACCTGGTGGCGACTCGAGGCGGTCAGAAGGAGCGCGTACAGCAGAAGACGCTCTACACACCAGCTGGGATCAGCAGAGCCAGGCTTCTTTCCAGAGGACTTCCCTCAGTGAGCTGAGCATTAGGCTTGGCAGGTGAGACATCCTGGGAACGCTTTATTTGGGAACTACTGACTGTGGTTAAGCTATACAGTTATTTTATTCCATCACAGTTGGAGGGCTGCCTGTCAAGTTGAGAATTGGAAAGCATGTTTAGGAAAGGAAAATTAAGAAAAAAAGAAAAGAAAAAAGAAAAAGAAAAAGAAAAAGAAAAAGAAAAAGAAAAAGAAAAAGAAA
>JAPSGF010000005.1:18032063-18084359 GCA_035772895.1 Perdix hodgsoniae
AAAAAGAAAAAGAAAAAGAAAAAGAAAAAAAGCTTTGTTTCTCTCTCAGGTATTTAAATGTGAGAACAGTCACTGAGCCATTGGCACCAACACAGCTTCTTTTTTAGAGGATTTCCCCAGAAAAGCAGAGTCTTGCCCACCCTCTCCCACAGCAGAGGATGTCTATCAGCCTAAAGGGTCAGAGAAGACCCTGTTCTTTATTATTTTTAAATTTTGTACTACTTCGGGAGATGAACAGAGAAGCATTAATGGATTTATTTATTTTCAATAAGGTTTATATTTTGTTGTGTAGCGCTTCTAGCCATGCACAGACACTGAAGTATAAACACAGTAAACACTTTCTTTTGATATCATTATTTTTTTTAATTTAAAAAGGAAAAAAAAAAAGTTTCAAATATTTTCCCTAGAAATGCTGATTCCTGAAAGCGTTGTCAGCTAGACAGAGGATATGCTCACTTTCCATTAAGTCCCATTACGATCCCAACTCAAATAAAGCCATAGTCATGGAAATTGGAAAATAATCTTTCCAATGAGCACAGATAAACCTTAAGCCAAATGCTCTTCTTCACCTTTCTGCAAATTCCCATAGAGCTGTATTGTTGGTGGTAGGATACACAACTTGATTTTCAAGAATTGAGCATAAGATAGAACTGAAATAAAGCCACTATTTCCCTGGATGTCTATAATTAAGCTTCCAATTTTATGTTTAGTTTTCTAGACATGAGGATTTAGCATGCTAACATTGAAAATAAATTAAAGCAAACACAGTCTTTGTCTTTATCATGTATCAGAATGCCTCCATATAAGATAGGGCATTATTTGGGTTTTCTGCCTATCTCTTTAATTTAGCTAAGAAGAAATATTCTGATGAATGTCTGTTCCTTCCAGGCAACAGGCAGAAAGAGTGACTGATCACTACAGTAGCTTGGGTAAAACCCAGGAGGGAAGGTTTCCAGGGTGCTCTACCACCACACAGAAAGTCCAGCTGATTTCAGTCAGCAATCCCCCCTCTACTACTGATGAGTAGGAGCAAATTCTAATAACAACTTCACTGACAAGTTAAGCCCAGTGTAATCCTGTATATGAAACCTGAGTGTAAAACACTGCCAACCAGCACAGCCCACCCACCAGGAGGCTGCAGGTCCCCTGTTTTTAGGTGACATTAACTCCAGGTGTAGCTCAGGCTGTCTCCCAGCAGCTCCATTTGCTCCTCATCTGTGTGCTCCTCCAGAATTTATCCTCCATTTAGACTCCATCCACTTCACCAAAGGACTCTCTTTAGTCCCCTTTGAGTACTTTCAGGGCAGAAGATCACCAGTCCCAGGATGAATCTCTAGGTGCTGCTATAACACCAATAATTGTAAATACTGTTACAACTATTTTTCCAGTTATTAAATTGGTCCCAGAACTCCCTGGTGTCTACAGCTCCACTAAGAGGAATGGGCTGAAATGTGACAGTTTGGGTGGTTCTGATGCTTCAGGGCAAGCCCTGAAACTTGGTCATATCTCATCAGTGTGACTAGCCCCACCACCTGCACCTGGCAAGTGAATTGTTTGTTTGGTCAGGACTTGCATCCCATCTTTCAGTCATCTGAAAGTCATGGAGGAGTATATCTCCTTCAGACTAATGTATCAGGAATTTTGCACATTCCCTAGAACTTCCTATCTTGGGAAGAAAAGTGTTATCTCTTTTGGCTTCTCATGAGTTTGTATCCTCAGCAGTGTCAGCATGAGCACTGAGTGGTGACGTCAAAAGACCAGTGTGATACACAAACCAGCCATTCCATTCTAGTGAGATCAGGTAGGCCAAATGTCCCCAGAACTGATTTTGCTTTTGTACACACTGTATAAACATAACATCCTTAGCTCTAGGGCACTCAACTTAAATAATAGGAAAACAGTCAATACAGATCAGTCCTGCTGTGAGGTGTTCGCATCCATGACTTAGAGGTTTACAAATTTTATATGGCACCCCTACCACCTTCTTTTTGTTAATGCTACCTGTATTGTGGGACTGGAGTATGCTTTGCCAGTAAATACAATGCATCACAAGTGTGAATTTTCAGAGCACGCAGCATGCCCCTGCCTTTTTCAGACAGGAGACAAAAGCAGCTGATATCCAAATACAATGAGAGAGATATATGTGTATTGTGACCCCAGTTAGATAGGGAAAAGTGGATGCTCTGTTGCCAGTTATGAACTCCCTACCTCATGCTAGAGCTGAAACATTTTACTAGCCTTTGTAAAACTACTTGGAGGCTGATGGGGAAAAACAGCATACACAGCCTTTTATTATTATCAGTGTAGTTATTAATACAATTATTAACTCCAGTAACAAATCAACATTTTGTTCTTTAATCTCACCATATGCAGAAGAATGTCCCCTGTAGATTTATTACCATAGTATTAAAAACAAACTTCTGAATCCACTATGCTTTAAAGACCAACATCAAAATAGCAGTGTGCAGAATAATGATATCAAATGGCAGCAGATGTTCTGCTAGGGAGACACCTGAGACTACATAAGCACAATACCTCACAGTGGCTGTGGCTAACAATACGCTTATTGTTTCCACTCATAAAACATAGAGCTTCTAGTTCATATAATTAAAGCTAAATCAGAATATGAAGACTGACAGTTTAGAGTGAAAATATAATCAGTGTCATGCCAGCGGTGACCTGTAGAAATCAATGAGAACTAGAGGTGCTCATTACCTCTTGCTGCTTAAAGATGACTGCTCCCCAGATGCTGCTGGGGGAACTCTGGAGGTGTTCAGATGCTCACAAGTCCAGTCAGTTTATAGGAAAAGCACTGAGGTCAAAACTCATTGCAAGAATTTTTGTTACTCTGGATGGAGCACAGAACACAAGGAAGCCAGTATGCTCGTTAGACAGCAAACAACAACAAAAAATGTGCCCCATAGGAAAGAAAATAAGTTTCTTTTAAACTCCTTTGTCCTGACATGAAAAAATGGTGACACCACAGCCAGAAATCTACCTTTATTGTCTACTTTCCCAGTTAAGTTTAGGTATTGTAGATGCATTAAAAACCCAATTGGAAAACATAGAAAATTTAAGAGAAATGTTGGTAGATTCCAGTTTTGGTACTATCCTTTATAATACTGGAGATGCATAGAAGAAAGAAAATTGACTTACTGAAACACTTTAGCATTCAGGGCACGTTCTCATCCTGTCACCAAAGAGGACTAACTCCTTTCTGAAGGGAAGCACAGAACCCTCATACTTTACATCAACAAAAGCAAGTGTTTTAAAAAACATCATACCCATTTCCATATGTGTGAATTTTGTATATTCTTCCCTACTGAATGGCCTCTCACTCCTCTGTTGAGCAAGGCAGGAGGTGACCCTTTCCTCTGTTCTCCCCAAGCTGTGGACAGAGGTGGAAGCATCTGAGCCACTTTGGGGGCAAGGCTAGGGAGCAGGGTAATTTTCCACCTGTGCTCTTACCCCACTGTAGGTGTCCACAACACTGGAAGATGGGACATCCATGGTACATAAAGCCCAAGCTGCCTCAAAGCCTTGGTTGCTCATCACTAGGTTAAATCTGCCATCAGCTTCCCTGTTTAATGCTGGCCATGGGTCACATGCATGGATGTTGTTCTCCTGTGACGCTGAGCATTTACATCTCTCAACTCTGAAGCTGTTTTGCTTCTTTCACATCTTCCATGAAAATATTATCTTTTCTGCCTACAGGTATCTCATTTCTTATTATCTGCTTAGTGTTCAGTGAGGTTATAATCCTAGAAGAGCTCATTAGCTGTAAGGAATTATTGAAGGAAACCAGCAAAGTACTCTAGAAAAAAGTCACAAAGTAAATGTAAAAGATGTCGCTATGACAAGCAGTGGCTTTGCTTTTAATAACTATTGATTTATTTTTTGCTTTCTGTAACTGAAGATGACTCACTGCTTTTTCTTGTTTTTAATTAGTAGAAGAATATAAAATCATAACATTTATTCTCCCTGTAAGTAGTTCTGATTATAAGCAGCTGCAGAAGACAACAAATCAGACCTGATCATTCCCATCTATGAGCCTGAAGTGTATGCTTATCAGAATGCCTGTGATAAAAACAATTTTTCCTCTCATTTATGACTCTAAGTGCTGGTGTTTGGTCAGCCTTCCAGTGCTGGAAAAGATACACAGAAGCTGATAGAACTCCCTTTCTTCACTGACTCCAGAAGTTCCAGTCATTCCCCAAAAAGGCTATTAGCAATGTTAGATAGGAACAAGCTCAAAAAGCTTTGCTGTAAAGACAACCAGCACTGCACCAGTAAGAGACCCTTTTATAAGCATTAGAACTCGAGACTACCACTACAATTTCTCTGTATTGCTTGGTGAACAGCAAGAACCCCTGTGCTCACAAAAGTGTCTTTGCACTCACATCCATGTCTGTACAGCAACCAGCTCTGTAGTGAAAATGCTGAATCAGGGCTTCAACCAGTGATTGAGCACCTGGTGGGAAGGCAGGGCCAACCCAGGGCAGCTCAGGCGCATGCAATGAGTGACCAGAAGTGATGTAGTCAGGTCTCATGTAAGGGTTAGTGGGAGGCAAGGTTATTTTGTTAGAGATCCTTGTGTGTCTGAAGCTTTCTGAAGGTAAGCAGCTTCTTTCCTTTATTTCTGTGCCCACAGTTGTTGCGTTTGGATGTATTTTTACTTGCTGTAGCCTGGAATCTTGCTACTCTGCTGTCATTGCTGCAATTTCCTTTACATTACAAGCTCTGCAGTCAATTAATGTTTTGAAAGGAAAAACTCACAAAAGTCCTTGTCCCAGTGTCTGAGCCATGTTCAGAGCTGTGTCTGTTCATGCAATTTCTGCATTGTCTTTGAACTCTGTGCCTTTGGCTTTTAGATCCTTTTGCAAACCACTAGTACAGAGTAGCTAGCAACACAGACATGGCACAGGCGCAGAGTTGATCGCAACAAAGAGTGAAGCCACTCCAGTGGTGAGCCGCATAATTTCAGCCCCTCACCTACTTGTGATAGTGGGGCTTATTTGTTTGGATTTCTTACCTACTGATTTTCCTGGCATAGTTAATTGTCTATTAAGTGATAAGAGGATTTTGTAATGTTGTGCACATAAAACAGTATTAGGGCACTGGACTGGTAACTCATGGATTTTTAATCCTTAATTTTCTTAGTTGACTTTTCATAAATGTGAATGGTTTCAGTCTACTGAGAATAGTGTAGCAGAGGAAAGAAATAGAGAAGCAGAACTTTTGTTCTAAAAAGGCTGATGTTGAGGAAAACATCACCAAGCAGAGCATGAGCTGATACCTTCCATTTGCCAAGGCCACAGCGACTTCGAATTAACTGAAGGAGGAGACCCCACGCTTCTTGGAGAAGCAGCATGTGTTAAGTAGAAATCTCATCTGAAGGCAGATCTGTCCTATCTGGGACGTGCTGATAAACCTGCTGTCCTTTGTTACCTGTTCTGCGTTATTTTAGCAGGTCGCCCAAGACTTTGGCATTCTGTCTTTTCTCCATTTAGAATTCTTTTTTTGTTGGTTGGTCGGTAGGAGCCACAGAGCTCAATTATGGTACTGGTTGAAGCTGTGCTACCTGGTGTGTTCCAGGTAATTGCTTTCATTCCTTTTTACCCTTGTGCCTTTCCTCTGTGTGATTTTGGGGTAGGAGGGGTGCTACGACTGATAAATAATGAAGTAATAAGCAGCAAGGGACTCTGCAATCTCTGCAGCCTCAGAGCTGTGAGCTGCTGCAGGAGAGTGGGCTCACCTTGGTGCGTGAGATGCTGAGATCCTCCGCAGAGGCAGTGAATGTGACATGAAGCTTCACTGTGTCCCAGTAAGGAGAAGGGCTTTTTTATGAAAAGAAGTAAATGTAAAACCATTTGTTATAATCATGTTATTTCATTCCACTGTTTTCCAGGACAAAAGCAGAGTGTGTATTTGTAGTCTTGCTCTAGCCTTGCTATGTGACATACCTTGTATCACACACAACTAGCTTCTGCTGCTCATGTTTTGGTCCCATTTGGTTATAATGAAATACAGCTGATAGAAAGTATCAGCAACATTTAAAACCAGCGATATTAAATTTTTATACACCAAAGAAAGCCTTATTCTTGATAAGACATGAAAAAAGAGAGACTGCGGAAGACTCAAAGTTTTTGCCTCATATCTTCACCTAAAGAGACAGATGATGCATAGTGTATAAAGGAAAGAGGAGCTGAAAAGTGGAGAGGATGGATTTCCCCATGTATATGCTATGGAAAATGTTAATGTAGCTCCTATAATTTGGACATGGTGTCTTGAAAGGACCACAGCTGGCAGAAAGCTACACTGGTGAACTTCACTGAAGGACATGCCGTACATAGATGACTCCGTATCTGGGTCTACACAGGCAAGTTCCAGCACCAGTATTTAATTGGGAAAACTGCAGAGGCTCGCCCTACTCCTGCTGCAGCATTTCACATGGGAGGAGATGACCAAGTCCTTGTGGCTTTTCCTGCCGTAGCATGAACATCCTCTAGGAAAGGAAGTGGTTGGCTTGTCTAGACAAAACTGGTGGGCACAGCATATATATGGTCTAGGCTTTTAACTCTTTGAGAACACTGTATCAAGCACCAAGTTAGAAGGTTTTATTAGAAAAAAGATTGGAAACCTTTGACTATTGTTTTATTCACTTATTCACGTGATTATAATAACATGTCCTCTGATTATCCTTCTTTATTGTTATTATTACAATGGAAGTATAGTGCATTTAACTACTTTCCTGTGCTGTGAGTCTTTCAGCATTGTGTACTTATGAGGAGATACTTTCTCAGCACTGCACCCTTCATAAAACTGCTTGGGGCAGCAGTGGAAATGTAGTCCTTTCCATAATTCTCTGTAAATTATGAATAGTAATACCACCTGTGGCCATAGATCTCAAAATTTTCTGCCATCATGGGATCTGCAACATCGGTGTCTCAATTAACATCTAATTCTTCATAACAGTTGAGAAAATCTTTTCTAAGAGTTTGGGGATTTTTTTTCTTGCCCTTTTTTAGTTCTAGAAATACTCAGAACATGTTAACACAATGTAATGAAGGCTGAAGGAAAAATCCACAAGGCTATTTAAATAAACAGACTTCTAGACATTTTTCAGAAAACTGGAAAATATTCTTTTTTACAATCTTCTCATCTTCTATACTGTGCTTTAGTGTTTCAGTTCTTTTTATAACAAAGCCAGGCTAATATCTCAATACTTACAAGTTATTAAAGCTGAGAATGAATGTGCCTTGCATTCAGGCATGCTTCCTTTGGCTTGAACAAAATGTTTTTATCAGATCCGTGACTTCAAAGCAGCACCAGTTAGCTCTTTTCATGGGCTTGTAGTTCACACCATTGTATCTGTTTTTCATGAGCTTCTCAGCAGCTACCACTTTGTCTGAAACAGGCAGCAAAGTGATGAAACCAGTTGAGAACTGTACCTGCATCCTAGAGGATAAACCCAGTGCTCCCACAAGTCTGGGAGATCCAGATGTGGCAAGAATGTATCTGAAAAGCACCTTTGGTGTTGTGCTCTTCCATGACAGAGCTGATGATGGAACATTCCTGTTGAAGTGTTTGCAAATATCTCTCCTGTGCCTCACCCAGTGTCTCCTGCACAGAGGTGCTAGGTCGTGAGGGAGAGGTGTATAAAAGTGGCTGAGGTTCCTCGGTTTGTTCCTCCCAGAGCAGAGGAGCTGAGGGGAGGCCTGATGGAGGCTGCAGCTGCTCCCAGGGAGCAGATGGGCAGCGCTGAGCTCTGCTCTGTGTGACAGTGACAGGGCCCAAGGGAACGGCATGGAGCTGTGTCAGGGGAGGGCAGCTGGGCAGTGGGGTCAGGGAAAGGGGCTGCACCACAGGGCACTGGGCAGAGCTCCATGTGCTGGAGTTCAAGGAACATTTTGCTGATGATCTCAGATACAGGGTTTGCATTTTGAGTGGTGCTGTCTGAGCCAGGAGTTGGACTAGGTGGTCCCTATAGGTCTCTTCCAACTGAGAATGTTCTATGAATTTATTAATGGTGACAACTATGTGACTGATGAAGTGGAATAAGAGCACTTGCAGTGGAATGTGGCCTTCAGGCACAGCCCCATCTATCCCTGCATCAGGAAGTCCTTTCTGGCATGAAGGAAGTCATTAGCTTTTGACTTCTGCTCATCAGCAGACTTTCTAACCATTTCCACTTTGACTTCAACCAGTAGTAACTCCTAGAGATTATTCTTCAATACTGATACATACTGACTGTGCTTTCAAAGAAAACTGATGGATTTTCTATACCTGTCCAGACAGCATCAGCAGGGGACTGCTTAAGTTTGCCTTTTCCCGCTCAAACCTGTGCTGAGTGGTACTATTTGTGGAGAGACAGAAGGGCATCTGAGGAAATAATCCTTTGGATGAAACTTGAATATAATCTATTTTACTTAAAAGGTCTCATAGCAAGTTATTCATTTAAAAAAATAAAATAAAATCTGAGAGTTAGAGCTAATAGCCTTTCTTCCTTGTAACTCCACTGGCTCCTGCTGTGCACTGATGTATGGGGAAGAGAATGAATGCTATTATTCTCTATTTGAATGATGCAAAATATATTGAAGGCACAGAAAAGCCTTTGGAATGTGCTAATCAGTCATGTGATAAAACAGTGACTCACATAAAGCTTTACTTGGAATATGCCTCCCATCTAATTCATTTTATGTGCTCAGCATTTACTAGAAAACATGAGGTCTAATTTACCTATATTCCTTTGTAGTGTCTTTCACTGCACTCAGGTGAGCCTGGCTGCCCAGCAAGTGCTTTTTGCTCTGCCTCCTGAATCAAATTAAAGATATCCCCAGCAGATACTGCTGAGCCAACTAGTGAGTAAAGTCAATATAAATAGCAAAGCTGTTATAAAGCTCTGAAACTTGTTACGCTGCAGGTCATCATCCCTGTACCTAGAGAACAGGAGGAAGAATTTTCCATCTTACCCAAAATCTGAATATTGAAAGAAAATGTGAAATCATTTTTTGGGAAGATTGTAATGGAAATTCAGCCATGATCTGTAGTCTTCGGTATTCAAGTGGTATTCAAGTAATCATACTATTATTCTAGCAGTGCTGCACTTTGGCACATTCCTGTTTAACAAGTACATTATTTTAAATAGACAGGTGTCAAAAACAGTTCCCATGGTACAATAAAGAGCAAGCACAGCAAGAGGCAATTTTAGCACTTGACAAATCTGTTTCCTTGAATATAACTGTGGGCACATACTTTTTAAACCAAAATCATATCCTGCCTTGGTTTCCTGGTGTGTCTTTCCAACCACTGCCAGGGGCCATCCAGCACTCTGGCTTTCAGCCTCACAGCCACTTTCAAGATTTCCTCTCGCATCAGCCCTTTATTGCTGGGAGTGGTCTTTGTAACTCTGCTTTTCACTGCTGGCCCTGCCAGGAAGCAGATGCGGGGTTGGTATACGTTAAAATATCCAATGAGCTTTATTTTTTCATAGCTCAACAGCCAGATTAATGGCCCAGCACCCCTCATTCCATCAGTGGTAGTGGTACAAATGAAGGTACAGGGGTGCAACAGCAGCTGTGAAATACCCAGGGAAGAAATGGGAGCACCTTGGGCCAAAAACTTCTTTAATCAGCTTTGCTATAGAGAACAAAAATCAAAGAAGAAAATCTGGGTTTTGTGCATAGATTGCCATGAAACAATTAGTTTTTGCTGTCAGGAATGCATGAACCTGGAGCTGTCTGTGTAATGAACAACTTCTAAACTTCTGAGATGTGTCAAATATTTCTAATGCGAAGGAGAGATGGGGAAAGAAATTTTGCGTTAGTTTTAAGCAAGTCCTATTCAGGATGAGGAACTAATGTGACTTTTTTTTTTCTCTGGGAAGATTTCCAGAGCTGCTGGTGAGGAATTGTTTCTTTCTGTCCAAGAGAAACAGTGTTTTATATAGATTTTCTTAGAATGACTTTCTTCTAACGGAGATGATGATTGTCTGTGAGGTTGTACTAGATGCTAATGAAAAGTAGAAATCCTGCAAAATGAATGTATTATGTCATTTTATCTTTCTTGGAAGTCAGGATGAATCATATGCATATATAAGCGTGTGTGTGTACTTTATGCTATTTGCGTCTTTGTCTGCCAGGAGTTTCCAGAGTTCCTTTGTTTTCACCCTGAACAATAAACCCAGCTTAGATTATGGCAGTCACTGCCCAATTTCCCACAAAAATCACTTTGTTTGCACATGTGAAGTGCAAAATTCAAAATGCGGCAGCCCCCCGCCCACACAAAACTTGAGAAGCAATATCTTTCTACTGTTATTCTTCTAGTCTCTGCAGAGAAAAAGTGCACAACTATGCTGAAGTCCAGAAAAAAAAAAACCTTTTAAAAATAAATACATTTCTAAATACATTCAATTCTGAAATATTGGATTCTGAACTGAAACAGGAGTACTTTATCTTAAAGATAGTGTGTTTCTTTTAGCTTTCTTTTCATAAAATGCTCTATACTACTGCACTGTTTAAAGCAATGCTGCAGGAAAGTGAGAGCTGCTTTTACATAGGAGTGTTAATCTTTTATTGGTGTACGCAGTCTGGTACAAGGAAATAAGTATTAGCCCACATTTATCACATCTGTTGGTTTCATTCATTAACTCTGTTTCCTTTACCTTGGGGATCATCTTCCTTATAATGAGGCAGTTTGTTCATTTTATCAGATGATCATATATATTGATTATATAAATGTGTGTGTTTACTTAAAAAATGAGGTTTGTTTATGGAAGATAAAGCAATCACAATGAATTCAGAAATGAAAACATGAATATATCTGGTCTCTGTAGTGAAGGCAATTTAATACAGCTAGGAAGGAAAACTGAGTTGTATAGAGAGAGACATCTGATGTTTCTGCAGTATTTAAAGCAGCTCATAGACCATGATGCTGCTAACTTCTCAGTCCCTAGAACAGTGATATACGTGCTCTGGCCAACACAAAATATTTAATGGGAAACAAGGTGGCCTTGCAGGTCTGGAGAAAATCTGCAGTTGAGTTGGGTAAAATGCCAGTTTTGTAACAAAACTTCGCGTGGATGAGGTTTGTAGTTGTGGATTGTTTATTCCCCCCCCCGATATTGAAAAGAGTGAACAAAAATAGATGAAAAAATCACTTCCTTTTTTTTTTTTTTGTGTCACTGGGAGATAAAATTGCACTTGTACAGTTCAGTCCTTAGTGAACAGCTTAGAATGTGAATAACCTCTAGAAAGAATAACATATTTTAATGCAATGTCTTACAAATAAGACTAGCAGAAGTCATTGATCTGGTGAATCATGCAAGCTACTTCAAACATCTTCTATAGGTGAGATAAAATAAAGATCAAAATAAATCCTGAATCTGGAGTCTAGACTCTGCTGCGTGTCAAGCAAAAGTGCTTTTTTTGACACCAGGTCTTAATTCTGCTCTTTCTCTGGGCTGAAACAGATATACTTCTGAAACCAACTTTCTGCTGTCACATAAATGAATGAAGGACCTGAGCTGAAGACTTCATGTCTCATCTCACAGTGTGCATCGTGCACAGTTATAATTCAGGCTTTTCATTTTTTGACATGCAGGAATAACAACTGCCTTTTGGGTTGACTTTTTATATTTTCCCAACATGACTGAGTCATCCTCCAAGGGCCGGAATCTCGGCCATAACCTGAAGGCATGAGAGGCATGAGGCACCCTGAGTCAAAGCTTTGGAGCTTGTGTTGCAGAGGCTGTGGGAAGGAAGTGGCAGGCAGCATGTTAATGATGCATAGTTCATGAAATAAAGGAAACAGTATTTTCCCAGATCTCCCATTCTTCTAGGAATCTTTTGTCTTCCCAAACACACATATAAATAACCTCCTTCTCTATATTTTGCACAAATTCTTGTAGAAAGCTAAAGATTACAGATTACTTGCTTATTTTTTTCATTCAGCGTACATTATACATTCAAAGAATAATATGCATTCAGGTGTGAGCTAGTGTCAGCACCAGCAATTTATATTTGTAAAACAGATGACTTATGTAGCAAAGGATGTGTGGGGAAAAGAAGTGTATATAAATGGCACTGCTGGAAGGGGAAAGCAGGAGTGACAGGGAAAATACAGACAGTGAAAATGTGACAGGGCCAGTGCAAATACTGATAGTGGGAGCGTCAAGGCTTTCGTGTTGGGAATGTTACACTCTGGAAGGACTTACCAAGCGTGGTGTTGCTTGGTGGGAGAATTCAGTGATTTGAATGGATCTCTGCTCATACTGTCCTGAAAATGCTGCCACGCAGTTGCCCCTTGTGTGACAGGAGCCTGAAGTGGACACCAGTGAGATCCTATGTTTCTTTAGGGTTCGTGGAGGTGCAGATGGACACGATTTTGAAATTCATTCTTTTCCTTTTGAAACCTGTGAGAGTTTTGTTATGTTTCCATCTGGAAAATATTAAGTTCTATATCTTGTCTTCTGGATGTGAGTTCTATTCTGTGGCATTCCTGATAGTGTTGCAATATCCTGTTGTCTTCATAACTGTACACTTTTGTGCTGTCTTTACTTAGGGGGGATTCGGGGAACAAAAAGGAACATTCATTTCAAGTTGTGAAGCTATTTTAAACACAAGGGTTATAAACAGTGCTCAAGACCTAGTTGAGAGCTAGTCACTCAGTGTTGAGATCAATAGCCTAGTGCAGAATCAAGGCAGACATGATATTAGAACCTATTGTCTAAAAGCAATCATGTAAAAAAAGAATGAATTCCCACCTTTTCTCTTTAAATCAGCTGCTCATCTTTTAAATTTTTTTACTTTTTCTAAGGTCTATGATAACATTATATTCACAAGCATATGCTTTTCTTCTTATGGATGTCAGGAAGTTTATTCTAAAAGAGTTGGAGGTGAAAATTGTAATGGGTATAGGATACTTCCTTATGACATAGTTTTAGTAATATTTAGCAGAACAAATACTAGCAGCAATCACCCCAATAAGTATACTGTGCACATGTATACGTGCATGGTTGCACAAGCTATTTATTGGACCAAAGAAAAATACCTGAGGTGCACTTATGTTGAGAAGCTATGTGTCAGTAACAGGTTTCACTGGGACAGAAATAAAAGCTAGGAGATGTGTGGACAGCATCCTGTCTTGGTAAGGCATGGCGCATATCCAGCCTCCAGCTCTCTCTTCATAAATGGCTAAGAAGAGCTACCTCTCAGATTTCTAGAGCTTTGTCAAGAATGTAAAATTATCTGAGGTTGTTTGCCAGCAAAATAGCAGAGATAAATGCAGGGGTTTGGGGCACTTTGGATCATAGGCAGATGGGAAGGACATGTCCCAGTTCTGGTCACCATGAACTGACTAGCACTGGGAAGAAACCCAGCTGAGGCTTTCAAAGGAGCCCTGGTTTGCTCTCACTGTCCTTTGGGGTGATCTGAGTGAGGTTTTCATTAAACTCTGATCAGCTGTATCTGCTTCTAGTGCCAGTGAACTGACTGCTGACACTTCTGCAAGCAGATGCAGTTCAGTTGGAGACCTAGTGGCTTCTCAAGAGCAGGTGGTGAGGGCCTGCTTGCATGGCCCTCTGTGAGGATGCTGTGAGAAAAGAGTTTGTCTGAGACAGCTTTTACAACTGAAAACAGAAAATAACAATTTGTTTAACGTCTACATATTAATCTCCTACCGCTTTTAGGAGATGCTCCAGATATAAATTACTGGGCTATCAGCACTGCTTTTCAGTGTTTTGGCTGTACTCTACATGCTTACAGGAGACAGTTTGAGTCATACTGTCAGTGGCTGAATTGCTGCCTGGGAGCATGAAACACGTAATGCCCAGCAGGTAAGATGTGATTGAGGAAGAGCAGAAAGGAGCAGACATTTGGGGAAGAGGAAATTTGCAAATCATTTGTTACTGTTTATTCCACATTTATCTTCTGTCTGTTTGCCACACTTTCTGAATGTTTTTTCTTATTCTCACAGTTGTTTAAAGGCAGCAGGGAAATAAGCAATCCCGTACTTTAAGAGGGTGGACATGTAGAAAAGGGGCCCAGAGGAAGAAGAAAAAGGGCAACAATACTGAGCTCTGTTCATTTACATGTGTGCTGCCATGAAAAATCTGCCTGCCTTGCCAGATGTGGCAGGAAGGTCAGTGAGGAAGGGAGATGCTGTTGAAGTCATGGTGCCATCCCTCCATCTGCGCAAATGTCTGCATTTCATAGTCCATCCTAGAGCTGGGCTCATGTCTGTGAATGTCCTCCCCATAGGCAGCACTTGTGCTATGGGTTCTCTTTGTCACATTTAGAGCTGTAAAAAAGTGCACCTACTGTGGCTTTCATGGCACATTTCCTCTTCCTGATAGTCACTGTAAAAGCAGTATGGCACAACACAGACAGCACAACAATGCCTTGGATTGCCCAGGGGATGATCTCTGTCTTGGCACTTGGAAGCTCTGAGAGGGTCTGTGGCTGGTTGGGTTTTCACTTTGACTGATTGGGACTTCAGACAAAATGGACAAAAAGCAATCAGAAGGAAAATGATCTTGTGCTGGTGGAGCTCATGGATGAGCTACCTCTAATAGGCTTCAGCAGAGCGAAAGCAACAGGCTCCAGAAGCAGGAGTGGTGCCATGGAGAGACATCCCAGGGGAAAGAACAGCTCAGGGGAAGTAGCAGTGCCTACATGAAGTGGCATCAAAGGCACAAAACCATTCTGCACTTCTCTGGGACAAAAATAGGACAATGCCTTAGTGGCTCATCAGGCTGTATGGGGAGTGTACCTGAAAAAAAATCAAAGAGTAATAAAAATGAAAACAGAGCTGGTAATTAACAGAAGATATCCACAGTTGATTCCTGCAAGGGGAGAGGGGTAAAATTCTTTTCAAAGAGAAAGGAGAAAAAATTGCAACTGAAAACTATGTTGGCCAGAGGTGGGGGGCTGTTGTGCAATAATACATATTTGCACCTATGCATCTTATGAGGAAAAGAGGCCAAAGTAATAGTCAGAAAATTGACGAAGCATTTTAGAACATCTCTGGTGTAGCTTTTACAAAAATACTAATAACAATTAGCTGTTTAAGCAGCTAATGAATACTGAGAAGACAAATCCACACCAGGAGAGGGAAATGGCAGTTAAAGACTGCCTGGGTCAGTGGGATGTACGTGGACCTAAAGCACAAGGTGAACATATCCTCAATTCTTTATGGAAACAGTCAAAATGTATCTGCTTGAATAATTACTATTTTAAACAAAAAATGTAGTTACAAAAAATAATGAATTCATAGAAGATTGGAGGAGAAAAAATATTATAAAGAGAAATATTTTTTTAAAATGTGGAAGAAATTGTAGTCTAAATAATTGCAGCTTAGGCAGCTTAGTTCCAGTACCCAGAAAGATTATGGAGAAAATTGCATTCATAAACAGCAGAAATTATTTGATGTTCAGAAAACATAAACCTAGAAAAAAAGAAGAAAAATATATTAATTTAGTGTAGAAATGAGACTTCTTTGAGGACATAATTGAACAATATAAAGAGAGTTTGGGGTGGTTTTCTAAGCCACCTGTGGGGGTAGAGCAAGACAAAAAAATCAGTCTAAAGGGGAGCAGGCAGTATTTTAGATATTAGGAGAAATTTGCAAATGATAAATATACCCAAGTACTGTCATTTTCAAAATAGAGTGCAATTGGAAGGTCCCCAAGGAACATGATGAAACTTCCTTAATCTCACCTCCCAGCAACAAACTTCACCATGGGACTGAGTGCCCACTGGGGGTGGACAGAGGTGAGAAGAAACAGTGCTTGTACATCTTGCATTAGAAGACTGAGACAGCCTCACACTGCATGGCACTACTAATGCCAGACTTGAGCCTAGGGGAAGTCCCTGGTTTCTGGAGGAGGGAACTGGGGGAGCAATGCTCCCCTTCAGTTAGACCTGTTGTAAAAGGGCTGTAGTCCCTCTTAAAACTCATATGGGCACTTTACTACTTTACTTTTTTTTTTTTTTTTTTTTCCTGAGCAGCTATTCCTAAACCTCACTGCTTTTATGGACAGTACTGTTTTTGTTGTTGTTGTTTTGGTTTGTTTTTGTTTTTTGTTTTTGTTTTTTTTTATGGTCAGCACTGCTTTTGAATCTATGTTCTAAATTGCTGATTTGTTCCATTTGTTCTTAGGCCAGTGTTGTCTTTACATTTTCATGGCCTGGGAGAAATCACATCCTGTCTCAGGCTTTATTTTGCTTTTAATTGGAGTAAAGCAAGTTTCTGTCATTTTGGAGCCATGCACAGACTCTTGATCCCCATCCTAGCACTTGAAGCTGTGAAACATGCCAGGAAGGCACTGAGCTGAAGAGCCCTGCTAAAGTATTAGTGCAATGATACTGCTTACAGAAACGTTCAGTATTTCTTAGAGGACACTGTGAGATAAATCAAGAAAAAAAACTGGGCTGGGGTTATTCTGGGCCTTCCACAGGCCCAGGAAGGGTGGTAGCAGCAGTCCCTGTGCTGCAGCTGAAGACCAGAAGAGGATGTGTTTTGATCCAGTGTGCATGCTGGGAGCAGTGTGTAATTCTGGGAGGGACAGAGGGTGCTGTCCCCTATAACTGACAAAACAAAATGAGAACAGAGGAAAAAAAGCTGTTCTACCCTTTTTCTAGTCTGCTTCCTACAGTCTCTCGGACAGCTGGAATCCAGGAAAATCAGTGAGGAGGAAGCATGATGTTCTTCTCTGGCCCTCAGCTTTATGCTACGGACAGGACATTCCTGTCACACTGTGTGTATCACTACAAGATTTAGGCAGAATCAGTCCTTTCCTACACAGTTTTCCATGAAATAAAAAGGTTATTTTGCCGATTACATATCTGATGACTTCAGCAAAACTCGGATTTTCTCCTTGTCTTTATCTCTTGCCAGCAGCATTTTTTACATTTCCAAAATGTTCACTTTTGCCTGCTAAAAATGCATTCTTAAGTCTAGCTATATGCAGCCAGGTAGACTTAGGCTCAGTCACAAACCTCTCACTTCTAGAGAAGGAGCTGCACTGTGTTGATGTGTCTGAAACCCTTTTAATTATTGAACTCACACTAAGCCATCTGATTTCATGCATCAACCTCTGAAACTGGCACACTACAGAAATAAGGCCATTGCAAATGCAGTAAAATTATTTTTCCAAAGACTCAAGATAAATATTATAAATCCTGGATTTTTAAAGCCTTCCTCTGAATTGAAACTTAACCTTTAATTTCATAATTAAAAAAAAGACAATTGTGTGTGCTTAGTCTAAGGTATCTAACAATGTTTTTCTTATAAGTTGCCTAAAAGGAGAGTGTATCTGTGTTTTTGTTCTTTCGTTTAAAGACTGGGGAAAGAAGAACACAACATACATATGGGGAGATAAACCAGCAAGCTCTGCAGAGCCATTGCATATTTCCTGTTTGATCTATCTATCACTCAGTTGATTGCTTTTGGTAACGTCTTAATCCAGTGGCAGAAAGCACTGACAAAAGCCAGCAAACAGTGCAGAGACTGACAGCTGTCTGCTTGAAATGGTCCAAACTTTTTGTGTGCCACTTCAGCTCATCTCTCAAATCATTCTTCAAGAAGTGTCACAAACTTTGCCTGTGACAGGTAGAGTGTGCACAGACCATTGCCAGAGACCAAAGGCCAGGACTGTGAATCAGCTGGGTTCAGGATGGCAAGACTGGAAACTCAATTTCTGTTTCCTTACTGCTTGTTCTTACCCTTTCTGTGCACTTCCAGGTCCTTGTGAATGAGAGGGGAATGCTTTAATTATTTAGTAAATTGTGGGTTAAACAGTTACAATTGCAAAGCTGAATTCTTTCCTGCTGTGAAATATCACAGCTTTTTTTCTTTATTCTATCACTAGATATAGCTTTCAGTGGAGGTTAGATGTAATTGTTTTTTGATGTAACCATTTGGAAAACTGGAAAGATGGAGGAGTTAGGCTGACCTACATAATCATAGCATCTCATTATGCTTCCAAGATAAAAAATGGGTAATGCAGCTCTTCTGAAATGCAGCTGGAGAATATGTTCCCACGTTTGAGTCCATGATGTTCCAAGAAAGCACTCAGAAGTCCAGATAACTACTCAACAAGTCAAAGCAAGAACATATCTGTGTTTCAGGCATAGGCTGGCCTTGCTTGGATTCAAATACAACCTGAACTGGACTCCTGCCTGCAAGGATGGATGTTGGCAAAGCACTGCAGCCAGATGGAAACATAAATTTAAATCATTCCATCCTTTAAGAAGTAAATATGTTCATGTGAAAACTCTGCAAGGTAACAGAACCAAGCTTCCTTATAGCCCACAACTTCACATCGTGCAAGGAAGTGTATGCCTCAAGGCATCGGGCTGCTAAAGTGCATATTCCTGTGCTCAGAGTGCTGTGGACATTCTCAGGCTTTCAGAGCACTGTAGGCTGAGCCAACAGGGCTTGGTGCCATGCTCAGTATGAATCTCCATATTCAATGTAGAATTATTTCCCATGTACAGACTACTGAAGATTTTTACAGAGATGCCAGGACAAATCAAGTATCTAACAGTTTGAGTAACTATACTTTTTGATTCTTCTCCGTTAAGCCAGTAGCAGAGTGAAACATGAATGCAGGCTAGGTTGAAGTGTTTCAATCCCCACTGCACAATGGTAAAGGATTGTGGTCCAAGAATAGAAGCATTCCCAGGCTTTGTCCCAGAGCTGCTTAGTATTATTGAAGAGGTGGTGACACTATAGTTCTAATTTCCCACTAGTGTTAGCAGTGAGCAGCAAGACCCCAAAAAATGCATCAGAAAAGCAAACTAAAATGACTTGTTCCTAATAACTGGAACTAGAAGGCAGAGCATGGAAGGAAGATCTTTCCCAGCTGAAGGGAAGATCAGATTCATCATAAATTGCTTCTCAGTGCAAATTGCTTCTTCCTCAGCCACAAGAAGTTCTCAGCAGTAGAATTCAAGTCAGAATGTCAAGGTTTAGTCTCCAGTAGGGAACACATTAGGTACCATGATCTTTATATGATGTGGTGAGCTAATTACTTCTTGTGTTTTCATGCATCTGATAAAAAAGCAGCACATGTCGAATAGTGAACTCCAGTGAGGGTGGGAACTCTATTCCAGTGAATCTCACTGGCACTGAGGCTTTCCTGAAGGATGAAGAAACTGAGGCCAGCCCTCACACTGCCCTTGTAGCAGAATGAAAATAAACAAATCAACCTATTTGGAGGCTTGTAGCATTGCATACAGCATTGGAAACTGAGTACTGAGTCTCTGTGGCTTCACACTATTCCCAGTACTGGCCAGGATGTGACTAACACTGGTGGTTTCTGCTACAAGCTGTGAGCTCTCGAGGAACTTCTCATCTGTTAGGTGTAGGTACACAGCCTCACTGACGTGCACTCTCTTTTCTTTCTCCATCCTCAGATATCATGAAGCTACTGCATAGTGGGAGCTGTGGGGCACTTGGCAGCCTCCGTGCGGGGCAGTCATTGCTGGATATGAAGCACTACCCCAGCACAGCATCAGCACAGTGCTGCATGAAGACAATCTTTCCCAGAGACTGTGACCCTCTTTTTCAAATAGCACAGCAAAGCCATGGCCCAGTAAAATTACTTTCCTTTGATAGCAGACTCACAATTCATTTATAGATCTTCATCCTCTTCTGCTGAAATCACTAATATAATAAAAACCTGCTCACATGAACGTCGTGCACACAGTGGAACAGCTCTGAATTTCTCATTTCCTTTCTGCTCCTGCTATAATTAAAATAAAATGTTTGATCTTCTTTTGGATAATGTTAGGAACAGGTTTTCTGCAATGGTTTGATTAGATTCTTGAAAACATTTTATCCTACCATTGTACAGATGAAAAACTATCTGGGACAATCTTTCAAATTAACAGTAGTATTGTGCTCTATGTTTGCAGTGGAAAGTGCCTTTCTTATAGTTGAAAGCACCTGAAAAATATACGCAGAAAATGAAAACCATGTGCCGTCTGTCATCTGCTAAGCAGAGAAAGCCCTGCAAACCCTCTAGGCATGGATAATACTGTGCACAGAATGAAAAATCAAGTTTTGAGGTGAGAATGAAGAGCACATTATATTTTATTTATGCGTTCTCAGGCACTGAGTGATAACTACTAAGCTTAGGTTCATAAACATCACAGACACACAGGAAATAACATCTAGAACAACCCTATGTGGCTTCTGGCACTCTGTTTCCTCCAAGCCATTGCCTGTGATTGCCCTGCCATGTGGAGCAAGTTCATCTTCCAACCCTTCTGGCAGCCACAGCACTGTAGGGGACAGGCCACGGTGTGCAGGCACACACTGGCTCTGCTCAGCGCTAATGGTAAATACCAGGCTATGTTATTGGTTTGGTTCAAATATTTTGTTCTTACTGAAAGGTATACTTTTTTAAAAAGTGTACCTGTGCTGCAATGCAGAAGACTTGCACTTATTCTGTGTACTCTCTGTATCACCTGGGCTTGTCCTTCAGTAGATCTATGGCAGCAGACTCAGCTGCATCCAGGTAGGGGAACAAATCTCTTGCTCCCTGTGCCCAGCCTTGCAGCTTTTTTGTAACATGGCAGAATTTCTCCAGTTTTTCACTGTCTTCAAAAGGTTTTCTTGTTTTTGGGGTGCTTTTTCCAGGGAGCACTCACTCTCCACTTAGAAAACTTTTGTTCTTCACCTATGAGTGAACTTCAGTGGCCAAAACGAATCCATATGAAGTAGCTCATTGGAAGAACCATTCGTAACTGATTAGTGGGGCTGATGAAACAATTCATGCTGCTGGTGTAAAATGCTCATGCAGTCCAGTGCTCTCGCTCTTTAGTTAATGAAAACCAGTGGTTCCTTACAGATTGCAATTAATGACAAAGACTCAGACTAGGAAAGCTGTGTTGGAATCAGTCCTATGAAGTTCTGGACATGATATTTCAGATGGCCCTGTCTGGGGAGGATCAAATGAGGGAGAGTGGAAGGTCAGGCAATGATCTCCTCTCACTGGTAACCAATGATAGAACCCAAGGGAGCAGCATGGAGCTGCAACAGAAGAGGTTCAGGATGGTAATCAGGTAATGGTTCCTCACCAGTGGGCAGCAGGCATGACCCTGAGCTGCAGGAGTTCAAGGAACATTTGGATAGTACTCTCAGACATAAGGTTTGAATTTTGGGTGGTCCTGCATGGTGCTTCCTTCCCTTCCAACACAGGATATTCTATGATTCTATGCTTCATAGCAGCAAGGTCACACAAGTCCCACCTTCCCACCCCCCCGACACCCATGCTTCCATGCTGAGGAGCCAGCTTAGCCCTATGGTCCCAGGGCAGCTGCGCTCTGTATCTGCACCTCCCTCTGTCAGCAGATTATTTGCTCCTAAAGATGATGCCCGTCACTGGTTCATAGCTGATTTAAAAGGTGAGGCTGTTCCGACTCTGCTCCCTTCATGAAAACCTGAAATGTTAGCATGAGAGGAGCAGTGATGGCATAGCTACATCTGAGGATCAAAATTAAAGTTAAGGTTATAACACATGTGCTGGCGTGCAGATCCCAGCTGTTACAGACAGCTCTGTCATACCTCTCTCTGTGAACTTATTTTTGTTTTCTTTTGAAACTAGTACAGCTTCTGGACCTCACACTGACCTACTATTTCCCAGGAGGAGGTGGTTAAGAGCAACATTTATGCAATGGGAAGGAATCTTTTATTCTCTGATTTGTCATTTCTAGAACAAATTGAAATTAACAGTGAAAAGCCCCATCTTGTCTTGATAAGACATTTATAAAGACGGACAGATAACACATTACCCTATAACTATAGGGAAAAAAGTGAAGTTGCTTAATAAACTCTGATTTTTCTCAATTCTACTGCAGCACCCAAGCCAACAACCATTTTGTCTAATTGAAAACATTCTGTGCAATGAAAAGGCTTGTTTTCTGAAAGGGCTGGAATTTAGAATGTCCTAGAAACCATGTGCTTTTAAAGTGCCTCACATTTTCTTACTTAACTTTGTAGTGTGATCCTACCTAAACCTCCTTTCCACCTGCTGTTGATTAATTTGTGGCCTTTTTCTGAGGGTCCCTGTAAATCTGTAAACTGTGTTCCGAGATACAGCTCCTCACCTGTTAGGAGCTTACCATTGGAAGCTGCACAGCTTGCAGTTCTTGTTCTGTAGGGCCTGTTTGTCTGCACCATCAACACTTGCTCACAGCCCTGTACTTAGGAATACATGGGAACAGCATGGGAATGCAATACCTGCATCCCTCTCTCCAGGAGATTCTGGTAAATACATTCAGGGACAGGACCACAAGGCCTCTTTTCCACGGTCCATAAAAGGGCATCCTCTGCTCCCAAAGGCAGATCTGTTCAGCAGGTTGTTGGTAACTCATTTGGGAGAGCAACACTTCTTCCTCTGCATGCAGAGACTGGGAACAGAATATGGACTCAGAAGTCAAAGGGCTCCTGCCAAGGCCTTCCTGCTGGGCACAGCTGCACTGACCGCTGCCCCTGGAACTCCCAGCTCTCCTTTCCCTCTCATTTTCAGAGCATGCCTGAAGGTTCACTTCTGCCTCGTTCAATATCATTTAATGCAGAAGGTCATTTATTTAACACCATTCACAGTCTTAATAACCTGACTGTAGTAATAAAGACTGAACTGGCTGATCTTTGTATTAAATTTCCAGCATAGATTTTATGTTACTTTTATCACTTCCAGTCTTTAAAGTATCACAAGGGCTACTTTTTTCCCAGCTTGGAAAAATAAACATCTTTGGACATATCAGAAAACATCTGGATGTTTTCAGGTTGAAATGGAGAAAGAAAAACTGTTGTGAGATTTCCTTTGAGCAAATGCATCAAAATACGGTCATCTTCACTCTTAGCTTTTCCTGGAATACTGTCAGCGCCTTCCGGCTCAGCCTTCAGCATCTCCCACCACCTCTCCTTCCTTTCCCAGCTGCCTCCCTTGTGCTGGAGTTTCTCTTATCTCCAGAGCTGCTCCCTACCTCTGAGCACGTACTTCTCCCTCACAACTCCCCCAGCTGCTGGATCCTGGTGTGCTCGACAGATCATGACTCTTGTTGCCATTAGCAAACTACGTTGCTCTTCTGGCTTTTGTGGATGCTGTCCAAGTGATGTGACTAATACACGTGCATCTACAAAACTGCTGGGCTCATACAAAATCACCTCTGTACACTCTTTTCTGTGCTGGGTATTGATGTACTATCCACTTAGTCTGCAAAATGCCATCATTCTCCACTATTTCAACAGTGGCTATGAGTTTTACTCAGTTTTACTCAGTAGAAGGCTACAAAATTGTTTCACCTACCATGATGCGATTAATGATTTCTTTCTTTTTCTTTTGCAGTTATTCCATTTCACCACAGTTTCCCTCTTATTGATTCCTTGAACTGTTAGGACAGCATCAAACAGCTCAACAAACATCCTTCACATTTAGCTCAGTTTGCTGGGATTTTTTCAGGAAACCAATCCAAGTAGAAAAATGATCCCAGGTCTACGAAGTATAAAGAATTGCCTAAGGATGCCACATGAGAATCAAACCAAGATCCAATATTGCTGTGAATGTTTTTGTTTGCCGGGACCCTGGGATGCCTGGAAGTGAAGGGCACTGCTGTGGGAGGCGCTGTGCAAGAAACAGGCCAAATAAAACAGGCACCAAAAAAAAAAAAAAAAGCAAAGCCAAGTCGCACAGTAAGCCATTAGCAATCGGAATAGATATAACTGCTGGGGAAAGGGGTAACAACTCTCATTGTTTTGGCTGTCTGTGGAGAGTTCCTGCTTATCACACACTCACAATAAAAGACAAACCAGTACACAGGTCCCACATGGGGCAACAAAGTCCCTCATGGTGCTAGGTATGAACTTGTTAGACAAAATATCTGGCTCCTCATATTCCAGCCTGAAATCCAAGCACTTCTGTTTGCATTTGTGCAACTGCTATCAAGATGACATTGCAAAAGAAACTTTAAGGACGTAAGTGGGATAGAAAGGCAGCACTGCTGTGGAAATAAGCCTCGGAGTGACAATAAGAAATACCTTTCCTTACAAGTGGGCATGGCCAGACTCCTTGCAGCACAAACTTGATATCCAGAGTAGTAGTTATGACAGTTGGAAGCTGCAGTAGCCTATCTACACAGTGATAATAAAAGGGAAGAAATTAATTCTAATTGTATTTTGCATGCAATATTAGGAGCATCAGGTGAGGTGCAATGATAAGTATTTGAATAGTTCTGTCAGGTTGGTGCGGAGTGCCACTTACTCATTTGAGACCCAGAACAAAACAGAGCAGACGCTGGAGGCCAAGAACATCCCTATAGCTGTGATTATCAAGATATCATAGAATCATAGAAGGTTTGGGGTTGGAAAGGACCTTAATGATTACCTAGTTGCAACCCCCCGCTGCCATGTGCAGAGCTGCCAACAATTAGATCAGACTGCCTGGAGTGGCCTTGAATGCCTCCAAGGATGGGGATTCCACAGCTTCTCTAGGCAGCCTGTTCCAACCTCTCATCATCCTTTGAGTAAAAAATTTCCTCCTCATATTAAATCTAAATCTCCTATTTTTTAGTTTAAATCCATCCCCCTTTGTCCTATCACTATCAAACCATGCAAAAATCAGACCCCCTCCTGCTGGTAATCTCTCCTCAAGTACTGGAAGGCTGTAATGAGGTCTTCCTGGAGCCTTCTCTTCTCCAAGCTAAACAAGCCCAAATTCCTAGATCTTGCTTCATAGGAGAGCCCTCTGATCATCTTCATGACCCTCCTCTGGACTCAACAGTTATGCATCCTTCCTGTACTGGGATCCCCAGGCTTGGATGCAGTACTCCAGATGGGGCCTTACGAGGGCAAAGTAGATGAGGACAGTCCCTTCTGTCTCCCTGCTGCCACCCATCTTTTGATGGAGCCCAAATTGCTGTTGGCTTTTCAGGCTGCAAGCACACACTTCTGGTTCATGTCCAGCTTTTCATCTCTCAGGACCCCAAAGTCCTTCTCCATGGAGCTGTTCTCTATGAGTTCTTCTCTCAGTCTGTACTTCTATTTGGGATTGCCATGAACCAGGTGCAACACCTTGCACTTGGCCTTGTTAAACCGCATTGAATTCCCATGTTCTCACTTTTTGAGACTGTCTAGGTCCCTCTCGATGACATCTCTTCCTTCTATTGTGTCAACTGCATCACTCAACTTGGTGTCCCCAGCAAACTCGCTGAGGGTACACTCAATCCCACTGTCTGTGTCATTGATAAAGATGTTGAAGAGGACTGGTCCCAAGACAGACCTCTGGACACCACTCATGATTGACTTCCACCTGGACGTGGAGCCATTGACAACAATCTTCTGGCTGTGATCATCCAACCAATTATTTTCCACCAAGTATTCTAGCCTTTGTATTCATACTTCTCTAGAGATAAGGATGTGGTGCAATACCATGTCAAAGACCTTGCACAGTTCCAAGTAGATGACATAAATTGCCCTTCCTTTGTCCATTGGTGCCATGGATATTTTAGCTTCTAACCCTCCTCAGATTCTGAGATAAGCACTGAACAAGCTGCTGTTTGTCACAGAACTTTATATGCATTTATGCTCATCTGCTTTCAAAAATTACCGTAGGAATCAATAGTTCTTTTAATTTAGATCAATTATTCCTATGGATTTAATTCATGCTGTGCTCCTTCAATCATTTTAGTATGAAAATGAATTTAGTCTAGAAGATATTTAGACATTTCTTGTGCAGATAAGGTGCTCAGCTTTTCTAGAAGTCAAAAGAAATTCTTTGGGGGAATTCTTTACAGAGAGAGCGGTGAGGTGCTGGAACAGGCTGCCCAGTGAGGTTGTGGATGCCCCGTCCCTGGAGGTGTTCAAGGCCGGACTGGATGGGGCCCTGGGCAGCCTGGTCTAGCATTAAAAGGGGAGGTTGGTGGCCCTGTATGTGGCCGGGGGTTGAAGATTCATGATCCTTGAGGTCCCTTCCAACCCTGGCAATTCTGTGATTCTGTGAAATAAGATGAAATACAAGACCCAGGTTTACAAATTCCATCCATTATTAGTGGATGGAAATCCACTGATTTTCGCAAGAGCAAGCTTTCCTATATGACTGTAGCAATAAATGTATTCATTTCTTTATTAAGCTTTATTTCAAAACTAATCTAAGGACAAACTAACCAGGACATAATTTGTGCTATACTCAGGAATGAACTCATTATGTTGGTATTTTGTTCACCAGAATTTGTTTATTAAGTATTTGTAGTTTCTCAAAAATTATTTGTCCAGGGAATACAGCTGGGACTTAAGGATCATCTAGGAAATGGCAGAAAAAAGCAGTATTTTACATGCACCCCCACAAAAAAAAAAAAAAAAAAAAAAAAAAAAATAAGAATTTTAAAAAAAAAAAAAAAAAAAAAAAAAAAAAAAAAAAGAACATTTTTAAAAAAGACATTGCATTCTATGTTAAATAAGTATCTCCATACAGGAGTCTGCACTGATCCAACCCAGATAACATTGAAGCTGTTACGGCTTCTTAAAGCAATCAGAGGCACAGCTGAAGGTGGGGTTTGGTGTGACAGCCTAGGGCAATTGAATGGCAGGACAGTGTGACACTTCCCACGGGACAGAGAGGAGGTCTAGCAACTGATCTGGAAATATTGCTGTCAAAACAGATCTTTAAAGCAAAATAAGGAGTCCTCAGGTTAGCATAGGTGTTCTTACCACTGGGAACTGTTCAGGAGCTGTACAGCTTCCCTGGCTATTTGTCTGTGTTGTGCAATGCTTTCTTACAACAGATAAAATAGCATTGCTTAGCAGCTGCAGTTATCTCACCTAACAGATTTATTGCGCTTGAAAACTGACATCATTCAGATACACTCTGGAGAGAACATGCAGTTACTTAGAAATAAGTGTGAAATATTTAGGGTGAAGTAATTCTGGCACAAGGAACATTGCATCTCTATAATTTAGTCCATTCTCTGTAAAGCCTCTTTGTTTCACAAGCACTTTTAGGGTTTATTTGACTTGATTGCCAATAACGAATAAAGGCTGAAAATGCAAGAGTTTGATGCAGAAGGTGCTCACTGAAGAAGTACATTTGAATCACGCGAGCAGTGTGACAGACACTTCTAGCAAAGCATATCAGTGTAACAGCACTGAATTTGGGAAAGAATCCTGGGAAACTGTTATTAAGGACAAAGTTAAAGCACATATGAATGAAACTTTGTGTATTTATCAGTCATTGCTCTCCAGCTGCCTACATTCAAAATTAAAGTCATCAGATGTCCAGCTAGCTTTAAAGATTCTTAATTCTTTTTTTTTTTTCCTCCAGAGACTTAAAGTGAAAAAAGGTCTTTCAGCAATGGTCAGAATTAAATCAACCCACTGCTCATGAAATTTACCCAGTAGTTATTCTTTCATGTCTCATAATCACCTCACCATTGTCATTCTGAGAGCACTGGAACAACAAAAGCCTCATACATGCAGGGACCGTGGTGATGGGAGGTGAACTAGATCTTAGAACTGTAAAGATGTTATTTTTCAGAGTGGTGGAGATTCAGATGGCAAATACTTAACTTTCTAATATAAAATTCTTCTTGAAGCGGGTTTCTGTCATCCAGGTCTTTCTTTTTTGTGTGTGTATTCTGTTGAAATTTAATAGCATTACTGACATCTTTCACTTTCAATGAATATTGAATAATTCCAGAGATAGAGATTTGGAGGAGCTCAGCTAAAAATATTCTGCATTGTGAAACTGGAATGTTTAAGAAGGATGTGTAGATTTATAATGTCTTAACGGAGGGAGGAAATGATGATGGGTGTTTACATCTCGGTAAGGGCAGTTATCACTGAACTAATTGATGAAACAGAATGATTAATAATATTTATGATTATTGATGTCCCTCCAAGGAAGGGCTCAGAGTTGGAGTTCAGACTCCAAAATGGAATCATAGAATCATAGAATGGCTTGGGTTGGAAATGTTCCAACTCCCTGCTGTGGGCAGGATTGCCAACCACTAAATCATGCACCAGATCAGGCTGCCCAGGGCCCCATCCTGGCCTTGAATGCCTCCAGGTATGGGGCAACCACAGCTTTTCTGGGCAGCAATGCCATACCACCCTCTCAGGGAAAAACTTCCCCAACATCTAATCCAAATCTCCCCACTGATAGGCCAATATTCTGATGAGTCTTGGCTGAATCCCGCTAACTTACTGGCACCCCACTGTTTACCTGAAATATTAGGAGACTTAACAATGTCATCTGAGGTTATGACATCCTACATCAGAACTGTGGTTATCCTCAGTGGATCTCAACTTGGATTTATTTGCCATTGTTTAATAAATCATCTTGTAACTAACGAGGATTCTGAAAACAGCTAAAACTTTCCTGTACACTTTGAAGCTTTCAGCGCCAGTCAGATGAGCATGCACCATGCTATATGCCAACCAGCAGGAGCTTGGGGCATGCCAAGTCTCCAGTGGCACCACTCAGAGGATCCATTAAATACTTGGTTAGTGTTGGCTATGCCTGTAGCATCACTTCTCTAGAAATTATCTAAGTTGTCTTTGAAGTGTTCCCAAATTCTTTGGCAGGGGAAAGATGTCTGAGGATGTCTCAGGAAGGGAAACCTCCCAGGGGACACTTCCACAGGGCCCTTCAGCCAAAAGTATTTCTTGCTTGTTTGTCTTAAGGCTTTACGTGAACTTTCTGCAGTTTGAAGTGTTTTCTACCATTTCAGGTAGAACATCTTTTTCAGTGTTGATTTATCTGTTCAGTACAACAGTGAGATCTGGGATTAAATGCTACAGACAAGAAGGAGACTAAACTAACTCACAGATGTGCAGCCAACACCTCTGAGTAAATGCCATGCCCATGTGGCTCTCTCTGGATGAAATAGCACTGAACTGGAGAGTGTCATTTCTCTTCCCAGTCAGTCTCTGCCCTTTCTAACCTGATATTCTCCAATACTCTCCCTTGCTCTTAGCATTCTGCAGGTAGGCACTGGCTTTTCGCTATGCAGGCAGAATTTCTTCAGGCTAATTACAGGTGGAATTAGATAAAAGAGCAATTCTAGCCCAGCTTACTGACGTGCTTCCTTCCCTCTCCTTGTAACTCATCTCAAACAAGCATGTGAGAGTCTGAAGTTTAGGGGGAGCAAGGAGAAATCCTGTTACCTGTCTATCCTAATGTTATTTCTCAAGATAGTAAATGCAGCTACTCAGAAAATAGGCAGTTCATGAATCAAAAGCAAATGTTGCTCGCATCTGGGAAAAGGCTCAGACAGGAGTTCAGCTTCTATTCCAAATATTTAAGCCATTCAATTCAGAAGAGATCAAAATGATTTAGAAGGGTTCATTGCCTTATTAAACAGTTCCTTCTGTTACTAAGCCACCAAGTCATTCATTTCCTCATCAGTTCCTATATGAAAAATGGCAGTGAACTCAGAAAATTTGCTAAATGATGGATCAGTATTACTAATTCACTCAGGGCACTGTACAGGTTTTCAGCTGACTCATCCTGCTGGCTGGTCTTTAGCAGGTAGGGGTCTTTTCACAGCAGTACCATTAGCAGGTGTGAAAGGTCACATATACTTAGCTGTAATTTTTAAGCAGATGAGCTTTGTTGGGTACATTCATTGCAGTCTAATAGGGGTTTGTCCCAGTAATTGTTAGGTAGGCACAATTAGCCATCCACTATCTGGCATTAAGGGGGCATAAATATGACTTACGGTAAATTTTAATAAATATGAAATATTCATTTATTCAGAGCTAAATATCCCTCACATGAAAAAAAAAAAAAAAAAAAAAAAAAAGATTATTCCATTAGCTGTGTAAAAATAGCCCCAAAGTATCTGGGAGCTCTGAAGAGCTCTGGTACTGCTCCTTGGTATTTTTAACAAGCAGAAAGGGGAAGAGAAAAAACATTTCTACCTATATAATTTCAGTCTAATGCTTTTGAATCCCCTTATCAATCTGCTCTACCAGAAGGGGCCCACCAGATGTGGTCCTCAGTGGTGTGGCACGCATGGCTTCATGTAGGAAGCAGGCACACACACACACACACACACACACACACACACACACACACACATATGCTGGAGCACCTCTCCTGTGAAGAAATGCTGATGGAATTGAGATTGTTCAGACCAGAGAAAAGAGGTCTCCAGAGAGCCCTTATTACAGCCTTCCAGTACTTGAAGGGAGCTTATAAGCAGGAATGGGACTGAATTTTTACACAATAGCCAGTGATAGGACAAGGGGGAATGACTTTAAACTAAAAGAGGGAAAATTTAGATTAGATGTTAGGAAGAAATTCCTTATTCACAGGGTAGTGGAGCTCTGGAACAGCTTGCCTAGAGAAGGTGTGAGAAGAAAGAACTTGTGCTTTGTGGAAATACTTCAGCCTCAAAGGACGATCATCTCTGATTGCATTGAGCAATTAGATAAATCTGTTCTTCCAATAATTTTTCAGATAGGGTTCAATTTTGTATTTATAAAGCCTTCTTCATCAAGACTATTGATCATAATGTCCTGTTCTGCTTTCCAGTAATTAGTGAAATTGTATCTCATTTCATGGTGGGATATGTCATCTCCATGTGGCACTGGAACTAGAAAGAAATAATAATAGAAGGGATTATATCAGGAATAGGATGAGGTCTGCTGCACAGTGGAAATTCAAATTGTGTGGTTGTCCCACAGTGCCACATGATCGCCTGCCCGAGTGCAGCCTGGCATTATTCAGACCTGGTTTCCCATAACACACAAGGTGATCACTTTTTCTGTGCTCTCCTCTGCCAAACCACAGAGGAACAAAAGCCGCAACACAAGAGCTGAGCTTCACTGCATTGTGTCAGCAGGACCTGGGAAATCTGTCCGAAATATCTCAGAAAATGATTTTATTTCCCTTCTGAGCCATAAAAATGGTTTCTCAAAAATTTTAATGAAACAGAACGATTTCACACAAGGAAAAATTATATTTCAAAGACCACTCATTACGTCTTTTTGAGCCATAAAAGATTAAAGGAAAAAAGAAAATGAGTAGACCTCAGAACAGTTCAAAGGACTCTTTAGGCTCAGAAAAAAAAAACTTGTTGCGATACCGAAGAACATTTCCTGATTTAATTGGATTTCTTAGCTGATTTTCATATTTTACTAAGAATGTCCGGGCAGAGTTGTTAAGTAGTGCCTATCAGTAGTAAAATGAGGTAAAGAAAGGACTGAGTTAAAAGGGGATACGAGGATTTAGGGAAGCAAAGGAATGGAGAGCAAAGCCAGTATGCTTTTCTGAAAGATGCTGTCATCATATTCGGCTGTGGTAGGGCATGCTTGAAATTAAAACTGCTGAAGCAAATGGAAAAGTCAAATTAGCTAAGAAGGTTCTAATGACAAATCCTATGGTATGAAGCTAGTCTGTGCTCAACTGAAATTCCCAAGAATTTCACTAGAAGTATTGCCTGGAAAAAGACTGGAGGGTTAGGCATTTGGATTTGAAGAAAATGGTGGGATGCTTCTGGGTTAGTTTTATGGAACATCATAAAATAGTGGGCTATAAAACCAGAGGTATATAATAAAACCTAACTGCAAACACTCTATAAAACCAGTCTTTCTATTTTAACTGTGGGGGAAAATGTGACTTAGGAAATGAAGGAACAGTCTACATTTTGTGCAAATCCCTCTAACTGGCCAGTGTTTAATGTAGGAAACCGAATGGGAGACAATAGCTTCTTTCACACTTCAGCATATTAATAACCTTTAGTTTGGAAAAAGGAATGCTTGCTCCAAAGTTGTTGAGTTTACAGGAATAATCTATTACCCATACTTAGTTTTCTGGACTTTTTTTTATGAGGTCTGCTCCAAAAGTACTGCATCTTATCTCATTATGTTGGCCCACAATGTCAGAAACAGATGGTAGTGGTATGGTTAAGGTTGAATCTTCCCACCAATATTCTATTACATGTTGTTGCCATATGATAGATGGCAGCAGAGGGGCAGTTGGACAGAATGGCATCTGACATGGAAATGCATATGAAACAAATGTGTAGAATTGTATTCTTTCATGCAGAAAAAAATGGCACCCACTGACATTGCTGAACATTTATGGAGCCCAGACAGTGGATGTGGGAACAGTGAGGTGGTGGGTGGTGCATTCCAGCAGTGATGATAGCAACATGAAAGATTAGCCATGTTCTGGATGGTCACGCACAGCTGTCACATTATGAAACTAAGTGTGTCTCAATCGCCTCATCTGTGCAAATTGGCTAGTGGTTGCCTATGTTGAAGTGTTTTGTAGTTGAGAATTTGTTCGATGAAACATTATTATTGAGCTATTTGTGCCTGTTGTAGCTTCCATGAAAATAAGCAGGAGGCATTACTTCAGAGCAACTTACATATGATTAGAAAGAGGAATTCAAGTGAGCTCATTAAATGTATATATTACTCCGTATAACTTGTGTTCAATAGATCTATTTTTCAGTTGACAAACTTTTAAGGGGTATATAAAAGTTTTGCCTTGTGCAATACAAACTGCCAAGCACATTTGGCAAAATGGTTATGGCTATATCTGCAGCTTGTAAGTGGTGGCAGGATTTTATTTTTTGAAACACTTACGAGGTATGAGAATGGGTTCAAGATACATGAGGAGACTTCCACCTGTGTCTACCTGTGCCAAATATTGCTACAATACTTTCTCTTTCCTTTATGGCAGATACTGAAACTTAAGAGTTTAAGGAAAAGAATACAAATACTCAACATAGAGCATTAAAAAAATGTGTGTAAGGACATTGAGTATCAAATAAAATGGTATTAACATTAAAAATGGAAATAGAAAACACATGACAAAATAAAGTAAAACTATATCCATCCTGATTTGTGCAGATCATCTTTGTCTGGCCCATGCTGTGATTTTTTTGGATGTGACTCATCTCTCACACATGAGCACACCACCACCTAATGCCAAAAAATACAGTGTGTCAAATTAGTTATTGGTTTTAGCACTAATACAGTTATTCCTATGCTGAGCTGTCATTTGTTGAGTTTGCTTAGGGCATGGGCAGAGTGTGCCCAAAACAGTAAGCAAGGCAGAAAGCTGTGCCTTGAGGCAGAGAAGACACCAAAGGACTTGTACAGCAGTTATAACTGCTGTTACAACCGCTGGGATTCTTTTTTGTGTTACTTGAGACATTTGCTGTATTTGTGCTAGACTTCTCACTGATGCTTGGACAGTGCAGCTATTGGAGGATGATACAGCTCTCTTAAAGAAGAGGGCTTCTTGTTTATTTTGTTTCCAAAGGTCACTGGCTGAAAATACCTGAGGTAGAGGTGACACTGGCTAGGGGGAGGGGGCAAACAAAGCTTTGTATGTATTATTAGATCCTCTAGAAGACTGGAATCAAATTATTTGACTAGCTGAGTCTGCCAGTGGGAAGGCAGATATAGTTAATGCTGTTTGATGGTGAACGGACACCATGAATATCCAAAGTAGTGGCAGGTCTTCTCTGGGCAAGATGTTGCTATGCACATGTAGACATGAGGATTACATCAACGGGGATACAGCCCTTCCAGAATGAGGTCACATGGTGGTCAGCACTTCAGAGAGAACCCACTCCATGTCACTGCCCTATCTGGGATTTGATGACTTCCTAGTTCATATGGAGCATGGAGGGGCCTGTTTCACAGGATTTTCTAGGATTTCAGTCATCCAAGATGAAGTTTGCCTTCTATGGCCATATTTTCTTCTGTTTTAGGCAAATTAGTCAAGTCTTCTAAGATGTAACTTTTTTTTAACTTCATGAGAGCTATGTGTCTAGCTGGCCTGCAGGAAATGACTCCTTTCTGCTCTGCAAAGTGGTCATGAAAGAATCTCTCTCATTCATAGAGGAGTATAATAAGATTCAACAACCCTCATCTGGGAGACTGCGCCTTCAGGTTGTTGATAAGATTTCTTACCTTAGGTGCAGTGTCAAGCAAATGCAGCTTTATAGTTGTTTCAAAGTCATTTCAGGCCAGAAGCAGCCTCGGTGCATTTGTGCAGAGCTGTTTGGGCTAGTATTTGGTTGTAAGACATTCTTTGTACTGCTCCGTTATCCACTGAACCTCTGCCTAAAAATGGAAAACTCACTTGAAGATTAAGCATCACAAACTACTGCACTGAATTTACATCCTGAAAGGACTCCTAGGTTTTGTAGAACTTCAAATGATATAACATCGTTTTCGTCTGTATTTTTTCATGGTCTGCTCAGTCAAATACTCATACTGATTTTTCACCTGTAAGGATTCCAGGATTCCAGTATTTCTCCTTGATGTGATAAGTACAGATGAACAAGATATACATGAACTGTCTGACTAGGCTTGGCCACACAATTACAAAAGGAAAAACCTTTCTGTTGAGGAATATCAGTCTGACTGAGACTGTTTTGTGAGAACATGTTTCTGTCAACAGCATTAGAGGAGAAAAGAGGAAAGCATTTTTCTCACATTCATCATATTTTGTTTTGATTTGACTACTCTTATACTTCTTATACTTCTTTTGGTACAAACAATACATTTGAAATGTAATTAAATCTAACAAGAGTAGTTTTTCATTATAAGAAGTCTGATATTTCTACTTTTTTTTTTTTTTTTTTTTTTTCCTTTTGCTCCAGACCAACAATGGAGGAAAATATTTGAAATTCAAAAAAACTTCAAACTCTACAGAGGACAGAAATTCTGGTTTTGATAGACAGTGCCACTTATTAGGCCTACACTTCATATTTTCTGAGTGCATTGGTTGATTTCAGACTGAATTCTTGGAAGTTCTTAAGGGTGGCATTTGTAGGGTGGCACTCATAGAATGAATTCTGCCAGTCTGTGGTTTACTCTTAGGTTGATCACTGGCAAATGTCAGTGTACTCATTAACCTTCCGGCTCCTTTATTTGCATGACTGGAGCCACATGAACCCACATCTCTGGCCTTTCCCGCAATCTGCTACAAAGCCACCCGAAAAAGGCCTTCTGATTCAGCTCATACAAAAGGAAGTAGTGCAAGAACCATTACACAACATGTAAGGTATACATGTATTTTCCCATGTCAATCTCCACCCATTTAAGCCACTAGACCAAGTATTAGGTGTACCAAAAGACATCTTGTTAGACTCAGGTCAGTGTGGTAGACATTCGCCTTCCTTGTCTTCATCTTAACATTTACAACTTCCTCCTTTTTTTCAGCAGCCAATTAATTGAGTTCTCAGAAAGTGGCTGGGTTCCCTAGAGATTTCTGAGATAAAGATGGTAATGACTGGTATGGTAATGAACATCTAACTCTCTTTTGGGTTGAACTTTGAAAGATTATTGAGAAATATTTTCCACTGATATTTCATTTTGTTCCCCAAAAAATGTTTGTAAAAAATCAGGAAGTCGGTACCAGAAAATAAAGTCTTCCTTGTTGGATGACATCAAGGATGAATTAGGTGCTGTATCAACTCCATTAGCTGAAAGGACGGAGACCTTGACAGACACCACATCCTCACAAAAGTCTCATTTTATGACATGGCAATATATACATAAACGGAAAAAAAAAAAAGAAGTAAAAACTATATTAAAACAAAAGGCAAAAAACAGCCTGTTTATTGTGGTTGCATTTCCTGAAATATTTAAAGCTAATTGCATCATTAAGAATAGAAGAGCAATATTTCATTGGGTACTTTTTTCTGGATTGGGTTCTAATTGGATGATAGGTATACATGACTTTCAGCTTCAGTCTGCCGCAAACCACCACCCTTTCTTTGTACTTTGTGACCTCTTGCCACAGCATAGCGTTTATAACAAAGCTAACAGACCTCTCTTTGTGTTCTTCACTGGTCAGTCTACTTCTTCAGACCTTCTCTTTCAAGTATAAATATGTATCTACATGCATGAGCTGTTGAACTTTTGGTTGACCTTTAGTGCTTATGAAAAGTCCAAAAGATAACTCCCATGTCTTTTAAAATCTTCCTATTTCCTAGACAGCTTAGGATTGCTGGTTAGAAGCACTTGTAATTTCAGTTTTCTTCAAATGATGAGACCTATTCTGTATGACCTGGCACTGGAGATGAGTGCATTCCATGTCCTGCATCCAATAATGTTTGAGTGGAGAAGAACTTGGGCCAGGGTCTTACAGGAACTGGAAGTATCAAGTGAAAGGCCATGTATCTCAAGAATCTGAGCTATTCAGTATGTCAACACCATTTGAAGAGCCACGTGTGCGTCATGTTCTTGTTTGCAAGCTAATTAGATTACTTGTTTTGAAAGATGGATTAATGAATTAATCACAGGGTGCGGTGGATGTTTTTTTCTTAATGTTCTGAAACCAATTTAATATGAACACTTTTTTTTTTTTTTTTTTTTTCTGTGTATGATTCATCTCTGGACTGGGAAATACAGAAAGTGGAAATGTGAAAATGATAACCATGTTAGAAAATTGCAATGGTAACCACAGCCATCTTTGGCAGAGCAAATTTTCTTTCATGTTATCTGGAACTGTAGTTAGTACCAGCAACCATGGAGGGAGGGAATGATATGAGAGCTTTTTAGTCAATAAATCAGAGCCAAATGGAATAGGGTGTGGTTTTGATTGCTCAAAATGTCAGACAGGTTTCTGGTTTGCAAAACTGAGACCACAGGTGTTCATGTCTTGATATCTTCTCATACTGCAGCATTTAAGAAAATTTATATTTTGGATATATTTTTGTCTTTATTTAAATCAGTTATGTTTTGGAGAAAATTTTAGTAGCAGAAAATTCACCAACCTCAGTTCATTCACTCAAAGGCAAAAGAAACCAGCAGGGAGTAGGATCTGGTCCAAGACTCTGCTGGTCACCTAAGCAGCTACACTAAGTCAAGCATTTATATGTCCATGTATATTTTCACCTATTTTCCTGGTTTTCTATTTTCTAGTTCCAGGCAGTTGCCCATCAGTGGGTCAAATTGTGCATGTCTTTGGTCCTCTAAACCACTCAACTGAGTGTCGTGGGATCCTGCCAGCTGGCACACAAGTAGGAAAGGGTATGAATACTGGGCCACACCAACATGTGCAGTTATGAGCAGGACAATTGAATGAGCCACAAACAACCCAGTATTCAGAAAATGAAAGGTGTAGCCAGATTTTTGAAGCTACTTGCCTCAATAAATTGAGATAGAAATATATGTCTAGGGGCAAAGATAAGGTGCCCTAGATGCTTTTTCAAGTGTTTGGGAAATTCCCACTCTATCATTGGAGTTCGCTAGCTATGCACCAATAACCAAACACTTCTGTAAATGTGGTCTTTGTTTCTCAGTACTTTCTAGTTCCAATTTTTCCAACTTCAGTGTGGCCAGCACTCTGTGCAGATACTGAGTGTGCAGCTGCTTTCCTTGTGACCTTCATTTGGTTCTCCCTTATCACTAAAACCAAGGAAATGACAGCGTTACTGGTGAAGGGGACATTGTAGAGACTGAATATGTTCCATTAAGGTCTCTCTGAGACAAAACAGTTTCCAGAGTTGTTGAGTTGTTGGTTATGAAAATAACCTTTTTTTTTCCTGCAAATTGAATGACTGCTAAATGGAAACTTAATGACCAAAGCAAACAGAAAAATTGAGTCTTTTGGAGCATGGTTTGAAGTGGTCCAATGGTCTGAAAGAAAATATGAACAGGATTTAAAACAGCAAATGAATGCTAGTCACAATGCATTCTATTCCTGGGTATTGCAAGTATTTACTTTTGCATTATAACTTCTCTTCACATGTGCTTAGTTCAAATGCCATATAACAGGGGAAGAGCTGTCACAATCATTCAGCAATAGAGAAAGTATGGAATTTGTGCTTTGCTGTGCTTTATGGGCATTCGCTCCAGTGCTACTCAGACATTTAATCAGCTAGAAAACAAAATATTCTTTATTTTTAATGATTTGGGATCCAAAAAAAAAAGAGAAAAGTTGGAGAAAATTATTACCCTTAGGCTGCTGCTGACAACAGTGATGTTTGAAGGTCTATTAATAGTATGTGATCCACCTGAGAGGACAGACAACTGTTTCCATTTCCTATTTCTTTTTCTGTCTGTATATGAGCTGACGCATGATAGTGCTGTAACACTGCTGTGTGGCCAAAAAGGTCATCCTGTAGTGCTGAAAGATGTAAGTCCATCTTGGTCCTCAGGCTCTCTCTCTGCCCACAGTCATTTCCCTATCCCTGTCTGGAGCAATTATGCCAACGCTGTCCCTGCCCAGCTGGGATTTGCCACCCAGCTGTGCCCAGCACTGGCTCTAGCATCCTCCCCAAATCTAGCAAGGGCTGTGGCTCATGCTGGGAACAGGGATTTCCCCCAGCAGTGGTGATGGGAAGAACCCTGGGTGCCTAGACTCAGCTTGGTCCCTGGATTCCTGGCTGTGTCCTCAGAGAATTGATTTGCATTTCTGGTACGATGTTACTCTTCACTTAAGATAAATTCAAACTCCACATATCATCTGCTCCAACCCAGCTAATTCCCACAGAGCAAGATGCCAGGTGCTGCATTCCCTGGCTCTACAGGAGCACTGCAGCAGGAACTGCCATTGTACAGCAGGAGAAGCCCGCTGAGCCACTCCATTCACTCCCTCTTCCTTCCCAGATGAAGATTTCCCAGCAAAGGCACCAGCATCAGCACACAACACACCTCTAGACATCTCTTACGCCTGCAAGAGTTGTTTTATATTCTGCTCATTTACCTGTTACAAGTGTTGGAAACATGCTCTGCCTCTCTTTTGGAGCCCTCTGAGCTGCTTTCCATGGGCTTCTGCAATTTGCCATGGATAAAATCTCAATTTTGAATGCTGTTAGGTCCTTGCTATCACATTTAAAGGTACAATTCTGTCTGCTGGCAATAGAACCGTTAATGACAGGTGTCTGCTTGAAACTAAGGCAGTAAGAGTATGACAGTGCTCTGCCAGCTCCATTTCAATAGGTTTACAAAGATCTCCTTTGTTGTGTATCTGGAGATGAGAGCAGCTTACCATCAGCATAACCACAGAGTGCAGTCTGTAACCTTTTTCCCAGTCTCAGTTTAAAAGAGAAGATTCAAAATTGACAAACAAACAAACAAACAAAATAGGTTTTACTTCACCACTGCTTTTACATTTTCCAGGTGTTGCAACTTGAAATAGTTCTGTGGAAATTAGAATTTATTCTAATTCACACTGTACAGTTTTCTTTCATCACAGCTTAGACTAGTTAATAATAAAATGATGCAAAAATGCCATGAGATCAGTTAAGGAGCCCAGTTTAATTGCCAGTATGAAAGTGACATGTGGATTAGGTTTACAGTAGCACTTAATACATCAGAAGGAAGAACATCCAAGCTATCCAATGATTTTAAGTCTAAGAAAATTTTAAAATTCCTTCTTCAAGATAAATCAGTCTCACTTTACCTCATTATTGCTTTATATTTTGACAGAAGATGGTCTTGAAAATGATAATAAAGTCCAGTTCTTTCAAAGTTGCAAAGAACAACTCCTGATGAAACCTAGTCAAATCAATGCCTTTAATGCTAAGACAGATATTTTCCAATGTTTTTGTATGATATGCTTCAGAGCAGTTTCAATGCTTATCCTATGTAGAGACATACTGGAGTGTCTCATACTGTGCAATGAATTAGTGACTACTTTCCCAGAGGAGAGAGACCTACTGCTTCACCAGAACACACAGTCACTGATATTGAACATCCAACAGTAGTGTGGGCACTGAAATAAAAGTAGGGAACATTTTTGCTGGGATTTTTGCTCATGGCTTGCACCCAGGGATAAGAATTGATGAAGAACACAGGTAAGTGCCTCATGCTGGTCCCACATCACATCCTTATCTCTAAATAGGAGAGACATGACTTTGAAGGGTGGACTATTTGGTGGGTAAGGAATTGGTTGGATGGCCACAGCCAGAGAGTTATTTCCAACAGATCCACATCTAGGTCGAGGCTGATGATGTGTGGTGCACCAAGGGTCTGTACTGGTACTCTTTTACACCTTTATCAATGACATAGGCAATGGGATCAAGTGTATTCTCAGCAAGTTTGCAGATGACACCAAGCTGACTTGTGCAGCTGATAAAACTGCTGATAAATCTGATAAAAAGAAGGAAGGGATGCCATCCACAGGGACCTAGACATGCTTGAAAAGTGGGCCTATGTGAATTTAATGAGCTTCAGCAAGGCCAAGTGCAAGGTTTTGCACTTGGGTTAAGACGATCCCAGATATGTATACAGAATGGGAGAAGAACTCAAAGAGAGCAGCCCTGCCAAGAAGGACTTGGGGAAATTTAGGTCGGATGATAGGAAGAAATTCTTTACTCAGAGTGTGATGAGGCACTGGTACAGCTGCCCAGAGAGACTGTGGATTCCCGATCCCTGGCCGTGCTCAAGGACAGGTTGGATGGGGCCCTGGGCAGCCTGATTTTATGAGTGGTAACACTGCCTATAGTAAGGGGTTGGAACTGGATGATCTTTGAGGTCCCTTCAAACGCAAGCCATTCTGTGATTATGTGATTCTAAAGCAGTACACCTGCTGCTGCAGTCAGAGAACACTGCTCAGGATCAGACCACTGTCCTGAAGCTGAAGGAGGTTGTTGCAATGCTTGGACTCTCTTCAGGTCCTGTTGAAATCATGGGAGTGTCCCTGGCTGGCACAGTGGGAGCTGTGCAGACTCCTTGCAGCTCATGTCCCTGGGAGAGCAATAAATACCATTTGTCATCACTGTTTTTCTCATCTGACTTCTTCCTGCTTTTTGAGAGAAAAAACATGAGTAAATGTCTTGCTAGGAAAAAAAGAAAAAAAATCAAAAGTTCTTCTTAGTCTTGCTGCTTTCTTCTGGATGAAATTTTATATATTACTTTTTTTTTTTTAACACTGCTAAAAAAAAATGAAGATTTCTGCTTGTTGAAAACTACTACAATGATAAGAAGCTTTATAATGAGGTATATTTTTCACGCTTGCTCTCTTAACTATTTAAGTAGCTTTTATTAGTATAATTTATCCTCTTTATCTGGCTTCCCAGAGTCAGAGAAAAATATCCCATAGAGAATAGCACTCATAAGCATTTATAAGTTACTGTGAGTTTTAGTACTATGCTTTGTATTAAGCTTTAAAAAATCTAAATTGGGCACTGGCCTCATAGAAAAGCTGCTGTACTTCGCTTAGCAAGCAATATTTCACCACTCAGAAAACTCACCAAGCAAAAAAGTTGTAACTTTGCTGCCAGATCTGTGAGAGAACTTCACCCATAGTTAATGTAGTAAGGCCTTCATTAACAATTGAGCTTGAGAAAAAATAAGGGTTTATATTGCTGTATACTCACAAGCTTGATGACCACATCTTATGATCATACCAGTTGCCTAATATCACAGGCAACATACTTTCAGACTTCTTGCTTACTTGGATTTTTTAATATCACTGCTGTTCATTAGGCTTTATATATTATGATTAATATATCTCAGCAATTATTAAGTAATTTATTAGATTATAGATGTTACTATACAGGACCTTCATAAAAAATGAGGCTTGCTTCAATAGAAGCAAGTATCTCTGAGCTAATTACCAACAGTGATAGTTGTGCATAATAATACAAAGCTTTCTAGAAAGATAATGAGGTAGATTTTGCTTTCAGTAACACTAATGTAAATACTCAATAATTCTGGCACATCTGTGTTGTGGTTCTTGCATTTTTGCACAACCACAGCTGCAGTACATTTACATAGTGCAACAGATTTCTGGTCACTGCTTGGATAACAGAGAGCTGCCCTCAGCATATGGCTTACCTTAAGCTTAGGGATCAAATCTGTCACCTGTGATTGAGATGCAAGTTCACAGATTTTTATATATATTTTTTAATGTGGCCCATTGTGTTTAGTGAACAACTGTTTATTAAAACATTCCATATTTTACCTCCTCGGCTGAAAGATCAATAGAGGAATGGAGACATTTCTGGCAGTAGGAAATTCAACTCCAGTAACACAACACCAACTGACTGCCGTTTTGAACTTGATGTATGTAATTGTGAGAAAGTCATTTATTAGGGCTGTCACTGTTAAAATGAGACATACTGAAATTTAGCCTGCCATCATTCAGCCTATCAGTAAAAAAAAAAAACTATTTCCACATAGATCTTTTTTCTCTTTTTACGTTTAAAGTTCCACTGACATACAAAGACGAAGATACTCTCCTCCTCCTGGAATATTTTGCAAAGCCATTGCTTGAGTGTTGCCACAGACTAAGGATAAAGAATCAATGCAAATTTTCCTTTTTATGGAATTTTGATGCACTTCTTCACAAGATACCACTAAAAAAAGAACCAGAATTGTGTATTGCAAAGGAAAGTTAAAGATCAGCGATCATATTTGCAATGGCATTTAGTCAAATCAGCTTATTTCAGCAGCTGCTGTTAAGCAGCAGGTATGACTGTTCCATGTAAATCATTAGTCATGAGCTTCCGTGGAAGTCTACCTGCGCAAGACAAGATGAACCCAACTGATTATAATCACTGCTTCCCTCCTCTGCAGCAGAAATTTGCGCTGTGACACACTATAGCAGCTGCTGGACACTGGCTACTATAATAAAAGTTAATTTGCAGGATGGTGTGAGCAGCATTAATTTTCAACATGGCAAAATGCTAACAGTTGACCCAACCTTGGGCCATTGCTGTTTCATCAGCAAGCTGAAAAAGGAAGTAAATCATGAGTCATATAAAATGCTGTAGATAATAGGGAATTATTTAGGTTAGTCAAAGCACAGCAGGAGGCTGGAGGGATACCAGAGTAACTTAAGCACATCAAACAAGGCAGCACATTGGCAGCTGAAATTCTTAATAAAAAAAAAAAAAAGAGAGGAAAAAAAAAAAAAAAAGAAAGTTTAATGCATTTACCTGAAATGAAAGTATAATTTTTATTAGGTAGAATAGTAGAAGAGAGGCTGAAAGAAATTTCCACAGCCTTATCTTGTTCTATTAGGGAACCCGGCAAGAATAAAAAATGTTTTAGATTAAAATATTTGGTACTAGGTAGGTAGGAGATTCAAACCTAAGCCTCTGATATTTCATGCAGTAGCCTATAAACAGGCCTTTGGACTCTGAATGTTTCCTGCACGGAAAGAGCACAGGGAGATCTATACTGCAGAGGCAGTTAAACTGAATTACAACTTCAGTTGTAACAAGCTTCTCTTTCCAACTCAGTCTGCAAGCCATAACAAATGCAGCTGGGGCCTCCCAAACTATAGTAAAGGGCATTCTAAGGGACACTCTGAGCTGCCTGTGCCACAGGCATTCAGAAAATTCACAATCTGAGGAAAGGGATGGGGGCAATGTCCATTGGATACTGTGTTTCATCTTGCCTAGGGAGATGTAATCACTCCCTGGGCCAGCGCAGCCCCAGCTTCAATTGCAAGCACGGGGATGAGAGAAAAATCAGAATGAAAAAAATCTTGGTTAGTTTTCCTACCGCATTCCTTCACTGAAATGGGGATAAAGCAGGCACCTGAAACCTTCTAGCTGGAACAAAAAGGAATTTCACATGTCAGCCCACCATCCATACAAATGCTAATCGGGCAGCATAGCATCAGACAGGACAGCCAGAAGCAGTCATCTGAGCCAAGAACCCCTTCCACAGCAGCTCCTAAATGGAGTCAACTGAGCCATAAAAACTGCCACAAATGAATGATATCAATGCAGTTTGATGGCTTTCTTCACACGAAGACTTCAGCATAAGGAAATAATTTAAGAGACAACTAAACTCTACTAGTCATAATTATTAGATAATAGGTTCCATAACACATATTGGTGCATGCAAGTCATTCAGGATAATTAACAGAATAATGTGAAAGAAAACAAGCTGTTCTTCAAAAAAAAATTTATTACTATTACATATCAATCCACATTACAAAACATTGTGGGTGAAATGAACTGAAATTCAGACATGGCTCAAACACAAAACATAAAAGTGCAATAATATTGCCACAGGCATAATCTAACATAAGAAATACAACAGTGCCTCAGATTACATGAGGTTTGCAGAAGCTTCTGGATTTTTTTAGCACATCCCACAGACATCACTATCAAGACACTCAACAGGTGTGTTCAGAGTGTTTAATTTTAAAAAAAGAAAAATGCTGATTTATGTCACAAGAAGATCTGGAGCATGACTTTGTCATGATGTTTGAAATTTCAATTGAGTAACATCTACATTTTCCTTTTAATACTCAGGCAGGTTACTCATTGTATTTGTTGGAGTATTTGGCAAAATATCCCTAATTCCAATTCCCTTTCGTGGGTTGAACCATTTATGTTTATATTTCTTATTACAAAGGCTGAAAGGTTTTGACTATCAGTGTGACTGTAAGGGTAAAGACAGTGTCAAAATATGAAATGGCAGGGCTACAAACCTCTGAACACACTTCTGAAAGGTTCCCTCTCTTTAGCAAGCAGAAGATGTACAAAAAAGAAAAAATTCCATTTCAGAGACTTTGCTTTGTATTCTCCTTAGTGTAACTAAGACAACTTTTTTCAAATCTTAACTGATTCTAACAGCTGAAATATTCTCCCAAGGCAGTAATAATATTCCCCCATAAAAACATGGAAATCTAAAATATCTGGCCAAGTATTACTGTGAATACAACAGAGTAGAAGAACCATAATTAGGTTCATTCTGCTTCTATTAAACACAGTCCTTTATAAAAAGTAAGTTGGAAAACAAGCAGTTCTGAAAGACAGAACTATATGTCAATGTATAAATCTGTAGAAACTATAATACAAAAAAAAGTCAAAATGTTTCAAACACTGAAGGGCACATTAGATTTAAGACTTTGGGTTACGTGTCTGAGGCTTTTTGATCAGTTTTCTTATTTTTCTGCGGAGTAGATTTCTTGGCTTGTTGATGGTTGGTTTCTGACTCCCTGCTAAGAAAGTAAAGGAAGTAGTCAGCAAAGCAGAATGACAAAGTTATTATTACTCTTCACTGTTTGGACTTCTTTTTATTATTTATTATGCTGTTAAACCAGTTGAACCCAATAATAACAGCCATGTCAGAAACTGTAAAATGAGTTCTGGACACTCTATTCTCACACACAGTAAGGTTTCTAGTGCATCCACTGTTCTCTGTTTTTGCTGTTTGTTCTTTTCCTGAGAAAGAATGCAAGCCTATTCTAGCTGCCCTACGGGAACACCAGAATGGAAGTACACCCTACACTACTTGCAAAAGAAAAAAGAAAACTATTGCTTCATTTCTTTGATCAACAAAAGGGCAAAGTCTAATTATAACCAGTGCCTGTGGGAGATGGAAAAAAGGTAAAATTATCAGAACACACTTTCCACACAGACGCTGCAGAATGCTCCAAGGAAGCAGTCAGGGTTATTTCCAAAAGAGCTTACAAAAGCCACACGAAAAATGCGAGTATAGTCCTGAAAGCCAGTACTTGACAATGCCAACTGAAAAATCATTGCCACCGCATTGCCTGTTTATCTGCACACTGAGCTCTGCATCCAGTTCCCTGTTCATTTGCTTTGAATGTTTTCTATTCTAGTCTTTTAAAATGAAATTATTCAGGTACCTTGTCATTTCAAGAGCTACAGATCAAATTAAACAGCAGTTGGTTATATACATATGAGAAGTTAACCAATTACAACTTCAGACTCCAAAAGGTTACAAAAAGATACTAGGGAGGGGAACTTCGGAAGGGGAGAAGAGTAGATTAAGTTACCTTAAAGATTTACTTAATGTTGCTGTACACTCCCAAGCTATAGAAATGTATATGTACATTAATTAACACTAATTATGCCTTAACTATGAGCCTCAGTTGACCACACCTTACTGAATTTTGAAATGCCAAGTTATAACCAATCCTTTGAGTTTTCCTATCTATTGCACTAATAACAAGACAACTTTTCTTCATGCCTTTCTTCCCTGTGAAGAGGGAGTAGAGGAGAGCCCTCAGAGTGGATGTAGCTGAGGGTATGCAGGGGCAGAAGGCAAAATGCTGAACAGGTGATTTCCTTCCTCCTCTCTTTTTGCATGGTTAGGCTGGAGCCTGTCCCTACCACTTCCAGAGAGTAATAGATGCAAATTAGGTAATCACAGGCACCTCTGATAGACTTAGCACACCATTAGTATCTCCCTTACAATGCCAGAACGGCAGAGACACAGTCAGAGTGGTACGCCACAGAAATAGTACTGCCATGAGTAACTGGCAGGCAATATTTTTACTTCCAGAGTCAGTACTCACAGCTCTTCAACTACCAGCTTCAACAGCCATGGACTTCAAGCCCAGAACTGGATAATCCTCTACTGACTTAAGCCTTCCACACACTTAAATACAGCTGTACTTGGGCACTATGAATGTTTCATGTTTAAAACAGAGATGGGCTTTGATGTTTTTTTTTTTGTTGTTGTTGTTGTTTTGGTTTTTTGTTTTTTTGGGTTTTTTTTTTTGCTGTTGTTTTCAAAGGCGAAGTATATGTTAGACCCAGCCCTAATTTTTCCCCCTTAGTGTATATATATATATATATATTTAAGTTTTGTGCTGTGTCTGCTTCCTGACTGTTCTGGGGATTTATATTTTTACATTAATTATGCTTCTCTCTCTCTCATAGATTTACATATCAAATCAATCAGAGTATTAGATTTGCAATAGTGGGTATGAACATATTACTGCAGCTAACAGCACAAGTTTTGAATTACAAGCACAAAAAGCTGGTTTGAATAAAATCATTAAGAAAAAAAACCTAACCCTTCCCCTCATGGCCTCAAATTCAACACAAGTGATGAGGAAGAAATCTTGGCAATGGGAACGGAAAATGGGAACAGGTAGAGAATCGAGAGAATGTTAGCTGCTAAAAATGCTAAAGAAAAAAATAAATTGATTTCACAACTTGCTTTAATCCCACTTTTAAGTATCTTGAAGAAAGTAAAACCTTAATCAGTGTTTAGAACAATTTAAATACTGATTCCTTGTGGGCCCTACTAAATTGAAGTCTTTTTGCATGCCTTTCTCCACATTGGTGGTATAACCACCACACATTACTCTTTTCTTGTATGAACAATTTAGTATTGCATCTCAGTTTTCCCTTTCTTTGAGAATACTGAGTTCAAACCATAAAAAGCATACATTTATAAAAAAAAGTGAGTAAAAGAACACACCGAACACCTAGTAACTGGTATATGGATTGGTTTATCTGCTTTTGACTGACAAAATACCAAGGAATCTTACCTTTTCTACAGACGTTGTAGCAATCTACTTCAGTAACAAAGTTGTTGGCATTTCCACCACAGCCAGTGTACTTGAACTCCTTGCATGATTTACTCATAGCGTCATAGTAATAACGGGGCACAGAAGAGGAGCACAATCCTTCATCTTTTGGGCTATAGCATAATAAGGGGCCAGCTTGAAAAAGAAAAAGAAGACAATTTATATAATCTGTATGTCTAGCATATTAAAACTCTGCAATCAGTTTGGTTGCTAAACACCTAATGCTCCCATTGAACTGACATGAGTGCTACCAATGATTTCAGAGAGTTACTGCATCCTATTCCTATGAGTTATACATTGGAGAAAGCAGCAGGCAGTCCCAGAAAACAAGCTGAGTAGTCCACAGGTGAAATTCATCCGCTTTTCCCAAATACAGTGCTGTATTTGGAAGAACAGAAATGTTCATGGAAGATAGAGCACAGTCTGATTCCATGTTTACAGGAACACAATAGCGATTCCAGTGGAATTACCTCTGTAGGTGAGAAAGGTACTATTTACTCTGTCCTTGCTACAGTTTTGCTAGTAAATCCTACCCACTTGCTGCAAGAAATAGAAAACCTCACCATATTTCTTACTAGAATGTTTAACAAAATCTTACTTCTGTTGCTACAGACTTTTTACTAACAGAAATTAAAAAATAATTTTCTGCTTGATTAAGGAAAAGGTGACAATCTCTTATCAACCAAAAATAACTATCTCACCAAGCACTAATAAAGCACAGGCTTTGTGTTTTACCACAACACTATTTTAGTATCTCTCTGTTCTTCAAAGGCACTGTCCTGCAACAGGTATTAACCAGATGGTGTTTATGAAAACACCCATCTACAGTCACATCTTCATAATTACCCTCTCTCCTCTTAAAAGTTGGTACGGAGAGGCAGGGAAGAGCCACAGCAAATGAAGTCTTCCATCGATACTTGAATTAGGTGGTGTGGAGTTTTCAGCACTCCCAACAGCATCCCTCAGGCTTGAATTCGTAAAGGGACCTCTGCATATATCAGGACATCGCCTTCCTGACCATGACAGCCACACAGCTTACACATCTGCCCCAGCACAGATCTCCCACCTCACTGCCCTTCAGCTTACAGGTGCACAGTTCCCTAGTAGGCAAGAGGCTGGCTGGGTGTAGCTGTGCTCATATTTGAAGTCACTATATCAGAGTAATAGAGTGCTCTTGGTAAAAGGCAGGTGAGAGCAGCCACACACAACAACCTGAAGACAATAATAAGCATTTGTGCTACAGAAGTCTTAAAAAACACCACTGTGCAGGTATCTAGACCAAAATACCAAATAAAGTATCATCTTCGTGTCGCTTTCAAACCATCTAGTTTATTAAGGATTTGGAACAACCGTTACTTTTCTCTGGCAGACAGTGATCCACACAGGACTGCAGGTCCTTGAAGTTGTTGCCGTTCCCATAGCAGCCCCCGTAGACGAACTCCTCACATCTCATTGAACTCAAGTTGAAGGCATATCTCCTTATGTGTCCTCGGCAGGGCCCTGTGTCAGCCTCCATCCGGCAGAGTTTAGGCACCTCTGCAACAAAAACAGTTCCACAGTCAGTAAAACCACCCCTACATGCCCTCATCCCAACAGCACAGCACTGCATCTTCAGTAAAACCAACCCTTCGTGCCCCTGTCCCAACAGCACAGCACTGCACACTGACTGTGGTTGTGCCGGTTGTAGCAAGACCCAGCTTGTCCCAGCACCTGCACTCCACAGTAACATGGGATAAGCTTTACAGGAGGAATCCGATGCATTAATTACACGCTTGTTACAACACGAAGAACATGAGGAAGGCAGTACATCCCGTGCACTCCAATCTGACACAGCTCCCTGCATACAGGCCAGTGCAGCTCCCCAAGCACAACGCCCCCCACACCCGGGGGCTCTCGGTGCTCCAGACTCACTCTTGATGGTCCAGCAGCTCTTCTCGCAGTCGTCATAGCTGAGGAAGTTGTTGGCGTTGCCGTGGCAGCCGCCGTAGCTGAACTCCTGGCAGCTCTGCGTGTACCTGTCGTAGTACCAGCGCGGCACCAGGGCGCGGCACGGCCCGTCGTCGGGGGGCAGCAGGCAGGCGCGCTGCTTCTCTGCGGAGACACAAGGCCGGGGCTGAGGGCACCCTCGCGGCGGCGGCCCCGGCCCCGAGCGCCGCCCGCGCCCCGCGCCCCGCTCCTACCTGTGAGGCCGCGCGGCGCCAGGGCGGCACAGGCCAGCGGCAGCAGCAGCGCGGGCAGCGGGAGGCGGCGGCCGGCGGCCATGTCGCGGCGGCGACTGCGGGCGGGAAGTAAGGGAGGGACGGCTGGCAGCAAGGTCCCGCGAGCGGTCAGCGCTGCCCGGCCCGACGGCAGCGCTTTATATGCGCCGACACGGCTTCCCCGTGCCGCCTCCCTCCTTGCGCATGTGGTGGGAGGGGAAGGGGTGATTCACGGGGCAGCAGGTCGGCGGCGGGGCGCGGCGGGGCGAGCGCCTGCGTGAGCCCCGGGGACGGGGGGGAGCTCTGCCGGGGCTCCGCGGCCGCGTTACGGGACGGCGCCCGAAGAGGGTTTCCTGTTAATGACAGAGCCGGGATGCGTACGGCGGAGCCCGAGACGGGCGCGGGGCGGCAGCAGCCGGCGGGGCTCCGCCACACCGCCCTGCAGCCGGCCGCCTTCGGCTGCCCCGGCACCAGGGGCACCAGGGAACGAGCCGGCGTCGGGGGCCCGGAAGCGCTGAAGGGATGAAATCTCGGGATGGATCTCAGGAGGCATCGCGACTTGGTTTATCCTGAAGATAACCCCAGCAGGCGTGCAGGCCCCGAGGGAAACTGTGTTCCACGTACCGTGCATGATTGCTGCCTGCTTCTGACAGGATTTTGCTTTCTATAAAGGCAAGAATGAGGAGCAAACTCAACCCCCCCCTCCCAAAACCTAGATGGCTTCTCTTGTTTTTCTTCAAAACTGTCCCAGTTGCTCAAGAATAAGAAGCTGCTTTAGTTAAAACACAGAAACATACAAAAAAAAACACACAAAACTACACCGACACCCGAACAGAATCCTGGTTCAATGTGAGGCATCGCCATGGGGCACATCTGCTGTATTTCAGGATCTTATTGCTATGGCCATTAATAGCATGCCCTTGTTTTGGGGTAAACTTATTAAGCACGATGATTGTAATAAAGCTTCAGTTCCTCCAGTAGGAAAACAAAACAAAACGAAAAAACAAAAGAACAGAATTTTTATTTCCAGAAGAAAAAGAACAACAACAACAACAAAAAGGGCATTTTTCTCTCTGGTGATTTTTATACAATCAGACTGATGTCCTTTAGCTTTCATTGGATTTTGTTGGAATTGCACAGGAAGCCATTGAAATGCCACTTCAAACAATAGCAGCAAAATGAGTGCTGTCACGCTAATACCATTTTCCATTTCCTCTGTGCATACACACATATAAAATAAAGTTTGGATTAAACCTGTCTATCCATCAACCCTGCAGCACAGTGTGGCATTTACTCAGCTGCTTCTCTGCTGTAACAGCAACAAAGTTCAGTTAGATTAGGTAGGTATTTGTAAAAACATACGAACCTGAGGAGTAACTAACAGTGAGTGGTGAGAGCCTTCATTAGCTACAGTCAGCAGAAGTAGCCATATCTGCAGGTGACTGCTGCGGGTTTTCCATTGCTGGGCTCTGATGCCCTGCTCCCACCGGCAGCCCCCCAGCTCTGGCCCCCCTGTGCCCCACCATTCTCTATACCACTCCATGCTCTCGGCAAGTGCTGTGCTGCCCAGCCAGCAGCTCATTGGCACTGCTCTGAGCAGCACTGTGGCCAGCAGGGGCGTGGGGATGGCAGCAAAGGTTGTAGGGATTAGGAACTGCACGTGGATAACAGCCAACGGGATGGAAGGAAAGAGGAGCTGATTTTAGTGAACTGAAATAAATCTGATGTAAACCCTGTGAACACTTATTGGAGCAGTGGCAGAGGAGGGAGGTGTAAATCATGACATCCTGCTGTACTGCTTACATCCGGTGGGTGGGAGAGGGGCAGGTAGCGTTCTTGTGGCTATAGCCAGAGAAGGAGGAAGGGGGATGACTGCCTACAGGGGCATTTCAGGTTCTGAAAACCAAATGAGTTCACACATGCCCACTCAAAAGGCTGCATCTAGGCCTGCAACTTTGCTTGGTGTGAAGGGCTGTGGTTGTGCTGATTCCGTATCTGCTAGCGTCATACAAAAGCGGCTGCCAAGAGCAGAGAGGGCACAAACAGGGTGAAAGGATACTTGTCGCAGAGAGCAAGTCCTCTGCTCAGGGTCTGGACCTCAGCAGTATATGCAAGCACAGGGGGCTTTCTTAAGTCCTTCTTGTGCTTTCCGAACCCACCGCTCAAGTGTACCCCATCCCCAGCACCCAGCATAGCTGCAGGACCCTGGGTGTTCCGTGCAGCGCTGTGGCATGCAGAGCTCTGTGTCCCACTGACAGCCTGACCTGACAGCTGTTCCTTCTCCTCTCTGCCTTTCAGTCTGATCTGCCTGTAGTTTTAACACAGAGTTTTGGGGGAATGAGCCCAAGAAAAACACCTGCTGCGATCAGCTCACCTCTTTCAGCACGCCAGCAGCACACGACCACGCAGCGCTGAGGTACAGGAGGAGCAGAAGGAAAGGCGCTGGGCAGCCCCGGGCCGCCTCTGCCCCACGGGGCGTGGAGGGGAGCGGGTGCCGGCAGCCCGCCGGGTGCGGGGCGCTGAGGCCCCGCAGCGTGAACGTCCCGAGCGCGGAGCCGGGCGGGCCGTAATCCGATTAGAGGGGATTAGTTCGGAGTTTAAAGGCCGGGCGGCGCGGGGCAGGGTGCCCGCCGCGGTGGGGAGGAAGCGGTCGCCGCGGAGCAGCCCGGCGGCACCGGGTGAGTGAGGCCGGGGGCGGGCCGGGGGCGGCCGCCCCGCCGCCCCACCGCCCCACCGCCCTACCGGGGGCTCCGGGCCCGACGGCCTCGCTGCCCAGCGGTAACCCTTTGTCCTCCCTCCCTTCTCCCCTCCCTCTCTCCGCGCTCTGGCAGCGCGCACCATGCCGGCGATCAACATCGA
>JAPSGF010000005.1:18087991-18134125 GCA_035772895.1 Perdix hodgsoniae
GGGATGGCAAGGGATGGGATGGCAAGGGATGGGATGGCAAGGGATGGGATGAAATGAAATAGAACAGAACCAGGTGAGATGGGATAGGATAAGGCAAGATGAGACAAGCTGCATGTGTGAGAAGTCTGTCTCTAAACTGTGATGTGCTCAAGTTCATCTGTGAGCAGGGTGTGCATTCTGAGATGGGTGTGATGGAGTGTGAGGTGCTGCCCCTGATTTGCCTGTAAATGAAGGCTGAGCTCCTGGCTGGTGCTGCACTATAGTTTTTTAAAAGCAGCGCACACTGGGTGTCCTAACGTTAGATCATTTATGTGACTTTGGAGCTGTACTGTAAAGAATTTGATAGAAGCTTTTAAAAAACGACTTGAAAAATCTTACACTTTTATGGATAATTACCCTTTTTCCAAATTTCTCCTCTTTCCCTGTTTAATGTGGAGAAAGGATATTGGGGCTACTTCAGACAGTTCTTCAGGTTCTTGAGTTGGTTTTTTTTTAGTTTTGTTTGTTTGTTTTGTTTTGGAATTAGCTTTCCAGGGTTAAAGCAGGATGTTGCAAAGGCCATTTAATTAATCAAGTTCCCTATGTCTAAAGTTAGGCCTCTTATCCTTAAACTTTTGCGGTGGAGTGTTCATTTTCTTTGTTATACAAAGAAACCTGGTGCTTGACCAACTTCCTTATAAGTTAGTTTCATTCATCTAAATTCCTGGACATTCTTCAAAGCAGGAATGAGCTGGCAGGGAAAGGATCAGTAAAAGAGTTGAAAATGAATGCTCTTCTGTCACTTGGGTGAATAATACAGGATTGTTTTACTTGTATTACAGTAACAGGCCTGCATGTCTGCAGAGTCACCTGCCTTGCTCTGTCCTCTAGACCTGGACTGTCCGCTACTCCTAGAATTTACAAAATGCTTATGTAACTCTTATTTCAGTTTCTGTCTGATCATAAAGAAAAAATAATCTTCACCAGTTTACATCAGATCCGGTCTAATGTTGTTTACTCCAAAGCTTCTATCAATCAGTGTTTATTTTGGCCTAAGTTAAAACTGACCTGTGAATTCAAGTCAAAAGTAAATGTTATGGCAGAAAATGACCACTGAGTATCTGAAATCCATTTTAAATGTAACGATTATTTAATTTGGGGCACTTTTTTCACTAGGCTAACCCAGATGCAGCTGCCAGTGAAATCAGAGAAGCAAACAGCGTAATTCCATTAGTGAGAGCTGTTATATTTTTGTCTCCATTCCTTTTATTTTTTAATCTGTTAAATTAATATATTTTAAATGATCTGTACTTCTCCAATTGTTCTGAGCAGGATGAGGAAGAGACTCCTGTAATTCCAGGAGCTGTTTTTAGCAAGGGCATTGAAATAACCTTGTGAGTGGTTTCCTTTGCTACTTTATAGGTTACCACCCTTCCTCTTGAAAATTGAAAAACATAACTTTTCTTTACCTTGTTAACAATGTTACAGTGTACTGGTATCCCACAGTTTGATGCAGTAATTAAATTATAGACTTGAAGGAAAAGAGGGTTTAAGCTACTTTATGTGCATGCATAACTATACATATATATATATATATGATATGTGCTTTAGCATGTCCCTATTTGTATACCTCAGGCAATAGTAGTAAGAAGCTTTGGGAAATACATTTGAAAAGGATTGGCATATATTTTGATGGAATTTCATCTGATATAAAAAAGATTTGATTTTACACACGGTGATGGCTTGGACTGATTACACAGTGTTACATCTCTGTAGAATAAGGGGGATTCCTGTAAAAATGGACTCCACAAAAGAACACCGCTATTTGTTTGCCACTCCTGGCTTGTGTGTCTGGCTCCAGTTATTAACACTGTCACAAACTTCTGTTCATTAATATATATGTATTCATGGAGAAATTAGAGCCTCTTTGTATTAGAGCATAAAAGAGCTGGATTAAATACTACTTTTCACTATAAATATCCATTATAATTGTTGTAAGCTCTCTGTCAAAATAATACAGCCATTTTGGATAGTCTGCAGATTATTACTGAAATGTAACTACTGTTACTGCTGGAGCACTGTGGTTGGAGTTGTTGGCTGTTGGTGCTACAAATAAATAACTTAAAATACTTTCTTACTAAATTGAAAGAGAAAATGAAAAAGGAAAGACACGGCAGAAGTTGCAAAAGACGTGACTTGGATCTCTAAAACAGTATTTGTCATGCATCTGAGGTAGAAGTTTGAGAAGGGAGACAGTTAAAAAACATGACACTAGTAAACCTCAGTTTTTGTACAGTTCTATGTAAGGCAAACAAAATTCCCAGATTCTGGGATATTTGCAGTAGTCTTTGTCATCTTGTGTCCAACAGAAATATTTTATAACATTTTGAAGCCAGATCCCTTTCTGGTGTAGACAAACAGAGAAATATCTTTTCCTTCTGCATAGAATTTTGGGCAGTAATTTAACAGAGAGAAAGTGTTCACAGTTGATTTTGTTGTTATCTGCACAGCTGGGATATACTGCTGTAATAAGAAATACCACCTAAGACATTCAGTAGTACTGTATCATTGTCACACCTGATTGGAGTAGGCAGTGCAGCTATGAACTTCTGACAATTTAGATCGTATCTTAATAAGCAGTTTGTGACTGAGCAAACACCTGTGATTTACATAGGTTGTGCCATGACCGTTCAGGAAATGTAGCTTTCTTTAAATCATTTTAGGTCCTGTTAGTGTAAAAATGTGTGAGTAAATCTTTACTTCTGCCCTACAGGCACACTGATGAACATGGCAGCTCCCAGTTAGGTGTCATTGTACTCTGAAAGCTGTTCTGTTAACTTGCCTTGTTCTGGACTTTTTTTTTTTTTTTTTTTTCCTCCTTATTAAGCCTTAAAGGGAGCAAGAAAGCCTATGTCAGGTTTGATAGATGAGCACTGATGGATTGCTGCAAGGAGACTTCTGAGATTCTTGGTGTACTACCTAAAATTATTTTCTGTCCTACAGCCAGGCTTGTGTGCCTAGTCAACAACCGTTGTATTATCAGCATGGTTTAGGAACAGAAGGTCCCAGGTCACTAGCCCTGATAACACCATCAGAGTTGTGTCTTTCCTTAAGTGGGTTTCAGTGGTTAGTTTATAGCTTGTCATAAAAAAATTAGAGCCTTGGTTTGTCTGTAGCAGTAAGGCCGGCCAAGCTTAGCTTATCTGCAGTCTGCCATTTTATGTGCTTTAGCCTTCAAAATATGCCATGCTAACTTGAGACAGGGAAAACTAGTATGGGTGTCATGCTACACTGTTTGTGAATCAAGCTGCTCCTCAGGCAGACCTGAGAGGGTCACAAATATTGCAGTTAGAAATTTGCAGTGGGATAAGCAGAAGGATTTGTGTCATAATTTTCAAAGACAGAAGTGGAGAGTAGGAACATCTGCTTTACTCTGGAGAAGAAACCAGCCCTTTCCCAGGGGAAGCTGATAAAATTCTGTTGATCACCTCATCCAAAGAGAAATGTGGAACATTTTATTTCAACTTAGCTTTATCCCAGCCACAAAGAAAACGAAAAAATGGAAAATAGATGGCACAAGAGCATGCTGAATAAAAATGTTTCCCTTGATGCTGGAGCAATGTGGTAAGTAGATTCTGTGTAAGCTTCTTGTGGTTGAGATGACAGTCCAAATCTTTAGTTGCTGATTCGGCATTCAGGTCTAGCAGTCCTTCAGTGAGGTCAGCTATTTGGATCTGTGAGGATACCCCAGGCTTACTAGGCACTCAGCTGATATGGAGATGAGCACAGTTTAAGTGCCAGGACATACATAAAATGGCCTAAGTTGTGAGTCTCTGGTGGGTTTCCATCATTTGCCTTTACTGTTTGGCATGTACAAAGCCATACTTTTAGTAGCTCCAGAGAATTATTTATCCTCTTTCAGTGACACAAGATAAAGAAAAAGTGAAGGCACCACTGAGGTTAAAGCCAGTTCCTAGGACTGAATATTTTCCATTTCATCTGAAGGATTCAGTCAAATGTGGGCCACAATGTCTGAACATGGCCCCCTGGTGCTCTGCAGAGTCCTACAGGAAGTTCTACAGGAGATGCTTGTTGCCACTTGTTGACTGTTAAAAAAGCATCGTGTACATCTGGAAGGTCTGCTAATTGAAATCTCTTGAAGAAGGATGTCTGTCAGCCTGGACAAACCAGCCCAGGCACCACTTCATACCATGTTCCTCAAAACAGCCAATATCTCCAACAGTATCCAGATTTCAGGCTGCGCTTCAACCTAGTAACAGCATGAAATGCTGTGCCCTGTCATGGGTAACAGTGTGTGGGTGGCAAAGATGGGCAAAATCCAGGGACATTTGCCTTTCACATTGGATCCCATCATTTTACTTCATGATGTCCTAATGACTTGCAATGGAAAGGTGGCCAGGAATGGCCACAGTGAGATAAATTGCTTTGTTCATGCAGGGATATAATCCAGAACCAAATATGAATAATCGCAGTTCCTAAGAATGTAATTTGTGGTCACTGTGGCCAAGTCTGAAGTTAGTAAAGTTGTTGGGAGGTGGAAAAGGGAGTTTTTTTTAATCTATTTTTTGGCCATAATGATACCATGTGTGCACAAAATGTCCTACTGGCTAACAGAGGGAAAGAAAACAAGTCTTGTGCATTAGCAGCTTTGTAAGTCACAGGGATGGCACATTTTTTGAATGAATAGCTAGATAGATCAAAGTTCTGATATTTTAATATTATTCCCAAATCTTTTAGTGTTTCCTGACCCATTCTACTTCTACTAAATGCTGTTTTTTTTTGCCAAAGTTAGGAGATTCAGGGGAGACTGACATGTGCAGAGGCAATGGGGGAATACTGTCAGTAATGAGGAAAAAGTCTTATTTTCTGCCCCAGTATAAATTGTATTTTTAATATATCTCTCATTGGATAGTATCATTGATTATATTTCTGTGTTTGTGGTATATATACCCATGAATACTATGGAACCATAAGCATAATTGTATTTTCTATATCCCTGAGAGAATAGTTCACAGTTTTTGCAAAAATGTCATGGTAAAAGGAACAGAATTTCTTGTCTAAGAAGGACATGGAGCCCAACATGGCTTAAGCCCTGTTGTGTTGAGTATCAAGGGTGAGAAATGCTCATTTGATAGCATATTGTTTTGCCCATTGTGTGGTTGAATGCAGGACACAACAGATGCCATCAATGAGACGGAGGAATAAATAAATACAGTTTGTGGTCAAAGGAAAGAAATTGAGAAATTCCCTGGAACCAAACATAAACACTTGAATGATTGCCCTATCCTGGGGGGGCTTTGCAAACATAGTCCTTTCCTGCTTTTGCTGGAGAAATGGTTTTGGCATGGTACTTGCAATTTTTGGAGTCCAGAGTGAGAAGTAATTTTGGGACCCTCCCATTTTCAGCCATGTTCCTAGATAGGGCTGTTGAAGGACTGGCTGGGAGTGAGCAGGGACTACAAAAGCTCCCAAGTGTGCAAGGGGTTTGTCTGTGTGTGAGTCCCTTTGGGCAGGGAGGAGAATGCCAGGAAGGAGAAAGGTCAGCTGGGATCACGTGCCTCCCCAGTCAGAGCTGGTATTTCAGCCTCTTGTTTCTCAGGAAAGGTTAAGCTGGGCTCAGCTCCCACATCCTGCCACGGACCTTTTGTTTTCTTCATAGGATGATGATACATGCCAGAGTGACAAAAGCCACTTTCTGCTCCACACAGGCAGAGGGACAGCACGTGCTTCTGCCCAGCCCTGCACTCCGTATAGGACTTGTAGGTTTTTAAGTTTTAGGCAAGCAGTGACAAAAGCTTTGTGGTTGATTCAGATATATATTTTTTTCCTCCAAAGTAAAAATTGTAGCCAGATGTATGGGACTGAAGGATTTGCAGTATTTAAATTTCTGAAGCAATAATCAGCTCTGCTTTATGTATTATGTATATGGCAGAGAAGTGTGCCTCTGACAGGAAAGAAACACTATGATTTAAACAGAAGCATGTCCAGTTGTGGCCAAATGTATAAAGCAGAAGAAATGGCATTATACTTATAATGTGCATGCTTTTTGACTGAAAGGAAAATAGATGAAAACAGGTATCTTTTGTTATATCTTGAGATGCTGCCAAATCTTACTTCATTGGTTTTTTCCCCCTGTGCTTTTTTTTTTTCTTTTTTTTTTTTCCCCTTAAGGAAAAGGAAAATTTAATTTAGTAACAATTTGTTCTTGTGTTTGCTGATCTCGCAGTCTTTGGTACTCAGTGCTGTAGCACACTGCATGAGTTCTTTGTTGCCTGTGGCACAGCATAATTGAAGGTACAAAAAGGAATTGCGGCATTATAATTAATCAATTTTAAACACATCTTCCCATTTAGAACATTTATTTTTGAGCACTCAGGGAATTTTTCCATTTTTACCTTCTATAAACCTAATGAGTATTGGTTTTAAATCCACTGTCAGCTTCTCTGGAAGCTCAGCTCTGGTCACAACTATGTCTAAAGGCAGTGGAGAAAGGTGAGCCAGGTCTGTTCACTCTCACGGTGCAGTAATGGACAAAAAAATAGAAGTAGTACCCTAACATCTTGAGGTGCTAGCAATGGTGTGTTATCTGCCTCCTTTCAACCACCTTCACAGCACTAAACTGGATTGGCATTTTCTCCTGAAATTTTAACATACTGTCTATTGGGAGAGGGGAAAAGAGGAAAGCTGAATGATCTCAAGTCTTCATGTTTTATATCTAAATTTGCCCACATGCACAGGAGGGGGTATATATAGCATACCTGATGAACGTGGTTGATGTGCCACTATTTATTCTATCAATCACTTGGTGCATTTGCAAGCAAAATAAATGATAATCAGTGCAGGCCACAGACAGTACAGTGAGCTGAAGTGTGAACCCTAGAGCCTGTGCTCAGCAAGGGGCTTAAATGTGGGCCTAACTTTATCTTTGTGTGATTTTATCCAGCTTTCTTTTTTCTCTTTTTGCTCACCTGGCTGGGCTGCATCAAAAGAAGGGTGGCCAGTAGGTCGAGGGAGGTGCTCCTGCCCCTCTGCGCTGCTCTGCGAGGCCTCACCTGGAGTACTGCATCCAGATGTGGAGTCCTCAGTACAGGAGAGATGTGGACCTGTTAGAGCGCATCCAGAGAAGGGCCACAAAAACGATCCAAGGAGTGGAACACTTCAAGTGTCCCTTCCAGCTCTGATTCTCTAATCACGTTCTTCAGGTGTTGTGCAGAGTGGTTGGTTCTGCACATGAAGTGTGTGGAGAGCTGTAGAGACTAAAATGGGCTGAAGGGCCAGGATGACATGTTGTCGTCCTTTAGACATTCCCAGGTCTCGATGTTTTCAAGGGCAAAGTTTTGGAGGCATCCTGCTTGGTACACGAATGTTTCAAAGTTCCTAAATGAAGTACAAAGTTTGTGAACCTTTATGTGACTGTTTAAACCACACCCTCTAGATGTATTACTAGTAGGTGTAAAGTTTGAAGTTAAATGGATACTTAGTTACTGTGATTTTTTTTTTTCCTGCTGTTTCCCCCATACTCTGTGCTACGCTTATGTCACTATTTAATATCCTGATGACATATAAGTATTGAGATTTTAAAAGGAACTGCTTTCTAAATTATAATTTTAAAACTTGTTGGTTTGGGGCTTTTAAAATGAATCACAATGCTTTAAAAAACTGATGTCAGAATTACTTTATTTTTGTTCTATATTTTAATTATTAAGATATTCTGATTTTAGGACTTTTTTGCCTGCTAACTGTTTTTCACAGGGTCATGAAATGGATGTCTATGCATAGATTGAACTTCTTCAGTTCAAACTTGTATTATGGTGGAAAATATTCTCTCAGTTTGTTCCTGGCAGTCTGATGGCTGCTCAGAGCAAAGTTTCCAAACTGTGTACTTATGTAGGACAAACTCTTCTGCAGGTTCACATGTTACAATGTACCTTTTGCTGCCAAATGTGAATACAGAGTAAATTCTGTAGATTGAATTTGAATGCCAAATCTCCAGTGCTGTGAACAGGAGAGAATCTTGCCTTCCTCATGCAAGGAGAGGGAAGTATTAGAGCAACCTCTGGGATATGTCCCATGTTGATAGGACCCTTGTGTAGTGGTGAGTTGTTTTTACGTATGTTTCCTAGGTGAGGCCTGAGACACACCAATAAAAACATCTATGTTTTAAAAAATAAGAGAAGTAACCAATAGCTTTGGTTTGCTAGCACCTTTACAGCAATTAGTATTAAACGAAACAATACTCAGATAAAGGGCATGCAAAACTGCTTGAAAATCTTTGGTGAATCACTCTGTACTGCTTGTGTATCCTGAAAGAAAAAGCAGAGGGTTGCAGCCTTGCTGTCAAGATCACTTTAGAATGCTGGATTTTGTTTGCTGGAAGAAAGCTCACTAGGTAACTTGGTGCCATAAACAGGCAAGGTTTAAAATCAGGGAATCATTTCTGTGGCTGTGCATTTAAGTCATCTTTGTGTGATGGGGGTTATTTGTAACTCTTGTGGTCTGTGATGTTCTATGCTCATGATCTCATCAGAGCCAAGCCATGGCCTCTTCCTTCTGGGTGCCAACCACTGCAGACCTGGGCTCATCACTGATGTGCTTGTCAGGGCCAAGCTGAGTTGGATGAGATAGCCCCCAACAGCTTGTGGCTCCTGCTGCATTCAGGAAGAAGGCTAACAGGATATTCAGATGGAAAGCATCTTCTGGTGCTGCTGGTGCATCCCATGGTGATTTCTATGGGCTTGTTTTGATAGCACATATTGGCAGGGCAATGGATTTGGCCACCTTGAGTCTTTCGGTTCTTAGCCTTGGGAAAACATTTCCTGTCCTCATCACCAGTGCCTGCACTGTGCAATGTTGTGTGCACTCATTGCAGCCAGAGGTTATGAATTCAATTACAAGGAGAGATGTTGTACTATGAGCTGTTCATTATTCTCTTTAATTATGGCTGGTGTCAAAGGCAAAGGGCTCTATGGTCTGTTACCTCCTTTCTTTCAAGTCAGCGTTTTGCTAATTGTCATGATATAATCAAGTAAGAAATGTTGTTAGTGGTCTATTGCTTATTTACTTGTTCCTTATATTAAAGATTTAAAGATTTAATCATGATCTCAGCTTGATTTAAAAGCAAAAAATACTCCTCTTACCCTGGTATGATATGGCATCTCTAAATCACAGAATTGCAGGGGTTGGAAGTGACCTCTGGAGAACGTCTAGTCCTGCCCTCTGCTAAAGCAATTTCACAACAGTAGTTGCACAGGAAAGTGTCCACATGGGTCTGGAATATCTCCAGAAAAGGAGACTCCACAACCTTTCTGAGCAGCCTGTTCCAGTGCTCTGTCACCCTCAAAGTAAATAAGGTTTTCCTCATGTTTGTATCGAATTTTGTATGTTTCTGTTTGTGCCCTTGTTCTGTGGCTGGGCACCACTGAAAAGACCATTGCCATTTTGGACCCTGCTCCCAACTCCTTCAATTTAAAGCCCACCTCAGTAGGTTGACTGGCCTGCTGCCAAAGATTGTGCTGTCTCTTCTGGACAGATGAATCTCATTCCTCCCTAATGTTATAATGTCTTCATAGAAAGTCCCATTGTCATAAAAACCAAACTCAAAATCCATATTATTTTCTAAGTACGAAGGTGTGGTTTTTGTCAGACATTTTCTCTTGCTTGTCTAGTAAGTCAGTCTAATCTCAACTTAGGTGTAACTCACAGGACACTTCAGTAAAAGTTTCTGTCTTTTTGTAGGCATGCATATTAATGTATTTTTCATTTTTTTGTTGTTGTTTTTTGTAAGACTCAAGGTCATACGTTATCCTACTTATTGTATGCTGAAATATTGTACTACCACTGTACAGTATTGTAGGAGACAGATATGAGATATTGTGTGTTGAAGTGCTATTTTTGATTTGAATTGTTTGCTGAAAGGTAAACTTGATGGTGAATAATGGAAACAAATCTTTAGTGGTTGTAACGAATATCTGTAGACACTCTCAGTACCCAAAATGATTTAATTACAGTTACCACTAGGAATAGGATATTTGTTTTAGATAACAGTAAGAATTAAATGGCAATCTTTAATGCTTCTGCTGGTACAGTGTCAACAGAAAATACTGAGCACCATGCAGAGGAAAATCCCCCTGTGTGTGGTTTTGTTTCTTACTCATTTAAATAGTACAGTAACTTCCAGGGGAAAATAAGAAAAACATGCAACTGTCCGGCAACATTCTGGGGAGATATTTCTCATTCTCTCTTCTAGATGGAGATTAAAATAATCCATAACAACAACAACATAAAAAAAAAACTGTATTTCAGTCTTTCTCCTCCCCATACTCCCCCACTCAATTTCCCCTTTCCTGAGCAAAAAGTTACCGGTTCTGTTTTCACAACACTTTGTAAAGACTACTTGAAATATAAAACGCTTTTATTTTTCTTACTACCATTCAACATGAAATGAGTTTGTTGTCTTGATCAGTTTCTGACTGGACATGTGCACACTGTGGTTTTTAAAAATAATTCATGGGTGATACCAACCATGACAGTCTGATTCACTGAGATGTAGACTGAGCCAAGTCTGTTTCCAGAGTGGAGTCCTTTAGTTTTATGTCTTTATGGCTGTTGAAGCAGCCTGAAAAACCTCTGTTCCTGTTCACAAGCCTTAACCATGTCCTCACTGTCAGGACAAGAGCAGAATTCTGCTGTGGCTTACTTTATCAGTAGACAGAAAAAATACAGGGCTCCCAAATAGGCATTAGATCCCAAATACCTGCTGAGAGGTGTTTTAGTTCTTACTGTAGCCACTATCCTAGTGACGTATGTCTGAATGTTACCAGCTACGATTTCCACATTTTTTTCATGATAAAGCCTATAAAAATAAACAGAACTGCTTCTTGGCTACTGCTAAAAGCTTTTTTTTTCTGTGTAATTACCATATGTGGCAGGTATCCCTTATGATTTAGCTCAAGGTGCCTGCAGCACTTAGCGTTTGCTTCTGAAAGCTGTGTGCACTATGAAAATGTAAGTTAATTCAAAATTAATTACTTACCATATAAATTGATTGAAGCTTGATGTAATTCTCTGGGAGCACACATTACATTCTGGCAAAAGCCAAAGGAAGGGGCATATGAAACATACAGCATACTTGATCTGCTTCCAGATACATCTGTATTTAGCACTGTTTAAAGCGCAAGTTCTGTACGTGTGCAAATTCCTTTGGTAACTTATGATTTGGTCCTTTGAAAATGTCTCTTTCTGTCAGCTTTTGCATGAAAAGGTGATAATATCCGACGATCAGTATTAAAGCATCAGCTGGTTGACCAGCACCACAGTCCTCCAGCATGTTTGTATGTGGTAGCAAGATGAGAGGGGTTCTTCCAGGTGATCTCTCACATTGATGCTGACTGTTGTCTGATTGCCCCACAACTTCTTCCTCCCCTTTGATTCTGTGCAAATTATCTAAAGCCTTATTTTCATGAATAATACTTCTGAAGGAATTACTTTTCTCGTCTGAAAGTAGGTTAATTTGTTTAGAGTCTTATTTATGATTGTGAATCGTAAACACGGTTTAAAGTGGATGGTCCAGGAGAATAGAAATAACTGGATATTGATATCTGGACTGTGATGTTCATTTTCTCTTGACAGTGGAAACACAAACTCTAGTGCAGTTTGTGCAGCAAGGCTGTCCCTGTTTTTTTTTGTTGTGTCATGCCAGGTAGATCTTGCTTTACTAGATGTGACAAACTTCACCTGCTAATATTTAAACTTTGGCTCTGTCAAGCAGCTTGAGCTCTGCTCAAAGGCGCAGAAGGGAGCAGGTTATAATATGCAGGGATTATGTAAAGAACTTCTTGAATGCCTTCGTCATTCTTCTGACTTTGTTGAACTTCAAAGGTAGTTTCTTGTGTGAAACACTTGGCTCGGTACAAGCCATAACAAATACAGAATTGTGTTAGTATGTTCACATCAAACTTTTGCCAAGATCTGTCAAAACACCGGGTTAATCCTTCTGTATAGGCTTCATAATTGCTTTCAGGCACTTCCCTGGGTGTTTTCAGATCAGCATTACCACATGTTACAAAAAGTACAATCCAGAAGGTGCTTCATGTCCTGTTACTAAGCATGAAAGGTCCACATACTGCTGTCTAAGCATCGTGGACATGGCAATACAGATAGTTAAACGTAGGCTGTCCTGGTGAGTATTTTGTTAGTGTTGGTCATGAGGCCACTGTCAGGTAGTATAAGAGAAGGAGAGAGAGATGGTAATTACTGAGTGAGTTTAACATTGAGCTTATATATTTCTCAGAATTTAGTAGAATAGAAAAAGTAATTTTGTGTAGCCAACAGTGAAGTATCTGTATTTCTGTGGCCAACAGGGAAGCAGAAAGCAGCCGTATATGGTCTGAAATTCTCTGAAGAATGTGCAATAAATAGACAGCTGAGAAGAACACTCTACGGGGTCTCATGAGCATGGCACTTCAAGAGGAAAAGAGATCTATTTCCAGCTTTAGGAACAGTTAGCACTACGGGACTTGTTTTTTTAGCGTGGAGAAAAGACTAAGAGAAATTCTTAAAATAATAAATTCTCTCTTTGTAAAACAGTGTAACAGTAAAATTGTGGTCATGAACTAGGGCCATAAGATTGAGAAATGGTACTTGTTTTGGTGTGGTTTGGTGGCTTTTTTGCTTTACAATTGGATGCTCTTGTGTGTGCTGACCCAGTTGCACGAGGCACTTGGAGGCCCAGCAGAAGTGTGTACCAGCCCTCAGCTTGGCTTGTGGAGGAAGAAAGGGGTGGACACCATATCATAGACACCATTTGAAAGCTATTTGAAACCATCTGCCTCATGAAATGTCAGTGGGCTTAGGGAGCAACACCACAGTGCAGGGGACTGAGGCATGGTGCTGGCTCTGTTGAGCAGTTCCTCAGAACTCAGCTGCAGAACTGCAGATTGCCCATCTGCTCCCTTTTCATGGCCATGAAAATCTGAGGCTTTGTAGGATGTGCATTTAGGTAAAGAGAAGGGAGCTGAAGCCCCTTGTATCTGCTTGTCTTGTGTGCTGTGTGTGTTCATTATGAACCAGCCATCCTTGACTGTGTCCCTTTTAGGACAGCCCAGATTTATTTTCCTTTTGCTTTCTAGAAATGGTACCCAAAGAGATAATAAATGATAATGAGGAATTGTCATTTTCCTGGGTTTAAACCAGTCCTGATGAATTCCTGTTGCATTAGTTGCAATTGTTAAAAGAATTATTTATATTTACCCCATTGCAGTTGTCGTAGTAGTTGTGAGTGGGTGCTTTCAAAATTTCCCGTGTATTTCTTTTCCTTTTTTAATTATTTAGACAAAAATAGTCAATGTTGTATTAGTAAGAATGTCTCTGTCAATAACTTTAAATTTATTTTTCAAATCTAGATCATCGACAAGGAGATTAACCCCTTTGTGGACAAATGGGAAGAAGAAGGACAGTTCCCAGCACATAAAGTGTTTAAAACCCTGGGCCAAGCTGGATTCCTTGGTGTGGATAAGCCAACAGGTAGGAGAGTGTGCAGCTCCTGATTATTGATGCAAACAATGAACCATACCATTTCAAATAGCTTTTGCCCCAGATTAAAACCTGGTTCTGAATTCAGTGTGAAGATAACTTTTATTCCCGAGTCATAGGCATGCTGCCTACCAACTGTGCAGATACAGAAACTGATGGTGTTTCTAAGTGATCAAGTTGATATTCTCCTAAATCTAAATGTTAAAAAAGTTAGTGATTGTCATTTTAAAGCCAGTGAAATAAATGTCACTTCAATTCTCAATGTACAGGTCATCTAGTGACTTTTCTTTCTTCTGGATCTGGGCACCATTAAGGAAATCACTGTTTGAATGCATTGAAAGCACTGTAAGATTTGGCCTATTATATGTATTAAACCTGAAACCTCTGCAGCAATATAATGCATTATGTGTCATCATTTGGAGGGGATGCTTATGCGGACTTTGGGCCACTGTATTCTAGACTGTCCTTGAAATGCACTATTCCAGCCAGAAGCATGTACAGAACAAATCAAAGTTCGTATTTGTTTTCTTGTATTTGTGAGAAAAAGTCTAGAAGCCCAGAGGTGTAGGAGGTATTTCAACTCTTCAGCTAAAATGCATGTTCCAAGTTTTTTTCATTTGCATTCAATGTAATAGATACTTCTTTTTAAGTACTACTGTTATGTATTCCTGTCAGAATTCTGTTTTTTTTTTTTTCTCCCATTTCTTATTTGTGGTTTAAAAGTGTAAGACAAAAGCAAGTTTGCATAGGCAAACATTAAGCAATCTTATCAAATTCAAAGCAACCTGAAGTGACAATGTTTGAACAGTTAACTGCAAATAATCATCTGTATAGAGCAGCTCACACAACCTTAGCTATGCCACACCACATCATTATGCTGCTAACGGACAGGGTTTGAACTATATCTTTTTACCTGTTATTTTCAGAGGAAAGTTTTCTTCTTGAAATGAACTTTCGTATTTTTCTACATTCCAACTTGGAAGATTTTTCTCTAGCTGTTCAGCTGCTGGGGCTTGCAGAACTGGTTAGCTGTCATTTTCTGACAAATCCAATTAGGTCTGAGCTGGTATTTCTTTACAGATCTGCTGACGGATTGAGATTACACTTAAGATTTGCTTAAAGGACAAAAAGGATTATTGGAGGAAAGAAACAACACCTCCACCTTCTGCCATAACTGTTTGATAGGCAGATCTGAAGTATGCTACAGTGGCATCTACTTCAGACTGCTAATGCTCGTGTTGATTGTAGTAATGGTGCCTTTCAGTGCTTCCATATTATAGCTCTGACTTTGTTGTATACATTTTAGGATTTTCAGAGGCCTCCACTGAGGTGAGCAACCACAGTGCCAAGAATGCCGTGCATGAATATTGTGGAGGTGGGAACTTTGTATAGTACTCACAAAGTAGTTAGAAAAAGAGGTGAATGAATTCTAGTGAAGGATGGGCTCGCAGAGGCAAAGATGGGTACAGAAGGCTGCATGCACTGACTGCACTTATTATACTTGTAGTTAAGAGTATTTTATCCTTGGCTTTGACACTTGTATCTATCTAGCTGTTAGTCTAATTTGTTGGAGCTCTGCAGTTGCATTTTACAAAAGCTTTAAAAAAAAATTTTTTTTTTCCTCAGCACTACTTTGTCGCTCTCATCTGATCTTCTGGATCAAGATGTTAGCTACAGAAAAAGAAACAGCTCCTGCAAGATGCAGCTGAGCAATAGGAGCCCAGACCCAGCTTTTCTTTACCATTGTAATGATACAATAATATCAGGCACATCCTGAAGGTGTTGAATGGGATGATCAGCAAAACAGTCAGATGGGTAACATCACCCTCTCAACAGAACTTATTTTGGCAAAGCATGAAATTCTTCATCTTTTCTTTCCGGAGTGCTTATTGCTTATTCTTGCTGTGTAACCAGTGTGTACTGGTAGCAGTAATTAAATTAAAAAAAAAAAAAAAGTGAAGAAAAAGGTAAGAGCTGTACCTTTTATACTCTGCCCAGCCACGTCTATTATTTAATTGCTGTATACCGAGGAAAAGGTTCTTGAAGATCTGTAGAGAAATGAGGGAGCCAAGAGCAGCCAGAAGTTTGGGGGATGTTGGGAGAGGCCTGGAGAGGAGAGGTAAATTGGTTTGAGGAGAGCATTTGAGACGTGGAGCTGTGTGAGTAACAATCTGCCCTACTTTCCCTTTCCAGCACAGACCAAAATTACAATTTTCCTTTTATTCCTCCAAACCTGGATCATAAAGTATTTGTAAAGAAGACCAAATTTTTTTTCAAGAAAATTCATTCTAGCAGCTGCAGTTTTGAAATAAAAGTTTTTCTGATTTTATTTTCCAAGGTCATCCTGTTGAGCATTTTTTTCTTCCCCTCAGTAGAATTAATTCTGAAGCTTTCTGATTGGGCAAAAGCAATTCACAAACTTGTTTTAAACTTGTTTTGCTTTGATAGAAGGAAACATCTGCTGGACTTCCCGTTTGCTGAAACTGGACTTCTTCCTGTGTAAACACTGTTCCATTTGTGAACAATGAGCTGCTAGATGGGAGACAGGCCTTTAAGGGAACATGCCCTAAATGTGTCCCTTATCACTGGAAACTTTCTCTGTGTGAAGAACTGATTTGGGGCACTGTTTGCATTGCAAAGGTTCCACCAATTCCCACCATCTGCAGTTGTGGGCTATAAGCTTGTCAATATTTTTCCTGGATGCTTTTTTTGTAGTTGTTTATGCTTGTAGTGATATTTGCTGCAGTACAATAGTTCAAGATGTTAGTTGCAGGGGTTATGTAAACACTGGGCAAGGCCAAGACATACACGTGTATAATTGGAGAATGCTGAGGATGATCAGTGCATTTAACCTACTGCGCTCTCTGGTCAGTCCTCTGCCAGAGAATGATGTTTTTCTTTAAATCATTTTTCTGCTCTGCGATTCCTTGAGCAGGGTGGGGGGGAAGCGGTGTGGGGAAGAGTGTGTGTTATTCTCTTTTATTAGGAAATTCTACTGGTAAAATAAATGGCGAAAAAGTGAATGTTAATTGTGAATAAAAAGTATTATTTTACTATGTACAATATGTGTTTTACAGAATCGCTCCATTCAGCCTGAAGTATTTAGTTTGAGGGGAAAAAAGATAGCATCTCCAAATACTTATTACACTTCATTTATGTTTACTGTGTGTTTCTCCTCAAATTGTACAGTTTCTGGGCTTATGAGGTATTGACAGTCCCAAAACTAAAGACATAAAATATTAGGGTAGGCTGCAAAAATATTTTAAACAGCCTTGATAATTGGCCACTGGAGATTCCATAAGGGAAGTGGGCAAGACATATTTTTTTTGGAGCATTTTATGTGCAGATTAGATGAGATATTGGAGTAAAAGCTGAAAACATCCATGTGGTCCTTTGTAATCTTATAGTTTGTGAATCAAAGCCTTGGCTGTTAGTAAATTTGAGGATGTGTTGCCAAAGACACAGGCCCCAAATGTGCTGTTAGATGCCTGCAAAGCTCTGCATGCTGATGCAGATGACTGAAGATTGTTTTTATCAGATGATGAAGTACAGGAATCCTACTGTAAAGGCTCAGGGAAAGCAAACGGAAGGAAAGAGGCTTGCAGGAGGGCAGCGTCTTCTGTTGTGTGTGTGCATACAGCAGTGCTGTGAGACATGAGCAATAACATTGCCTGTGCTGGATATTTCTCTAGCAGTTCTCTATCAGTTTCACTGGCAGTCCTGTAGGAATTTTGAACAGAATGTATTTACATGCAGAAATAATTGTGATGATATGTCCAAACAGTAGCTTTAATTTAATCCTGTCAAACAGTTTGCAGTGCTCTTGCAGAAATACATTCCTAAACATATGAGGAGAATCAGGAGAGTGTGTTGTAAAGCTTCCCATACATGGGAAAGGATAGACTTACATTATCTCCTTCCCATAGCTCTGGGAGGTATGCCAGATTTCGGACTGGATAAAGTAATAAGCAGTGTGTTCTTGTCACCTGAGACAGATGAGCATCTGATGCAACAAAACAAGCTTCAAATGATGGATTGCAGTGCAGATGGAAAAGCCTGCTTTTTGTATGTGCCTCTGTTTTGAATGTAAGAATACAGACCTGCACCATCTTTTGAAGTTAATTCTGTTGTTTTCTTCGCAGGTTATGTTTCTCTTGTAAGAGAAGACCTTGTGAGGGTTTGGTACTGGGAAGTCACTTTTAAAATGTGCGTGGGGGGCTGTCTCTTTTGTTCCTTTCTGTAATACTAAGCCTTATTGTTTGGAATTAACAAAAGGACCTTGGAGAATTCTGTCACTACAGAGGGATTTGTTCCATAGTATGGATAGAGTTGTATGGTTTTGCAGTTACTAACTGTAACAGACTTTTTAAAGTGTGTCTGTGGATTGAAATGAAAAGGAGTATAGTTGCCAATAAAGAATTTGTTTGCCTCCCAACATTCTGTATGTCAGGAGTGGACCAACTACAGTTCTTTCGCATTTAAGCATAGCCAGCCGTGCTCCAAGTGTTTGGGAGGAGGGCATTGTGCTGCGTATTAAGATACCAGTGAAACAATAAATCAGCAGTTAGGAAGTGCACTTGTTTTACAATCAAGATATAGCCTTGAATTAGCCTTTGAAGAACAGTAAGCCCCAACTAGTCGTTGCTTTATTTGAATTGAATTAGTGATGGATGGCAGTGGTGTGGACATCTCAGTCAAATAAGTTAAGAAACTTTAGGTGATTGTCTGACCTTCTTAATGTCAAGGAAAACATCATTATGTGTATACAGAAGTTCTATGTGGGTGATTCTTTCCTCTCTTGTGAAATGGGAAAGTGCGGGATGAAATTTCTGTTCTTGGTCAGACAAGGAAATGGATGCTTGAGTTTTGGGTTTGTTTTTTATTTTTATTTTGATGCTCCACAAGATTGGGAAGCATGTGTGCTTCATTCTTTGTGTCTGGTTAGGAACTGCTTTGGAACCTCTGGGAATAGCTTGTTTGGCTATCAAGCAGCAGGGAACAGACTTACTGAAGGACAGTGAGTCTTTGTGGAAGAGATAATCTTCCTTTAAACTTCTTGTTGATAGAGGGATCAGATTAGTTCCTGAGATTCCGCTTTTGTATTTGAGATGAAGCAAATCCTCACACCTGGGGCTTGTGATGGAGGACCAGACAGTAATTTGTCCATTTCAGGTATGCATATACCAGTACTTCTGGGGCAGACTAGGAATTTATGAAAGCTGATACCTGTAGCCCCATACTGGAGGATAATGGGGAGGGGGAAATAAAACAACAACAACAACCTAATTCCTGAAGGAAGTTGGAGGTGTCTGCAATTAAGTATGTGACCCCTTGGTGCTCCATGACATACCTGCTGTGCCAAATTCTCTTCTGCATCTCTCAAGCTTCACACAGCTGACAGACCCATGTGGTGTCTGGAATCCAGCTCACAGCACTTTGCCTCGCCTGTATCTGAGGGACAGCTGGCAGCAGCTGTGCCCACAGTATGGTCCCCTCCAGCCAGGTGTCTGTGGGCAGCTGTGACATTGTTTGAAGGTCACACTGAGGTGGAGCACCAGGGTGAGACCCTTGATTTCCAGAAGCAGAGCTGTGGTCTTATCTACCGCCTAACAGGTTCTGCCTTTTTTTCTGTGCTGATGCTTCAAGCTTCTGAAGAGAGGATTCCTCTCTAGCTAGAGTTCTGTCTGTTCCCTGATGCTAAAACTGCAGCAATAATGTTTTTTGTATTTCAGTGAAGCGGACCTGCAAGCTGCTCTGAGGTCTAGATACTGAGTCATTAGCCCAGTATAACCAATTGGACTAATTGCACTGAACCGAATCAAAAACTGGGTGGTATTTCTCCCTGTAACATTATGGAAAAAAAAAAACAACAAAAAAAAAAACAGTGGAATCAGGATTCCTGGTAGTATCTTGTGACCATTTATTTGGAGATGGACCTGTTTCAAAACCTGTGGTTGAACAATTCTATTAAATTTTGTAGCTTTTAATATTTTATCGGTACGTGAGGTGCTCATTTTTTCATTTTCATCCTGTTCCTTTACTTTTAAAGATCTATCTATATAACTATGGTTAGAATTTCTTTCAGTTTCATAGAGAAATGCTGAGTTTGAGCGTTTTTGAAGAGGTATGTCTCCTAAATTCTGATGTTCTTAATTTTATGACTGCGAATAGAAAAAGAATGTGCATCAGAGAGAGGAGCTGAATAAAGAAAGAAGAAATATTGCAATACCTTCAATATAGGGATTGAGACAATATCAACTAAGATATTATTTTGGGGAGATTCGGTTAAAATAATTGAATTTATCTGTGCGCTTCTCTGGATCAAATGGCAAGACTGTCACTTGACAAAGCTTGGGCCAATGAATGTTTTGTATTAAAAAAACCTTGGTATTAGAAGCCTCTTTAGCTTGCAGTTAACCGTTACTGAAACTGTCACAGTTTCAGAAGTGTGACTCCAGATTCTTGACACCTGTCATATACCTAGATGGCATAATGAGAATGCTTTCTGAAAAGTATAAATGAGCACTTAATGTATTTAGACGTGTCAGTACACCGAGTGTGGGAAAATAATCTTTGTGAAGTATAGCTTTCATTTGCTTCTATCCACTTGTATTTGCGTTATGCTGGGACTGAAGGTTGATTCCATTCCTGGGTCTGGAATAGAGAAAAATATTGTGAAACGGTCATTCTGAGGTTGACACAGAAATTGTTGAGGAGCTGCTAACTTGTCAACACTTGCAGATCCTATAGGTCAACAATGAGATCACACGCTTTGAATGATAGCTAGCCTGAGGAGACTGTGTTGTTCTTAGGTCAGTGCTTCTATGCCCAGTACTTGAGCAACACAAGAAACTGGTGTCCTGCATAAACCGGAACACGTGTAGCTGTATAAGAAAAAATGCGAGAGAGGAGAAAAAAAAAAGAAAAAAAAAAGAAAAAAAAAAAGAAATTAGTTTATGCTCTCCTATGATGATCTAATCTTTCTAATTGCTACTGACCCAATTAATGCAAAATCATTATTACATCATTATTAGGTATCATTAATAATCTAATACATGGTGATATTGCATAAGCCCTTAATCATCCCGGTGTTGGTAAGGGAGATCAGACTTCCCCATACCAGTGAAGTGTCTTCTCATAGAAGTGAAAAATAGATCTTGGTAGTATCTTTCTTCTCTTCTGACAGGTAGCTAATATTGCAGCCACCTTTGTGAATATTGTCCTTATCTTTGCCAGACAATGCCAGGACTTCCCCTGCTGTAAACTGGATTTGTGGAGAAAGTGGTAATCTTTTCTGGGATTATCCCAGAGAGGACAGTCTGAGGCACCAGCCCAGTCCTTGTGAATTTATGTGTGTCTGACAACCTGAGAACAGAAGTATGCACGCAACACTTCATAACATTTGCTACATGGTAAAAATAAATAAATAAATAATAATAATAATAATAATACTGATACAAAGAATGAAGTTCCTTTGTGCTTAATATGTAGATTTATACACTTGCAGCTTTCTAATTTGATGGAGTACAACAAGTGAATTTTGAAGAAATGATGCAGAGAACTGAGATTGCAGTATTTTTAATCATGCTGTGTTGTGTGACATAGATATCACCATTTCACAATAAACCTGGATGCTAACACATCTTCTATGATGATATATGACATAGGTCTTATGCTTGTTCTGCTTTTAGGCTATTGTGATTTCATTGCTCACCCTCATGTAATCCTGATAGACACACCAGAGACTTTGTGATACCCTCTAGCAAATGAAGTAGGAAATGAAGGAAAAAAAAAAAAAAAAAAAAGTTTTCTTCTGAAATGTTTCTAAAATCTATTAAAAAGGCATGAGACATATTCTAATATGCGCTCTGATGTAGTGGTGCAACCATGTTGAAAATCTTTTACAGGTTTAGACTAAATACTGTACTAATTTTTAGATGTGTGATCTGTCCAAAGAATTGATCTATTCTCCTTCAGTTTCTCTGTTAATTAATTAAATTTTAAAATTGTATGATTTTTTTTTTAATTTTCTTTTTAAGTCAGGATACACTGGAGATAGTAATGAGTGATTCCTTAAAACTTCAAAAGTAGCTCTTTTGAGCAGTCTGACCACTGCAAGACAATGGTTTGGTTCATTTCTGGGGAAGCAAGCAGGGATTTTGTGCCATCATAACTTGTGTAGCATTATCAGCTGTGTGCCTTGCAGTTCTGAAGGTTCTGTGAATTCCTGATTGGGGTGGGTAAGCAACAAGAGTCTCAGGCATGTGCAAATGCTCTGTCCAGCTGTAATACATACCCAATAAGGAAAAGTGATATTCTGTACTGAATAGTACTTTGTAGTGATAAGCATGACTGTATGTATGTATGTTATACATTTATATGGCATACTGCAGTGAAGTTATGTTTCATTTTATACATCAATTTTTATTGGTAGAGAAGGATTTTTTTTTAATTATTTTTGTTGTTTTAAACTCTCTGTAAAACTTTAAAGAATGAAATATCCATTTATTCAGCTTGGCCAGTTGTTTGGTTTTAAATTATTTCAAAGTCCTGTCTCCATTTGCTCTGCAAGGTTCGTATTTCAAATCTTACTGTTGAAAATAACAGCACTGTAGCGTAACTGTAGCCCAATGCTAAGATACCATAATTAGTAGCAGTAGGAAGGCTTTTGAAGATCTTTGTGAAGATTTTTGTTTCTATCAGATAACCACAACTGCCGTGGGGACTCCTGATGGGAAATGCATCTGAATGCACTGAAACCTGCAACAGGCTTTGGGTCAGTTGGAGATTAGAGCTGCCCCCACATGATTACCTTGTGGTCAGCTTCCAACCCAGCTGCAAACTAAGCCAAATGAGCACCATGCCCCAGGCGCATCATTCTCACCTCAATGCTTAGCAGTCACAGGCTACTCATCCTGCTCCTTTTTTGGGCACTTTGGTCTCTTGGCTAATCAGACTGGAGTAGTCACCAGTACTGACTGATTTTTCTTGTTATTTCCTAGGTTCAGTTTTTTCATCATCTTTTATTCTCTCTAGAGGAATTGTGCCATGTTATGCTTCTACTGAATGAAGAGTGAGCTGTAGATGAGTGTTTAGAAGCTTGCCTATTTGATTGCTGTCCATACTGCCTGCCTATAGCATCTGAGAGCAGTACATATGCGCAGCAGATTTGCAGGAGGACACTAAAAAAAACCATACATCTTCTCCTGCCCTTACAAGAAACGACATCCCATCGTCCAGCACCATGCTAAAATTTGTTGTGAGCACCAGAACTCAGCTCAGTAACGTTTCCCAGGGACTGAGGGGCTGGCCTCTCCTCAGGCTGAGCTGTGTCCTGCTGTGTTCCACATGAGACAGAAGTCATATGTCTGGCTGACCTCCTTTCTCTCCCAGCCCGTGGTCAGGAATCTTGCCTGACATAAATTTATTTAATCTGGCATCTTCTGTTCACTGCTAAATGAGTAATCATTATTCTAGTTTATTTTCACATGAAACAAAGGATTATTCATGTTTCAGAGTATTTTACAATTAGGTTTGTCTCCCATTTCCTAGAAACTTAAAATGGTCTGCCAGATAGATAGCTTGAACTGAGTTAACACTTAAATTTTATACTTTAAGGAGATATGATTTGAGGGTGCTTTGCTAAAGCAATTACATCTAGCATACACATGTATACAATCCTTTTTAGTTTGTTGTAAGAGAAATGTATGGACTCTCGGAAAGGCAACGCTGCCTGGGCGGCTTACGGGGTTGACTAGAAAACCTGGTGCTCCTCAGCCTGCCAGGTACCTCTCAAATTTTTGATCATGCAACACGAGACAACCTTTAGCTCTTCTAAGTGTGTGCTTACATACATTGTTCACTCTTATTGCTTTGGTTCCTAAGGTCTTGGCTGCAAACTTCTTGATGTGAGGAACTCACACTTTAGCTGTTTTTTTTCCTGATATAATCTATAACATCCAAGGAAAACAAAAACAAATGTTTCCTGCAAGCTGGAAACCCATATAAAGAGGACAGTGATAAGATATGAGGGACTGCTAGCTGTTCTTCTCTGAATTTTGCATAATAGCAAGAGGAAATGATTTGATTTGTTGTTGACTTATTTCTTTTTTGATGCACATGACAAAAAAAAAAAGAATATAAGGAAACGTGCCATTTTGAAACTTTTTTGTTGTTGTTTTAAGTCCTACTTAGATAAGATGTTTACTTTAAAGCAGCAGCTTAATGTAGTAGCATTGATAGGTGATGTTTATCTGGTCTCATGCTTGCTTTCAAAGAACGACCTATAAAGGGAAGTGCACACAGTTAACTTTCAGAGCAAAATGGATCAAGTGTCTCAGCAACCTGCACAGGGGGCTGGTGTACAATGTAATATGAAAACCAAAGATGGGAAAATAACATAACCTCAAGGCTGTGCTAAACAATGTAAGTCTTTAGGGGTGAAAGGAGCATGGAACAAGACTTTTGGGTTAGGTGTGCCGGGCAGGCAGTTTATTGCAGTCTTGCTCCTGCCTTGTGGTGTTTCAGTTGTCTTGCAGCTGACTTCGTTGGTAGAGTCCTTGGGAGGATACACATCCGAAGTTCATTGGGACAGAAGTTGGGAGTAGGCATGGGATAATGGGTGTTGGAAGGAAACAAAAGGAATGTGCTACAAGAGTGAAGGCCATACAACTTTATCCTGTTTGAAGAGCAGAAAACAACAGTAACAAAAGTGTTTATTGGTTAAAAAAAAAAGAAAAAAGAAAAAAAAGAAAAAGAAAGCTGAATTAAAACCTCTAAAAAAAAAAATCATAATCCATCTATCCACTCAAGAACCCCTTTAGGTGCCTTAATTTTTTTGTGTGTGTGTGGTGTTTTTTTTGTTCGTTTGTTTATTTGTTTTCCAACAACATAAAGAACACTTTTAGAATGCTTAATTGCTAAGACAGAGCTATTCAGGTTTTTGAGTTGTCCAACTGGGAAGGACGGAGGGATAAGGGAAGCCTTCTTCTAATCACCAGAATTATTTGTACACCGAAATTAAGTTTAATGCCACCTTTCTGTTTTACAGATTTGCTTGTGAAATTGGACTTTCTGCCATTTTTTTATTTTTTATTTTTAAGAAGTACAGTTCATCTCAGCTGCTAATGCATCCAGAGAAGTGAATGAAGCCAGGGGTTCCTAACCCTGGCTAAAGTGCTGTGTTAGCTCTGTAACAGTTAGAACTGGAACAAACTGGCTGCTAATACCTTGAGCAATGTGTAGCAAAACTGGTACAGAGCCTGTTTCAGCTGCCTGTCTAGCTTCTTCGTGGTGGAATGGCTGAGCTCTGTTATCTGCTGGCTGTGTGTCAATATCCATTTCAGTGCCAGAAATTTTTTTGGTGACGAGAGACCTGTTTTGGTTAGAGATTTTTTTGACATGGGACTTTTGTCATGTATGTACAGTTTCTGTTGGCCTGTGAAGCTGGCAGAAAATATGCACTCCCTTAAAACCTCCTGCATTTACAAATTCACTTCATTTGCTGAGCAGGGAAGCAAAGGGCAGAATTAATGGAAAATTTCCTTGAGTGAGGGGCAGCTAATTGAGTTTTTTATGGCATCATTAAATGGTTTAAAAATCTGTGAAGGTGACTTTAGTCAGCGTTTCTTTGGCTCCCTGTTCTATACGTCAGAGGAAATGATTGAGGTTGTGATGCTTGCTCTCCGTTTATTATTCAATGATGGGATCTCTTGGTGGAGTGGAAGTTCAGTGAGTAATAGGGCAAGAAAAAAATTATTTTTTCTTTTTATGTTATGCATAACCCATGAAAGTCATGCCAAAAAATCCCAAGAAACAAAGTTTAATAGGTATCCAGAAGTTGTTACATACATTTATAGATGGTGGGGCCATCCACATCTACTTTAGGGTGAGCAATTGTATTTCAAATCACCCAAGGTCTCTACCAACAAAGTCAGCTGCAAAATACCTGAAACACCACAAAGCAGGAGCAAGACTGCAATAAACTGTCCTGCTCTGCACACGTAACCCAGAAATCCTGCTCTGTGCTCCCCAATGCAAGAGATGAAACACGTTATTTTTGCACTTTTCTCCTCATTCGCATATTGGAATTACTGTGATTATAATTTTACAGATCATTGCTACCCATACTTGTTTTTTAAATCCTAACAGTTGTTATCAGCCACCTCTGTCTGTTTGTGATTTCCCACTGAGCCCCTTCTCTCTTTTTTGCTGTTCTTCTCTCTTGAAGGAGCTCAGGTTGGTTCATGTGTGACCTCCAACAACTACAGTTTGCCACTTTCAACTTCCACTGGGAGGAGTGAGTGTAATGTATGTATATATTTATGTATGATGAAAAAACTGATGAAGAACTAGGCATAAAAATGTTCTTTTAATATCAGGGACTCTTAGTATTACTGAAAACCTTAAGTTCCTGAAAGCTGAGGAAATCGAAGTTTGTTTTTTTGTCATTTACTTGTTATGAATTTACTCTGCAAAGCCTGGTGCCATTTCAGAAAAGTTCAGACAGGTGGACTTTGCTTCATTGGGAAAGCTTATTAAGAATTAAATTGCATATTTTTTTCCTCAAGCTAGTAACTCACTGTGCTTTTTTTTACCTTTTTTTTTTTCTTTTTTTTTTTTTTTTGTTTGTTTGTTTGTTCTTGCTCTGTAACCTTTTCAGGAGTTTTACTCTGGAAGATAAATACAATATCTCACTCCTTCAGCGTTCTAATGGGGATTTGCTTTCCCTAGTCTCTTGTAGCTGTGTAGTTCAGGCTAAGCCCAACTACCATGGAAGCCCATGTTTACAACAGATCTTTGGGGTTGTTTTGCTTGTTTGCTTGTTTTAGGTAGAATGCTGAACTTCTCTGCCCCTTTTCTTTTAAAGGAATGCAGCTGAACAAGCAGTTCAGTTTGCTCTTCTGTGGCAAACAGAAAAAAGCCATTAACTCGCGGCAAATCAGGAAATTCTTTCCAATATGTCCAGATGCTTCCTGACACCGCGCTGGTGTCATACTTGGCGCATGATTAAAAACAAATAAAGTCACCCTTTGGCTGCTTTTTATTTTGTGTTTAGCCCAGTCCTCTGGCACCGTGGAGGGGGATAGCCTCACTGCCTGGTCAGTGCTGCTGTGCTAGGGATTGTTTTGAAGAACAAAAAGGAACTGAAGAAAATGTGATCATTTCTAGCAGCTGAAAACTTCCCTTGGCTTTTTTCTCCATGCCACCTATATGCTGACCTCCTTGAAACAACACACTCCTATATTCTGCACGTGCCAAGCTCTGTGTTACTGAAAAGCTGAGTAAAGCTGCTGAGGTTGGCAGCAGTGCTGGCATCTTTCTGTGTTCTGTGCTGGGTTTAAGTTGAACCAAGTACATCCTCTGAGCATTGAAGACTGCATTGCATGGTTGTGTAAACTGTACGTCTTGGTTTGTGCTTGTAAAACCTGTGGGCTCTTGGACCGGTAAAACAAACCAGGATGCATGTGTTGCATTTGGGCAGGTTTCTTCTGGCCTCCCCAGTCATCACACTGAGGAGATATCAGGATAAGCCTGATAACACTCCAAAGCAAAAGTAGCTGTGCTCTCTTCTTATCTTCCAAACACGGTTTTGTGAATCCTGTCCTCTGTCTCTGCCCAAGTTGTGGTTGGATTATCATCAAGTCCCATAGTTCCAGGGCAGGATGTAGAGCCAGAAGAATGCAGGATGAAACAAATACCAGGAGGAAAGTGCTTAAAGGAAAAGTCATTTCAAAAGGAAATGTTCTGTTCCATCTAGCAAACTTACTTTGAAACTATACTCCAAATGTTCCTTGCTTTTTTTTCTCTGATTTATTCTTTACTGCTGAGGATCCAGTTTTTTCTTCCCTAGAATATTGTCTGAGACATGTATGTACTGGTCTTTGAAAGCTCTGCAATTACAAAATGCTTGAAAGGTGTTTTGAGTTCTTCTGGGGGCTTCTTGTGAAACTGAAGAAACACTTCATTTTGGAGGTGCCACTGGACATGCCCATGCACACTCATGTGCATAGCTGCCCCAACCCTTTAGATCACTGTTCTGTGTAACCCCTGTGTGACACTGGGGATTTCAGGGTTGTGTCTGTCTGTGATAAATCATAACTTAGGCCTTTGTATGGTTTGTATGGTGCTGCCCTCTGAATTAGGGAAAGGAGTGAGAAATCTTTCCATTTTCTGTTTTGGGAGGGGATGGGATAGAGTGGAATGACTTGCACTAGACTTTCTCCAGTGGTAATTTTCAGGCAGGTGTCTTTCATGTAATATATATAAATGTACAGATTTCCAGAATCTTCTGGCTCTGATCTTGCTAAAGCTTTAACAGGTTTTAGCAACTTGAAAACAGTCTAAGAATCCAAAGTCAAATTGGTTGATTATTAAACTTGGAAATTTTTACCACTGCAGTGAGCATCACCTAGGTCAATTCCATGCACTACTTGTGTGTAGACATAGCTGATAGTTTTGCATTGACCACTGTCCCTTGCCTGCTACACTATGAGCATCTACAAAGTGAGATGGAGAAAACCAGAGGTGGAAACTTGCAGTGTCCTGTTCTGTAGGTGAAGCAGTACATGTGGAAAATGGAGGTCTTCATACGGTCATCGCATCTGCTGTCTTTTGAGTGAAAATGCTAATAGTGTTGAAAGGGGACAACAAGCTTATATTTAAAATAATTCTCCTTTCCTTTCAGTATTTTATGGATTCAATGGATTGTAGTGAGCTGTGCTTTGTAAATGTCTCCACATGCTGAATGATCTCATTTTCCATGTGGGAGTACAGAATAAACTTCAGAACACAAAAGATTACATGAAAGACTGGCATTAATTATACAAAATTACCGTCAGAAGGCAGATTCTTATATAGAACATTCTTTTTGACATTGTGAAGCAGCTTTTAATTTAATAAAGAGTTTAATCTGCCAGCTCTCAAAATTAACCACAAATCTTTGCTGTTCAATTTCTGACAAGGAAATATCCTTAAAGTTAGTTATTGAAGCCTAGTGATGTTTTTTGAGGGAAAGAAATCAAAATCTGAGTTTTGGTGAATAATTATGAAGAAGTGCTTGATAGAAATCAGTTTAGAGCATCTTGGGACAGTGACAGCAGTGGCAGACATAAGATGCCACAGAAAAGGGGTGTGGAGAAGAGCTCACATCCAGCATCTTCCCACACCTCACCCAGTTTTCCTTCTCCTTCCCTGCCTTTGTCTGTGGTGTTTTTCAGTCAAGGTTTTTTGTTTGTTGGTTGTTTTTTTTTTTTTTTTTTCTGGGGGAGTGGTTAATTTTGGTGAGAGGGGGCATGCTTTCAAAACACATTACAGATGTTCTTACTGCTCAGGCATCAGGCTGTGAAATCACTTGGCAACACTGTCCTTATTTCATCTGGCCCTGGGGAATCTGAAGGATACCACAAATGCATCTTTAATGATCGGATGCAATTGCACTCATAAGTAACGAATTGCAACCAATCGGATCATTTAAGGCAAAAAACAGCTCAATGATATGAAGTCACTCTGAAGTGCAGGACTTGATGAAAACATCCATGTTCGACATGGGTGATAAAAGCCAAATGAAAGTGCTGGGTTGGGCTGGGTGAGACGTGTCACAGCTTGCTCCTCAGGGGACACAGCCTCCAGTGGTTGTAGTTAAGCTTGTTTTGAAGAAGATGTGTCAGCATTGTAACTTGTTCTTGCAGCAGTGCTTTAAACCCTGAGACTGCAGGCTGAGTCTCTCAGGTAACAGCAGAGGGCTTCCCAGCTGCTCACCTGAGCCTTCCTATCTGCTTACAGGCAAATGTCACCTTTGTGTAAATAACCTTGGGCAAGATACACTTGCAGAGGCCTAGGTGCTGGTTATTGTGCTTTTCCCATTGAACATTCTATGTAATACATACACTTACATATTTTAATATTTTTTGAGAGAGGTGAGGCACGTGTATTTGCAGTTTCAATTTTTTTTTAAATTGCCCTTGTAGTTCCATAAAGGAAGTGCTGTGATAAACATTGTGCTTCTTCTCTGGTGTCTTCCTTAGCACATCTTTGCTTTCAGGTTCCTACCAAGTCTTTACTTACTCCATGCTGCCTTGAGCCAAGCAACAAGATCAGTTGGATCCCAAGTGTTTAGATGCTAGAGGTTTGCCCTGCCTCCCAAGACAATAATGCTGGTGCTGAGCAGAGCAGGAAAGGACAGGATAGAATGAATCCTGCTCCCAGGGATTTAATGACAGCATCCTTGTTGACTTTAATGAGCTCTGGACTGACAGGCAGGAAGCATGTCTCATATAGGTGCCTTTTGGACAGGATTTCCCTTGGTATGATGGCAAGAGATACCACAGTGTAATTCTTTTAGATTTGGAATGCGGAATTTAACAATGATTGCTCATCATTGATGCCATAAATATTGACAGAAAAGATTTTCACCCCCTTTTCCAATTTCAGTGGCGGTTTTATCCTCTGTGTTTCAGTGATCACTGTCAAGTTACCCATCTGATTCATTTTTCAGGAAACATACTTCTCTCTTGACATTTGTGGACTACTCTAATACTGCATATATTGGTTATTAGGTGAAGAATAATTGTGTTATTTTTGAGGAGTGCTTTTTTTCTAAATATTGCTCACATTGTTCACACAGTGTTTCAATATTGCTTTCAGATCATATGCTATTAGTGCAGAATTTTCTGTGTTAGTTACATAGCAATGAAGTTTTTCCGACATTTTAGAAAAGGTTTAGCTTTAGAAAAGATTTAGGAAATCTTTATGAAGATATTTTCAGTAGCAGTGCCTTATGCATTATTCATGTATTTATACATATTTTACACAGCCCAGATATGTTAAAGAAAAGTTAAGGGTAAAGGAGGAGCCCACGGAACCAATTAATGCATTCTAGTAAGTGCCCTTAAATCCTTTGAGCAATGGGAGTGGGGCATAGAGAACCCTCCCCTGATACTTATTTCCACTTGTTGCTTCAGTATTTAATTAGCACGGCTTTGTTGCTGTAATTCTCTGTGAGTTTTTAAAAGACTTAATTTGAAACTAATTGGACTAACGCACCGCCTGCTAATTACCCAGCACTGCAGATGGCTGACAGTGGGAAGCCACTCTTTGTAGAGACCCAGGGTGCAGTGCAGGTTGGGGATGGAGCTGAGGTGTGGGGGTGAGGTCAGGCACAGCTCCCACTTTCCATTGGGTCCCCTCGTTGTCATCTGCAGAGCATAGAAAGCTGGGTGGCAGAGCAGTGTCCTGCCAGGAGCACCAAGGGAGTCCTCAGTGCCGCTGTTCTGTGACAGTGTTTGTAACATGAGCGAGAGAGGCTTAGAGATGGGTAATATGTAGAGCATGTTTGGGTGGTTCTGTGTGGAGACAGGAGTTGGAATCAGAGACCTTGGATATGTTAGGATATTCTGTGATAAAAATATTGTCTTAAGATGCATGTACATATATTGTCTAGGCTTTAACTAAGTACTGTTGGACATTTTTGTTTGTTTTAATGTGGATTTTAAATGGGAAGGCAATTACATTGCCTGTTGAGCATCAAATCTTTTTCCTGAGGCCCTTTCCTGGTCAGGTTTCCGGGTGTGAGTGGCCAGTGGGGAAGGCCTATTTGTGAGAAGGTTGGGGTGTCTTTTTCTTGGTGGTGAAGGTACTGCTGGTTGGAGAAGTGTCTACAAGAAGTTTATCAGCTTGTGAAACTTCAGTGAAGAATTACACACTCTTAAAGTCTGCATTCTCACTGCTGGGCATCTGGAAGTTACTGTACATTTGCAATAAGTGTGTCATAGTGAAATTTGGGAACTTGCCAGATTGGTTTACAGTGAGGAAACTTACTCATGCTCTGTAGTTATTGCAGTTCTGTGCAAACGTTTGCTAAGTAATGTCAGAGAGCATTAATCAAGAACATACACTGGAGACTCTTGGTGTGCTCAGGAGATGATGAGAAGGGGGGGCTAAGATCTCTCATTATCAGAAAGAAAAGCAAAATTGTGATTTTTTTCCAAAATAATGCTGTGGGGTTTTTTTTGTTTGTTTGTTTCCTGCTGTTTGCTTGGTTCCTGCCTATGGTGTTAGTCTGAAGCCTTCTTCTTTATTGTTCAGAGGTAATCTGTTGGTGTAGAGACTGCAGGCACAGGAGGTGTTGCTACAGCATGCTCTAAGGGTTTGTTTGTCCTCCTAATCTCAGAGCTGGAGCTGTTCCACATTTATCTCTCAACATCAAACTGTAATGCTGTCCCCATGAAGGAAGCAGAACTGTCCCCTGAAACACGTGGGAGACCAAGGGTGGCTGTTGGCATCTTTCTTGGAGCTTTTCCTGGCACATGCTGTGCCTTGTGGCAATAAAAGGAACTTAGGTCTGGTTTCCATCATTTAGCTCAGTCAGCTTTATTTCATGTTGCTTTTATTTTGCACAAATAAAAAATACCAAAAAATACTGACTTTTTATTACACTTTGCTAGAGTTAAATTGTTTTAAATAGTTAGCTTGATTTCAAATTTTTTAATAAACCATCTTTTGATATGCAAAAGTTGTATTTTTGAATGCTGCTTTTGTTTGGCTGTTGGGAAGCTTTGCTGCAGTGCAGGAGTGCCTCTGCCATTAGAAGACTTCTGCGCTCAGTGACCAGCACCGATCCACTCTCTGCTACCAGAAGTCTATCACTGTCCTTTTATGCAAGTGAGAGCAGAATTTCATTCCCTCTTTATTTTCATTTTTCTCATTGATTAAAAGGCTGCTGCCTGCAGCTCTGTGCCACACATATTGCGAGAGCCATCACCATGATCGCTAGTGAAAGCTTAAAAAAGAGGAAGCCCATTTTTCCTGTGCTTAAGGGAATTTGCATCTACAAAAGAATTCAAGTCCAAAATTTACAGTTTATTTTACTGACACTGAATGAAATTGGGATAGCACCTCTTGTTTGGGCATGTCTTGGCCTGAAAGTTTCTGGCAAACTGTAATGAGTTCAGGGAAGAAATGCAGAAAGATCAAAGAGCTGATTTGTAGGAGCAATTAGAGAGCTCCATAGCTGAGGTAGGGAGTGATTAAAGGCGTGGGTCAGGCATAGACGAGAGAAGGAAGAACTGCTTATGACAGAGGAAGAAAAACTGCCAGCAGATCATTTATGGTCCCTCCCTGGAGACATTGGGGCCAGGCCGGATGGGGCTTTGAACAGCCTGGTCTAGAAGGAGGTGTCCCTGCCTATAGCAAGGGAGTTGGAACTAGATGGTCTTAAAGGTCCCTTTCAACTCAAACCATTCTATGATTCTATGATTTAGTGATTCTAGGCAAAACTGTGAGATTTTCACATATTCACTAAAAGCTGGAAAACTTACTGCTAGAGACACAACACTTGTATTAAATGCCAGGAGAATGTAAGCTCTTCTAGAGCTTACGGGATTCTTTGTTTTCTTTGATTCTTTAATTCAAATTTAATGGCAAGCACGGAGCTGCTTGAAGTATGTCATCCAACTTCAGATTTAATGTAGATAATGAAGTTCTATGCAGAAATCAAATAATCAAATCTGGTACTTGTGGATAAATTAGAGAAGCAGATTTTGGCCTTTGCCCTTTGGATCTCTATGGGTCATATCCAAGATGCATGCAAAAAGTTGGTGAAGAATAACTTCTTGGCTATATACTTGGATAATTACTGGGGAAAAAAAAAATCAGTGTGTCTGGGGTAAAAAAAAAACAATGGAAGGCGGTTGAAACATTGTATATGTCTGTATGTGCTTTAAAAGGTACCACACTGGAAGTCTTGAATCTACATGCATTAATTTTGCATTTAGTATATCTGTAAAGTTTCTTGGCTTTATTTTTCTTGTTCTCAAGTCTATCTTCCTGTTTTGTAATCAACAGCAAAAACATTTTCCTTTGTAGGTGGATACAGACACAAATAAAAATCTCTTCTCAGTGGACAGTGTCACTTTTCACAGTGGATAATGAAAAGTGAATGTCAGGTTGTTACTGACAACAGACAATTTGTCTTCATTATCTCCATACATTTGTTTAGAGAAAGTGTTTATTAAACAGTTTCACATATGTGTTTAGAAACTTGTTCTCAATTAGTAGGCAGATAGACAGTCAATTTATGGCTGAATTATTTCCAGTAATTCCTTTATAAATTGAATTATTTGCATTATATTTTAAATAATTTTTAAGTTCAGGAATAAATATTCAGTGAAATCTTTTGTAAATTTCTTTAAAACATGATGGTTGGGTTTTTTGACTTTTTTTTAAAAATATTATTTTAAAAGAAGACTGTCTTGGGGTGTTATTGAAAGTAGTGGAAGATGTGAAGTCATTTATCACAAGAATAATGAGAAGTAATCTCAAGTGTAAACAGAAAAAAAGATAAGAGATCAGTCTTATGGTCATTCCCTGTGACAGCTCGTTCAGCCACAATTAAGTTAGATTGTCTATGGGATCAGAAGATTTAAAGTACACTTTATGGAATGACCACCAACACCCTAAAAGTGGCTTTTCTCTCATTTAGAAGGCTCAGGTAGCAGTCTAGAAGACTTCATAGTAGCAGATATTTCCTAGTTCTTGCAGGCACAATGTGGCATTGTGACTGTGTGCTGTGGGAAGTAACAGGAGGTAAATCATAGAATCACAGAATCATTAAGGTTGGAAAAGACCACTAAGATCACCTAGTCCAACCACCAACCCACTCCTACCATGCTCACTGACCATGTCCCTCAGTGCCACATATACATGGTTCTTGAACACCTCAGATGGTGACTGCACCACGTCCCTGTGCAGTCCGTTCCGGTGCCTCACTGCTCCTCCTGAGAAGTTTTTCCTAATATCCAACCTAAATGATGTTTGGGCAGGAACAGCGGCAGTGATGCTGAGAGCAGGATGGAGTGACTGTCACCTCTGTGCCAGGAGTAAGAAATTCTTTTCCTGATGACTTCTGCTTTCAGAAGGGCAATAGTTCACCTATGCTAAAGGTTTCCTTTACCAAAAGGAATCTCCAGTTACAGCACATACCGTATTGCCCAGGAGGATTCGTATTTCCTTCCATTCCTTGATTCTCCTAATTAAGGTTAAAAATAAAACACAACGTCCAGGACGCTTCCTTCCCTGTACTTATCTGTGATGGAGAGCATCACTCCACCCACCTGTCTGCCTTCCTTCCCAGTGTACGTCTCTGAAATTATTCCTCCATTGTTTGCCTTAAATAATTACCTTCTTCCCAAATTCAGGTGTTTTTTTTTAGGTTTTTTTTTTTTTTTAGATCTTGTGTCTTTTCCAAGTTTGCAGCAAAACACTGTAATTCCTCTACCAAGAGACTTACTTATCACACCTCTGTAAGTCTTGCAGCATCTACCATTCTGTAGAGACCATAAACTATGCAGTAACTTAAATGACAGAAGTAATTTTTCTGAATTACTTTCTCCTTCCATGCCTTCCACTTCTATGCCTTTTTATCAGCTTTATGAATCATGATGTCATCACTAAAGGCTGTTTTCTGAGTAGTAAGATGTTCTAAAAGAAAGTTGATGGTATGTTAGCTTCTACAGAATCATCTCACTGGCCATTTATTGAAAAAATGTGCAAAAGGCCACTCTGCTTGTGCAAGGAGATGAAAAATAAAGGTGGATGACAATGTAAACAAGGGTGAGAGGTAGGGGCATTTGCTCCCTTTTGTTTAAACACAGTTTTGTCATCAGAAGCTATCCACTGTTAGGCACACCCTGCATTTGCAAGATCAGGGCTCCATGCTCAGCATTACCTAGTGCTGGGCTCTCCCTCCATTCCCTCCCTCCCTCCCTCCCTCCTTCCCTCTTTTCCCTCCCTCTTCTTACTTTTTTACTTTCTTTTTTACTTTCATTTTCTTTCTTTTACTTTCTCTTTCATTCTTTCTCTCTCTTTTTTTCTCTTTTTCCCTCTTTCTTTTCTTATTTTATTTTTTGTGGTTTTTTTTCTCTCTTTATGACAATATTCCTAACACATAAGAAGAAACGTCACAATAAGAAAATGGATCTGATTCTTTTGTGTAAACCTTAAAATGCTGAAAATAGTTCCTCAGTTTGTTTGAAAGTGTAATTGATAAGATCAGTGTTTTAGCCTATTCTTTAGGTAAGCTTCTATTTGGTGCATTTTTCATGTCATGCTTTTATTTATTCATTCTCAATTTAGCCTATTCTTTATCGATATTACTCTAAAATTCAGAAATAAGGATTAGCTACAGTCAGAACGTAAGAAGGTTTTCAAGCAAGAAATAAAAGGCTCTTCACGATTATGCAGTGTAGTAATAAAAACAGAGAAAGTCTATAGTTTTGCTATTACAATTGGCATTATCATGTTGGCATACTTTAAGCAAAAAATAAATACTTAAAAAGAGCCAGTATTTTATTTTGTTTCTTAATTTTCTGAAAAAGAAAATGTGCTTCAGTTCCTGTTTGATTTGTTTATGTACCCTGACCCGAAGTGATCAGGCTGTAGCCTAGGAGGTATTTTTATTTAAATATAATTTAATTTCCTATTATTTTATTTTTTATAAAGGAAAGAGGATTTCAGCTTCACATTAGAGAAATAGTTCTTATAATTTTCCTGCTGTTTCAGTGAAGTATAGCATGATCTCAAACCGTACTGCTAATTTTGAAGCCTTTCAGCCTTCAAAGAACAGTGGTTTTGTTCTTTCCTCAACCACTTGAAATGTATAGGGAGAGCTGAGTGTAAGTTAATGGTTTGGGTTTGGAATTTCTCATTCTTCATGATTCAGGATAATTACGTAGCTGAGAGAAAGGAGGCACAACCACTGCTTCTCTGTGCACTGTTAGTTTTGATTAAGAACAAGGTGATGGAAAATTAATTGCTTTTTAAACTGAAATAGTGTCTAGAAGACCAGGGGGATAGTGAAATAAAGGCTGCACAGCAGCCTTAGTGGAGGAGCAGCAAGGTGAGCTGTGCAACCACAATGAACTGTACCTGTGTGATGAGGTCCTGTGCTGCTCCCATTGCTGTTGCCCTGCTGTGCTCAGTGAGGGCCTGGGCTGCATCAGCCAGTGGCGTCACAACTGGCTTGGAGGCAGCTGGGAGAGCAGAGAAACTCTCCTGTGGCTGTTGGATGTGTTTCCAAAATAATGCCTCTGAAAATGTTGGCATGGAGAGCTAGCGAGATGGAAAGAGATGCAACTCCCAAACACCTGCCAAAAAGCCTTCATATGCTAATTTTATAATTGTGGGCTCTGTTTCTGGAGATTCCTACACCTACATACCCACAAGTTGACCCTGTCTTCGTGGTTTCGGTGTTTCATATACACAGTTACAGACAGCACACATGGCTGTGCCATAAACCCTCGCTGCCTGCTGGATGGCTGCCAAGCCTGTCGTGTTTTTCAAGTTGTTTTGCAATGAGCTAGATCTAGTGGAAAGTGCATGGTACAACACAATCTTAAAAACCAGTAGTTTTAGTATGTAGTTTTGACAAGAGAGTTTTCCATCACGAGCAAGCCCTCCCCCATCATCCCCAGTTTCCATCTACCAGTGGATATGTGAGAGCGATGTGGGAAGGCTGGTGATGGCTCCAGCCCCGCTGGTAGTTCTCCTGTGATGTGAAAGGAAGGTGTGTTACTGATGAGATCATGGAGCCATGAAGGTAACTGCTCAGATATTTGGCAGCACTTCTAAGACAGGTTTTCCAACACCTCCTCCAACCGTTTCCTAATTTGGGGGAATTTCTTCTAAACCTACCATCTCTTTTTGTTGCTTTTATTTTTGAATGTGAATGCTTTAAAGCTTGGTTTCAGAATCATCCTATAAGTAGAGATATATGCAGTGAAATGTGTGTTTTGATTTAATATACTTCACCAGAATTATTCAGCGTATGCAAGACAATTTAAATTCTTTGCAAATGTTCAATGTGACTACATAGTCAAGACATTATTTTCCTGAAGAATACATTTATTGCTGTTACTCCAGTGTGATATTTTAACAATGTGAATTTAAGATAAGATTTGTTGTGTAACTACTTAAAAATAAGAAAGATTGAAATTAATAGGCGGCCTCTGACATTCTTGTAACTCCTGAGTGGCAGCTGCATGCTGAACATCCCTGCTCAAGTTCCTGAAGGCTGTGTAAGTTTTACAGAGAGTATTCACAGTTAGGACAGGTTTGACTTTAGCTGCAAGCATTTAAGCATTCAGAACTGCAGATGCAATTTCTAACGGAGTTCCATTTCCTACAGGCTAAATCAATGTTCTTTTTCCATTGTAAAAAATTACACTTAAACTATGTACTAAAAAGGTACTTATACAAGATAGGCTTTTCTGTGGACATGGCTTTTTAGAAAACTCATCCCATTTTTCTACAGAAAAGAATAGAGAAGTTCCTTCTGTCACAGAATATTCAGTATATATGTTACATACCTCATTGTGTCAGTTGGAAAATTATCTCTTAAGTATGTAATAGCTTGACATGTTTTTTATTAGTGAACCGTGCTACAGCTTTATCTGCTCTGCGGCTGGGTGCTGTCATTCCCACTTGGAATGCCTTGCTTTTCCTGGCTGCAACTGCATTCAGTGTTGATTGTCACTGATGTAAGAACCAGTTCAAAAAGAATAGACAGATAATCCAAATAATTTTTTTATTTTGTAGTATAACAACAAAGATGATGGACTGTTTGTAGAAATTATGTAATATTTTGAGAAGAAAGTTCTTTTGAAGAAAACAGTGTTGGATGGAGGGTTTGATTTCTGGCGTGCTTTGAGTGGTACTGGAAGTCCTTTCACCTGTGGTCAGTGTCTCCTATAAGACATGCCCTCTAATTTCAAGATAAATATAAGAAAATAGTGAGATAATATATTTCCCATTGGAGATTGCAGTTCAGATTAGAATTCTGTTGTGTTAGCTTTTTTACAAATGGAGAAAGATGATCTATTTTACTATAAAACATGGCTAGCATTGTAAGGGAAAGGATGTACATAACATCAGAGGTAGAAATGAGAACAGGTATTTTGAGTTCTAGATTAGTGCTTAAAGTGTTTGCCCACACTCCTTGAGATGAAGTTTTCAATTAACTTTTTTTCCATGAAAATTACTGAGCGTAGATCAAGTACGGAAATGTCACTTATCGAAATGTTGATTTTGTTGGAGAAAAGGAGGAAATGCACTGTTTTGACATTGCAAAATCTTCCACTTTCATCCCAGATTTTTTTTTTTTAATTATGAAATTTCTTTTCTATTTTACTTAAGAAAAACAAGCAAAAAAATGAACTGAAATGGGAATGGAATTTCATGTCGTAAATAATTTGTTCATTTTTCTTTTTTTCTTTCTTTTTTTTTTTAATAGTCTGATTTCATATTCATCATGTTTCCTGGAAAACTGAAAACGTGCTCAAAAGTAGGGATGCTCTTGTGTTGTTTTGCTTTACCTAATGACAGAGGGACATCAGTTCACAGTTGTCTGTGACTGTGCCAAGAATGTGTTGATCTACAGAATGACAGGTGTTCTGGAAAGGCATAGTAGGGTTCGGTATCTGGGCCCAGCTCCTCATGGGCTTTGGGAATCAGCCAATGGAATACCACTTGGTCCTGCACACCTGCACTAATCGGAGTCCTGTGGAAGCTTCCTGTGTTGGGTTTTTGTTTTGAACCCTGTGCTGCTGAACTAAACCTCATTTGCTGGCTCCAGAAGATATCCAAACTTCATAGTTTTATTCACTACACACATTCCTAAATCCTTTTTCTGCTGGAGTTTTTTCAAAGCCAGCATTTCTCAAATTTCTCTACACACCCTTTCAATTTGTAATGCCTTGTGGAGATTGAAAGTTTTGGAACATGTGATCTAGTAAAAATTTTTGTCTTCGGATGTGACCTTGCAAGCTGACTGACTAACGTTTTCCTTGTCAGACAAAAATGAGTTCCCAAAAAGCTACTTATCAGCTTGAATTTGAATAAAAGCTTTTGTAGGAAAGCACATTAAATGCAATTTTCAGCTGGTAAATAGTCAGCCTTCATGTTAAGTCTTGGCATAGAAATGTTAATAGGTAGTAAATTTAATAAATGTTTAATCCCTGGCTCACATAATATTACTTCTCAGTTCAATTATTTATGTAGAACACAGAGCCTGGAATGAGCTCTGGATGCTTTGAATACTGGCTGTGTGTCCCACAGCCTTGCAGAAATGGAAATAATTAGCCTGCGTTTTGGTCAGAGGATTTGCAACAAAACTGAGTGCAATTTCTTCTGCTTTCAGATCTTGACACCATTTCAGAAAGCACCCAAAAAGTCCTCACAAACATATGTACTTGTGACTGGAGTTCTCTGGGTTCTGCTATCTGCTGTTTAATCGATTCCTGTTTGCTTTGACCTGTTCACTTATAGCATATTGTGTGTCTGTACTTCACTGTACTTTACTGCAGGTGCCTTAAAATATCTATTTATGTTTTCACACTTCTTCAGATCCCCTTGGAGGAAGATGTGCTGCAATGCACAGTAAAATGATAGCGTTATACTTCTTTTTGTGAGAGGAAGAGTTTTGTGTAGCATATCAGCAGTGCGTAAAGATGCTGTACCTGCATTACTCTTATTGAGTGAGATTATTTATAATGTTAATATTAATCAATTAATGTTCAGTTCAGAATGAATGTAGACGTTTGAAAAGTGGCTGAGACCTGTGCAGTTACTCTCTTGGAAGGACAAGCACATTGTTCAGGTAACAGATTACCTGAAGGCAGGCCTTAGGACATGGGAGAATTTGTGGTGGTGTGAGAAGGACTGGGTCGGCAGGTGCCCTGCTGAAGGATGCTAGTGTAACATGTGCCTGCTTGACAGAAGGAAGGCAACCTTCAAGCTGAAGAGGAGCAAAGGGAATTAAACTCAAATCCATAAACTTATAGATCTACAAGCCTAACCTGATGTTTGATCTGATTTTTGGATGGTCCTGCGTGGAGCCAAGAGTTGGAATGGATGATCCTTTTGGGTCCCTTCCAACTTGGGATATTCTGTGATTCTATGAACTTAAGTTGGGTGCAAATGCAGCAAATTGGAGCAATGTGTGTGCTGTGTGTGGAAAGGCCCTGGCAGCTCATGCTGGTGGATTGGCCGCAAGCAGCAGGAGGCTGCATAGTTGATATTCTTGAAACCAAGGCTATGTCTTGTTTATGACCTTGCCCAAATAGAAACCACATGAGAAGTCGCATGACTTTGCCATCAAAGCTCAGGAGGTGTGATATTCAGCCAATGCACCTCCTGATTTCATTTTTCCATGTGATTGTTTCCTATTTTCTTCATCCTGTGGTATTCAGTTGGACTGATATATTTAAACATATAATAACTGAGATCTGTGCTTTTTAACCTCAAAGAAAAAAAAAAAGAAAGAAATTGCAGGACAGTTTAAGTAGATGTTTGTGAAATTGGTGTTAGGTTGGATCTGAAGGGGAAAAATAATCTTAAAAGTATGCAAAAAAGACTGAGGGGTCTTTGAGCATTGATTGCATCAAGTTACTCTGCATTGGGGCTGATGCATCAGTTGGTGCTTAGGGCAACATGCAATCTTGGATGTTCATTTTTTCTTTTGTGTCTGCTGCATCTTTTCACACAGTTACTGTTCCCTGTGCTTCTTTCATTTACGCTATCAATATTTTGCAGCTTAACCTTCCCTTCCCTGTAATGATGTTTATATACAGTTTAGGTTTTCTTTGTGATTTCTGGAGAGCTCTGCTATCTTGAGTTTGAAGATACATGCAGATGGTACACTGCTAGTGCTTAGAGCAGTTAGTTGTGTTGCATGATCATGACCATTTAGAAAGTAAGGCTGGCTTATAGGTTTGTGAGGGAGTCTTTGGTCCTCAGAAAGTAACTGGTGCAGATGCTGTGAGCCACCGGTTTAAAATACGTTGCTCTGGCATTCTAAAGCAGTGTCGTAGACCCTCTTTAAACATGTCCATGCCTCTAGCTAGGCCCAGACCCATGTGGTGCATTTCCCTGCTGTTCTACTTGTTTTTGTACAGTTTCCTATTTTTACATGATGAGGAAAATGTCTACTGTATTTACCAGTGTGGCACATTGTTGACATAAAGGCAGAGAGATTGCTCACCAGTTACCGTCATTGTTGAAGCAGATTTGGATTAGGAAAAATAAATTTAATTAATTGCCAATTAAAATAGATTTGTATAGCGAGGGGAAAAAAAAAAAATTAAAAAAAAAAAAGACAAAACAGACAAAATATCACATTCTTTTCCAAAGCTCAGCTTCACTCCTTTGCCAGCTCCTCCATCTCCTCCCCCAGCCCCAAATAGCACAGGAGGAGTGGATGTGGGGGCTGTAGTCAGTCCATAGCAACCCGTCTCTACCATTCCTTCCCTCCTATATATCTCCTCTGTTCCAGCATGGGTCCCTCCCATGGGCTGCAGTGTAGAACTTCTGTTTATGTGCATGTTCACGTGTGCTTAGTTTGAGTTTTATAATTCTGTTTCCTTGTGTAAGTACCTGAAGTCGAACAATGGACAAGAGAGCATATGAATCTGTTTAACAGCTGGAAGTTGAGCTATTGTCAGCAAAATAGCAACAATTTGAATATAGCAGAGTTGCCCTTTTCTACCTGTTTTGAATTATAAATATGTTGGTGCATTAGACTTTCTGCCTGATTTTGCTTCACTTTGGTATTTCAATATTTCTTGCAAATTAAAAATGGAAATATAGCCAACAGTTCTCTCAACATTACTCAGCTCAATTTAAATGAAATATTTACCCTAGAAATGTTTTACATGTGAATATTTACATATAGTAAAACCAATCAAATCTGGAATTGGTTTGATTGTCTTAATGATGGATTTTTCACCAAAAATGATATTGGGCACAGTATTTGCTTTTCTGAATGAAAATTATATCAACCTAGTAGCTTTGCAGCACTGGATAGATAACTGTAGAAAGTATCATTTGGTATATGAAACCGATGAATATAACCCTCCTGCCCACCAACAGTAAAAATTCTGGTTTCAGAATTAAGTATTCATATTGTACAATGTTCACTATTATCTCTTCAGGAGGTGAAAATGAGAAGATCTAGCTGTTCTGTTCGGTGTGAGCTGATTGCTTGTTCTGAAGGAAGCTGTGGGCTGCCATGGGCCACCTCAGTGATGGTGAGTGTGGTGTGGATGTGTGGTGGTGCACCTTGGCTGGTAAGGATGATGTCTACCTTCCTCTGAAGACACCTTCAAAAGAAGTGCTCCCTATTATCAAGCATGTACACTTCTCCATGAGTTGCGTTTGTCCTTGCCTTCTGGAGCAGAATTGATACATTTAGGTGTTGCCTCTTGAGTGGTGTTCCTGCAGCTTGCTTCAACCTTTCTGCCTGTCTTCTTCTCTGGTTGTCTGCTATGTTATCCATCCCAACAATAAAAGTCTTTGGAGCATCATCATCTAGTGGGTGGCAGCCCTGCCCATGGTTTGTGGTTTGGAACTAGATGATCATTTTGGTTCCTTCCAACGCAAGCCATTCTGTGATTCTTTGTTAGGGCTTCCCCTCAGCTTCTCAGCTTCAGAGTCTTTGTACTGTTTCTTCTGTCAAGAAGGAAATTCATTGAATATCACCACTTTGAGAGCTGTTCTTTTGCAGTGTTTTGTTTTTGAAATGTGCAATTTAATACCTACTCTTCAATGAGGATATTGTAAGTCTGCTACGTGATAATATATTATGAGTTAATGTACAAAGAAGGAGTGTGTGTAAGGTGCACATCTGCATAAAACACTTCTTTTTGGGGTTTGCTGTGTGCGTAACATCCCTTTAGTGAACTTGCTCTGTGTAAATCATGGAACAAAGGGTTTGATTTCTGAAAGCAAGTTGCAGAAAGGAATATAAATGCTTTGTAGGTGAAACAAAAGACAAAATCAGTAACAACTGTGGTTCGGCAATAAAGTGATGAACTATTTTAGAAAATTAAAAACAAAACAAAATCAAGTGGAAAGTGTTTGTGTAGTGCCAAAACTGAGGCTATATACAGCTCTGGTGCTTTTCCTGTTTGCTGAATGTTTCATTATCAAGAAAGTACTTCTATAACGGTAAGTATAACAGTAAGTTTTCCAGCCAACCCCTCGCTTCCCCATGCTGAGTACTAAATAGTTAAAAGTTCTCCTGTAGGTATATGAAGGAATTGTATTGGATTATCTACCATGCTAAAGGTGTTCCCATGTTACTATCTTCTCACTGTACAGCGGAAGCTCCTAGTAGGAATTCAAATTTTGTCTATGTTTTTAAGAAACTTGCTTTATTTTCAGATAAAAGTTTTGAAAAGAAACTATTGTATAATGCTGACAATCCAGACTATTCAGACTGAAAATTAAACTTCACACTTCGTCTTTTTCATTTATCATTTTCCTTCTCTCTGTAGAAAAGGATGCACAGAGGCACTCTCTGTGAGTTTAGGAAATAGATGATGGCATACAAAGTACTGTGTTTGTGTGCACCGTGATGTTTTTAATTTTAATTAATTGTGTTTTTTGAAAATGTCTAAGATCAGAAGAGAAGTGAGTTCAGATGGTACTTGACATCAGCAAGTGATAAGGGAAGGTGGTCATTTGCCCTGTGTCGGGGAGGGAAATTGTATATCTGTTTATTTCACATTTTCTTATCTGGCCTTCAAATGAGTAAGAAAGATTAAAAAGGAGGAAAACTTTATGCAACCAGAACTGTCAACTAATGACGTCCAACAGTCAGCTCTTTCATTCAGTATTTCCTCTGGAATAAAAGCTATGTACTACAGATAAAAATTACCTCATCCATCACAGAAGCATAGAACTGTTCTGTCACTCTATGTGGGGGCTTATCAGTGCTGGGCCGGGGAAGGAGATTAAGAATAATATCCTCTTTAATTGAATTTGCAGAATGGAATGTGGGGAGGAAGAATGCCCTGGGCCCTGGGCCATCAACCTCGTATTAATGAAAAATGCTTTAATGACAGCAATGACCAGGTGCCAGGATATGAAGTATGCCTGTTTGGTGTTGTGCTTCTGTTTAACATTGAGTTTTTAGCTACAGAGGCAACTTCACATGTGGACACCATGTGCACGTGGTCTTGCTTTGTGCTAACTTGGTTGCTCAGTGGGAGAAAGATGGTTCCACTAGAATGCAATGGGGGATGAGAGCAAATATAATATAAGCATGTCTTTGTGGCAATTTCTTCATTAGAAAAAGTGATTTTTCCTATTGATGTCATTTTCAGCAGCAATTACTGTTTTCTGCACTTTCCAGTAGAAGTAATGATGATATGTAACATATCCAGAGGTGACCTGATACAGAATTTTAAGTTCAGGGTTTATAAAGAAAACTGTGACATCACTTTTCTGAAATGAAATCTGATAAAATCAAATACTTAGAAGTTAGCAGTAAATTGCAGTTGGCAAGTTTTTGCAATAGCAGTCTTTTTCTTCTTGTCATTTATGCCAATTTGGAACATCACTGTGACAGATGTTTTTTTTCCATGGAATATATAACATCAGTGTGATAGATTTTATTTTTCCCCCCCCCCCAGAATATGGTGGAATGGGCTTGGACTTCTCCTATAGCATTGCAGTGGCAGAGGAGCTGGGAAGTATCCGGTGTGGAGGTATCCCTATGGCTATTGGGGTACAAGCTGGTATGGCCACTCCTGCGTTAACAAGGTAATTTTCAAAATGTTTAGTTTAGCCTAAAGCCCAAGCTGTTGTGTGTTTAAGCTTAAAGAACATCTGGCCACATGTTTTAGAGTAGGAGGAAATGTTACTGCCCAGATTATGTTGTAGTTGCTCATTAGTAAGGCTTAAGAAATGGACATGTTTTCTACCTTTCTTTCACACAGGTTAATTTAGGGGAGAGAACGCACATTTTATTATTAGAGTATTATATAATAAAGGTAGGCCTTGTTTAATAGTAAGCTATCTGTTTCCAAACACAGAACCTTGGTGCTAGAATCAATTAAACAGTCATGATTCCAGAATCCATGTTAATGTATTTTTTTCTTATTTAGATATCCCAGTGCAGTCATACTAAGATCACATTTAGCAGTAATTATTAGAATGAGTCTAATTGTGTTTTAACATTTACTTGTTCTTTTCCAGTATTTCAAGCTGTTCCTTGCCAGCTCTGACTTTTTAGAAATGATGATCAGGATTGGTGTAAATCCTGCTAAAATTTTAGCATGTATTATGCATCCTGAACACTCCCATTCAAGTCAATTACTCATCATACTTTTTCTCATGTGCTCGTGTCAGTGTTCATCTTTTATCACTTTATATCACTCTAGCACCTACACTCTTTTTTCTCCTTCCCTCAGTAAGAAGCAGTTGCCTACTTCTCTATCTTGACCTACACAGGCATCCTGTCCCAAAACTAGAGGGAGGTGGCACATTGCCATTTGCCCCTGGGATACGAGTTCATCTAAAAGCTCAGGAAGGTGGTGGTGGAAATTAACTTCAAATAATGATTATGAAGCCAGATTTTTTTCAGTACTTAATAGATATACGAGAGAGTACTTGCACAAAAAAGCTTTTCAGTGTTCATTGGTTTTGTTTGTCTGTGCATTCTATTACAGAAAATATTTCTAAATCCAACTGGAATTTGGACTCTCTTCCCAGTCCGTTCATCCATCCATCCATCCATCCATCCATCCATCCATCCATCCATCCATCCAT
>JAPSGF010000005.1:18134135-18220704 GCA_035772895.1 Perdix hodgsoniae
CATCCATCCATCCATCCATCCATCCATCCATCCATCCATCCATCCATTCATTCTTCTACTAGCTATGTGTGACTTTGGAGATCTTAACCATAGAATATCTTTCTAAAAAAATTGTTCTCCTTTGTGTAATGCACCAAAATCTTGCTGAAAGTGTGGAGGTCATTATGTCTGTTGCGACAGACATATTTATAGTCCTGTGGAAGAAAAAAAATACAACACTAAACCACTGATATTTTAAAAGACCTTGCCTCCTTGATAGCCTTTTATTCCCAAAGTTTTAGGAAAATATCTGGGTAAAAGAAGACAGAATTTTCTTCCACTGCAGATTTTTTGAATTTATGTTGCTCTCTTCTGTTGCAGCAATGAGACTACATACATTTGTGTTAGTGAAATCCTAAAAAGGATGTTTGTAGAAAGTGAATCTGAAATTTTTGAATTTGAATTTTTTCTTAAGTATTGTTATAGATGATGCACAGAGTAAACTAATACAGAAATCAAACATCATATCCTGAAAAATAATTTAAAAGAAGACTGAAAGCCATTTGTTGACTTTCCTAAATTTAGGTTTCATTAAGCAGGTTTTGAAAATGTTACTCATATCTGCTTGCCTGTTCATGCTCTTTCCACCTTTCACTTCTTTGTTTTTTTTTTTACTGACAATCTTCAGAAGACTATATGCATGATCATACTTGGAAGCAACCCTGCAGATTTTGAATTATGTGCACTTCTATTGTGCAGACAATTACAGGAGAAAATAGTTGTGCTTTACTGAAAGAAGCCCAGACTGACTGCTCTGTTATTTTCAGATTCCTCTAAGTCAAGCAGTAGCACTTCTAAATTTGACAACAAACTACATAATGTTCTGTCAACAGTGACCTGGCCTGTGATGTGTCTGGTTCTGAGCATAACTCTCTGTCAGATCTTTCAAATGCATTCTGGATGAAGTGCCTCTCTTTTTTTCATGCTTACAAGCAGAGCGGAGGAAACAGCTCTCAGCTGAGGTAGTGAATGAAATTCTGTTCCCTGGGCTTGTAAAAAAACCTGTAGTGTGATATATCCATAACCATATCAGCATAAAGCTCTTTTATCTCATCAACAGACACTAACATTTATAGGAAGACAGTAAGGACAGTGAGGACTTTTCAGTGGGAAGAGTCTTTTCTATTTCATGGACTTATGCATTGCAGATTCTTTCTCCATGCTGAACAGTGGCTGAGAATTAGTGTCAAAAACACAAAGATGTTACTGTCTCTGTTCCTGTTTGCTGTAATGGAAATAAGTTACAGCTGACAGTAAGAATAGTGGTTCTCAAATGCTGTATTATCCACTTAATCATGATGCTGTTCCCCATGCATTTCCTTCCCTGTAAGGAGAATTTATTGCCTTTCATCTTTTCTTGCTTCCTCCCATGTACATTGAGGACCCAAGGAGTACTGCTTTGCTGGGACTAGACTTAGATGGTAGAATGCCTGTGCAGGATACAGAGAAATCATGCAAAAGCATGGCCTGTGGCAGATGTATTATTAATGCTTTGAGTGTGGGAACAGAATAGAGAGGGAGCTGGAAGAAATTCACCCGTTGCTATTAAGTGATCATAGGTCAGAGTGACCTTCTTTGGGTGAAGGAAATCCTCTTTCTATTCCTGGAAAGTCCATGAGTGAATTCCTGTGTCATCTTTGACATAATATAGAATAATACATAGATAATCTTCACTCTTTTATTGCTTTTTTTTTATTTGCTTCAGTTGATCAAATGCTGAGAGCTGTGCTAGAGCTGCCTGCAGTTATTCATATTCAAAATTTCAGTTTGCACTTAATAATGAATCAAACAATGTCAGTTCTACTCAGAACCTCCTATGCTAATTTAATTAATTAACTTCAGCTTAGCATTTTTCTCTCAGAAGCATAAGAAACAAAAGTGAATGAGATCTGCAGCTCTAACAAGGTGATTATCAGCCCAATTAATGCAGAACAGTGATGTGCAATCGACATATTTTCATTCAATATAGCAATCAAACCTGTCAGAAACAGTATTTTTTTATGTATTTGAAATTAACAAAACTGGCTGGCTGCCATTTTCTAATTTGCAGAGCACATAAACAAAACTGGGTGGATCAAGAATACATTCTAGCATCTGTATTTCATCATAATTCTTTCATCTTTTACCCACAATTTGTGAGGTTGTTTATCGCTGTCATTTTTGTGTCTATATTCATGATATTCAACTAATGTTACTTACAAAGTGTGGACTATTTTCATGTAGTTCTTAATGTGTTAGAATTTCACATGTGGAACTTCTGGATTACCCAGCATCAGCAAGGAGCTCTAGTTTATTGCCCGTAGACTCTGTGTGTGTATCTATAGGTACGCACCTGCATGAAAATGACTTTGAGATGGATGTTAATGCTTCATAGTATGATGTGGGACCCTATGCTTGAGGGTATGATGTCAGAAAGCAGGCATAATCTGTTTTATCTTGAGTCAGAGCAAATCTCGTTGCATAGTTTTCTCATAGTTTTCAGCTAGAGCTGTTAAACTGGAAAGAATTGAAAACTGCATTTGTGCAAACCTGATACCTTTCCAGGATGTATTTAAGGTGGGTAGAATTTAACAAAAGCAATATACTTCTAACACAATAGCTGGCCATTTGCTGGGCTGCACGTCCTTCCTGCAGAGCATGGTCTTCTGAAGGTAGCATTGGCAGACTACTTTTTTAATTACAAAATAACTTTTTCTCCAGCCTCATTTTTGGGAAGAGCTGAATTATTTTCTGGAACTTTAAACAAGCAAACTAAGCTGTCAAATCCAAAACATTTTCTTTCTGAGGAAAGTTCTTGCCATGGAAATCCTCTGTTCAAATAACAAATAAGGTTGGCAAAGTTTTAAGCATCAGTAAGCGTTGCCAGAATTCCCTAATAAGCAGTGCTGCCAGCTCATCTCGTAATCTAAATTTTTATGTTGTTTTTGGTTTGGTTTGGCTTTCGTTTTGTTTGAAAAGTGCTCTCAGCTGACCACACACAATCATGTTCTAAGGCAAAAACAGCTACACTGCATAACAGACCAGGGGATTGAACACTGCAAGCTTTCTTCTTGTATTTATTTGGAACTGCAGCTGTGATAGTTATGGGCCAGGACAGTACTAGGAGCTGAGCTCCTTGTGTGCACAAAGGGAGAGTGTCTGCCAGCTCCCACTCTGGTCTCTGGCTTCTTGTGGCCTCTGACTGCTTTGTGGCAGACTGAAAGCAGAGGGAAAGGGTCAGCCTTGGAAGTATGGTGCCAGTATTGTAGAAGAGCCCAGCTAGCTGCAGCCTGCTTAGGCAGCTGGCAAGCCAAAGATCAGTTGAAACACTGACCTGAGAAGCCTCTTAGCTAGGAGGGCACATTATCACTAAGTGTAAAATATCTATTTCCTGGCTGTTATGGATTTCTGCTCACAGAGGAGAGGTCTCACAACCCAAGGACTTTTGTTTTTGGGACAGGAGAGGTTTAAGAACAAGAGTGTGAGCTAACCATTCAAGCTCTAAGGCCAAACTTGAAAGTTGGTTAAGAAAAAAATCAACCATCAAACCACATTTTGAATGGGTAAAAGCAGCTAAATTTAGGAAAAAAACAAAAAACAAAAAACAAAAAAACAAAAAAAACCTCTTTTGGGAAAGGAGTCACTGTTTCTTGGAGCCTTAATAAAAAAGGCACTGTTACACAAGAGCCCTCAAACTCCTTTGCTGACATCCCGCAGGGAGGAGGGACATCTCTGGGGAGAGCTGGCTGACCCTCAGCAGCCTTTCTGCCTTTAGGAGGGGAAAGGACAAAGGAGAGACAGGCATTGCTTCACTACTGGATGCAACACAACTGTCTTTCTGCAGACTGTTCATCCTTGTTTTTCCTCCCTGTCCAAGAGTGCTTCTTCATTTCTCCCAGGGACTGGGACTCAGCAGCTCCCTTCTGTCCCCAGGTGTGCCTTTGGTTCTTCTACCATCTTGCTGAAGAAGTAGCAGCCCTGCTCTACTAAGGCTCGTGGCATCACAGAAAGAGGTTTGGTCCTCTTCGTGTGGGTGTACAGGGCAGGCAGCTGGTAGCCCAGAGCACTGAGTTTGTTTTAGAATGGGTGTTCATTAGTGAGATTAGGTTCCTAGGAAGCTAAGATTAGGTTCTTGAGGGGAAATGTTTTATCACATGCACCTATTGTTTCTTTTTCATCAGCTGGAAGATTTGGCTGCTGTTTTGATCACTGTTTTGACAAGAAGCATAACTTTTTAGTCACTACTAAAGCCTAGCAAAGAGCTGGTACAGAAGTCAGAAGGTATGCAGAGAGTGTCCTCTGTCCTGCTTCCAGCTCGGGAGGCAACATTTCTTTATGTTTGATAGCTCTTGAAGCAGCAATCATAAAGATAATATTTGGAGCATTAGAACCACACACTTCCTTAGAAGTAAGATGTTTGTGTAATCCTTGTTTAAAATGGTTGTGGCTGCGCTTCCAGTGAAGATTGATTCATAGCTTTGCACAAAGTCCCTTCTCTCTTTGGCTTCAGGATAGATTTTACCTAGTCACAGACAAATTGATCACTGAGTAAAACAAAATTTGTGAGTAGCCTGTAAATAAAGTTTACCCCCAAAGGCTTTTAATACCCTATCTTTTTATTATATTGTTGCAGATTTGGTTCTAATGAGTTGAAAAAAGAGTTCCTCACACCAACTATATCTGGAGATCTTGTGGCATGTTTGGGAATCAGCGAAGCTGGAGCTGGATCAGATGTTGCAAGTAAGTTATCCTAACAAACTGCCAATTTCAGACAACTTGGTATTTTAGTGGAAGAAATCTAGCTTCACTGATGCCTTGCCCTTACTGTCAGCATTTATAAGAAATACAAAAGAAAGTATGGAATGGTGAAAAAAGTAAAAAGTAATATTCTAGGAGCAGTAATACATAGAATCATAGAACTGTAAAATGGTTTGGGCTGGAAGAGACATTTAAGATGTCTCATTTAAGATGTCTCTCAGCCTGGAGAAGAGGAGGCTCAGGGGAGACCTTATGGCTCTCTATAACTTCCTGAAGGGAGGTTGTGGTGAGCTAGGGGTCGGCCTTTTCTCTCGTGTAGACAGTGATAGAACTAGAGGCAATGGTTTCAAACTGCGCCAGGGGAGATTCAGGCTGGACATTAGGAAATATTACTTCTCGGAAAGGGTGGTCAGGCACTGGAATGCACTGCCCAAGGAGGTGGTGGAGTCACCGAACATGGATGTGTTCAAGAGACGTTTGGATGTTGTGTTGAGGGATAGGATTTAGCTGGGGAGTATTGGTGATGGTTGGACTGGATGATCTTTTAGGTCTTTTCCAACCTTGATAATTCTGTGATTCTGTGATTCTGTGAAGATCTTCTAGTTTCAACATCCCTGCTATAGGCAGGGACACTTCCCTCTAGATCAGGTTTCTCAAAGCCCCATCCAGCCTGGCCTTGAATGCTTCTAGGGAGGTAAGATCCTTTCCACAACCTCACTGGGCAACCTGTTCCAGTATCTCAGCACCCTCACAGTAAAGAATTTCTTCCTCATATCTAGTCTGAATCTACCCTCTTCCGGTTTAAAGCCATTTTCCCTTGTTCTATTGCTATATGCCCTTATAAAAAGTCCCTCCCCGGCTTTCCTATGGTCCCCCTTCAGGTACTGGGAGGCTGTTACAAGGTTCCCCTGAAGCCTTCTCTTCTGTAGGCTGTTGAGCCCCAACTCTCAGTTTGTCCTCATAGGAGAGGTGCTCCAGCCCTCTGATCATCTTTGTGGCCCTCCTCTGGACCCTCTCCAACAGCTCCATGTCCTTGTGTTGGGCATCTGATTAATTACACAAGCATCTGACTCATCCAAAAGCAAATACACTGAATGTGTTTGTCAGCGAATAAATAGATGTAGGCTGAGCAGAACAGGTTAATATACAGCAGCCAGGCTGACCCTGGATTTCTCTAGTGTTTTTGTCCCTCTTCTGTCTGGCCTGTTGTGTCCAAGCTCCAGATTGGTGTAGTCCAGTTGCACTGTCACCATTAGTTGTGCAGACTTACAGGAGTACGTGATACAGTGTGCACTGTTCAAATGGACAGGGCTTGCATTTCCTTAATACAGAGCTCCCCACTGAATGCGGATAGATTGCAGAGTTAGTCCCTTCTGAAACTGATGGCATCACACTTTTGCAATAAGTTCCTCTATCTCATTCTTACCTCACCCCCTCCAGTCATTTCTGTCTCTGAATGGGTAATTATTTTATTTAGGGATAATGAAGAATTTGCCATATCAAATGTATGAACTTTGTGATTTAGTTACTTTGCATGAAACTGTTTTTCTTGTTTCAGTACAAGAATATGTTTAAAAACAGCAACAAGTCAACCTACCATTCTGAAGTGCCTCAGACAGTAGATAATTAAATTATAGCAGATTTTATAGTAGGAGATGTCTCACCTGATTGTGGAATGTACACTTAAAGGAAAAGAGAATGACAAGAAGCCACTGTATACATCTTGCTGTTTTGAATGGCTAAACTGAACATACTGTGTTCTTACAAATTATGGAGATTACTACTTCTACAAAAATCAACAAATTTAACAGAAGTTTTTGGTCAGCAGAATGAATACCTATGTCCATCTCCTCATTCCAAATCACATTGTTTTCTCAAGACAAACAGATAATTATTAGGTATTACAGCAAAGAGGTGCAGCAAGCACCTTTTCCAAAGGGAGTTAAAGGGATGTAGCAGAAATGCTAAGTCAGGGGTTGAAACAGTGATTGAACACCTGATGGGAAGGCAAAACCAGGGGAGGTCAGGTGCATGCAGTGCTTCTGAGTGACCAGAAGAGGTGCAGCCAGGATCCTCCCCTTCCCAGACCTCATTTAAGAGATGGCAGTGGAGGCAAGGGTATCTTGTTAGAGATCCCTGTGTTCCCGAGGCCTTCTGAAGGTGAATAAATTCCTTCTTTTCTCTGTCCATGACTGTCATATTTGAGCGTATTATTACTTGCTACAACCTAGGACTTTGCTACTGTGCTGTTATTGCTGTGCTTTCTATCGTATTACAGCATTACATGGCGGAATTTAAATGAAGGGGCTATGAATCCAGAGCTATTTTCCTTTCTAGCTAATTAACATTGTTCATAAGAAAAATCCATAATTTTAGAGGCTTGTTTTTCATAAAATAATTTGAAATTTATATTTCTCTTTTGTAGGATATGCATCACTTATTTTAGCCAATGCTACTGTAGTTAAATTACCTGATTACCAAGACTTTCCAAATATGGTTGCAATTTCTGGATGTAGCCTTCCAAACAACACATCACAAATATTCTTTCAGTTTTGTGTTGCTTATGATCTAACTTAATTGGTATGGTACACTTGGATTAATGAAATTAAAGAAAGATTTGGAGTATATTCAGCTTTATCCTATGAACCCAGATTGTCAGTGTCACAGTTAGACTGCAGGATGACAGGTGATGTTTTTTTCACCTGCCGTTAAAGATTTTTATCCTTGAAAAAAATCTGGACACTAGATTATGGTGTTCTTAAAGGGTAACTTAATGGCTTACTTAGTCATGAGTAGCACTCATTTTTTTTTGGTTTGTGGCTTGTGTTAACGGTGGTAATCATTATCTTTACTAGTTTTCCACTGAAATATTGGAAGATAACAGCAGTAATTCTTGTTACTTGCACCTACTTGCCATGTTGACTTTGAAAATTCAGAATCTTTTTTTTTTTTTTTTTTTTTTTCTGGGTGACACCTGAGTTATCTGTTAGTGATTTCTCCCAGGTTTGTCTCACCCACATATTTCACAGATATATTCCTGCTCTTCTTCTAAAGGTCATCACTGGAAACATGCAATCAGTTTCAATCAATGACTGATGTCCAAAGAGAAGCTCCATGGTACCCTCCCTGCATGTCAGCACTTTATTAATGCAACCTTACGTTATTTCACACTGCCAAGTTCCTTCCCCTCATTTTCACTTTTGTGCTGATTTTTGATTTAAAAAAAAAATAAAAAAATCTAACTCATGGTTGTCTAAGAACATATTTTAGTTGCTTGGGCACAGGAGGATCTGTTTCCATTTCTGATTTTTTTTTAATTTTGAAATGAAAAATTATTTTTTTATGAAAATCCATTTTCATAATAGCTGTGTCAGGTTGGCCTTAAATAAGGTATCACTGGTAAACCGAGTTTTCTTTCCAAATGTATTCTAAGTCTCTGCAGCTTTCTGAGACTAACAACCTTTGTTATTACTAATTTTCATTTTGTACAGTCCTTCCTGTTGCTGCTTTCCTTTGTCAGCTATGTTACAACTCTATTTTAATCTCATGTAAAATATTTTAGTTTTTAGTTATTGTCTGCATACTTTACTTCTCATTCTCTTCTTATTTCTGTGGCTGAAGCATTTTTGTTTGCTGCCTTAATGTTGTTTGGTTCTGTAATCTTTCATCTGTGAGATTTAAATCAGTTTAACCTATAGCAATTCTTACCTTTTGATCTCCAAACTGTAGCTTACTTTGACAATTAATTTCTTTATTTCCTTGCAGGCCACCTCCTGTTTTTTGAAGCAATTCTTCATTTGGTTAAAGTTGAAGCTATTTCATAGACGTTTCTATTTCTTTTTCCTGTACTGATGATGAAAATTCCACATGTGTGCTTTTAATTTATTACATAAATGATTGTCTGTGATCATAAGATTGAATTGAATTGAGTTGAAGACAACCTTGCCTTTTGTCAAATCTACTTAGATGTGCGACTTGAGTCAAGAACACACTGGGGAAAAAAAAAAAAAAAAAACTCTTGCTGTGATTTGAATGGTGAAATAAATTGCTCTGGTTATTTATTTGGCACAAGCTGCTTCACATGTTTAAATGTTGTACTGAGGGACCTGGTTTAGTGGGAGCTATTGGTGATAGGTGAAATATTGAATTGGATGATCTGGTAGGTCTTTTCCAACTTTGATTCTGTGATTCTATAGGCTGTTGAAATATAAACACCACAGGGTCAGTGATGTAGACATGCCAAAAAATTAGTGACTGAAGTAGCCTCTTCCCATACCCATGCTTTATTGGGGAGACTAATTATAGTGAAAAATGCCAAAGGATCTTCCAGCCATATCTCTCAGATCCTCTTAACTCTAGTAAATTGTTAAGCAGGTTTTCAGTATCCGCTGTAGTTTAAGTGTAAAATCTACTTATTGGCTAGATAATATTTTAATGAAAATGCTGCATTCTTCATAAGTTGATTTTAAACAGTCACTTTTCAAGTACTTGAAACAAACTGTTGGCTGTTACACTTGAGACTACTTGTATGTTCCTATTAGTCAGGCATTTCTTTAATCTGTGTTTGGAAAGTTAGTCTCTTGTGATGCCATGCTTGCAAATACTGTTTATATTTGTGATAGCATTATAGTGCTCAGTGTTCCTTTGCAGACCTTCCAGGCGACCTCAATCTAATCTTCTTAGTAGTTGTTCCATAACAAAGGGTTGTGTGATGTAAATCACTGTGTATTTTCCCATCCTTTTTACGCTACTTGTACTGTGTCTCATCACAGCTCTTTTGCATCCTACAGTTGTTGTTCAGTCTCCTTGTATGATTGTCAAATGTCTGTTCACGTGTTACTGTGATCACCGTTCTAGATTTCTTCACTTTGTTGGCCTTCATTATTATTCAGATTCTACAATATGTCCTTTGGACATATTTGGCATAGATTGCTGGTGTTTTTATCCACAGTAGTACTGTCTCTTGCTGTTCAGTGTAACATTTCTGTAAGTTTATTTATCCACAGCTATATCCACAAGTTCCTTATCTTACATCATTACACAATTTTCAGCTGCTTTTTTTCCCATTTTTACATTAACAAATCTTTTCAGCTGCACAGACCATAGCTCCAGGTAGTCAGTAATTTGATCCTGTAAATGAAGATTAGGTTTCTGTTATCAGTTTTGAGTTTAGGACATCTGGGAAGAAAGTTCATGTGTAGGTTAGGGTGGGTGTGCATTGAAGTCACCAACTGACTTAAATGTGGCTGCTCGCTACACTTCTTGCCTGACTCTTACGCTCCACATTTACTGCCTACCTCGTTATATAGCCTCTTATGCGCTTTATAGTCTCATAATACAAGTACTAATAAGAATGTAGTTGGGTTCTTTTTTTAACCATCAGCAACTTGCAGCTGGATATCTGTTGCAGAGCTTCCTTTAGTTGGGGTTTCAGTGGAAGAAATTCAAGTTCAGGGAAGATAGCTCTTTGGAAGTTCTGCTGGGGCTTAACCAGTAACTAATGATTCACTCCTGCTGTTGCATTTAGGGCTGCTTGCAGTGATGTGAATGCTCGTAAATGAAAATAATGTTTTTTCTACATTATGGGGTAGCAGGTGTTTAGAGCCCATTATTGTACAGACAGTCTTAACATTTAAACTTCACCTTTTAAAGACTTATTAACTTTGAATTTATTACGCCATTCTGACCTAGAACACACAGGAAGTGCGTGTGTGTATATATATCCTTAGGCACACACAGATATTGGAGCTTATATTTGTTTCAGTTGGGACTCTGAAATTAATGGCCTTCTCAGTGACTAATGTACACAGTGACAGAAGTGTAATAGATCATCCCAGCCTAAAATTTTTCTGGCCTGAGTTTTCTGTGACTGAATTTAGTTATGGAGAGCTTTCTGCTTTCATCCCCTGGGATGAAGATTCCAACCAACGGAGGGTGAGAGAAGTGGTCTGTTTTCCCAGGGACGTCGTCAAAGAGACTCATCCAGGTGGGCCTGCCATTTGCAGCCTAGATGGCAGTGAAGTGAGGAGTGAAAATTGGTTGTCTGAGAGCAAGGGAATCACTTGGACAGTCACACAGGAACCAGCTTATTCTTCTTTCATGAGAGTAACTCTTCATTTCCTTTCTTTTGAATAGGTATCAAGACAACAGCTGTGAGAAAAGGTGATGAATATGTCATAAATGGTGGTAAGATGTGGACTACAACTGGGTGCCAAGCAGACTGGATGTGCTTGCTGGCGAATACAAGTGAAGGGCATCCCCATCGAAATAAATCTCTCATATGTCTGCCGATGAATCTACCTGGTAATGACATGCAACTCTTTTCCTTCTAAGCTGATTTTATTGGTGCTTTTGTTTGTTCTCATTACAAGAAGGAAAGGTGTTTCAGATAAGAGACAACACCCATTAATGCTCTTTTAAATTAAGTGTTCTATTGTTGTACAAAGACAATTCTGAAATGCATTTGTACTCGTACTTCCACAAAAAAGAAAGAGGATGGGCAAATGAGAAGGAAGTTAAATTGCAGACTTCAGCTTGGGACTCCCAAACCAAATTATGTAGAAAATTCTTTTTGACCAAAATACATTTAGAAAAGCTTTTCAGATGCATTAGCAGGGGAGTATTTCATAACATTTTCTGAGAATGGATAGATTAAGTTACTGCCAAGGAGAAAATTAATGCTTTAAAGAAATCATTAAAAATAGAGCCAATTTTTTTTTTTTTTTTTTTTTTGAGAATAACAACATCCACATAACTTTTGTCTTGGTTTTCTGTTCAGAAAATACATGTAGATGCAAACAGTCCTCAAAATAACATTCTCAATTTTCTATCCATTGAAATTTAATTTTCAGCAGTTATTACACCTTTTAAAGGTTTTGAATAATTTTTTTCTTACACATTCGTAAAGAACACAAAACAAAACTTTCATTGAATTAATTAAACAAATTCTCTTTTAAAAAGACCTTGTGATTTTTAGGAAGTTCAAATCTTTAAACTGGCATCACAGATATAATGATGGCAAAGATGACAAGAAAACATTGAAAAGTATGGCATTTTTGTTCATTCAGTTTGCAGTATTTTATTGTGAAATGTGTCATTATCAGCTTTTAATGTGTAGAGAAAGCACAGTGGCGGTGAAGCAAATGTCCATATGTTTACTTCTGGGATGAGACTGAGAATAAAATCCCGGGTCTCCAGTGTTACAAAAGAGTGGTAAGAATGTCTTAACTTAATTTCTTATAAGTGAATTTAAGTATGGAGTAAGTCAGAGTAAGCAAATTGCTTTAGGATTGAATCTAGTGGATTGTGACTTTCTAAACCACTGCTCATGCAAAGCTGACTTGGAATGAGAACTAACAGGAGACTGACCTGAGATGATTCACTTGTTGACTTTAGCCTTATCAATAAGCAATGAATGAATGTGGTAACTCAGAGCCAGGATCACCCTGAATTTCCAGATGACCTTACTTATCAGTCATCTGCATAAAGTCCTCATGACTTTTCATGAAAGAGTCAGAGTGTGTATGTGATACCACTTCTCTGAATTCAATACCAACACACTGTTATAGGTGGATCGAATATTCAGAAATTGTCTTGGTTTTCAGGTACTTTACTTATTCTAGAAAGACATGTGACTTGCTATAGCTTTATAGGGTTGTTTTTAGCCACACAACCTATACACAGAGTTGCTTTACCTTGGGTAAGCGGATTTTGAGGAGAAAAATTTCAAGTCAGCTGAAGATGATGTTCAGAGACATAGAAATTTTCCTCAAAATATACATGACACTTCTCAAAGTTTATATGCTTTCCATCTTGTGTGACCTGGGTATGGACCTCCAGAAAGGTCACTGTACCAAGACTGGTGACCTTTTTAAATGAAATATGGAGACAGTTGATTGTGCTCAGTGGGTGGGCTACATCAGAACTGAAATCTGGGTGGGATACAAAGAGGAAAAGTATGAACAAGGCTGCCAATTGACACAGATGTGAGGAGGAACCTCCAGCTGCTTTGATACATCCTAAGGATGTGTGTCTGCCAAAGATCATTATCTTTAGAGGGCAGCAGACCAAGACTGTACAGGAAGTGTCTGGATGACATCAGAAAGATGCACTATCACGCATCTGTGGACATATGTCTGACAACACTCAAGAGTGACCGCAGTGGAGGACAAGCATATTATGTCTGACTAACTGCTGCAGTCACCAGGATGTGTGTCAGGGGAAAGATAGGGTTCAAGGCATGGTGGTAACTTGTTCCATGCTAGCTGTTGGTAGGAGGTAAGAGTCCTGTGCTTTTCATAAAAACATAACTGTTTCATACATATTGTGATGTAAGGAAAAAAAATCTGAAATGAATTATTAGCTTCAACAACTGGTAGTTACTGGAGATACAAAATGTGATTAACTTCTAGTTGTAGGTTTGTGCAGTGTCTGTTCTGGGTTGAAGAAAATCATGGCCTAAATTTGACAGACATTGATGAAAACCTCTCATAAAGGGAATTTGGGTAGCTGGTGTGGACTCACATTAGGCAGGTAAATACTCCTCATACTAGCAAGCATGAACTTTTTCTCCTGTGATGGAAAGAAGACTCTAGCAAAGTATAAATTATCCATGTTAGATATATGGACAAAATGGCTAGCAGCCCCCATCCGGGATGTAGTTGTGCACTAGTTTCTCCTCTGGGTCATCAAATAGCACTTAATAGATTGCACAGAGGATAATAAAGAAGAGATTATCCAGGAAAGGGGAAAAGAGCATGTTTTTCAAGTTACAATTTAAAATGCCTCTTTCCATTTGTAACAGCACTAAATGTTGGCAGGATTGAGTGACTACTTTCTGTCAAGATAGACTAAAATAAATAAATAAATAAAAAAGATTGTCAGAAGGCTGAAGAAGTGAGAGAAAATGAAAAATCAAAGACACTTGGGAAGAACTGTCCCAGGAAGAGAGAGAGCAATCCATCTCAGTGATACTGGCACAAGAAGCACAAATAGCTTTGTTAGAGTGATTTTTTTTTTTTTTTTAAGAAAGGCAAGCACTTGGCCTTCCTAGGTTGAGATGTATGTTTTCAGATAGCCTGTGATTTATTTAATACAGACATGTTCTGGGGATTATTTGGGCAGATGCTTGCTGCTGGTGGTAATTTTTATTATATAGTACTTTTGAAGAGAATGAAAATAATTAGACACTGAAATCTTCCTTCGCTTTATTTGTTTCATAGGTAGAGAGATGATTATATATTGGTGTCTTTGAAGAGAAAATGTAAAGCGTACACTAGCAACAGAGAGGGTACCACATGGGTCTGATGAAGCTTGGCTTCCATGTGTAGGAGATTTATGAAATAATCTAAGAGCAAGTGAAACTGGAAAGACACAACAAACAAGAAATGCTGCTGGATTCAGGAAAGATGAACACACAATCCAATTGATAAGAAATATGAATAGAAGTCATTAATACATTTAACTCCTCTAACCAAACCTGCATGAGTTTCCTTCAATAGCTGTTACCTTATGTGGGCCTTGGGCAGCACAGAGTAGGATTGTTTTAGCAGTACATAGAACTGTCAGCAGTTGCACTTTTTCCAGCAGAGTCCTTAAACATCCCCATAACAAGAGCATTAAGTGCATCTTCATAGGGGAGGGAGCATATGGCTGGAAGTGGACCAAAACATCTGAGACTCTCAAAGAAAGTAGCAGGAAAAGATGTTCCACAAATCATTTTGGCCTGTAGATGGTTTCAGAGTGTGTTTGTGTAGCCCTGATTTTAATACAGAAACAAAGCTGCTTTGAAAACGGATGCTTTTCTGGCATGAGTAGATGCAAATTGCTGGGTAATTTTCAATGTGAGAGTCAAGGATTTTTATACAGCTGCCCTGATTTTCTTCCTCCATTGAATGCCTATCATAGCAAATATTCCTGACACATAATCTGTTTTTAGATTGGCTAATGGAGTAGCCTTGGATGGAAGATGTGAAGTATACCTGGACCTTCTTCTGAGAGCAGGCTTGGCACTTTGAAATAGTGTCAGTATGTCATCTCTGCTTTGCTGAGAGATTAAAATTCCCATAATCTTATTCAGTGCTCCTGGAGAGAATGAATTTGAAATAAATGACTACCAGCTTCTAAGTGGCAAGAACAGTAGTTCTAACCAACTAGAGGACTCCTGTCAGTAGGAACTGAGAGGTCTGTTGTATTTCAGAAAGAGATGCTTAGTGGAAGTCATAGAATCATAGAATGGCTTGGGTTGGAAGGGACTCAAGGATCATCATTCTCCAAACCCCCTGTGGCTCCAGGGCTGTCAACCTCCCCATTTAATTCTGGACCAGGCTGCCCAGGGCTACATCCAACCTGTCCTTGAACAGTTGGAGGGATGGGGCATCCACAGCCTCTCTGGGTAGCCTGCTCCAGCACCTCTCCACTTTCATAGTAAAGACCTTCCCCCTAATATCCAACCTAAATCTTCCCTTCCTCAACTTAAAACCATTTTCCCTTATCGTGCTGTTACCTGCCTTTTCAAAGAGTTGACTCCCCTTCTGTTTATAGGCTCCCTTTAGGTACTGAAATGCTGCAGTGAGATTGCCCTGCAGCCCTCTCTTCCCCACGCTGAACAAGCTCAGCTCCCTCAGCCTGTCTTTGTAGTGGAGGTGCTCCAGCCTTCTGATTGTCTGTGCAACCCTTCTCTGGACCCTCTGCAACAGCTCCCCTGAGGGCCCCAGATGTGGGCACAGTGCTCCAGATGGGGTTCGTGAGGGCAGAGTAGAGAGGGACAATCGCCTCCCTGTCTCTGCTGGCCACCCCTCTTCTGATGGAGCCTAGGATACCATTTGCTTTCTGAGCTGCAAGAACACGCTGAAGTCATGAAAGATAACAGGGTATGAATATGTACAGAAGGAGACCACAGTAATTTGTGTGGTGAATAATTCCTGCTAAGCCACTTCAGAGAGCAGGAGAAAAGTTAAAAACAAAACAACTACCAGAATTTCATCCCACTACAAAACTGGTTAGAATAGCATGTCTGTGGATAGTTAAATGTTTGTTTTCTTGCAGAAGACACATAAATTGAAAGGATTGTTTTTTTCTACGTATATTGACTTGGCAGATGTAGTTGACGCTCCCTGCAGAAATCCTCATATCTGATTGTTGGTTTCAGTTTACCATGAAGCATTGTTGATCTCCATGCAGAATTTTTGCATGTTAACTCCAGGAACACAAGGAGGTAAAGGTGGAAGATTTTGAGGGCTATAATGTAAAAATCAGTAGATGTCTGTCTAACTGTTGGTACAGTGGTAAGCCATGCTGGCATCTGAGCAAAAGCAAGGAAGAACTTATAGGGAAAAGAAAAAATCTTGATGGGGAAAAAAGACAACCAGGGAGGAGTACTTCTTGGTGGGAGTACATAGCTAAAGTCTTGTGGCCAAACCTGAAGCAATTTTGAGATCTGAATGGAGATAACAAGATTTTCCTACAGGAGTCACGCTCATCTTCAATAGGCAGCTGCGCATTGGGTCAGAGTCTGTGCTGTACAGGGAGGTCAGTGTGGAAGCAAGCCCTCTTCACAAAGGATGTTCATGTGGAAACTCAAACAAGTGAATCATGATCTTTGTAAACCTTCTATTTAAATGGACTAGGTAGTAAGGCCATCATAAAATATATAGCCTTGAGAAAAGTTGTAGTTGATACAGAACTGTTAGATGTTTGTATTTATAAACTGGAGTCTAACCTTTTTATTACTAGGAATAAGTGAGATCATGTGATTATAAACTCTTCTGTCGGTACAAGAGAATATCAAAATAGGCTTGAAAGTGGAGGATAAATGTGGTGGAAAGAGAAAGAAGAGAATTTCCATGAGTAGAAATTTCAACAAGAAGTTCAACATAATTCTGCTGTCATTAAATATTTTTTTTTTTTGCTGTTTCACTGTAGCACAGGGGCTCAGAAAATACTACTAAATTGAATTCCAACACTTTATTGCAGTGCACAAAAAATCAAACATAAGCAAATAAATAAGCACTTCATGCGCAGTTTGAAGATGTGCATGAAGTGAGATTATTTCTACTGGTAAACAATTATTATTTGGGGATATAATTAAAAAACCCTTAAGGTTGCAATTTCTGATTTCCTAATCAAATAAAATCGAGAAAACTCTTAGAAATGGGATATGACCCATTTTTTTTTTTGCCTCCCGGAATACTATGCTTTCCCAGAGGTAGGTTTTGCTGTGTCGTTGCTGAACTTTTTAAAAATACTATCCTTGTACATCTGGCTTTATATTTCTTGTAGCCTTTCTAATACTCTTTTTTCTTCAGGCATTCACGTTACTAAGAAGATAGACAAACTGGGCATGAGGTCATCGGACACAGCTCAGATCTTTTTTGAAGACGTAAGAGTCCCTAGCAAAAACCTAATTGGTGAGGAAGGAATGGGTTTTACATATCAGATGTTGCAATTCCAAGAAGAGCGGCTGTGGGGAGTAGCCACTGGTAAGTCATCGGTTTTGCTGCAGAGGTCTGGCAGGGACACATGGGTCACCCTTACTGCATGACTAATAGCACTTTCCTTTTATTGTAAATTATGAACTCTGTTTTTGAAATGTCACAGCGTAGATATAGACCATCTTTCCTTTCTACAGGAAAACATGAAACAGTAAGAAAATATTTTGTGAGGCAGAGGCTAGCAGAGGTTTTCTTCCTTTTCTCAGTGCATTCTGCTGATAAGAAAAAAAAAGCATCACGTCAGCTATAAATATAGTACAAAGGCTATCAAAATACCAACATGAAACAAGATTGTGATTTTTTTCCTGTAGTACAGTAAACTAGGATGTTTACCTTTACCCTAAATTGTAGAAAATGAATGTAGTGCTGTGTAAAGACAACATTACAACTTTGTTTATGCATGTTTTACCTCAATGCACACTGAATGTAATGGTGTAAAACCAAATGCCTTTCCCTAAAGTTCTGCTATCACAGAATTTGTTATTCTAATTATTCTGTTATGCTATTGGCCATACTCAAATCCATATGTTTGAGATTCAAAGATCTTGGATATTTTAGATAAACAGATCCAAACCTGGATTGTCCTTTTTCAGCCTTCCAACCTTCCCCCTTGTCCCATAGCATCTGCACATTTAACTTAACATAAATACTGTTTCTTTTTAAAAAGATTGAAGATGTAAGATGGTTGTGTAAATAACCTCTGTACCCCTGTGCATACACTGTTAGTGCCTGTGTGTGGCTGAGGAATTGACAACTATATAAAGTGATATTCTGATTCAGTGACCAAATAAAAAAAAAAAAAAGACTCCCTGTCACAGACTGATCCCAGACCAGATATTTTGGAGCTCAGATGCTCAAAACATCTTTGGTTTGGGCAAAGCCTCTTAGTTCAGCCTGAGAGAAATAGTAAATATGAGGGTAGTTCTAGCAAAGAGTGGGACGTCAGACCTGGACAGGATGATGCTACAGACTCTGGCAAGGAGATGGTCCTGTACTGGCCCTGCTTTTGCACACTGTTCAGGACATTTACGGGGTGGGAGTGAAGCTGTGTTCAAATCTATCCAACAGGAACTCTTTTTGCCTAATATTAAAAGCATAGATTGGGGATTGCTGTAACAAGGACTGTGCTATAACTGAGGGCTCCAGGGTGTTTTGAAAGCAGTCAGGCTCTCTTCTTCTACTTGGTTGTAAAAGGTGAATATTCCTTAGAGCCTGTGGTTGGTCTCATCTACAGAGGACCCCAAGCACTGGCCCGTCTGAGTGTATTCAGGCATTCTTTCTCACACACAGCCTTTGTTTCGGTACTTATCGATGTTGTGTTGTTGTTTTTCCTCCCTGTGTTTAATTTGGGCTGATTCCAGATCTTTAGGCATCACCTGCAAACAGCCACCACAGGTGCACAGATCAGCTCTCTGGTACCGCTGTAATAGCCTCTACAGGCTGGGCCATCTCAGGTCTGCACCACTGTGCTGAAGGCCTGGTGCCTGTGCCAAGGCCACTTGCTCAGAACAGCTGTGGTTCTAGCTTGGATGCTGCATACCCAGGTGTGTGCTCAGACAGTGATCATGGAGATATACAGGATTCCAGCTGGAAGGGGCTTCTGGAGGTCCTCTCATCAACAGGGCACTTCAAAACCACATCAGTTTCTTCAGGTCCTTGAACAGGCAAGTTTTGGTAGTCCCTAGTAAAGGAGTATTCCTGCTCAGGCAGAAATCTGACAGATCTGGTACAGAGAGTGGTTTAAATGAGTTTTCTATCCTTGTAAGTAGGTGGTACCACAATAGCCTTGGTCTAGAGCTGTGTTGTACCTCATAGGTAACTATTCTTCATTTCTGGTGGCCACCATCAAAGTACCTCAATTATCTGACTTCATGTTTCTTTGCTTATCACAGACATATGTTCTATGAAGTTTGGAATGAATCTGAAGGAATCAGAAGATCAGGCAAAATCAAGCCCTTTGGCAGGAGGCAGTTTTTCTGCAGATGTATTTTTCTATCTCATTTGTCTGTAAGCATCATCCTAAAAATAAATCTTTCACTATTTAATGACAATGCTATTAAACAGCAGTTACTGCACCACCTTAGGAGAACTTAGAACAGTTTTGCACCACTAAAATCTTGTCAAGATTTGTTGTGATTGATGCAGTCTTGCTCGTGCTCTTAATTTGAAGGTGGTAACTGCATTTCACCACTCCCCATTTGCATGACTGGTCAGCGTAAGCACTGCCTCACCAAAGGAATAAGAAAGAGTTAGAGTTCTCCTCCAAGCAAAAAGAATATTGCCTGAAACATTGCCTTCTGAAATGTAGCCAAGATATACGTGGACAGTATGGACTTAATTATGCATTTTTATGCTCAGTTTGGAGGCTAAGTTAAAACAATGAGAAGCTCTAGGCTGCAGTGATATTCCCCAGGCAACAGAGCGGCCAGCAGCGTTAGTCATGTTCCAGGCAGAGTGATGAGTAGTGACAGCATCAAAACACAAAGTACAGCAGGTGAGATCATTTATGTCTGAAACCACGGCAGCTTGGTACTGTCCAGCTTTGCACAACAGCCTGGCAGCCAGCACAGTCTTTCAGGAAGTGGGATGCCAGGTCTCAATTCTCCTTTTTTTTCCAGAATGATCATGAACAATCTGGGAAGAAAATCTTTGGTCCCTGCTGCGACCAAGAGAGATGGAGCTCCATCCCACAGTGTCTTTGCTAGGAGGGAACCAGGATTTACTGTGCCCCGAGTTGATTTTGCATTTATCCACTGACAATCCGATGTAAAATGGGTGAAGAGCTCTGGGAGGGAGGACAAAGCCCACCTCTTGTGTCAAATTGCAAATTTCAGAGATAATCAGTTGTGGTAAATGAGAGAAAAAGTGTTCATCAGAGCTGGTTGCCTGATGAATGTGGTTTGTTACACCACAACCTTATAGGCATTGCAAGCTTCCAGTCCTGCAAATAGTTCTACAACCACAAGCATTTTGCTGAAGGCTCTGATATTTCAGACTATGTGCATGCCTTCAGTAATTTTGTAATTAGGTCGGCACACGTTCATTCTACCCCTCATTTCTGGCCCTCAGATGGATGTTTCTTCTCTTTCGCTATTCATGGCTATTATCATATGACAACAAAAAGCAGTGGTTGCTTTTAAGCACTTGAGGGACTGATCCTGGCATGCTTGCTTTGACTGCTCTCTAAAATTTGGCAGAGGCAGTTTGCTGCAATTCTTTTTTTCTTTCTTTGTTGTTGTCACTTGGACAGTTGTTTTTCTTTTTATAGATTATTTTAGTATAAAATATAGCATGAAATATAACATGCTCCAGTCTTCCATTTGCTTATTAGTTATCTCCCTCGTGGCCAAATATTAGAATGAGTGTGGGGTGTTTCCTTCCTTCTCTTTTTTTTTTTTTTTTAACCTTTTAAAATAAATTCTCAGGGAAACAAATTTAAAACATAAACGGAAAATGAATTACCTGTAAGACTTTATATTTTTATCAATTTTTCAAGAATGTTCCTTTGGAAAACTGGGTCACAAATGCGATCTTCTCTTTCAAGTGGCACATTGTCAGAGGTGTTGGTAAAAGTCACTATGTTTCCTGTTTCATTGAGGAGGACGAGCTGCCACGTATCTCTCCCATGTTGTGACACTCAGCAAACACTGTCACTTTGAGGACCTGTCACACCGACCACAGGAAGGGAATGTCGCTATGGTGAAAAAGCAAACAGTTTTCTTGTGAATTGCTTAACTTGGAGGCAAACAGGGAGTTCAGTGAGTGGATGAGAGAGCAGAATGGCACTTTTCTAATGAATTCTCTCTGCTCCTGTAGCCTCAGTTTTATGAGCACCATTGAGTCATGGCCAGTAAGCAGCATGACAGATCCTTTTGCATGGGCAACCAGCATCCGTAAGAGATATGTTCAGCTTGGAGCTTGCTCTACATCTCACCAGAGAGAGATCAGCAGCTGTCTGAGAAAAATGTATTCATTTTGTTCTGCTTTCATTCATTGGGTGGAGACACAACAAATCAAAGTGTGTTTCTAACGACCAGAAGTTTCAAGTAGGGTAATAGAAGTTGGATGAAAGTAGGAGGAAAAGACTGGCAGCTGCAGAACAACTGTGAGTGCTTTCACAATGCTCCACTGCCTGCTAGACCACACGGTCCCTGTGCTGTCCCAGGGTGATGTTCCCTGCATGTGCTGTCAGCCCAAAGCCTCAGGACCAAGTTTGCCTGAGGATGTGAAGAATACTGTATGACAAAAGAGAAAACAAATGCATGCAAACAGATGAAGTTCAGAGAAAAAACGAGTTCCACTGTTAACAATGGCATTTCTCTGTACTTACTGGCAAAGTACTGTGAGCTGTTAGTTGTACAGAGTTGCTGTCAGTCCTGATTATCCATTACATGCTGCATTGCTTTAGTGTTTGCTTCACAGTTGAGCTTTGCTATTTTAGTGTTTGCTTATAGCTCTAAATTCCTGTTCCTGAGAAAATCTTCTCTCTTCAATTTGTTTGCAAATGGCAGTTTGGTTTACCTCCCAGCAGCTCAGGGTCAGCTGCATGCTGCCCGGCTTGGGGTAAGGAATAAGAGGTGCTAAGACACTTCTTGCTCTTTCTATAGCATCTCTGCAGCTGGAGACCACAGAAGTACAAGCAAAAAGCTGTTAGTGTCTTACTTCTTACAGTATTGTTTTATCATCCTTTGGGAAAACAGGGATGTTCCTTCCATACAAGAAACATATCTGAAAAGAGTAATTAGTTCCTGTCTAGAAAACAAATGTTAGAGCAGTAGCATAGAATTAGCATAGAAGAAACCAAGATATTTTGGCAAAATAAGCATTCGGGCTACTTTTTTTTTTTTTTTTTTTTTTTTAGTAAGGAGGGGATAAATATTAAAGGAATAAGAAAAGCGAATCACCTTATGCAACATGGTGGGGACAGGATGCAAAAAGCAATGCTCTGTGGAGGAGCTGGTGAATGATGATGGTGAGGGGCTGGTGGTGGGAGCCCCAGTCTGCATATAAGAACAGTGTAGGGATGTATATGAAAATGTTTGAGAGCAGTATAGGGATGAAATTTTAAGTAGAAATGTTCCTGAAATTCATGCAAAATGGAGGACTGAAGCACACCGTGCTCCTGTGAGGAAGTTGCATGTAGAGCTGCAGAGGTGGGGAAAGGGATTTTATAGTACTACAAGGCTTGGTTAAATTTTGTATTGCATTTTGTATTTAGATTTTTGTGTTTCAGCTTCTAAATGAGTGTGAATGTAGATTGAGTTTTTTCAAGAGAGAAAATGCAACACTTCTTGTAACAGTGTATTTGTGAGCTCATTCTACCTTTACCCTCCCTACTGTTGGTCACAATTACATGGGTCCACGTTTTCCAAACCAAATTCCCCACAAATTCGGCACCTATTGTTATCGTAGCTAAGCTGCAAGAGACTGAGCCTATTCCTTCACTGACTGCTGGTTCGCCTTGTAAAATGCCTCTCTTCTCTTTTCTTTTTTAAAACAGGGTTGCACCAAGGTAGCTAAAAAAAAACTGCAGCAAACTAATTCTCTTACTTCAGAGTAGTGTCTTCCATTTCTGACCTGTCTTCAAATAGTGTCCTCTCTTGGTTCTGTTTTCATTAGAAGCATAGTTCAGGATTCACTCAAAGTTGCTATGAAGATTCATACTTTCCCTCCCATTCTTTGTTGAGATTAGATCACAGAATGCAATTGTATTCTGTTCATGTTCCATGATCTCTGAATACGTTTCTATCTACTCTCTGACAGCTTTCTTGAATTTCCATTTCTACCATTACTCAGTGTGCACGCTGTCTGCCTTCAGATTTTCTTTTGGGATTGTATCTGTCCTTCAGGATGCAGGTAGCATGGGAAGCAGAAGTTGCCACAAGGTTGTGATAAGAGCCCTGAATGACATATGAAGGATAAGGATTATATACATGTAATTACACACTGTGCTCTCTGACTCTGCTGCACTCCTCATGCCTCCTTTCACTCTCCTCTGAGATTGGGGCTCAGGTATAATGAGGATAAGGAATTTGTCATCAAGGTACAAGGGAATGCCAGCTTTAAGAATTGAAACTACACCCCAGATTGAGCATATGGAGTGATTTACTTTAGAAAAAATAACATCTTGAAAAATGTTTGTATGGAAAGAAAACTAATATCTTTTTCAACAAGAAGAAAACAAAACTAGGTTGCATTAAGAGAAGCATGACAGCAGATTGAGGGAAGTGATTCTGCCCCACTACTCTGCTCTTGTGAGCCTCCACCTGGAGTACTGTTTCCAGTTCTGGGGCTCCAAGCACAAGAAGGACATGGAGCTGTTGGAGAGGGTCCAGAGGAGGGCCACAAAGATGAACATAAGGCTGGAATACCTCTCCTAGAGGACAAACTGAGAGTTGGGGCTTATCAGTCTAGAGAAGAGAAGGCTCCAGGGGAACCTTATAGCTGTTTTCCAGTACCTGAAGGAGACCTACAGGAAAGCTGGGGAAGGACTTTTTATAAGGGCATGTAATAACAGGACAAGGGATAATGGCTTTAAACTGGAAAAGGGTAGATTTAGACTAGATATTAGGAAGAAATTCTTTTGTGTGAGGGTGGTGAGACACTGGAACAGGTTTCCCAGTAAGGTTGTGCATGCCCCCTCCCTGGAAGCATTCAAAGCCAGGCCGGATGGGGCTGTGAGAAACCTAGTCTGGAGGGAGGTGTCCCTGCCTGTAGCAGGGGGTTGGAACTAGATGATCTTAAAGGTCCCTTCCAACCCAAACCATTCTGTGATCTGAAGAAACAATGTCTTTTTCTGTGTTTTGATTCTTAAAGTCTTGACACCACTGGAAACTATAATACAAGAAACCATTGACTACACTCGCCAGCGGAAGATGTTTGGCCAGTCCGTGCTGCAGAACCAGGTCGTCCACTTCCGCCTGGCAGAGCTGGCAACCGAAGTGGAGCTGCTTCGCTCGCTGCTGTACCGTACCATTGGTGAGTTCCATGTCTGCTTCCTCAGATGTGCTTTTTGCAATGCAAACAGTGTCAGGCTGAAGGAATATGGGGAGATGTTGCCAGACTGTGGTCAGTGACTGTGTGTACGTAACTGTTCTTTTTTCCCTTTTAGCTCTCTACGTTGAAGGCAATGATGTGACCAAATTTGCTTCCATGGCTAAGCTAAAGGCAGGTCGCCTGGCCCGTGAAGTCACTGACAGCTGTCTTCAGTTTTGGGGAGGAATGGGATTCACCAGTGAGGTTCTGGTGAGCAGATTTTACAGGTAAGCAAGTGAATGGTGAACCCAGGATGTTTCTTCACTGAAATTTGTCCTCTTAAATATTCTGCTAAAAGGTCACTCAATCAAAGGGCCAGCAGCCCCTGCCTTATATGAATAGTACTGTTCCACAGAACAGCATGTCACTGATTTGTGTTAGGACTCAGACTGCAATCATTGACCACACCACGCAAGTGCTGACTGTTCTTTTGCCAAATGTTGGCCATTTTATAACAGTGTGGTTTGAACTACCCACAGGTTAGCTTGAATTCCAGGTAAAGGAAATAATTCTGTGTTTTCCCTAGTGAATCCCTGGCACCTGCCAGGAAATTGGACTAGAAAAAAAAGGCAAAGCGTATGAATGAGATTTTTTTTTTTTCTTTTTCTCTTTTCTTGTAATCTTGATTACAGGAACAGAGCTAAAATAAAACAGCAGTATTTTTCCTAACTGTGAGGGACCACTGAAAATCAGTTTCATTTTTTTCTTCACACCTCCACTCCGAATATGTGTTTGAAAGTGGAGTTCAGCATTTGGCTCCTGCAGTAAGCTTCACTGCAGGAAGAGATGCCACTGGCCCTGCCTACAGGCCTTTAGGAGTCACTGATGATAGCAGTCTTCGTGTAATTAGTCACATCAGGTGCCATGTGAGACATCTGAGAGCTGTGACTGCTTCCAGCAAGCTGTTAGATCATTAAAATAGCCTTTTTGCAAAGGCCCATGTTTGGCCTTTGAAATTTTTCAGTGTATCTACTTCTACAGCAAAATTCCCTCAAAGCAAACTATTTTTCTGACTGCTGTTAGCAAAATTCTGGCCCCATCCAATATTGTTCCAGGGGACCAAGATGGAACTTAATTTTTCTTCCAAAAGTAGATTTCAGTTCAGCCCTTGTAACACAGTACCTCATTAATGGTTGGCAAAGTAGTGGTTCTGTTGGTAAATGCTGTATTTGTGTAAAGTGGGAAAAGATCATGTTAAATAAACCTGTAAAAAGTTATTTCTTTATAATAGATTGTTTTTTAATATATGTATATATATATATATATTTTTTTTTTGAGTAATGAGGGCTATTTGAAAGAAATAGAAACAGCATGTTAAAGAGTGATGTAAACTTATCAGTGACTTCATGTCAAGTCTCTTCTGTTGAAACCAGTACAAAAGAGAGAAGAGACATACCTTCTGCTGTTTAGCTCATGTCCTTGCTTGAGGTGATAGAAGTGGGAGACCACTACACCAAACACCCAAGTCATGCTTTGATGCCTAACACATACAACACAGGTAATAGGGTCTAACAGTGTAGGTAATATAGACACTTTCTCTGTCAGCAAATGGAGCAGCTAAGCTCTCTGTTCTTGAGTGTGTCTTTCTGCAGTGACCATCCTGCCATCAATGGCAGAGTAGCCAAACACAGGGTTCCTCAGAAGTAGGAGTTACTCTTTCTGTCTTCAAGAGTATTTTATGAACATGGAATGCCTTTGTGGTAAATCAGACTTTCAACTCATGGATTCCTGAAAGGTACAGTCTGCTGTATGGTGGTAGTTTCAAGCCAGTTGTCAGTAGGTTTTTTCTTATTTACCTGTGTCACCACCTCTTGTAGCGAATGGTCCTCAGTGAAGCAGATGCTGAAAGCTACTGTGGTAGGCACTTTGAATAAAATGAATGCTTGTCTCAAAGCACTTGCCACCAATGTAGTCATGTACAGATACTAAGTCATGTACATTTGTATAGCTTTGACTTGTCTTTAGATTTCCTACCCCAGGCAGGTTTTTCCATGTGAATTCCAGAACGATTTCTAAGCACCTCAGTACAGTCACATTTTCCCTGAGAAGAAATCCAGAGTATTTCCTATTAATATCAACTATGTCTGCTGGCTAAAGAAATGTGTCTTTCTGCTTCCAAAAAAAAAAAAAAAAAAAAAAGAAAACCAACTACTTATAAATAAGGCCAAAAGTAGCGTGATACTTATACCCTAAAATCTTCTGTGATTCAGTAAAATTCCCTCATTGAGTAACCATAAGCACCAGGGAGAAGTAGAGTATTACCTAAATAAACAATTACAGGTTCAAGTTAGAATCCTGTTAATCTGTAACAATAAGCAAAGCAGCAACTTTCCTAAAGCTGCTGTGTTTTTTGTACAGCAGTCTGAGTAACCATTCACGTCACTGTGATATTTGTAAAGTAGTACGCAGGGCTTACAATAACTGCACAGCATGACAGCCTGTCATAACGTACAAGGATTTTTGCTGCACAATACTAACTAAAGTTCCAAGGAAATGTTAGTCTCTAACACGTCAGGCTGTTAATCCTCAAATAGTGAACAGCAAAATGCATGGTTAGTGCATTAAGTCTTTGAATTTTGGTCATTGGTGTTGCTGGGGAGATACTAAACAGACCCAGCACAACAGCCTGCCAAAAGGCTTTATTCACAGCTGTCAGTTTTTGTAGTTAATAGTTTGCAGATCAAGTGTCTGTTCTAAAGCATTGTATTCTCTAAAAGGCGTGAAGGTACCTGTTTAACCACGCAGGAGCCTATACTGGGCTGATTTAATATACCTAAATGTTTCATTTTCAGTTGTAGGGATTCCGAGAAGGAGAATGAGTCAGGGGAAAAAAAAATGGATCTGAGCCCAAATACCATAGAGTTTAATAGAAACACATAAATAAGAAAATAAAAGAGTGGAGTTTCTAGGCTTCAGCTTACTAGTATGATTCTGGAGAAGAGAGACAGACTGGAGTTGTTTGTCTGCTTTTCTCTCTCTGACATCAAATGCCTCAAAGATATCATGACTTAGGAAAAATCAGTTATTGAACAAAGCTCCCATCTATATGAAAGTCCCAGGCTGAGACAGACCAGAGAGAGGGAAAAATTCAGAAGAAAGTCTGTTGCAATTTTTCAGATTTCATAACTTCTTATAAAAAAATTCAGTTAGTGAATATTTCAGTAGTAATTGAATCATAGAGTTGTAGAATGGCCTGAGTTGAAAAGGGCCTTAATGATCATTAAGTTTCCTCTCCCCTGCTATGTGCAGGGTCACCAACCACCAGACCAGGCTGTCCAGAGCCACATCCAGCCTGGCCTTGAGTGCCTCCAGGGATGGGGCATCCACAGCCTCCTTGGGCAACCTGTTCCAGTGTGTCACCCAGTGTAATTTCAAACATTTTTGTTGAAGTAGAAAGAACTTGTTGACTGGAGCTCTTAAAAAAGTGGGGTTTTTTGCTTGTTTGTTTCCCAACCTTAATGATTCTGTGATTCTATTATAATTTTAAAGTATTAAACAATGTCTGTAGCAGCTGTCAATTCTTACAGGTTTTACTCTTGTGGGGATGATGGGAAGAATACTGATTTTTTTTTTTTTTTTTTTTTTTTTCCCTGGTGTACTGTGAAAGCCTCGAGAAAGCAATACTAAAGATTCTTGATGAATTGTTCAAGTGGAATAGATAAAGTGTATATAGCTGCAGAAGGAAAGATGCAGTGGGCAGATTTATTTCTCCATCTGCCCTCTAGGTGTTGCAAGTCTTATCTGTAATTAAGAATGGCTAAAAATTTAACTGCAGAGTATGTCTGAATAAGGAATGAATGCATTTCCTTCTAAATTATTTTTATATTCATATCTTTCCCAAATTTAAAAAAAAAAAAACATTTGCAATATTTTAATCAGTTTCATTATTTCATTTTTTTATATTTTATTTCATTCTTTATAAAACATGTCTCAACTAGAATGAGCCCAGTTCATTGGTTTATCTAGTCAGTCTGTGTAATTATCACAATTTGTGTGAAACAAAGCCTGTCCATGTCTGCTGACAAAGAAATCTACTTTGCAGTCAGCAGCTAACTGTTGGGGCAAGAATAATAACTACTGCTCAGTGATCTGTGAAAACAAATACGTTTTCAACCTTTTTCTACAGAGCTCTTGTAAGAGTCTGAAGATGGAAGAGATCACATGATATTAAACTTGAGGATACATCTGTAAATTCTGTGGAGAAAAATCTTGCCATAGTGCAATTTTAACATAATAATGGTGAGGAGAAAAAAAAAGCTGTTAACTCTTTGAATCAAGTGCAATTTGTGCTTGCAGGAAGTACCATTAAAATAGCCTTCTTGGAATCGGTGATGCTCTGAATCACATAGATCTTAAGGATTTGGCAAGGTGCAGTACCAGTGCTTTCCTAGCAAAGGCAGGGAGCAGCATCCCTGAGGGAATCACTGCTATGAAGTCAGGCTGACAGGGAAAACAGAACTGAAGTAAACCCCTGCTCTCAAGAGTGATCACTTTTTCATGTCAAAATGGCACTGATAACTCCTACAGCCTCGGTTGGAAAAGGGAAAGAAAAAGACTTATTTTAGAGCTTCAAGTTATGTGAAAACATCTGCACTGAAGACTCTGCAGGTTTGCTCAGGAGTTTTGAACAGTAAGAACTTTTTAGATCCTACTGTTATATGGCTTCCAAGAGGAAAATGTAATTCAGAGTGGCCCCCTCAGTGGGCAGAGCCTCTTGGCTGCAGGCAGTAAATGGTAGTAGGATGCACAACTACAACACACTCTACAGTTTTATTGGCTTGGTGCTAGAAATAGATTTTGTGTGCAGTGGTAGCTGCAGCCTTAGTGCCTGTGAAGCATGTTACAAGTACAAAAGCTGCACTTGTGCTCACTGTGAGATCAATTGATACCTATCCTTCATTTTCCCAGCCTGAAAAACAGCCCTGGTGAGCACAACTTGGTTTGTGCAAACACCAGCCAAAAATGAAAATTAAAACTAAACAACTGCACCGATACACTGCTACTTGGTAACACATTCAGGCTGTAAATTGGAGGGTCCCTCACATTTCTGCAAGAGGTTCTATGTTAGCTAACTATAAAAATAGAAAACTTCATTTGATGATGCAGAGGGTCCTTTCTGTCCTGTTTGCCTACTAACTAGAAAGTATTGGTTATGTGGATTGAGGTTGGTAGGTGGGAAGGGCTCCTCACCCTCCCTCATAAGTTTGTGAAGTCAGCATTGAAGAAATGGTTATTTTTTTCCATCAAAAAATTGATTTTTTTTTCAGGTGCATGGGATGCCTTGATATAAGAGGAAACTCCTTGTGAGGAGCTTTGCAGTTTGTGTTTGTTTGTGTTTTTTTGAGTTGAGGGGCAGTGAATGCACTGGTTGTCTTTTCCCCAGCAAATTGCTTTGGCCTTCTGATCCTTCCAGTCTCCGAGGAAAACAGCATCTCTCAAAATTACACCTCTTGTACCTGTTGAGTGCATCTGGGGCTGGTTCCTTACTGTCCCTGATAAGAGTGATGCCACTGCATATCAGTGCTCATCTCCCCATAGTTCCAGGTAGTTGAAGGACTGCAGTTCTGCACTGGAGGCAACAGTAGGGCAATGTGGGAATCAGAAAGCAAGGTGCTCTGTTCCACACCAAAAGCATTCCAGGGGAAGTCTACCTAACACCATAACATTCTAATATTTATATATATTAAAATATTTATATGCTGTGTTAGTATACTACTGATACTAACAATCAAACTATTTACTTACAGTAGCTTATATGCAAGTTTACTATATAACCTTCCTCAGCATCCTCACGGTGTTCCTGGGAGTATAGTTAGTCCCATGGTTTTGTTTTCTTATATTGAAAGCAAGTCTTATTTTTAGAAGGAGGGCTGGTAGATTAACAGCATTTGAATCCTTTGTCACCTCCGTCCTTTTAAACTAGGTAAAATCTTCTGTCCTGTCACACAGGAGAGAGATCAACATTAGTTGCTTGCCTGCAGTTTCTGGAGGAAGTATTCCTCAAAATAGCACTCAGGAAATATTCCTGAGTGTTGTGGTCGACACCGTAGAAGGAAGGGATGCCATTCAGAGGGACCCTGAGAGACTAGAAAGGTGGACCTGGGTGAACCTGATGAGGTTCAGTGTGGCAAAGTGCAGAGTTTTGCACTTGGGCCGGAGGAATCCCACGCATCTATACAGACTGGAAGGAGCGGTCCTTGAGAGCAGCCCTGTGGAGAAGGACCGGGGGGTCTTGATGGATGAAAAACTTAATGTGAGCCAGCAGTGTGCTCTTGCAGCTCGGAAGGCAAATGGTGTCCTGGGCTCCATCAGAAGAGGGGTGGACAGAAGGGACAGGGAAGTGATTGTTCCCCTCTACTCTGCTCTTGTGAGGCCCCATCTGGGATACTGCGTCCACGTGTAGAGGCCCCAGTACAAAAAAGACAGGGAGCTGTTGGAGAGGGTCCCGAGAAGGGCCACAAAGATGATCAGGGGACTGGAGCACCTCCCCTATGAAATCAGACTGAGGGAGCTGGGCTTGTTCAGCCTGGAAAAAAGAAGGCTGCGGGGTGACCTCATTGCAGCATTTCAATACCTAAGGGGAGCCTACAGAGAGGAGGGGAATCAACTCTTTGAAAGGGTTGATAACTGCAGGACAAGGGGAAATGGTTTTGAGGGAGGGGAGATTTAGGTTGGACATCAGGGGGAAGTTCTTTACAGAGAGAGTGGCGAGGTGCTGGAACAGGCTGCCCAGAGAGGTTGTGGATGCCCCATTCCTGGAGGTGTTCAAGGCCAGACTGGATGGGGCCCTGGGCAGCCTGGTCTAGTATTAAATGGGGAGGTTGGTGGCCCTGCATGTGGCAGGGGGTTGGAGAATCATGATCCTCAAGGTCCCTTCCAACCCTGGCCATTCTGTGATTCTGTAAAAACAGACAAAGATATAATCACCAGCAATTCTGAAGGACAGACTGACAGGCACACACACACTCATGTGAAATATCCCTCTTTTTAGAAGGCATTTGTGTAATATCTAATAATTTGAAATATCTGTCACACAACACCAAAGCCAGATCTCACCACTGCCTATTTGTAACTTCATATAAACAAGCCACAAGTCTGAGATTTTTGCTGCAAATGGAAGATTTTTATCTGCAGCACAGAGTAGTTTTGTGGATTACTTACTGTGACAACATTGCTGTGAAGATGCTAAGCATTGTCAGAGGCTTTCTGCCTTGAAAAAGCAGCACCATAGCACAAAGAGCAAGTAATCTACCATTGTTCCAATTCCGGTGCCTTCAATAAAACCTGTATGAAGGTGGGAAATCTTCGTGCTATCAAATTAAGTAGAGGCAGTTTAGCAGAGCTGTTTTTCATTTGTTTTTTCCTCCTCCCCAAAGAGGAACAGAAACTTGCTCAGAAAACTGCTTGAAGTGCAGTAGTTAGCATTCTAGCTAGCCAAGGGAACTGAAGCAATACTGTGAAGGATGATTTAGCAATATAAATGGTGGGTTTAAAGTAAGTCCAGTTAGAAAGATCATATCAAAAGTAAATAAGCTTGGAGCAGCTGTTCATTTTTAAATCAGAGAAGCTAATGCATATTTAAACTACAGTTGTGCTAGATATCATATAGCCATTAGGGAGACCAGGGTGCTTTTTTGGGTTGAAGAACATACTGTATAAAAAAAGTACCTTCTCCATACAGTTCTGCAATACCTATGTATTGATTGACTAATACTTCTTTTACCAGAGACAAGCAAAGTTAAATGCTTCAACATGTTTTGCTGTTGCCCCCTAAAATCTTCCTCATCTCCTACAATTCATATAATCATAGAATTGCATAGGTTGGAGAAGACCTTAAAGTCCAACCACAACCTAACCATACCACCCTAACTCTAGCCCGCTGCTAAATCACATCCCTGAGCACCGCATCCAAACGATTTTTAAACACATCCAGGGACGGTGACTCAGTCACCTCCCTGGGGAGCCTATTGCAGTGCTTAACAACCCTTTCTGCGAAGAAGTTTCTCCTGAAAAACGTTGAATGATAGCGACCTACAGCTTTGGCAGAGGAGCAGGGGCAACACTGCAGGACCTATCGCAGATTGACTCACAAGGAGGAGACAGTGGATGAGGCATTCTGCAAACAGATGGCAGAAATTCAGTGCACAGGTAACTAGGAAGAGCCAGTTGATACTTTTACATGGCAGGCCAGGGATGGGACCTATCCAGCAGTCTCCACAGAAGCAGCAGGAGCTCTGACCAGGCTTACATGGGCAGTTGTATACTAGGAGAAATTGTAGCTTACTTGAAGAGTAAAATATAGTGTTCTGCCAAATTAAGGTTACTTTGGAAAGAATGTAAGCACTGGTCATTATATCTCCACCCTTGTCAACAGAAGGGTATTTATGGTACTGAGACACAGCCATCCACATCATGCACACACTAATAAACAAGGGATTTAAATGTAATAAAAGCAGCTCCATAATGAATGCATATAGGAATAAATGAGCATGTGCAATTGTTCTACCAGTACAGTATGCAAATATTTGTATCTGCTCTTTGTATTTCTACAGGGATTTGAGACTGATGTCAATAGGTGGTGGTACAGATGAAACCATGCTTTCTATTATATGCAAATACATGGAAACACTTCCAAGGAAATAACACATCTGCACTCATCCTCAGAAACTTAGGAAAGCAAAAGCATGGTTATTACTGCATCCTAAAGGTAACAGGCAACATAATTCAAGTGTGGAAGAAATAGGAATAGTATTTATAAAATAAGAGTAAATTTTCCAGGAAAATATTTGTCAGAGTGTTTGACCAATATCATGATGCACATTCTCTGATATCAAATTAATGTTAATGCCTGCAAGATTTTTTTCCATTTTTGGTGATTTACAACTTTGAGGACTCTGATGATCCAAGCTAAAGAAATCTTGTCTTCTTCAATCAAGGTACAGCTGCATCTTAGATCTACACAACCAAATAAGAAATGCAACTTCCATATGGGTCCAGGATAATTTGAGTAGCAGCATAATCTAATTTCACTAACTCTGCTTTCAAGTCACAAATTATTTATTCCATATCCACTTGATATTCAAGCACCAGAATAGTGTTTTTTTTCTCAATTCCCACTGTCTTCAGTATCTCTGACTTTTAGCAAGTAAACATCAAAATTAATTCCTTCAGCAAAACCAAGTCAAAAATCACAAGCCCCCCAATCCAGTCACCATCATTACCTTCTCACTCTTGCATTCTGATACAGATGTTTGGTGGTAGGACTGGAGGCAGATTTTTATTTTTTACAATAGAGCACACAATACCTTAATTATACTGGAAGCTTTCAGAGGCCTGAATTTCAGCAGTAAGGTTTCACATTTTATGTGTAATTATGAAGGAAAAATATTAAAGTGTTAGCATGAAAATTGTAATCAGTTTAATAAGACCATAAAATGTGCATGCCACGATCGAGGTGAAGCAGAAGTGTAATAAATATTACACTATTAAAATAAATAAAACTAAATATTTTCAATATTATATTGTGGTCTGTTCAACAAAGTCTCACTGAAATACACATCTACTACGATAAGCATCAATTCTCCATTTGTACTTCTTAAAATCTCATTCTTCACACTTCACTGCTTACCAGCCATACCTTCAGAAACATTGGCAACTCTCCTTATAAGGCAGAAGAGACAGCATGTCTTATTGAAAAACAAAAAAGCTTCATTGGAATTCTCCTTGTAACCACATGGATGTGTTTAAGCACCTTTTAAAGAATCTCCAAAGACAAATGGCTGCTGTAGCATCCAGAAATTTTGCTATTTGAGAGTTCTAAAGACTTTCAGAGTAATACGCTCGTACCAAACAATTAAATTCCAAAGGAAGACTCTAGAGGCTGCAGTGCACAGTTCCAACCCATTGCCATTCCCCTTCCTTTCATGAAATATTCTCAAAGCAGGATTTGTGATCAGATTCTAAACTGAAAAGTGCCTTTTACTGAAAGAGAAGTGAAAAGTGCCACATCCTGTATTTGCTCCAAAAGTAAAGTAATATAAAACTATAGAGAATGTCAGTCTTTAAAATGAAAAAAAAAAAAGAAAGAAAAAAAAGAAAAGAAGACAAGCTCATATTTTTTCCCTCCTATTCCTTCTCCCTCAATCTCACATATCACTGAAGAAAAGAAGAAAGGAAAGGAGGGAGAGAGATGCTAATCTGTACAATTTACCTTTAATCTGGTCTGACTTTTAAAACAAAGTTCCTGTTGGTTTTATGCATGAACTGAAAGACAAGAGGTTTTTTACCCATATACTCTGGCACAGTGTATTGTTCAGAACAAATATGGGAAATGTCTCAGCTGTGTAACTAGTTGCACCTACCTATTTTCTACTCTGCATTACGTAGATAAATACTACTTCCATTTATTGGTAAGACAGATTGGTTAGTAAGCAATAAATACCTAGAAATTGCTCAGACACCACGTGAGACAAAGATTAAATGTTTTCTAAACAATGACCAAATATCAAGGGAGCATGGGTGTCAAAGTTATGTTAATAATTATTACCCTGAATGCTAGGCACCCTTACATTCTCTCGGTTGGGATGGCAAACTACAGCCTATTGAAATTCTCTGAGAATACTATGTTTAGTATTCTAAGCCTAGCAATTCTCATATAAATATTAATGTCAGGATAATAAATCTTATTTATATGTTCTGTCATTTGTAGACCTTTTAACAGTCCAGAATTAAATGGGCTAGAAACAACTGCATTTCAGTTACTTTTATAAAAGACATTCCACAGAATGTGTGATGTAGACATAATATTTCTGTTATATATGAAAATGAACATGAAAATTGTAATATACAGCTCCATGTATTTCAACAAAGCTCACCATCACACAATTCTAGGCGCTTAAGTGCAGCACCATTTCAAAAAAACAATGGTGTTGTACAGCCAGAAAATATGCATACAAACAACAAGAATACTCCAGGACACTTTATTTGTCAGCTCATAATTAACTTATTAATGGCAGTATGCTATACAGTATTTCTAGAAAAAAATATCTTAAAAATGTAGATATAATTTCAAGATCTAGAAAACAATATTTTTCTGAATGTTGAACCCAGTGATGTGATACTTTCAACTTTTAGAAACTACTTTGTGAGTTAAAGCTAAGTGTTAGAAGTAAAAACCTTAATATGCTACCACCTCCAACAGGTGCTTCATAATATTTACATATATCAATATAAAATTTAAAATATTCAACCTCATATTCAAACATCATGCAGAGTAGATTTCAGGGTTCATCAAAGAATGAAACAGAAATGTGCTAATGGTACAAGTTCCAGTGATTCAATGGAATCATTAAGTTTTGAATACTTTAAATGTAAAGGAAACATTTGCACTGTGTCCAAATTTGTTGAAACAAATGATCAAAGGCATTTGCTTAACAGAACAGACACGCAAGCATCATTTGTCACATTTAAAAGGAAGATCCAGTTTTAAGTAACTTCTCCCCCAAACAAAATGTTTAAGCTACTTAAACATGAAGACTGTTAGACCTATCAGTCTAGGCATCACAAAAATGACTTTTGGGGGGCACCACCATTACATTTGTTAACCTCAAGGCAACCTTTCAAAAATCTACAGATAAAACCAATTTCAAAAGACCCAAGTATTGGTCATGCTTCTGAAACCTAGGGAGCTCTAATTTAGAGCATGGCTCAGATTGAAAAGCAAAATAAAAACGAAGGCCTTGTAATTCTGCAATTATTTCATATCTGAACAGCCTTTGGTTTTGGGGGAGTTCTTTGATTCCTCTTGTGGGTATTTTTCTAACCAGTTCTGTAAACTCTTTTATTCTAAAAAAAGCAACTTAAGAGTGCCAGCAGTTTCTGCATATTTATAAATAATCCCCCCAAAACAGGGGACAGTGGGAGAAATTTCAATACATCAAGAAAACTGTATATAACACTGCATTAAGTACTAATGCAATTTACAATACTTTCATCGTGTTTTATCAAACAGAATATGGCAGTTTAAATCAATGTCGTCATTAATCAAGACTGATGGTTGAAATTACACAATTAAACTTATGACAACGTGCATCACCTCAGTTTAATAACCCAGTATGTTACAAAAAAAACAAATAATGCAAAGAGCATCATGTAGCATAATAGTTTTGTCTGGCTCCCTCTGGACAGCCTTCTCAGTCTGCCCATAGTCGCACCTAGAAGTCCAGTTGCAGAGTCAAAATCATTATCCTATGTTTCAATGAAACAAAACAGGAGAGAAAAGAGGGGAAAACAAACAAAAGCATTACATATTTAGTCAGCAATAAGCAGTCAACATATTTATACGAATGTTCAAACTATACAAAAGCATGCTCTACATTACTAACTTCACCATCCTGCCCCATATTTAAAGAAACTTAGTGAAAAAGCACTTACCATTTCTGATAACAATTTGTTTTGATTTTTAACTTCTGTTCCAATTTCAATAGAAAGCTATTGAAAAAAAAAAAGGTTTAAATATGAGTGATCAGTTATACATAAATTAGAAAAGTTGCTCTAAAGTACGTGATATCACTGTTACTTTCTTGGGTAAAATGTGAAAGAAATATCAAGCATCTCTGAAAAACAGAAACTTAAATTACAAAAACAAGTGCAGCATTCTGTCAGGCAATCTTCAGGGAAGGAAATACTTTACTATTATTATATAATTACTTATTTCAAAAATTGAAGATCCAGTCAAGTCTGAGCAGCAACTATTCATTTCCTTAAACTGTTAGAACTCCTGACTGTGAGGACCAAGCACATCCTTTTGACAGTGTTGCTGGAGCTGACACATGTAACTTGCTAATACAATGCCTTCTGTCAAATCAATTGATACAATCAACAGTTTTCTGATGTGAGCTTGTCTATTCCTTCCCTGGTTTGTGACATGGAGCAGCAATGGCATAGAAGGACAAGAGGCAGCCAGTCAGTCAGTCCAGAGATTGTAGCCAGGGTCATCAATAATTTGGTGATCACTCAGCAAGTTGATCTTGGACTTATGTCATTGGTATCAAGCAAAAAGTCAACTCTGCAGGTCAGGATCAGGGAGATAAGAAATAAGGAGCATAGAGAGATGCAGCAATTGCTGCAATCCATTGCTAGAGCAAGACAGGTGCCAGCAAGGAGATGCTCACTTACAACAGCCACCCTGTGAAGCAAGGACAAGGCCTCCACAGTCACAGTGCTTTCCATTAGCTACAACCTCTACATTTTTGTGGCACAACCTCAACCCCATGACTTCTTACTGCTGCTGCTTTTCACCACCATCTATAAGCAAGTCACAAGTCCACCTATTTTAATTAAATTTAGCTATAATTAAATACTTACTGATTTTATTGCACTGACTTTAGTGCGCAGACTTTCTGTTAACCTTTCATTTTCTTCTTCATATACACTGTACCCACTGTTAGTATAGCCATAGTTACCAGTTGGTGCTCCATCACCTGTAAGCAAAAAAGCCAGTAGTTACAGACAGAAAATATAATTGGAGTAAGCATTCTTCACTTGTGGGAAAACACTCTGCATTTAAAAATGCATTTCCTTAACAGAAATCAGGCAACTGGGAAGAGGTGTTGTGTGCTCCCAAGACACAGATTCAACCTTTTTCAAGTGCTGAAGTAATCCTTCCAATATGCAAATCAAAGTAGGTAAAAATTGAGGAATGACGGCAATTTAATGCTATGTTTTTCCTGAGAGGGTGTTTTCAGATGGTTTTTATGGAAATCAATCTAAATTTTGCATGAAGATGTGAAAGCAGCATTGAGGTTGCTACAAAGAGCAGTAAGCCTGATTCAAAATAAAGAAAAGCAAAAACAAGTAACATTCAGTTACACCTGCCTTTGAAGGACAGAGCATATTCATCCTTACACGTCTCTCTACAAACAAGACCTTAGACCAGAGGCCAAGCCTGTAAGCAGGAGAGCACACTGCTCTTCCTGTCAGCATCCTGCAGTTCTACTCTCCTGCCTTTGCTTTTTGGGTGATGGGCTGCAGGACTGCTTTCCAGAGAACTGCAAAAAGAGTAAGCAGAGCAGAAGGGAACTGGAGCTGGTCTCCTCAGCTCCACATACACACTGCCCCCAGCTCCTACTGAGGATCCTCTACTGACAGCAACTGGGCAGCAGCACTGGGACAGGAAAAAGAAGACTGAGTACAGCCTAGACAGAAATCAGCCTAAGACCCCAAATATAAGATTTGAAACCAAAGAAGTGAGTCCAAAACAAGAAAAGCAAACAGAAAAGATCCTACTAGATTCATTCTACTAACAATCCAATTGCAACACTAATGAATGTTTACATGGCAAGTTGGAATGCCACACTAGTGTCTCAATGCCGCTTTTACACGCTTTACAAAGTGCTGTGTTTGGGTATTTTTCTTTTTGAGGAAAAAGGAGAAAATAGACACAATGACATTCATAGATAAATCCATATCTCATTTTCACTGTATGCTTTGCATACATACTTGTAAAAGAACTACAGTGCTACTTCAATAATAGATGCCCTTTTATCTCAAGACATAAAGCCATTGGTAAGTGTACATGATAATTTTTCAAGGATTCAAAACTTACAAGTTTGCACTTGTAAAATGTTTTTTAAATTTTATTCTGCAAGTTAAACTAATGACAAATACACACAGTAAGACAGGGTGAAATGCATCTTTCCACCTCATCAGAGGGAGAGTGGAGGGTTTTTCTCCTGAAATCAAAACCACTGATGCCCACATTAACTAAAAATTATGCCATTTAATGAAGTCAGGGTTGTTCCTATTGTATTCCTTTATAAATACATCTAACTACAGTACCTCCTACTAAGTAACAAGCAATTTTGAATGCTTGTAAGTTAATACTGCTGGCAGGAGAGTTGTAACTAACTGGTCTTCAAGGTCCCTCCCAACCCAAGCCATTCTGGGATTCCATGGTTCCAGAGAGGAAATGAGCTCTGTGTAGAGCCTGGCTACTGCTGCTTAAAAAAAGGCCAGAAACTCCTACATGGCATGTTTACAGGCTGTCTTGCAACACCACTAATTGCCAGGACATGCCCATAGACATAACCATAATATCACCTCAGGTTAAACAGGAGGTACCAGGTAGCAGGAGTCAAAAGTGGACATACTGGTGCATAGCTTGTACTTCAAGCCTATGGAATAAAAAGGCTGGACTAACAGCTAACATATCAAGATAAATCAGCAAATTTCACTGCAGCTAATAACGGTCCTAAGAGACATCTAAATCATCTGTTCAACTTTTCAGCAGATGTTTCAAGAAGTACCTTCTGGATGCTCCTTATAGCACTGATTCTAAAAGCCTTGCCAAGCAAAGGCCATCTCCAGCTTGTTCCTTCCATAGCCACCCATCCCTTCACTGCTTTAAAAGCATCAAAAGAGGGGTAGCCAGCAGGACAAGTGAGATGATTGTTCCTCTCTACTTTTCCCTCATAAGGCCTCATCTGGAGGACTGCATCTGGGCCTGGGGCCCCCGCCTCAGGGAAGATGTGGAATGCTTTGAAGAGTCCAGAAGATTATCAGAGGGCTGGGAGCACCTCTTTTGTGAAGACAGGCTGAGGGAGCTGGGCTTGCTGTGCCTGGAGAAGAGAAGGCTGTGGGGAGACTGGATAGTGACCTTCTAGTACTTAAAGGGAGCTTATAAACAGGAGGGAAATCAGCTCTTTACATGGGTGGATAGTGACAGGACAAGAAGAAATGGTTTTATACAAAAAGAGGGGAGGTTAAGGTTATATGTCAGGAAGAAAATTTTTACTCACACTAATGAGGCACTGGCACTGCTGCCCAGAGAAGCTGTGGGTGCCCCATCACTTGAGGTGTTCAAAGCCAGATAGGATGGGGCCCTGGCGAGACTGTTCTGGTGGCTGGGAACCCTGCTCATAGCAGGGCACTGGAACCAGATGGGCTTTGAGGTCCCTTCCAAGCCAAGCCCCCAGCGACTCCCTGGAGATGCCTGCTCCCAGGAAGACGAACTCGGCCACCCCCTCACCACACCACCTGTGCTGTACGGGGCCGCGACAGCACTCTGAGGTCCCAGAAACCAACACAGGAGGTCAAAGTCTCCTTCCAGCCGTCAACGTGGCTGCTGGGTGAAGGGCCAGGCCTGGGACTCCGAGCACACCCGGCGGAGACCCCAGCCTTTCCACCAGACTCTATCAGCGCTAAACCGAAAGGAGATCCACCTTCTTTTCGACTCAAGCACAGAGGGAAGGACACAGAACGACCGAAATTAAATACAACGCGAAGAAAGCCGGCAGGACGCCCTTCCCACCCAAGCCCCGACCCACGCTCGCGTCGTGCCCATCGTATCGCATCCATCTCACGGCACCGCGACGGCCCGCAGGCCCCTCGGGCTCCCCAAGCGGGACGGCTCTTACCCAGCCCCGCGCGCCGCATGGCCGTGCCCGGAGCTGCCGACGGAGGGCCGGGAGGAGGAGGGCGAGGAGCGGGACGGCCGCGCTACAGGAAGCGGGAGCGGAGCTCGCCCCGACCGCCGCTCCGCCGCCCGCCTCGTTCACCGGCAGCGCCACGACAGCGCTGCGCCGCACGGCCCGCTGGGAGCCGCGGTGCGCGGGGGCCGATGGGAAGCGTAGTTCCGAGCCGCGGGAGGCGCCGCGCTGCTGGGGGGGCGGGCGGTCGGAGGGCGCCGCTGCAGTGCCTCGCTGCGCTGAGCGTGTGCGACGCTCGTAAGGGGCGATTCGGCGCCTCACAGCAAAGCGTGGAAACGATGCTGACGCGATTAATGTTTCCAGTACGTTGTTATTATACTGAATTTCTGCTGTTTTTTTTTTTTTTTCTTTTATGCACTGGAAGTGCCTCGTAGAGAGGCTGATGTTGCAGCTCTCCTGACGTCAGAAGGACGTAATCACGAACCATTTCACAGCAGAGGCTCACAGCTCAGCTGGGTATCCTTAGGATTCACTGCTCGTGTTCTGTTTCCATGGATTGGTTTTGTTCATATCAGCCATCTCACAGAATATGAAGTAGATACAGTTTTCATGTTGTCATGCAGTCGCCGTCCCTGGAGGTGTTCAGAGCTATTCTGGATGTGGTACTGAGGGACGTGGTCAGTGGGCATGGTGGGGTTGCTTGGGGTTGGGCTAGGTGATCTTAGGGGTCTTTTCCAACCTGAATGATTCTATGTTACCTCTGCTTCCCTTGTGGCTATGGCTGTTCTCAGCATCCCCAGTTCTTCCTGCTGGGAAGCCTCAGCAAGCAGTCACAAGTGGTTTTGAGATGCCTGATCAACATATTTTTTTAATCAAAGGCAACTTGTAGGAAGAAAAAGCAAATAAGAAAATTAAGACTTAAGCAGCCTACAAACCGATCTGTCCTAACTGTGTTTTCATGAGCAGGCTGTATAGGTGTGTCATAGAATCACAGAATCACCAAGGTTGGAAAAGATCTCTAAGATCATCCAGTCCAACCATCCACCTATCACCAGTATTTCCCACTAAACCACATCCCTCAGCACAACATCTAAATGTTTCTTGAACACCTCCAGGGATGGTGACTCCACCACCTCCCCGTGCAGCCCATACCAGCACATGACCACTCTCTCTCCTTTCCCCAAAATACTGATCAACAATTGCTCTCTCTCCATTTTTTCTTTATAAAAGGGATGTCCTACGTAGCCTGACAACAGGAGTCTTTTTTTATTGCTCGTATCTGTTGATTATATTTACTGGCTCGTTTGACTGGATGAATAAATTTACACAGCAAACAGTTTATTAGTAGATTACTCCAGGACTCTATTACAAAAACAATAAGAAGGAAAGAAAAAACTAAAAAAAAAAAAAAAAAAAAAAAAAAAAAAAGGAAGAACAACAACAACAAAAAGGAAGCTGTGTGAACAGATTCCATGTAATCAAACTTCCAGTACACAAAGTACAGCAAAGGATTCTTATTAACGTGATAATAATAATGGCAGTATTATCATTGAATTATTTAATTACCAACCAGACTGACACTGTTCTCACATGTTTGATAAACAGGTTTTCACAGTCAGCACGATTAACGTTCTACTTTGAGCACTGATAGGCTGTGAAAACAACCTAGCAAGTTACAGTCATTATTTGAGAGCTGAAAAGCTGATATGGCTTTATGTTAGAACCAAATACTTCAATCACTATTTTCTTAAGTAGTAAGCTGAAATTATTTATAACAATAATTAAAAAAAGGTAGTTCAAGTTTGATCCATTGCACAATTAAATAAAAGCTGATAAGACATTTCCGAATAAAATCATTGCACTTACCATGTAGAATCTAGACTAGATCACAAAATAATTAAGATTTGGTGCCTCCAAAAAGGAATGAAGAACATCTTTCAGCATCTTTCATCGGTATCCTTTTTACTTATTATCCTAATTTATTGTAATGCCATTTAGCAATAAAGAATCCTCAAAATGCTTCCATTAAAAGAAGTCAGTCCAGCCAGTCAGGTGCCTCCTCCCATAACACTGACAGTGAACTTAGTATAGCACCAGTGTTATTCTTCCTGGTTGTACTCTCTGAGCACTGCAATCAAGAAGACGAGATGATGCTATGGAAAACCATGCCTTCTTAAGACAGTACATGTGTGAAGGAGGCTGATCATAGCTGCTGTTGTTGATATCTAGACTGTCAAGCAAGGAATTAATCATGTAAGCCACAAGCAGAATAGTTTGTACATTCATTATTGGTATTCTTTAATTATGAGTAAGTGAGTAAATCACTGCAAGTACACACAAACCTCTCAGTTTCACCCATCACAGTAATTCAACATTTTGTTTAATACTGTCAAAAAGAACTGAGACTCTTTCAGGTCTTAATGTGTTTCCATCAAAGATGACAATTTCTTTCTGGTATAAGCCTCCAGTTTTGTGTGTATTATATACATTCAAAGCTGTAATATATATCACATTTTTATCTTGTTCTTGAATTCAGTATTTCTCTTTTTTTTCCCAGTCCTAGCAGAAGGTTATCCTCAGGGAGTCCTCAAGAAGACGTCAATTTAGACACTTCAGCAGTGACACAGCTGAGGGAAGGAGAAGCAACAGGTTAAGCAGCATCAGCAGAAAGTGGCTGTAATTGAAGAAGGTATTTGAAGAAAGAAAATGCAGACTTTCCACTTTCACGACCCATTTCTTTACTCACAGTGAAGGCTTCTTTCTTCTCATTTTGATATTAGCTATGTTTGGGAAGTATTGAGCTTTATCTTTTCCTATGGATAATAGCATTTAATATGCTTATTATTTACTTAATTGTTTCTGCCAAATACTGTGATTCTTCTTATTCTTTCCTTTCATTACTTTTTTGGTAGTATAAACTGCTCCATCTCTTGTTTGATTCTGTGGGGAATGCTCCCACACACCTCTGCTGTATTTTTATAGATTTTTTGTCAGTGCTGTAAAATTGCATCAGAGTAGAGAAGGAAGGCTGTGGGCCCAACTGATAGTCTCCTTCCTAAATTTCATTACAGAGGGTTAGAATCAAAATTTACTGAAGTCGTGGAGAATTTTTGTATTGACTTTGGATCGAGTTATAAATTTTTATTAAAAAAAAACGCACACACAAAAAAAACCAAACCAGCTCTACTGATTCTCTATCTCCCAAGCAGTGTGTGCTGTGCGATCTATGAATAATTCCAGTCATGACTTCTTTCTCTCATATTAAGGTACCATTTCTGATGTCAGCATTGACGGGGTAATAATATCAGCTGAATGAGCGATAAGAATTCAGAGTCATTGCAGTAGTCTGAACATTAATAACTGTAATGTCTAAAGAGAAGTGCTAATACATATAAAATAAGAAGTGGAAGTGGAAGTAATATTTTTCATTTCAGTAAAACAAATGTATGGGATGACTGGAGCACACCGTTCCAATGCTTCATAAGATGTAATTAAACAATAATTTGATTATTTGAGTTCTGTTTGTTTTGACCTTTCAGACACGTAGGAAAGGTTTTTACCAGTCAAAACGGAGAATTCATTAAAAGCAGAGACTTTAAGCATAGTGAATTTCCGGGAGGGGAGAGCTGCTTTGCAGACATGTATCTGGGCAGAGCATTTTCCTGCAGCACACTTCTGAAGACAGATGAGTTGTCATCCTGGTTGCTTTGTTGTCCAGAAAGGAAAAAGTGAGAATGCAAATCAAGATTCCTTGATTCTGAGCTAGTTTTGTGCTAGTTTTGTGCTTAGCCACTGCAGAGTTACTTGAAAAATATAAACATCATGTACTTCCTTAATTCTCATTAGTTTTCTGACAGGTCAACAAATCATGCACAAAACAATTAGTTTGATGACTAATTAGAGAAACAAACGCCTGAACATAAATCTGCAAAAGCTCTTGCAAGTCCCTTGTTCTCCAGAAAGACCATCTCAATCTAATTATCCATTCAAAGAACCTTTATAAGGTTTATTTTCTTAAAATGTTGCAAGGAGCACAGCAGCAGAGCTGGTTGCCTGTACTGGAGCATGGTGTAAGTGGACAATAAGCCCTCCTGCACTGTGGTGGCTTTTTTAGAGTTCAATTTATTGAAAACTTCAGAGCATTATGTGGTTTTTAATGAAGCCAGTGGCAATTTTTTAGAAGTTTTTATGGCTTGGAATCAAAACTGAAGTAACTACAGTGCGAAAAGGAACATTAATTACTGTGTAGAAGGATGGTTTTGTTTCAGAATTGAAAGCTCTAGGTTCTTTTCATTTAACTAGATTCTGTAAATCTAGTTAAAAGCAAACATAGGTCATGCTTTGTGGTACACCATGAAGAACTATTTTTGCCTCCACAGCATTTTCACCAACAGAAGTAATTCTATTCACTTGAAAATAACAAGAACAACATAATTGGTTTAGTTGTTCAGGCAAATAAATGCATGATCTATGAGTTAAAATTCAGTACCACATACAAACACTCACTGTATAGTTGTTACAAGCTATACACCTAAAATTTTTAATTGGACAATAACAAGGATCTTTTTTTCCCCTTAAGGATCATGTTAGGCAAAAGGTCTGCAGGGCTGCCTACAGGATAAAAAGGTTCACACAGTTCCCTTTAGCCACAGTTCAAGTTCAAGTCCACCATGCTTGCACCTTTTTGTGGATGTCTTGAGGTCCAGCAGCTCATGCCCAAGAGCAAGCTGCTCCCAGGTTCAAGGCCCATCAGCACTGCTGTCACGGATTGTGTCCTGGCTAACGGCTCAAAGCCTGCCAGGCTGCCCATATGTTTTCCTCTCTGAGAGTTGTCTTGGCCTGCTGTATCCTGCTGTTTGACTTGTAGCAAATTAAGCAGTGATCTTATCTGGCACATTTTTTTTTTTTTTTACCTTTTATGTGCTGCTGAGGAGGCTTTTTTCAGCTTATCCACCCTAACAGTCACCATTTTGTTCCCTGCTGCTCAGATGACCACCATCTCCTTACACAATTGCTGTCTTTGTTTCTGCATAGCCAAGCAAAGAAGATTTGGTATTTTTGAGACCTTTTCCAGAGGAAATCTAATTATTCAACTAAACCTTCTCACCCAAATCTCTTTCCTGAGATTCCAGAAGAGGGGAGAGTATCAGGTTGATGGTTTACACAGAGTAACTTTCTTCTGAATTATTTGGAAGTCTGGAGATAACATTATACATAGACTAGTTCTTCTCACAGTGATGCTCTTGAGTTGAATCCATATGCTACATGATAATTCTTTCAATTGCACCTTCATTGGAAATTCATAAAGTTAAAATGCAAACGTTCATTTACTACAGGAGCACTGAATTCATATACCCTACTGATGGAAAATAAAATATATATGTGTGTGTCTGAATTTCATGAATCTTCATTTATAAAGAACATTTTCCTTTAAATAAGATTATGAGGATAATCTCATCTATTAAAAATAAATGCTGTTATTCAATAAGGCTGTCATTTAAGTGATGCATTGAGTGCATATTTAAAGGCTATGCTTTAGTAATCATGTTATCTATCTTCATGATCCTCTGCTGACATTTATTGTATTTCCCTAGAGCACTCTGTTTTAGCATCTGTCAAACACATAATTTCACACCAAAATTTAACCAATATATTCTAGCACAGATAAATTTTGTTAGTGCTTAGCCTGACTATCTTAATGTCTTTTTATAGCAAAATATGCTTTGGGGTGGCTGGCATTACCTAGAATGAAATATTCTAAGATCAGGATATCCTGGCATTCGGCTATGGGAACTTGTCTGTAATCTCAGAAGTTGTACAAACACTTTTATTTTGGGGGGCTCCAGAAACTTTCTCAATGGGACACTGCAGTCTGAAGGACTTCATGTGCATTTACACAGCAGGTTCTTTAAGTAGCTGAACCCAGCAACAACCTCTAGCTCTCGTTCTGCATCATGACATCTCTATGACTCACCTCACTGCCCACGTAAGAGCATCATTTGCTTTTGACCTCTTGGCTTCTGCAGTCACATGCATATTCACTGGGAAGATTACCTACATATTCCCATCCATTTCCAAGCACTGTCCATGAGCAGACTGGAAAGTGGAGCAGAGGGATCTCGTGCATGTGCTGGGTCTTCCCAGCATCTCTGTTCAGAATTGTAGGGGTGAATCAGGTTCAGGTGTATTGCTGGGTATACACCTCAGTATGATCCCACTAGCTTTACAGAACAACTTGAAGAAGCAGACCTGCTGCAAGTTTTTTGGCTGTGCATGTGGGACCTGAGCAGTGCCTTAGGTAAGATGACAGGGTGTTCTCTTTTCCCTAGGGCACTTCTTTGGAAGCGGCACAAAAGTTGTGGCACAAAGCTAACGTTAAGAGGAAATATTACAGGCTTGGTGGTATTCAGAAGGGACACCTCTGAATACAGGTCAGTAGGCCCATGACCAGGCATTCTCCAGTCTTCTCCCTTCTGTATAAACAAAGTATTCTCCCAGGGCTCCAGAGCATTCTAGTTTTTTGCAGGATTTGTGGTTATGGATCTGGTTTCAAGAGTTCCTCTGAAGGCTCCTTGCTGAGAAGTCTAGACCACTGTCTGCTGTGCAGACCACTCAGTGCTACAAACTGCAGACAACATTCCTCCTTCATGGATCATCACTGACCACAGTAAGAGAGGAGATGATTCTAGACATGATTCTGCTTTATGAGATGAAATTTTCTGTGTCTGGACAAATCATGACCAACTGCAATGTGAATGATTCCACACTGCTTCAGGCTCTTTCTAGAGATACCAGTTCTTAAGAAATTAATGCTAGAAAGAAGTCTAGAAAGGACACCAACAGCAGAGAGCAATCAGGGCAGGTCTGAAGCACCTGGTTGTGGTGCCTGGGATGTGCTCAACACTTGCAGATTAGCTCTTCCAGTGCCAAAGCTTGGAGCATAGAGCACTGGAGCTGCTGTGGGTATGCAGTCCTGATGCAAGTGTGATGTGTCCCGCCTGTGCTGTACATATTCATGTTCAACACACTTGTGTACATAGAAACACTGAATCTACCATGGTCAGATCTGAGTCATGCTCTATGAATCAAAGACAACCTGAAAGACAGGAAGGGGATTCTGTGCCAAATTTTAGAGAGAAATCTCAGTGACCTGCTAAGTGGGCAGGTCTGGATCAGTTCTGCCTCCGTGCCTCCAGACATGGTCCCAGGGAGTGTAAGCATACAGCCTGCTACCTAGGGAGTGTTTTCTTAAATCACTTGCAGTGCACAGTGCAGATGTCAGCTCAGAAATGTGGCTGTGAAGTGATATGCAAGATGGAGAGTGGTCTTTAAACGTGCAAAACAAATTAATGAAATGGAGCCAAATCTTTAACATCTCTGTTCCTTTCTTGTCCCAAACCCACTAAAATGCGGATTTCTTTCCAAAGACATAAATGGGCTTATTTAATCATTTGTACTAATATGCTCTAAGATCATGAAATGCGGAGTGCCTTGGGAAAGTATTATTCAAATTCCGTGGAAGAACATCTCCTATCTGCATTACAATAGAATCAAATAACCTGATCCACCCTGTAAATTATACACTGAGATATGATACCTCCCCCAAAGTCAGTGGAGAGGACTTTGTTTTTTGCGTTACAATTCAGTTGTATCATATGGTCTACCTTGAAAATTACGTACAAAGGCAATGAATGATACCTCTCCCTGACATCTTATAACCCTTCTGAATCCTGTAGTATAAATCATTTTGACCATTATATTTTCTGCCAAACTTTAGCAGTAAATTAAAAATGATAAAGAAAAAAAAAAAAAAGGAGTGCAAACAATAAAAAATATATTAATATTTTAAAATGAATCACTTCATTCATTTTTTTAGAATAAAATGGAAAAACTTTTCCATTAGGAACATTTTGCATCTTGGTAAAAGAAGTTATATGTTACGATGGACCTGCCTTGGATTTTCTGATTTTACAACTAAACTTCAGAACGTGGAGACAAGTTTGCAAGTTCACTCATGTCACTGAGCAGCTATATAAAAAGAGCTTTCCTCTCAGTTTCTTCAAGGTTTTGACTTTCTGTGGGCTAAATAAATGTATGAGAATCTATCCTAATCTTATGGAGCAAAGTTCCCTATCAAATAATTCAGACATATTCAGTACCCACCAGGCTTTCACAGGTTCAGAATATATATATATATATTTTTTTTTAATATAAAAAGAAAGACATTTTTCTTTGGAGAAAGTCTGACTGGGTTATAAAAATCCTCCCCATACAGTAAAGCAAGCCTCATCTGCTGAGGAAACTAGATAGGAAAAGGAAAGAGAGACCTACTTAGGCAGGAAGAAAATACGTGGAGATGCTGAGATAGCTTAAAGCCTTGTACATGACCCATACATTTACAAGAGGAAGGACTTGATGGTGTATGAGATTGCAAAGGGAGCTGTGATGCTCAGATGTTCTGCCTACTGGAATTCTCAAAAAGAATCTGGCAGAATTGTCAAAAGACGTTGCTGGATCTTTGCTGGATACTCACAGAGTACAATGGATGAGAATATCATAGCCAATTTAAAATGAGAATAAGATCCACTCTGATGTACTTTTGCCAACTATAAACTGAGGTGTTCATTATGACTTAGTACAGCTTGACTTTGAGTTTCTACAAAGTTTTAGTATAGAATGGCACCAACTTTCAAAAGTATCACATGTGATAGCAGGAAGTTCTAGCCAGGTTTCTAAAAAGAGTCTAGCTGTCCATCTTCAGTCTTTTAAAAGCTTAGTTTTCTTGGAACTCTGGGGAATGCAAACTTAGAGTTGAATAAAATTGTTTGTGTGTACTGTGAACAAACAGCAAAAGAGTTGAAACTGACAGAGACCATAATACACTGATGGATAGGGCTGTATTTCATTGATTACTAATGGGGATTTTAAATGACATTTAAGAAAGGAACATGAAAAGATTTTCTTCCCAGAGCTGAATTATTAGTAGATCTGTATAGAATTGCAGGATACTATTATTACTTTTACATCAGTATTACTTTTCTAACCTCAATTAGCAGGAGACCAGAAGCCACGCTATGAATCTCTCACTGAAATGCAGTTGTCAGCTATGTAAATGAATTCATAAATGTGTCCTGAAAATGGAATTGGTTTATGCAAATTAATCTGAACCACAGTTTACAGGATAAGAGTGTAAGAAATGACAGAAAAATCTCGGTGGTGTTGGGAAACATCACTGGATTCTACCTGAACGGAAGAGCACCACTTGGGGAATGAGCTCCAAGTTCCTCCAGTAGGAGGAAAGGAGCCCCAGCCAGTGACTTCAGAAGAACAAGTGGAGTGAAGTGTCCAGCTCACTCCTTTCATTGATAAAAGCCATTTTTCCTTCTTAGACTGTTTTCTTCCATGTAAAAAGAAGAATAATTTAAATAGAAGCTGACCACATGGCAAAGCTCTACTGGAAATGAAAATATATTTAAAATGAAAAGATCGTTGTTTAACACTCCTTATCACTAGTTGGCTCTTAAAAATGCTTGAAAAGAAATATAGGAATTAATGCAACAATTCATTTTGAATTATTTTAGAACTGGTTACCTGAAAATAAATACATAATTATCTTTCTTTCCTTCACAGATCCCTAATATTTGCTAATACATTTGGCATTTTCTCTATTATATTAAAGATGCACCATGAGATGAAGGAACAGGCTTGTTTTTTTCTTTGATGTCTATCAGACATCTTGGTTTCTGCTAGAACCTGTTCTTCCTTTCCAAAATAACTATTTCTTTCCAGTAGAAATCAGGCTGTCTCTGAACTATTGACTTTCAGTTTGAAAAGTCTGGAATAACTTGTCTGCACCATGCACTGGAATATTAATAATTTCTTGCTTTAGTGTACAAAATCATGTTAAATTTCTGAAGATAAGAGCATTCTATTCTATCTTCCAGCAACACACAAAATCAGAGAGCCTTTCTGAGTGGACTAAGACACAGAGGCTTTGTAAAGGATTAATAAGCCTGTATGGGAGCTGCTGAATCACAGCCTGAACCTTTGATTAGTTATCTGAGGCAAGCAGTATGTCAGCCCTGGGAGCACAGGTGAAAGCAGTTCACCTGTGCTGCAGGAAGGGGTGGAGCCAGGCTCCACCTCTCCAGACCCATTTAAGTGCTGACTGCCAGGGAGGAAGGATCTCTTCTGAGAGATCCACTCCTTTGGAGCCCTTTGCAGCGAGCCCTCTGCACGGGTAAGCCTTCCACCTATTTTCTCTTTGTCTTTGTTACCCTTGTGCCTAACTCTTTATTGGGTTATTTTTGATTATACATCTATTTGACTGTACTTTTCAATTATATTATTTTTTCCTTGATTGTACATTTGGCGAGCCAGCCAGGCTAGCTAAATACATCTAAATTTATATCATGTCTTTCCTCTGGAAGTTTTGTAAATGGATGAAGGGGGAGAACACTCTCCCCTTAGATAAAGTGATACCGGGACTGATCCCAGGGTTTGTGGGATCTCCCTATTATGAACTAGCGAGTGTCATTGAAAAATGGGGTCCCTTAAGGGATATGGGGCACGTCTCCCCGCATCGCTTAGCTGAGTATTTTCAAGGACTCAGCAAAGATATATTAATTACAAAAGAAAGGAAACTAGCTGCTTCTATAGTAGCATGGCCTCTGCTAAAGGCTCTAAATACTTCTGAAAAGAATAATAATACCTTAATAAGTGAGAACCAACTTCTTAAGGACCGTATTGAAAAATTAGAACAGGAACTTAGCCTGTTAACGGGGAAAAAATCAACCTTACTCCCCATAGGCGAAGTTCGCAATATTACTATAACTAATGATCAGGTTTCTGAACCAATAGATCATCTTGATCAAGAAGATAAAAGATCCAAGTCGGATCTCGAAGCTCCTATTTGTCTAGAACCACTGGAAGTCCGTCCAGTGTTAACTCAGAAAACAAAGAAAGTTCAAGATAGACCAGCAGGGGTGCCACCAGATCAGTGGCCCCCTACCCAAACCCGTTTGCACGTGACGGCCCGGCCATACACGGCAACAGAATTAATGGATCTAGTGCAGAAATTCCGACAAAGATCCAGAGAAAGTGTACCGGCCTGGCTGTTAAGACTTTGGGACTCTGGAGCAGAAAGTGTTATAGTAAGTGGCCCAGAAGTAGCTAAATTAGCCTCTATGACCACTCACCCTGCTCTTCGACAAAGGCTTTATGCAGGTAGTCACCACGTTGATGAGAACCACTCTATAATTGCTTGGTTAATGGCAGCCAGCCGTATGGTGTGGCCGAACAAAACAGATATCCCTGTAAATTCAGGAATGTGGTCCTCCATGGAGGACCTTCAAAACTACATTCGAGAATTAGGTTTTAGAGAAGCTATCTATGAAGATACATTTGATGGACCCGACATGGTAAAATTCACAGCGGGAATGAGGGACCTAATCCTACAGCAAGCTCCCTCTCACTTATATGGAACCCTGGTTTCCATATTAAACCCTCTAGTAGCCTCAGAAGCAGCGGTCCAGCAGGCTGCTCAGTTAGTAGCCGATTTAGGAGAGACAGAACGCCTAAGATCAAAACGTAATGTTAGATTATTAGAAGAAGCAGAAGTATTGCCGGTGACTAAAATCAAAATGCCGGCTACTCGAGCTTCTCAATCGGGACCCATAAGGGTTTCTCGGAAGCAGATGTTTAATGATTTAATCCGGGCTGGGGTTCAATTTGCTAAAATTGACCGCCAGCCTAATTATGTCCTCCTCCAGCTCTGGAGACAGTTGAGGGACAATGAAAAATTTCAAACTCACCCTAAAAAACCAAGGGTAAGAATCATAGAAAGAATGCCGACACAGGCGTGGAACTTAGAAGATTTTATTGTTCCCAATAGAAAAAAAAAGCCACCTCAGGTGTCTCGGGCTACAATGCCTGAGACATCAGAGGAAAAAGAATTATCCCTGGCACAGTTCATGGCGTGACGGGGGATGTTAATTCCCCTAGGGCCTCCAGACGGGACCGGAGGCCCTATGTAGAACTAACAATTTACTGGTCCCGGAAAAACATACAAAGAGTTATGGCACTGGTAGACACAGGGGCGGAAACATCGATCATCTATGGAGACCCATCTAAATTTCATGGAGATAAGGTGATGATTGGTGGCTTTGGGGGACAAACTATTCCTGTCACCCAAACATGGTTAAAACTGGGGGTTGGGCGCCTCCCACCCCGGGAATATAAGGTATCTATTGCCCCAGTTCAAGAATACATACTGGGCATAGATATTCTATGGGGTCTGGCTCTCCAGACAACTGTAGGGGAGTTCAGACTTCGACAGAGATGCATCAGTATCCGGGCGGTGCAGGCGATATTGAGAGGCCATGTGAAACATGGGCCTATTTGCCTGCCAAAACCGCGACGGATTACTAATGTAAGGCAATATAGACTCCCGGGTGGGCAAGAAGAAATATCGAGAACGGTGCAGGAACTAGAAAAAGTGGGTATTATAAGACCTACACACAGCCCATATAACTCCCCCATATGGCCAGTGCGAAAGTCGGATGGCACATGGAGAATGACAGTGGATTATAGAGAATTAAATAAGGTCACGCCGCCTATTCATGCAGCTGTACCTAATATTGCCTCTCTAATGGACACATTGAGTAGGGAGATAAAAACCTATCATTGTGTCCTAGATTTAGCAAATGCGTTTTTTAGCATCCCAATTGCTGAGGAATCGCAAGACCAATTTGCGTTTACGTGGGGAGGCAGGCAGTGGACCTTTCAGGTCCTGCCACAGGGGTACGTGCACTCACCAACATATTGCCATAATCTAGTGGCGCGTGACCTGGCGGATTGGAAAAAACCCGATGACGTTAATCTGTATCATTACATTGATGATCTCCTGTTGACATCCGACTCATTGGAGGCAGTAGGGCAGGCGGCAGATTCGTTAACCGCCTATTTACAACAGAAGGGATGGGCTATAAATCCCCAAAAGGTGCAAGGTCCGGGCCTGTCTGTAAAATTCCTGGGGGTGGTTTGGTCAGGAAAGACTAAAGTACTACCCAGTGCTGTTATAGATAAAGTTCAGGCGTTCCCAGTCCCTACAACATCGAAGCAGCTGCAAGAGTTTCTGGGTATATTGGGTTACTGGCGTTCCTTTATACCTCATCTAGCACAGCTGCTGAGGCCACTGTACAGACTCACAAAAAAGGGGCAGCTATGGGATTGGGGGAAAACAGAACAGGACGCTTTTCAACAGGCGAAACTGGCAGTTAAACAAGCCCAGGCGTTGGGTATATTTGATCCTACCCTCCCAGCTGAGTTGGATGTTCATGTGACTCAGGATGGCTTTGGCTGGGGCCTGTGGCAACGCCAGAGTTCTGTTCGGACCCCCATTGGGTTCTGGTCTCAGGTTTGGCACGGAGCAGAAGAAAGATACAGCATGATTGAAAAACAGTTATTGGCTGCCTATTCAGCATTACAGGCAGTAGAGCCAATAACTCAAACAGCTGAAGTCATAGTTAAAACAACTCTGCCAATTCAGGGGTGGGTAAAAGATCTGACCCACCTTCCTAAGACAGGGGTGGCCCAAGCGCAAACAGTGGCACGATGGGTCGCTTACCTCAGCCAAAGGAGCAGTCTGTCTTCATCACCTTTGAAAGAAGAACTTCAGAAGATCCTCGGCCCAGTGACCTATCATAGTGAAGCATCAAGAGAAACACTGGTCGCTCCACCAGAGAAGAGTCCCGTTCAGGAGGGGAAATATCCTATCCCTGAAGATGCCTGGTACACAGATGGGTCCAGCAAGGGTAACCCGAGCAAGTGGAGAGCAATAGCATACCATCCTTCGACTGAGACAATCTGGTTTGACGAGGGGGATGGTCAGAGCAGCCAATGGGCAGAATTACGAGCTGTGTGGATGGTTATAACCAAAGAACCTGGTGACGGTATTTTGAACATCTGCACAGACAGTTGGGCTGTGTACCGGGGGCTCACTCTTTGGATTGCACAGTGGGCCACCCAGGAATGGACTATCCACGCCCGACCAATCTGGGGCAAAGACATGTGGTTAGACATATGGAACACAGTTAAACACAGGACTGTATGTGTCTACCATGTTTCTGGTCATCAGCCCCTACAGTCACTGGGAAATGATGAGGCTGACACACTGGCTCGAGTCAGATGGATTGAGAATTCATCATCTGAGAACATCGCCCGTTGGTTACATCAGAAACTACGACATGCAGGACAAAAGACAATGTGGGCAGCTGCTAAAGCATGGGGACTGCCCATACAACTACCCGACATTGTCCAGGCATGCCAAGATTGCGACGCTTGCTCTAAGATGAGACTGAGATCGTTGCCCGAAACGACAGCCCATCTTGCCAGAGGACACAATCCTCTCCAGCGATGGCAGGTTGATTATATTGGACCCCTTCCTCGATCTGAGGGGGCGAGATATGCCCTGACCTGCGTTGATACTGCGAGTGGGCTTCTGCAGGCTTATCCGGTACCGAAAGCAAACCAGGCATATACCATCAAGGCACTCACTAAACTGATGTCTGCCTATGGGACACCTCAAGTCATCGAGAGCGACCAAGGAACTCATTTCACTGGTGCAATGATACAGCGCTGGGCAGAAGAAAATAACATCGAATGGCGATTCCACCTGCCATATAATCCAACGGGGGCTGGCCTCATTGAATGTTATAATGGTATTCTTAAGGCCGCCCTGAAGACAGACTCCCAGTCCCTGCAAGGATGGACAAAGAGACTGTATGAAACCTTGCGGGACTTGAATGAAAGACCTCGAGATGGCAGACCCAGTGCCTTGAGAATGTTGCAGACCACATGGGCCACCCCGCTTAGGATCCAAATTACGGGCACTGATAATCAGATAAAACCTCAGATTGGTAATGAAAATAATCTTCTGCTTCCTGCCCCTGAGAACTTAGAACCAGGTACTCATAGGATAAAATGGCCTTGGAAGGTGCAGGTAGGACCAAAGTGGTGTGGCCTACTTGCACCTTGGGGGAGACTGTTGGAGGTGGGAGGCTCAGTAGTCCCTCCAGTAATAGGTACATGGCCTACTGATATTGTGGTCAACACTCCGATCTTCATTGCTAAAGGGACCCCCATCATGTCCCTATGGCAGATCAGGACACCTCCTCTGGTGCCTGATATAGTTATGCAGCCGCAGATATCCGGTCAAAAAGTGTGGTACAGGCGGCCGGGACGTGCCCCAATACTAGCGGAAGTGTTGACCCAAGATAGAAACACGGCCTGTATCTTGCCCTGGAGAGCGGACCTACCCCTCCTGGTACCTCTGAAACATCTGTATTACTCCCCGTGAGTCTTTGAGTCTTCAGAATCACCGGAAGGAACATAATTCTAACAAGGCATTCCAGTATTACAGTCAGATCACGTGTGACACCCAGTGATGCTCTACATGGGACTGACGGAATGTAGGACGGACCTGCACCTCATGACCGCATGCCTCCAGTAACATCATCCAGCACTGGCCCATGAAAGAAGATCAACGATTCACCAATCATCACTTGTCTTGAATTGTACCAACATGCGTCGCGACAGAAATTGTATAAGCGTCGCGTTATAATGGATCTCTGTAGTAGGGAAAGCTTACCCTATAGTCAACCTAATCATTTGGTTCACGCTGTGAAGGGGTGGAGTGTATGGGAGCTGCTGAATCACAGCCTGAACCTTTGATTAGTTATCTGAGGCAAGCAGTATGTCAGCCCTGGGAGCACAGGTGAAAGCAGTTCACCTGTGCTGCAGGAAGGGGTGGAGCCAGGCTCCACCTCTCCAGACCCATTTAAGTGCTGACTGCCAGGGAGGAAGGATCTCTTCTGAGAGATCCACTCCTTTGGAGCCCTTTGCAGCGAGCCCTCTGCACGGGTAAGCCTTCCACCTATTTTGTCTTTGTTACCCTTGTGCCTAACTCTTTATTGGGTTATTTTTGATTATACATCTATTTGACTGTACTTTTCAATTATATTATTTTTTCCTTGATTGTACAAAGCCCATGAGCAGAATTGAGCCAAAAGAAAGTGTAACATTTTAATCATACTTCATAGCAATGTCTATCCTTTTCCACATTGCTGAAGGGCAGAAACAATTAGTTTGCCAACACAGAACTGGGATGAAATCATTGCAGTGTAGTAAGGGCAGCGTCAGTCACATTTCAGGTTGCAACAGCATGGTGCACTTAGATCTTACGTTTAATATTTGCCTCCTATCGTGTTTCATTTGTGTCACTGGGAGAAATCCATTGGGGACAGTTTCACAGGGAGTTATAGCTTTTTTATGAGATTTCAAATTATATTTCCAGTCCGGACTCTTTATCAAACATGTAACAGTTTGCTGACAGTGTTCATGGCTTCAGTTCAAACACTCCACTTGTCACCTGGTTTCTGCTAGTGGCTTTCTCTGTCTGTTTCAAGAAGTTTAATCTGAGATACCCAGCAGCTTTCTCAGTAATGATTATATATAAGTCACTGTGGTGACAAATAAAAAGCTTCCACACTTCCATTACATCAGGTAAATTCACAAATGAAAAATTGATTCAGCAGCTGATATTTCTAACATCGTGAAGCAACACTGGCTTTCAGACAACAGATTTCTTCACAGAGAATAAATAAATAATCCATAACACATGACTCTACTTTCAATTCTCATATATGACTTCATTGAACTATATCTGACGGGTTTATCACTGAATGATGGCTCACTGGTGGCTGGGGCAAATCAGACTGCTAAGTTTTTCGTTAGTTATGTAGCACAAAATTAGAGCACCTTTACTTTCAATAGAAAGTCACACTCGGTATGGGCTACATTCACAGTTGTCTGCAGATCTTCAAATTTGCACTAGTGTAGTGCTGTTCTCCCTTGTGTTCCTGTTACCCACAATTAAAAATTATTAGCTAGGTGCTACAGTCTGATCTACAGGAAGTAGAACGCAGCAGAGGGAGTGCAACAGCAATGTCTCTGTATGGCAAAGGAGGCTCTGGGGTGAATCCTGAGCACAGCACACTGCATAATAGGACTGCATATATGCATGTACCTGTGACCTCCATGTTCAGCACTATGTAGGCTGGCATGTGCACAGCTGCATGTCCAGCAATTCAAAAGTATTTCTGATATTATTGTTCATGACTCAAAACAAACTAATGGACGGTTGGTCTATATGATCTTATAGGTCATTTCCAACCTTGTGATTCTATGATTCTATGATGTAGTTTAGTTTTTCATTTTAAAAAAGTGTAAAAATTTTAAAAGAGTGTAAAAATTGAGCTGACAGTTGCATAAGTGATTAGAGTCCATTATTAGTTTTTTGCTATGGTTTCATAAATGGTTAAGAGAGAATTAAAAGCAACTATAAAAATATTTTAATTTTAGTACTGTGGAAGAGCAAGACAAGAATAATTGTGTTTAGGAAGATGAGCACCACAAGAAAGTACACATGCTTATGGAAACAAATCCAAACAGTCAAGAGAGTGTGGAACTACCAAAGTACTGAGTGCTGTGAAACTACTGGTAGAGGAAGCAAGTGGAAACTTAAATAAAAGAAGTGAAGAACATGGATTAGTGAGAATGGTGCAGATAGGCTGATGGTTAGACTAGATGATCCCGGAGCTCTTTTCCAACCTTAATGCTTCTTTGAGTAGCTAATCTCCCAATCTCTGGTGAATAAAGAAGTTTCTTACCACTATTTGCTTCAAAAGCAATTATTTTGTCTGTGAACATTTAGTACATTGTACATATTGGAGGTACAGACAGATGCATTATTTGAGTCATCTGAATATTGAATTTCTGTGTTCATTTCCTTTGTCCGAGCATAAATGTCCATGCAGTGACTGTCCAATAGATTCAAGACTCGTGGCTGGTTTATTGCTTGTTTCTGTTTACAGTCAAGGTTGCAAAACTCCCTCTTGTCATTAACAGAACCATTGCACTGTGCTTCTTACATTCAGTTTTCCATGCATAAGGACAAATAATGTGTCCTTAGATAATCTAGAAAAGAAAATGTATTTCATATATACCTGAATACCTAAATAAGTGTTCAGGAATTACTTTGTAAGTCTGGCCACTACATTTCTTCAACAGAAAAATCTACCCCTAGAGCTGGGAGAGGGTGGTGGAGATAAGGGCAGAATTGCCTTATACAACACCGTTGCATTTGACTACAACCAGCTCACTAGCAGAAGCATCAGTGGCACAATTATTTACAAATATCCATCTTGTCATAAGGTTTATTATCAGATATGAAAATAAGATAGAAAATTCCACCTTTATATATAGACCTCATTTCAATTTGACTTTCAGTTCTGATAGCTACACAGAAGAGTAAAACCAAAGGCTGGGTTTTCTGACTTGAGTGTCTAAAGACTTGAGAGCCCAGGTTTTATTCAAATATGCGCTATGTGGTGTATACACAGCAATACAAATAAAGTTGTGTAGAATTGCTAGTCATATGATCATATCCCAGTTTTCATGCAAAAAAGAAAAAAAAAAGTGCTCATAATTAGAATGGATATATCTTCTCACAAAGTCAGAAATACTATTTGCAGCAGAATTAATAGATGTTTTTGTCAGTCACTAGAGGAGAGTAACATTTCATTAATTTGGCAGAATTTGCTCGTTTTGCTGTTCTTCCCACTTCCTACTAATAAAAAAAATTATTTCAAATTTGACAGCTTTCTCTATTATGATCTTGAACACCCTCCAAAAATCTGTTGGCTGTTGATAAATTTGAAGTCAAGTTTGACTCAGACATTTTTTCTACAATAAGAGTATCTTTGGGTAAGAAGAGCTCTAAATGTACAACACTTACAAAGAACAAATAGGGGAAACCTCCTAAGAAAACATTCATCATAGCTATTTACAGCAGCTACGCATTCAAAATATCTGCTGTCTAGGCTACCATATGGATAGCATTCATACTCAGAACAAATGCCTTTTAAGTTTCAGCAACAGAGAATAAAAGGTATTGGAAAACCACTTAGCTAGTGCTTTTGTTTTCAGCATCTAAATTTTGTTTGTCAGCATCTAAATTGATAATAGCAGTATAGAAACATCTTCCTATAGATCTAAGATGTTGTAGAAACACCATGTGTTATATAACCAGCATAAGAGCTGATTTTAATCTTTTAAAGATTTAATCTTTAAATTTAATCTTTTAAAGACAAAAATTACATTCACGTGATTCAAGTGAGGAACCATTTAAAATATATTGTTGCTGTTGGGAGCTTGGGATGGGCGAGCAACTGTGTTCTCAGTCTATAGAATAGTCCCTGCTTTTCCTTTGAGCATTACGGCCGACGTTTATGATTACTGAACTTATTTACTTTCTAATCAACGTGCTAATCACTTCCAGGGTAAGGGCTATTAGCAAGCCATTATCAGCTAACAGCAAGTAAATTAAGTAGATGTAAAGAGCCACATGGTTTCTCATTTGCTTAGAACAGGAGCTCTGCAGGGGAAAGGTGCAAGGCTCAAAGCAGCCCTGGTAATAAGTAATTTTGTGTAATGCTGGAAATACTAAGTTTACTATGTTGCCAAGCTTTTTTTGGGCTTCATCAGCAGCTCAGAATAGTGATGTGTCATAAGTAGCGATGTGATTATGTGATGACTATGTGATTATGTGATGACTGTGCTGTGATTGCGTTTCTTTTGCAACAGGACTGTATGCAAAGCTAAGTGGTTCACCTGCTGAGTGTTTCTGCCTGGGACTGATGCAGCTGCTTGTAGGTAGGGATTTTCAGGGGTTGAGGGGATTGAGAGAAAAGCTGTTCACAACCTTTTTTTTTTTTTGGGGGGGGGGGGGGGGGGGGGGGGGGGGTGGGGAAGTACTTCTTCCATCAGTACTAGCAGAAAAAATAAGTGACAAATGAGTTATTGCTAAACTTTGTAGTTCAGTCTGGACTATATTCAGCTGTCTACTAGCTGCTCTCAGCTTTGGATTTAGAGACAATTGCAAACAAAAACAATACGAAATTAGAATAAGTGTTTTTAGTGCTTACCAGGTTCTGTTTTTGCCTGAATAGGGGGCTTGGCTTATGGCTTTACGACATGATCAAGGTCTAATACATGTCTGAGTAGTGTGTTACTGGAATATCGTTGGCATTATCTGGCAGGTGTTTTGTGGATGCAATAAGCTAAGGCACATAGGCTAGAATTACTTGTTCTGACTCATTTTAAATGTCACAGGGAAAAATAGAATAAAATTCAAAAATATTACATCCATTTTTACTTTTTTTTTTTTTTTAATCAAATAACCTGAATTGTCTGTGGTTAAGGAAGATAGTTGAAGAACTCTTGAAACAAACATTTCTTCCAGACTGCTTGAGAACTGTGTAAACTGTCTTTAAACTAAAAGAAGCTAATTGTGTATGCCTTCGTATCTGAAGATTTTTGGGGGGGAAGTGAAGTTGTTCAAATGAAAGCTTGCTAATAAGGCTTACTTGGAGTATTTTATTACTTGACTTTTCCCAAAGTCTCACTGTTTTCTAAATGATAACTTTCCTGTAACTTTCTTGACTATAATATTAGTAGTAGTAATAATAATAGTCTTAGAAATGTGCATTTTATTAAAACTCAAGTATGCAGAGGTGGGCTTGCTCTTCAGCAAGCAAGTTGAAAAGATCCAATTGTCTCTGATCAGTGCTAGTTGTGAATCCACTGCAGGTTGGGGTCTAATTAAGGAACTGTTAATTGCTTCATTTGTTGAAGAGAAGCTAGTGATGTATAAGAATCTTCTGTCAGCCATCTCAGTAAAAACCATGAGTAATTCTTGACATCAGCAGTGCAGCCACAGCTGACTCAGCCTTATGCAATATCTGTAAACCCATTAGCAAAGTGATAAGCTGATGAAATAGTCAGGAGTGCTCAAGAGAAAAGCAATTTCCTCTGTCGTTTGTTGAGGCACAACAATAAGCATGGTTCTACAATACTGATTTAGTGATCCTGTTAGACTGCAGTCTTTCACTGAACTCCTCGGCTCTTCGTCTGTGTTCACCCCATAAGCCAGGTGCTTATGACAGATCCATAGATACTGAATGAGCAACAAGAGCTTCTTTACTGTCTTGCCAAAACAGGAAGCAGTTATCAAGTGGAAAGGTCTGTGTACAAGAAACCAAACGAAAGCTAACTTGTGGCTATGGGGAGCCCAGAATGTGTGGTAAAAGCTCATTCAGACTGGAATCTGGGATAGTGGAGGGGATGGGTTAGGAGAGAAGAACTGCTGCCCCAGGTGGAAAACTGTTCATAAAATGTCCTTGAATATAGACCAGCATAGGGTAAAATCTCCCACACTGGTATCTGAGAAAGCAGAAACTTCATTATCAAGAGGGACAATTTCATTATTGCCTTTGTCATTTTGGGGATAGGGTTTCCAGAACTGGGAGATAGGAAATAAATGGTTGGGCTCAAACAACAGTGACACGATGTGACACTTGACATTTCTAGCATGTTTCTACATAGTCATTAAGTTGTAATTATGGTATGGCTTATAACCAAATAACTGTTTGAAAAGGAGCTGAGTTTTTGGTTTTGGAAATGTCAAAATTCGTATGTTTGATATCAAAAACTTCAGTTTAATTGTTACTTTACCGAAGTCAAATATTTTCTGCAAAATACATCAGCTTTAATGGATACATTTTTCACTAGAAAAATAATACTTAAAATAAGGAATAATTTGGGATATTTTTATTCTCCAGATATGTCAGGGTGTATTTGACTTATGAGGAATCATGCTTCTTTTTTCTATAGAAGTTATAGTGAACACATGTTTTTCATGAATCAAGATATGGTATACAGATGCTGATGTTCAAATCATACTACTTGAAGTCATTGTGCATTTAGATCAGCTGACTTGTGTAATCTGTTGAAAATTAACTGTTATGGAAACCTCACCATAATTTTTATAGCTACAAAGCTAATGTGTGCACCAGTACTGGACAATATGGCCTTGGACAGCTAATAATTGGAATGAATTTTTTGACTGAAGGATGGTATGGTATAAATGAGCTCATAAAATGGAACAAACTTAATGAGTCTTAATAGTCAGTCTTTACTAGTATTTCTTTCAATTGTTAAAGAAAAAATTTTGATGTTTCTTCTGTTCTGATTTCTTCACAGTGAGCAGTGAACCAAAAAATTATAATTTCAGATTTCCTCCTGCAAGGTATTAATTTTCATAATATTTTGGGTTCTTTCAGAAACTGTGAAGTCTCATCATGAAGACTTGTAATTTACAATTCATCCTAGCCAGAATCAGATAAATAATTACATCTGTAGTTATCAATTTCAGAGGCATACAAATGCATATACAACTTGCTTCTTGTAATGAAATGTTTTTTCTTACAGGTAGAATTATTCTGAAGAGTAACATTCGTGTTTTCAAGGCAAAAATAGTTGTTTTAACATATAATTGCAGGATGGGTTATTTATCCATGGCCCTTCAGGGGTGAGCTCTGATATCCACCCACAACCAAAGCTTTCTCAGCCACTGTGCCAGGGACTGTCTTGCTGTCCTGGACTGGTGTAGCTTGTGTAGTGTGCTTCAGCAACACACGTGTTAAGTCTTTGTTTCAACTGGAGCCCACCTTTTAGAAAAAGAACACGTAAGTTTTGTATCTGTAAGTACTGGAGGGTTCTTGCCTGTAAGTCGTTTCAATGTACCTTCAACGCTGCTAGTCACTCTGTATTTCCAGGCTAATCTTGCTTGTATTTGGTGTCTGCCCTCTGGCTCACTGGAGTCTCCACTGAAGAGACACAGCTACTTCTCCAAATGTGTCCAAGCTACCTTTACTTAAATACCTTCTAAGTATAACTTTTTGCCTTAAGCCATTGTTGCTGTTTGTGGCTCCTCTTTGTTACAAATCAGCCATGGCTGCTTCCAGCCTGCCTCCCCCTCCCTCTTTCTCTCTCATTAATACCTACTGTTGTGTTGGCTATGCAGTGAACAAAGCAGACAAATAGATTTAAGTTTAAAAGCTCTTCTTTTTTTTATATTAGCTATTACCTTTTAACCAGACTGCGGAACAGTTTTCTCACTAAATACTCATACTGGACTGGGAGCAGGCAGGAGAACTTCCTTCAGATGCAGTAACAGCACAGAGCAGTGGAGAAATAGCAGCACTGCTCTGCTGCTAGAAGGTATATTCTTTTAGGATTGAAAACAGAGCAAGTTTTTCTGAACATAATGTGAACAGATCAAGGGAACAAGAAATCCTAATGCAAGACTTCCCATGAGTTCATGTTAGACTAGCTGCACTTGCCTATTCTTTATTACCTTGAAGGCCAATAACTCCCTTCTTGGGAAAATAACTTCTTGCTTGAATGGTTACCATCATGAGTTGTCATTTAATGTTTTTTCCACATTTCTCCTTCTATTCTGAGGTATGGGTTTTTTTTTTGTTTGGTTGGTTTTTTTTAAGTCATCTTCTGTGTTTTCTAGCTTTCTAAAGATGCACTGATCAAAACTTAGATCAAGGAAATATTTTCATTCTGCTTACTATTTTGTAATGCATGCTATCTTTGACCAAATGTGTTGAGTTGAGTTGATTGTACACTCAGCAGCTGTCTCATTCGAACTTCACTCTCCCAGAGATTATTCTCAAATTGATTCTAGCATCTGTGGGATACGGAAGAGAGTTCAAGCAATAGAGCAGTTTGAATGCCAGAACGTATTTCTGAAAGGCAATTAAACTTGATTATTTCCAGAGTTCAAAATCGTACTACAACTGGCAGGATGAAAAAGCTACTGAGGTTAATAATTTCCTCTATACTGAGCTGGATAAGCAATTTGAAAGTATCTGGAAAACAGTCCTTTGTCGTTGTCTTCTTGTGCCTTTGAAATAATTATCCAAGTCTAGTACCAAGTTTCCTATTTTAGACCTCAGAAAGTCTTCTACTTTATTGCCAAGTGGGGAAAATCCAATAGCAGACAAGGGTTAAAGCACCCTTACGATTCTGTGATGGCTGCATGTTAGTGTCTTTTTCAGAGTAAACACCTAGGCTGTGAGTTTTTTCCCTCCTCTAAATAAATAAATAAATAAAAATTGCCAAGCCCTGAAAGTGTAACTAAAAGAGCTGGGTGTTCAGAGTCTTGGAATGCTACGACCATTAAAAGTGAAATGATTTTTTCAGGAACCATTAAATAGATGTATTACACTGTGGTTTACAAGAGAAGGTCTTGGTCACAAAATTTTGTCCTTCAAAAAGTTTTGAAAAACTCTGAGTTGAGTAAATCAATAAAAAGATTAAGAGGATGGGCAGCAAGAAGGATGAGTACGGTCATTTAGGAAAAAGAAACAAGGACCTATACTACAGATCTGTGAGTACAAAAGTGCTCAGTTTCCTCACTGAAGTCTCCAATTGTATGTATTCATCACCCAAGAATGTCTTACTAAAGTGACAACATTTCTTTCTAATACAAACTGCTTTATATGAATGTTAGCAAGGTAAGCTTAGCTAGCAGAGATAGTCTAAAAAGAGCAATGTTTTCATGTAGCAACATTAGACATAAATTCACATTGATTCCCATTGTCATGTAACCATGAGCAGCATCAGCTGTGGCCCTTATACAAATATAGTGAGTTCTCTCCTTCTCTACTTTCTACTTAGCTGTACTACAAAACAACAGATTAGGTGTGATGGCAACTTTGAAGATGAACCAAAGCAGATTGTTTATACTGGAGTACTATCATATTTGTAAACTCATCAGAGCTCATTATACAGGTGGTGTCCAAGATCCTTTATATTCTGTTTTGATTACTTCCTGGAAAAATTTCTTCTTGACTGATAAGCAAAGTCTTAACCATTGTCATTCTTGTCTTCATTCATGTGGTACAGGGGTCAGAAGAGTGGATTATGGTGAACATGCTTGATAGTTTGTGATGGATACCAACTGAGGCATCTTAGAAATAGTAAGCCAGAAAAGAACATTATATATCTTAAGGTAAACCATTCATTTATCTAGAAAATCATGCATCCTGCACATCTAAGTTCCTCTTGTATAGGAACACATTTGTGTAATATCTGCCTATGGCCTTTTTCTGTCTTCTCTCCGCTCCTGGGAGAAAGTTAATTCAGCTCATTTCATTGACTCCAGAATGCACTCTTTAGTTTTGCCCATTTGACTAAACTTGTCTGCTAACAAAAAAACTAGATTTTTCAATAGCATTTTATGTATTAGGTAATATAGCTCCAATTTTTAATACTTCCTCTAGCAGTTTTTAAGAGGCTAATTTCCAGTTTAATTAGAAACTTAAAAAAAAAAAAAGAGAGAGAGAAGAGAAGAGATGAATCACCGATGCATGTTTTACAGCCACTGAGGAGTCTTGGCTTTCTGTAAGGACCTTTTGTCAACATTCAGAACATCAATACCCTCTACATCTATGTTGCATTTGCACTTTATTATATATACTCCCATCTGGCCTATTGGAGTCTGTTGTTTCTGGGCAATGAAAACATCAACATACATTTTTCTTGAAGTCCATACAAATGGACTGATGAATTGATCTGGAAAATAGTATTCCACACAACGTACCTCTTCCACAGAATAGAATGCAACTGTCAGTTATGAAAAAGATGAAGTTTGGTACTGCGTTTGTCTTGCTTCACATCAAAACATTAAGAACATTAATTATAATTTTTACCAACGTGTGCATTTTCAAATGAAATAAAATTGGGTTTCGAGCCTTCAAAGATGCAGTAACACATACAGAGAAGATGAAAAGTGAGAGTGGGAGGTGTTCTTGTTCTTTACCTGTTCAATAAAAGAACATCTAATGGTGATCAATAGGTGCTAATTTCCATACTTCTAAGCCTCTGCATCATAATTCACAATCAAAAATTCATAATCTTCATAAGGACTTATTTAATTCTATTTGAATACAACAGTATTGTAGTAAGCAATGAACTCTATTTTCTATCCTACTTTAGTTTGAAAACTGCATCTCACTTTGAACCATTACAAATCAAAGAGAAGTCCAACTTCACACACAGACTGGGAAAGTCCTAAGACTGTTCAGTAGTCTGTCTTGTTATTATTTTTCAGCTGTATAGAGTCCATCTGTATTTTTTTCTTCATTTTTAATCTTAGAGGTATTAGCACCTTTTGCAATGTGGTTATTTTCTGGAAATTTCTTTTAAATCCTGTGCTTGTAAGCTTTCTGAGAAATCTCTGAATCAAGTGTCTTCTCGTCATATATCACTGTGTTCTCACAAAGACTCCAATGGTTCAGTGTAATCTCTCAGAAGACATCATTATAATGCACGTATGTGAGGTTTTTTAGTTGGAAATGATAGAGATTATTAAAGTTTCCACATCTCCAATAAGCCTCAGTCTACATAAAACACTGGTTTTATGTAAAGCTGAACTAAAGGAAATGAGTCTACACGAGAGGGATTCTTTCTCACAGAGAAATTCCCTTTAAGTTCACTGAGGCTTCTTGCCAGCTCATTAAGCTGTGTTGCAATGCAGTGGAATACAAAATACATCTGTAGCTGTATGACATTGTTCTGGCTTACTTCTTTCCACAGAATTGTTTTAAGGAAAGGGAATGTAAGAGGAAACTAATTAGCACAAAGAAATGCTGGAGATTGGTTTCCCTGGTCTGTTAAGACACACTTTTCCAAGTAGTGGAAAGCTGCTCCCACTACAGGAAGCGTTTCCATCCAGCAGCTGTTTGCAGAGGAAGGTAACAGATGTCCATGCATCTGGCTTGGTTTCAGTGTTTTATCTTCACGGGTGCTTCACCATACAGGCAGCAGTGAACAGCCTCAAAACAGAGAGAACTTACAATCATTTTAGCTGTCCAGAGAAATGTTGTTGTGGCATGCGTGCTTATTTAATAGGAACAACTACATACTTGTAATTTTGGCAGTATTGTCAGGAGAAAGAACTAACTAAAAAGAATGAACTACTGATAACTATAGATGTAATTATTTATCTGTTTCTGGCTAGAATGAGTTGTAAATTAAAAGGCTTCATAATGAGAAATAACTGCTATATCGAGTCATTAATTATATAGCTCCTACAAAAGTTATTTTCCACCTACACTTTAGGAATCTCTTAACCTTGTGTTTCAAAATGTGTGTAGTAGCCATCAAATTAGAGGTTCTTTCTCCTCATTTGTGTAAAATGCTACCTTGTGTCTGACAGACTTGGGCTAGAAACTAGCTCCCACAAGAGCCAGCAGATTGTTGTTTGTAGTAATGTGCAAAACAGATTTAATTCCATATCTGAAAAGCCTTGCTGATGTGATTCTTTTTTACAGATCTTAGGTAAGGGTTCTAAACTGTGAACTATGTGGGACATATGTGGGAAGGTTGTTTTGGAGGCCTGAGTTGGAAGAATGTTTGATGCCACACTATATGAGGTAGAGAAGCATATTGGAAAGAGCTTCTTGTTGGTCTGAAGCAGAATACCTCTAATAACTTGCAGGTACCTGCCTTTTACAGGATAGATCCTTTTTTTTTTTCTTTTCTTTTTTTTTTTTTTTCTCTTTTGCCAAATGGTTCAAAAATGCTGGGCTCTCCAAAGTGCAATTTTTTTCCTTTTGTGAAGATAAGAAACCTACTACGTGATCTTGGTAGCAGTTATTTACATAAAGACTTAGAATAAGTGAAAGGTTCTTTTGCCTTTTGAGACAAAATTTCTGACAGCTTACACTAAATTCAGAGAACTGGATGCTTATGTTCCCCCAGACGTCTCATACAATTCATCTTAGGTAGCATAAATTTGTTATTTTGAAATGTATTATTTGTTGTACCCAGCCAGATTCTGTGTAACACTGGGGAGTACAAAAGTGTTGGCATTTTTTATACCAAATAAATTCTTAGCACTGTAAAACTTACAAACAGGGAAGATGAAATAACATAGATTTAATGGAGAGTAGAATTTTTTTAAACACTGCACTTAATTTGTTACTGGGTCTTATTTTAAACTTACTTCCTGGATGTTGTTTATATTGCCAGTGAAATTTATTCTGCCTAAAATTTGGTTTATAGCACAAAAAATTCTAAATATTTTTTAACATTCATGTTAATGTTTCATTGCTGTCAGTTGAAAGCCACCTTCCAGTGGAAAATGGTTGTAACAATTCAAGATCAAATCCTAAATCATTAGAGCAGGCCTAGAACAGTGTACACCTAGAATGTGAACATCTCTTCCATGTTTTGAAATTCATGGAGATGGAAGAAGCCTGAAAGCTGTTGCCCGCTGCTGATCAGCCACAGCACCCAGTGGGTCCTAGGCACATTGGGAACCTTGGGTTTGCTGCCTGAATGGCAAACAGATAGCAAACTGATGGCACTTCTGGCAAAGTAATTAATTGGAGACTACAATTCCTCTCCCTCAAACACTTGGTGTTAATGTACATTGGTACTACTTAAATACCGGAGGCTAGTACTTTGCTTCTGTGTCCTAGTAAAATGAAGTGTTCCTGTTCCTGCTTGATTTGGATACTTCAATTTCTTGTATTCTCTACCACTGAACAACACAGGAAAAAGTTAACAATGCTTACCACATAAGGGGGAAAATGGCTTTTATGAGTAGACAGCCTTGACGCTAGCCACTGTTGCCATTTTTTTTAGAGGGAATCAACAAAACATTTTGATGCACCAAAGAAACATTTTTCAGAAAATTAAGTTTTCTAGTTCAAGAAAGAATTCTGAATACTGATTTAAAATAAATTTTGTACAACAGTAGTAAAATTTATCTTGAATATTACCATCCTACATCATTTTGCTGTTTTTTGGTTGAGTTGAACCATCCCAAATAACAACTACTAAAAGGGACTGAAACGTGACCCAAACTACTCCACAGAGCACTAGTGGATTTGCTCTGCTGGGAGAACAGCTTTCACCCATCCACATATCATGGAGATGAGTCCTATGCCTTCCTGAGCAGCTGGGCCTCACATCGCCTATTAAGATAACGTGTACACATTTCAGGCAGATTATAACGTTGTGCCTCTATAGCTGCTGACTTCGGCCAGTGATAAAACTGGCTGTAATTTGAACACAGTTGAACTTTATACATTTGTCCACACTGGATTTAAATTACTTGTTTTCCTTGGCATCTGTACTTGAACTATGTGCTAAAATGAAGAGGAAATAATTGTGCTGGCTTTTGGTTTTTTTTCAGGTTTATTTTTTTATTTTTTTCTTTTAAAGAAATGGAATTGAGCATTCATTTTTATTTAAAGTAAAAACCTACCACAGGTAACCTTGACTGCAGGTAAAACCTCAGTGTAGACCTTTGCAAAGTGTTACTGCTGACATCAGTTTTTACTTAAAGTTTAACTGAACAGAACAATCTACTTCCTAGTGAAAATTGAAGGTATTGTCAGATTTTCCTTGCTGTAAATAGGGCCACAAGCTGTGTTAGTCTTTATATTGTAAGGTTGGCTTTACCAGTAGCTGACAGATGATGCTTTCATGTTCAAACCATCTATTTAATCTCTGAACTTTGTTAAATGAAACAAATTACTTTGCAAAAATCTTTCTGCAATGAAAGCTATAATAGCAGCTAGTATTTCAACTATTATCTAATTACTATTAAATGTCAACATGCCATGGTGACACCTGAGCAAGACTCCATGTTGATATATTATGATGCTGTACCCACTTCTTATTTATTCTTTTCACCAGCTCGAGTCTGGCTTGGAATGGAAGTTTTTCTTTTGGTATTCCAGCAAAACAGTCCACATCCCACCATCAACCTGACTTACTCTCATCTTCTCACAAGTACTTAAGTGAAGGAAGATTTGCCTGCTATTGTCTGAGTCAGAGAAAGCAATTCCTTATTATAATTGCTGGCCCAGGAGATCATGACTCAAAAACGAAAAAATAGCTAGACCTGATTCAGTCAGCCTTGAACCTGTTCATGAAAATCAATCAGATTGTCTTTTATATAGCTTAGAAAATGAATGTTTTCAGACTAGCTGCTGAGGTATCCTTGCCAATATTATATTTGTGGTTAATTAAACCTTAATTAAATCCCTACTCCTGTCTGATAAGCCCTACACCAAGTAGGATGGAGGGAAAAACAGCAATTCACCAGACAGGTCTCACAGGGAATAATCTACTCCTCTTCCAAAACAACAGTACTCCTGAAACAGAACAGTTGTAAATCAGCTGCAAATTAAAGTTAAGGACAGAAACGTGCACTAATTTTGTTCGGTGTGGAGCCCATCAGCAGTATATGCCCATTCCAACTAAAAGTGGTCAAATAGAGAAGCTCAACAACAAACCATTGTGAGTGGAGTAAAATTGCAGCTTTTTAATTTTCAAGGCTGTAGGCAGAAAAACCTTTGACTCCAGAGCAGATGTAGCCCATGCTAATAGACAGTTGGGGGAGATCTCCCTGCTCCATTTCATCTTTCTCTTATTGGAAAAACAGTTATATACACTTCCTCCACGTGTTCGGACTCCCTGAAAACACTACCCCTTGGATCTTGACATATTTTCTCAAAAATTGCCTCATGATAGTGTTAAAGATAAGCCTCCTGTGTATGGAGTTTACAAGGACAACCACTTAGCATGTAACATGGCCTCTCAGGTGGTAGCTTTAGATGTAACGTGGCAAGGTGGTGCCTTGAAGCTTATTGTATTCTTCGTTGGTGCTACACTCTCTTACCCAAGGTGCAGTTTTCTTTTTCAAGTTTAAAATGCAACAATCAGATTGTGAGTATTGTTTCCATCCTTAATTAATTTAATTTAACCAGTTTATCATAGCTCTGGATCAGGACCTGCAGTACTTTCTCTGCTGTGCTTCATTTAGCTATATCTAGTGCAATCTCTGTGTTTCCCTGGATGCTAAATAAGCCTGCAGCCCCCCAAAAATCAAAATCAGTGCAGAGGGTTACTCTCAGGCTCTGTGTTTCCAGAAAGGTCTGGAAGAGGCTGATTTGGAACATGCACTACACCTGCTATTTTCTTCCCCAGTTCTCCATCATACTACATGACCCTGGTAGCAGGAAGGCAATGCAATTTAATATTCAGAAAAGTTTCTTATTCTCTGCACAGCTAATATGCTGGCCTGATACCTGGTTTTGCAATCTTACCTTTCTATTCACCACTTCTTCCTGTCTAGACTTTCTAAGCATTCCAACTTTTATTTTAATTGAAGTCTTTAGTGTTATTTGAAATATCTTTGGAAGGCTTACATGTTACTGAGCACCTCTGGAGATGTCTCCAAACAATTCTTTCTAGAAACATCCAGCTCATCAGTTTTCTTTCAATTCTGCAGGGTAAGTGGAATTCTACTATTCCCAATTAGTTGCTTTGTCTATTAACACCGCTACGACTCAATCTCCCACACAAAGAAAGGTAGTTTCCATATGCTGGATGCTATTATACTATTTCCTAGGATGCTTTTACAGAAATCCAAAGGTCTTTCAGCAAAAGAAGCCCTACTGATTGCCTACAGGTTAGGGAGGAAGGGGCAGATAGCTGCAAATTTCAGCTGAAAATAGTGAGAGGAACAAAACTGATGTAGAAATTTGCACCCACTTCTTATTCCATATCTGTTATATCAGCTCTTATTTGCTTATTCTTACTGAATTTTGAGAGAGACAGAAGATATCGGCCCTGATACTCTTGTACATGATGCATAGCTGAGCTGGAGATGGTCATCTTTTTGATGTTTCGTGGTTAAGAGGTAATCCAGAGTGAGCAAGCCCTGAAAGAAATAAGTAAAGGATGATGTTCCTAAAGCTTCCTTCCTTCACTGGAACAGTAATTCTGCATGAAACTTAATGTTGTGAAACCTCTTTTTTCCTGCTGTTTAGAATTGGCCAGTGAGTGAATGAAGATTATGCTGACAGAGTCACCTCATAAACCACATTGAAGGCCTTCTTTGCTTTAACTTCATCTGTAAAATCAAGATAAATAACGTTGAGAGGAGCTAAGAAATAAGAGCCTACCTTCCTCCTAGTCTTTCCACTAAACCCCTGCATAGAGATTACCTCCCCATACCACACCCCTGTGACGGAAGTGTCTGAAATGATCAAGAATTACATCAGGGTTCACTGCTGTGCATACTGCAGGGAAAGAGGATCACCGTGAATGAGATACCTCAGGATTAAAGAAATTACTGGATGAACAAATTAACATTTCTTCAAAAATATGGGAGTCCATGAGAATGAGTGAGATCTGAAGGCTAATAGGGAGTGTAACTGGAGATGAAGAGAGAATATAGATCTTGCTGTGACAAACACTTAGAGACCTAAATTCCATTTGTTTTGGGGAAAAACTGTATTTCTAATATGCCTCATGTGTAACTGTCATCTGCTTTTACAGGTAGGTTTGAGTCAGGAGAGAAAGTCATCAAGGGATTAGGTAAGAGTAGTTAAAACCATGTTCCTCAGTGTTTGTGTAGCAGTAAAAGGACATTTTGTCCAAGTTTCAATTAGTGTAACTCTGTAATATCACATTTCACCCAAGGATGCTAAAAGAGTTCATAAGATTATCATTACGGTCTTTCTATCATGTGATCTAGGGAATTAAAGCCAATTAAAAATGTTCCAATGATATTAATTTCTATTGGATTATGTATACTTTTCAGCATTAGAAAGTTTCCTCTTATTTTGCTTCAGGAGCCCAAATTGCTTTCAGAGAAAGCTGCCATGTGGTGTGGAGCCAACCTTCAGCATTCACAACATAGCCCTTCTGCAAAGCAGGAAGTCTAAAATGTCAGCCAAAGGGAAACTGAACAAAACTGCCAAGTCTGAAAGAGTTCTTGGTTGCACAGAAGGAAACCCAGTGACAGAGTCTCCAGGAAAGAGAGTTCACTGTCATTCTGAAAAGCTGAAATAAATCTGCAATTCTCATTCTGTGATGATAGAGTACAACAGTGTTTCTTATGAAAAGCTTTTCTTTGTTCATTCCAGGTTAGCCTCCTCATTTCTTCTCACAAACGGGCAAAAGGAAGCATCACCAATGTCTTTAACTTTTCCAAAATCTCATGAGAAACACAGGATATAGCCAGCAATAAAAATATAAGAAATAGTATCAGCTGAAATTATTTCTTTGATGATGAGAGTACAACCCATGGCACTTTCATTTTTAGAAGGCTACCTTTCATCATAAATGATGTGCTAAAAAAATTCTTTAAGTAAATAAGATTCATCATTAATGATTCTTGAAATAAATTGCTCTTGGACTAACAAATGACTTAGTCTTTTCCACTGGACTTTATGGTAGGAATGGAGCCTTTTGGTTTACTAATAGGTGATTAAAAAGAAGAAACAACGGATTCTTATAACTCCAGTTTCCAAGAGTATCAAATCATGATGTGCTCAGGTATAAAGAACCTTCTCCGAAAAGACATTTTATAATTCTGTCTTCTTTAGCCTTGATAAATTTGCTCATGTCCTTGCATCAACCCCAATTTTATTTTTTTTTCTTTTGGCCTCAATGTATGCTTTACTATTCTGCTGTAACTAATAGTAACTAATAGTAAACCTGATTATTTCTACTAGAAGCAAGGAGTAGTCACATATTTGACAGCCACTGTGCTTTGACATATGTTAATTATGCTTTATATTCATATTTATCAGCATTAGAATCTCACTAATATGTAATTTTAAAATGCTAATGCTAATCATCTTAATTTTGTGTAAGACAGATTAAGGCAAAGTTATAGCTGACTATTTGCAGGTGGCTGGAATCTCTAATAATTATAAGGAACCAGAGTATCAAGTCTAATCTCTGCTTATAGAAATCAAGTCAAAATAAATACAAAATAGAAAAAAAAAATATGACTTTGAGAACTGTTGCTTTTAATACTACTTCTGGAAGCATAACTTGCTGCTAAAGTGATAAAGTAGACTCATGGATATATTGCATGATATATGGCTGAGCTGAAGTAAATATTTGGAAATTATCGTGTTTTTTTGTTGTTGTTTGTTTGTTTTTTTCCTAGTGTTTCTTTTGGGAAGAGAAGTTGCCCAAATAATTTTTTAAACAGACAACATATTTTGTTGATGCTTTTTAGTTTAGGAACCAAAGCACTGTGACTGAATACTCTTTCTCACTCCTTACAGGCTTTTATGCTATTAAAAGAAAACTTTCTGCCTTGTATCCGAGAAAAAGATTTAAAAAAAACTGAAAAGAGTTTACAAACATGGGAATTATATTACAGAAGTATAGAGGCAATAGTCAGCACACTGGTGCAATCGTTCTTAAATATATGCAGTTAAATTAATTGGATCAGAATGAAATGGGGTGCATAGAGTGAACTTGGAACTAGTAAAGGAATTCCTCACCTTTTCATACTGTTTTTACTGTAAAAGAAGTCCAATTCTCCAGAAACCAGGCTCAGAAAAGGAGATTCTCTGAGCATTATCTGGCACACAACAGTGGATGTAATCCAGCAGTAGGGATATGGAATATGCATTTGTTTCAGATTTCTACAAAGCTCTGAAAACCACAAGAAATTGCAATGGAAACTAAGAGCATTTAAGAAAAGAAATCAAAAAGACAAAACATGCTTAATAGTATTAATCATTTTTAAATACAACAGAGTACTTAATCACTCAATCATCTGTGCCCAGACTCACAAAGTAGCCTAGTGACTTTTTACAAAGAATGTACAGTGAATATCATTATTAAAATATACTTTACAGTAATGACCTTAGTATTGCCACAGGAATATATTAGCATTAGACTGATGATTTAAAGGTGAAATGAACCTCAAAAAAATACAACTGGTTGTTAAAGAACAAGATACATAAGAGGAATGCGTAGTAAATTGCTAGAACGGTAATCTGAACCACATTACATTTAGGCTTATGCAGACACACAATCTAAGAAGGTAAATTGCAGTTCATTCACTGACAAGTGTTCAGGTGGGAAATATTTTGGAAAGCAGGGCATCCAGCTTAGATGCTTGGAAGATACCCCTTTATCAGGCTCTAGAGTCTTTAATAATTTATTTCATATGTGCAGTGTGTAGAAGAACAAACACATGAGTTTGCAATTATACTGAAAGTACTCCCATATCTATTCTGTTCTAAACACACTTTTCTGCTGTTAGATCAATCTGGGTTTGTTTTTTTTTTTTTTGCTTTTTTTTTTGTTTGTTTGTTTGTTTGTTTCTGCTTTTTGAGCTGCTAAGAAGATAATTTCCTCTCTGTATTTGCTTTGATTGATTTTTTTATTAAGAAACGTAATCAGAGTGGTTTGGATGTGTACCAGAAAGTTGGCTTATAAGAACTCAAGAACTGATGAGGACCTCCTTTCAATAAATAATGATAACAACCAATAGTCATGATCCAAGATCCTTGTGCTATGAGACTAGCATTTGTATTTGTCACCTTCAGATACAATGCTTGAACACTGAGCTAGTTGTTTTAAGATTTATTTCTATTCAAGGAGCAGAGGCATAACTGGACCACACTGCAACAGAACTCATCTGGCACATACTGTGCAATGAGAAAAGTTGGGCCTTCCACTCCTCTAGTGAGGAGCTCGCACTCTGTATTCTGCTTCCTGGTGTCTGTTAGCTATTCAACTCATTTCCACGTAGACAGATGAGTCATTTTCATTTATGTCACCAAGTAGCAGTAGACTTGTCCCCATGTCCGAATTTAAGCTCTAATGAATGAGTCAGTAAGATAGTTGTCTCTGTCTGATGCCCTCCATAATCCTGCAGTATCAGATATGAATAATTACATAGCCTAAGAACAGGGTTGGAGAGAAGAGCTCACTTCCTGATAGAAGGGTGACAGAAAGAAGGACAGTCTGGGTCTCCCTAGTATTTGCTGTGAGACTGATGAGCTATACACAAACAGCACTATGTCATCTTTCTGAAGCACGCCTGGATTGCAGTCTGAGCATATCAATAGGTTGTCAGGAGGTTCATTGGACCAAGGATGAAGGCTCTGACAACAGTCAAATGCATCCTAGAAGTGTCCTTCTGTGCCCTTGACAGAAGTGTTTAAACTCTGAGCTGCTCTCATTCCCTGTGAGACATCCTAGGCAGCTTTGACATGTGTTGATTATTGTTTAATTCAGCTTTATTTTACCATGCTGCCTATCAAAGTGTATTTTTGTGGCTCTTTTGTCATTACCTTTTTGTTATAAGGAATTCTCAATCTACTTTTTCTTCAGCTGTACAGTTTTTTTCTGGTTTTAAAGATACACTTTGTTTGGCATTCACACAGTCAATGAAGAAAACCTGGAACATAACATAAGGTGCATAGTGAGTTTTGTTTGTTTGGCATTCTAAGTATGCAACTTTGAAAGTCTGTTCTATAAGTTTGCAGCAGAACACTGCAACTTTCTGTATAACTTCATTTGTAAGACTTATTCTTCTCAATACCAGCACATCTGGAAAAATGATAGAATTGATCTGGTTTAAGATTGAATGGCATTCTCACACATGGTGGGTCCACTATAGACTTTTAAGTTCCCTTCTCTATCAAACTAAGACGACATGAATAATTAATTGAGAAGAAAAAGAAAAATGGCTGCTTGTCTTTTAGAAGAGAGACTGAAATAGCAAATACTCAATATAGGTTAAGTACTCCAGAATGTCTTGACATCAAGACCTGCATTACTTCAGCACTGATATGAGCACGGCAAAAGAATATATATGGAGAGTAGAAGTAGTAATAGTTTTCATTACCATGCAGCTAAATATTGTGGATTGTAAGATTAAATCTCTGTAAGGTTTACAGAAGTATGGGAAGATAATACCACCTCTGGTTACTTTACATTAAAACAAACAAAAAAAAAAAAAAAAAACAACCTTGAAGAATGTGCAGATAGCTGTTTTTAAAAAAGTGATTTAACATTATTTTGTAAAGAGAGCAAACAAAGACATGCTATACTTGATTACCAGATTAGTAATCTAACTGCGATTTTAAAGAAAAAGGTTTCTGGAGTAGTGAGTTTAAAGTATGCTGTAATCAAACACAGAACATATTAAGAATTTGTTGTCAGTGCCTCCTGGGCAAAACTCGTCTTCAGAAAAATTGTATGTAGACTTATTGCAAAGATTAGAATCAAAAGACAAAGTAAACATCGAGCGTTTTGTCCCTTCAAGTCCTCAACCACTCCATCTCCAGTTGCTGGAGAGAACCACACTTTCAGCTCTGCAGACTGTACTTTGAAGGCAAAAGTCATAGGTGATAACTCTTAAGTTTAATTGAAGATTTTACAGTCATGAAGGACCTTGGTAGTCTGTTTGACAGTGACAATTTTTTCACAGTGACAAATGCTTCTTGATTCCTATTGTGTCATATCTACAGCTGAAAGTAGTTTGATTTCTCACTTTAACTCCCACAGCACATCATTTGCACTAACTCATCACCATAAATACATGGGCTGATTATATTGCTACTCAAATCAAACCTATTTCCCATCTTGGAGATCTGATTCTTCTTGTGACCAGTTCTGATAATTTGAGTTGCTTTGGGAAGAACTCTTCCATTTCATTCTATCTTTGCTAGCACTGATGTTATTTTCTTCCTCCTCCTCCTATTTCTCTAGAGAAACAGATCAATAAAAGCACACTTCTCTCAATTAAACCCACATCCACTGCTTGTCTTTGCAATTTTCCATTTACTAATGTGTTGACTAGACTTTTTCCTAATGTTTTCCTTCTTGTTGGTTTCATCTTCCACAGGGAATTTCTAAATAGCTTGATTGCCCGAGGCTTGGACTTGTAACCTGAGTGACTCAAAAGTAGCTTTATACAAGAACTCTAAGCAGGGATTTTCCCAGCTATAGCAGGTTTGTTTTTTCTTGAGTGCTGCTCCACCTGTTCACTTTTTATTACAGGAAAAAAAAAAAAAAAAGTCTTTCTAAATGTCTTGCACTTTGTTAGTAATTAAACCTTACCATAACATTGATGCTATTTCTCCAACGCTCTGTTGGCTTTATGTTAGCACTCAAGAGGTGAAAAACAGTGACATAACACATTATTTTTCATGCTGATTGCATCTCTTGAACGTGTGAAGTGTCTCTTGCAGGCAGCTCAACTCTAACAGTTCTGCAGTGAAGACATTAATGCCAGACTAGACTTTTTCCTTCAGCTTTTCTAGAAAGTCTTTCCATCCTGCGGTTATACCTCTGCTTTATTTTTTTAAGCTGATTTTAAGATGAATGCTCCTTCATGCTTTGGCTGTGGCTGCAGCTCTATAGTTGTCTGCTTCTTATTCCCTCCCTTTTCCAGGTTTAACTTCAGACACAGTATTTGTATCTTGCAAGTAACTTTACTTCTTGCTACAAGAATCCTGAATGCCACTTCACTCCTAGAATAATAAATAGCAACAGATCTCTAGCGTCTGCTTCTGGGTAGCTAATTTCGTATTTCCTAGTCCTTGCCAATCTGAGCCAAGAGGCTCAGCTCAGAGCAAGCTAAAAGAGTGGGTGAGATATTGAGAATCCGCCGTCATCTGTTAATGTGCTGCTCTTCACAGAGCAGTGTGTACTGTAGTGTAAGCAGCGGAGACAGAATTGATGGCTTTTGCTATCTCTTCCAAGTTCATTGTAAATAACCATCTTAGTTCACAGCCTAGCAGTTCCCTTCAGTGGCAATCCAGAAAGTATCTTATCTATGTGAGGTCATTCTTGTGCTCTATGCATTCCATTCTTTTGACTTTTTAAATGGCAAATTACTGATGGAATGAGAAAGCGTATCTCATGCATGTTCAGTACAGCATTATATATACTTATAATTACCTGTTACAGACAATTTACATGCACTGTAGGTAATATAATAACTGTTAATACCTGGGGCAGCACGGACATGCAGTACCTATTACTGAAAGATCTCCTTAGCAGAGACCCTTTCCTGTTACACATGCAAGGTTATGAAAGTCCTTGCTGACCTCGCAGCCTCTCTAACAAAAAACACTACAGGACAGAGATAAGAATCTTTACTGCTTGCTGAACACAGTTTGGCATTGATTTTATAGCTCATCCTTCCTACCTTCATATTAGGAACAAACCAACTCACCCATTTTTTCTATTATGTTATCATTCAGCAGCTTTGTAGTGCTATTTGCACAGGTTGTCATAACTAATCTTTGCTTCTCTGTGATGACTCACTGCCAGCTTTGTTTCTTTGTTTTGCCACTAAATAAACTTTAATACACTCAATAAATATAATAATATGAAATATTCTGAGATGAATTTTAAAAAAGACCACTTGTACAAAGATTCCCTGAAAGTAGATAGAATGCTGATGTAAAGTACCTTATCGAATCCTCACATTTTCTTGTAAACACTTTTTTGTCCTTAGGAAAGCCCTTTATGCCACCTTCACAGGAGGTTTGATTTCCTTCACCTGAGGAAATGTTACTTTTTCATGTTTTTTGAGCCCACTGATCTGTTGTTGTTCTCTAGAGATCAGACAGAAATTTTCCAATAGTTTTACACCAAGCTCAGTCTGTTCCTGTAGTATCCATAAGAACAAATGATGTTTAAGTGTGTCATAATTTAAAAAGAAAAATAATCCTAGAGATCAGATGAAAATACAAAGTTCATCAAATAAGTCACAAACAGACTGTAGAAAATCCTTCATATTATTATCTAGGCAGTAGCCATTCTCCAGCTTAAAAAGTTTATAGTTCTATCTGAGGAAATACTTTGCCTTGCTCATAGAAATAATAGGTGGTTGAGGTTCAGAGCCACCCCATGGCTTAAGTTACCTAAATGTACATTTCCAAGATATGTTAGGGGTTGAGAAATGTCAATTTATTCATCACTGTGAAAAGGACCAAAAGTGAATTCATAAAGTGTCCATAGTCTATAATTAGATCAATTCATACCTTGAGATAAGCTGTCTTGATTCTCAGTCAGAAAGCCTGAAGCAAGTCTATCTTTCATACACAGACAACTCATATATTAAAGTGTTTGTAGGTAGGACCTTAACAAGACAGGTATTGGCTTGTGTTCAGGTTTTCTTTGTATTGTGTCTCGTGTAGGTGGCTGACTACAGCAATCACTTACAGGAGTTTTATCATTTTTGTATCTACATGCAGCATGTGGCAGGGAGGCACTTTCTGCCCTGTGCTCTCAGCAGGGAATTCTTCATATGCATAATTTTCAAAGTCCACAGCTGGCTGTGCAGTAATATTAGCAAAGTATCACTTCTCTGCAACAAGACTCATAGGAGAGCCCGAGTTAAACATGCTGATGCTCTTTCTGTCATGAAGTTTCTATTAAATCTGTTGGCTGCAACAAACACTGTTATGTGACTTGAAGGAGGTCCAAAGCTCCTTCGTTTAAGTGTCTACATTCTTTAAAAAACTTAAAATGAATATGTATTTCTAGAGTTACGTTTCTGTCCATCTCACTGTAATTAGCAAATGCATATGAATCCAATATGTATGAGTGAAATATTAACCTGTTTATTAAAAACACGCAACAAAGCATTAAGAATATTTCTTTCAGCTAGCTACAGTAAAATAAAAGAGAAGTAAATAACGTCTGTGCTCCCTCCTCACCTCCTGCAGACCTGACCACGATAGACAGCCCTACCAGCATATTTACTGTCTATTTATCAGTCACATTTCCCTAGTACCTGAAGGCAGTCTCACTTCTGCATTGTAACAGATTGTGTAACTTCAATATCCACTGGGAATGCCAAAATGTATTTCTCCTTTTCAGAAATAAATACTTAATTTCTTCCACAACTATGAGTGCAAATGTGATTATAGAAATGATGATACAGTTCTGAGAATGCCCAGAGTAACACCCTCCTGTAATGGGAGCAGTTCCTTGCTGAACTACCAGGCAGATGCTGGGGTTTAGGCAGATAGATTGCAATACATTCATCAATATAGGCATGTATGTCTCTGGGAGCTAGAATTTAGTGCTCACTTGGAATTAATTTTCTGCAATACCTTGAGTGAAAGAACTCAATTTTTTTTCTTTCAACATCACTGATTTCTCTTGGAGATGGCATACATTCATTTCTAAGGTGAAAATAAATATCACTTACACACATGCCTTGCCCAGTATGCTAGGGATGGTAGGCTGCATGGCTATAAATACAGTGTCAGCACAGCAGAGGGAAAGCAACACCTAACCATTTGTATGATAACTGGGAACAGCAAAGACTTCCATATATATAACATCAAAACCAGCATTAAAAATGCTGTGTTGTCTTTGCCATGTCAATGTAATAAGAAAAAAGTCCATGTGGGAGAAGCATGCCTGCTTCTCTAATGCCTCTTCTAATAATTAGACTTGCTATCTGCCATTTTTGATTAACAGATCTTAATCAATCTAAGGGTTTTTGGTTTTCCTTTGGAGATTGGCAGTACAGCAATAATAGCAGGGTAGCAAATATTCAGCCACAGCAAATAAGGACAAGCCCAAATACAGCAGCTGTAGATACAGAAACAAAGGAGGGAAGAAAAAAAAAAAAGAAAAGAAAAAAAAAAAGCTTACCTTTGAAAGGCTTCAGGTACACAGGAATCTCAAGCAAAACACCCTTGCCTCCACTGCCAACTCTTAAATGAGGTCTGGGAAAGGGACAATCCTGGCTGCACCCCTTTCAGTCACTCAGAAGCACTGCTTGTACCTGAGCTCCTCTGGGTTGACCCTGCCTTCTCACCAGGTGCTCAATCACTGGTTCAAGCCCTGACTTAGCATTTCTGTTACAGTCAGATACTGAGACGAATGGAAAGGGTGAAGGGGGGAGATCTACTTTGAGAAAACTTCTTAGGAATGTTTCTTGTTGAAAATAAGAATCATCTTAGTCAGAAGTTAAAACCAAGGGAAATCTGCAATGAGCCTGAGATCATGGAAGCACTTTCTGGTGATTGCACAATTGTGCACAGTTCTGAGCCTTTGATGGCAGAAGAACCTCAGAGAATCTTTTAAAATATGTAATATCAAAAGTCATATATTTTCTGGATAAGAAATTCTGTTCAATGAAACACATTAGCAGACCCTCCTCACATTAGATTTCAAGTAGAATCCTTCAGAAATTGCAAGCTCTGGGGGAAGCCTGTCTATCGGGGTGGTGGTCAGTGTGTCCCTTTGGAAAAGACCTCCATTCTAATTGTTCCTTCTGACTTGTGTCTTGTGGGCAGCATTCTGCCTGTTTTCAGGTATACGTATCAGCTGATACCACTATCCTAGAACTGAGAAACCCTCCTAAGGTAAATGTCAGTGAACTCTGTTCTTATAACCAAATATTTAATTATGAAGAATTGCTATTTGCTGCCCAAATTCTCACAGCTTTAATCAGTTTCACTCTCAGAACAGCTGAATGCAGCTTTCATTTACATTATCAATTGATATTTCTCCAGGAAAACACAGAGATACGGCAAAGCTCCTGCCACCTTGCTCACTTCTCAGCTGCCTCCTGCCCTCATGCCTCAGTGTGTGGCTGTGGCTACAGCTCAGACCTTGCTTCCTCTGCTCAAAATGCACGCCGTGGTGCTAGTGGTTTTGCCTTCCAGAAATTAACTTTTCAATCCCCCAGCAAGCTGCAGAGCTGAGTCATGAGGAATGTACTTTTCTAAGGATGATGCTATGCAGGCAGACAGCTCTTGGTAGAATACCGAAATACTCAGCTGGTTTGGAAATGCAGCTTCTGACAAGAGTTTCATATTTTTTCTCTAAAGTTTGCCAGCAGTTTACAGCTGGTGCTCGTTTCTCACTACCAGCTGAACACAAACAGGCAGACTTCTGTGCCACGCTCTGCTGGAGAGTGACCTGAGTTTTAGAGTGCTCTGTATGTCGATACAGCTTAGAACCAAAATACAGACCTGTTCACATTTGAGATCTGAGTATTATTTTACAAAAAGTAAAACCAGCCTTTGTGGCTTTCTATACTGCAAGAATAATTGATTTCTCTGGTTCAAATGAGAGAGCAAGAAGAGAAACTGTAAGAAAGCAGAAAGAGATTAGGTTTTAGTCATTCACTGAAGGATTTTAAACACATTAAGAGAGAAAGTAAGGAGGAAATTTACACTAAACATTACTAAAAAGAAAAAAAAAATGGTGCATGTGCAATAAGCTATCAGACACAGAATCATAGAATTGTAGAATTACAGAAGGACTCAGGTTGGTAGGAACCTTAAAGTCCACCCAGCTCCAACCTCCTGCCACGATCAGGCTGCCCACGGGATCAGGCATTCACAGCTTCTCTGGGCAGCCTGTGTCAGTGTCACACCACCCTGTTTGTGAAGAATTTCTTCCTAACATCCAATGTAAATCTCTATTCTTTTAGTTTAAAGCATTCTCCTTTGTCCAATCACTATCAGACCACGTAAAAGTCACAGCTCTCTCTTCCACCCTCCTTCCACCACTCTCTGGCTGAGCTGAGAAGCTGGGCCAGCTCTGAGCAGAGCCAGGTGAATACCACACAGGACAGGGTTTATCAGCAGATGGGAAGGTGCTGCTGAGAGCGTCTCGGCTGGCTGGGGCTGTGAGCTGTGTAGGACAGCTCTTCCCAGGAGCTCACCAGCGTGATGCATTCTGAATTTCCCACAGCTGGAACAGGGGACCAGCTCCAAGACCCTCAGCAAATGAAGCTCTGTGAAGACCTAGCTTTTTCCCAGCGCAGTCTGCCAAGATCGTGCTGTTAAGATGCTGAGTATCACTGCTCTTGTGGAAGTCTTACCCTTCATTCAGCTGCAGGAGGTTTTTTGCAGAATTTTCTGGGGAAAATGCCAAAATGCAATGCTTGTACCTTTCCTCATTGCCTTTCAGTGTGACATCTGCAAGGAAGAGCATTTTTCCAAGGCATTCATACCTGTTTCCTAAACTGTAATTCTGACTTTAATTCTTTCTTCTTTTCCTCGGTCATTGGTTCAAGTCTGAAAACGCATCTGTTCTTATTCATGTTAGTCATCCTCCACTCACAGTCCAAACTTTGGGTTGTGTGTGTGGAGATGAGGACACAAAGTGGCGTTATCTATGTACTTGCAAATGAATAGTCCAAATGACAGATCCCTGTCATGCTCATCTGCCCAGTCTGCACCTCCTGCCCCACTACAGCAATAGTAAAAATCAATTCCTTCAGCTTTGCTGTCCAAACATATTTGTGTCCTATTTATGGATACAATATTTAATGTGCTCCCCTTGTTTTATCCTTACCTCCATCATCTTCTTTAACTGCCTTCGGCTCAAACCAGGGCTTCGTGAGCACAGACCCCACAGTACAAGCTGGAGGGAAGTGTGGGAGCTGGGCTCAGCAACAGAGAGCCAGCCCTGCCTGCCCCAATGCATTGCACTGGTGTCCTACTTAGGGCAGATCAGAACAGATAGAGACAAACATTTATTCCCCTCCCATTTTGATAAATTTGTCTTTTATTGTCTCTGCTAACACAGTCTATCTCTGTCCTTACAGCATCATTGTGAGTGTGTTTATATGCTGCCTCTAATTTGTTCCCATTTATCACTGAAAATCCACCTCAGTATTCAATTCAACCAACATGAATCACATCATATCCTATGGCAGATATTACTGGGTCTGGCTGCAGCAAAATACTGTTTTTGGAAGAATACAAAAGAATGAATTTATAAAGCATGTCTGTGTTTTTTCTGTGTTGATGTGGAAAGACTGAGTATTCAGTATAAGAAATTATATAATTATATATATATTATATTATTATTATATTATATAATTACATTATTATATAAGAAATTTCTGCAGTCACTTAACCTCAAAACACTTCTATCTTCCCTCTGCATTGAAAGTATCCTCTACATAGAAAGTGATTTTTAACTATATTGATGTATTTTGACACTAGAGACCCAAAGAAAAGTTAATTAAAAAGAATAAAAAACAAAAATAAATCTCTAAGATGCCCAGATATGAATGATATTATGTTTCACATTGGCAGAAAAAAAATCTAAACAAGTAGAATTCATAGGAGACAGCTTGTGAAACTTACTGTCTCAAAGTATGTGAAGTGTCATTTCAGTAGCTTAGTGTAAAGGAATTTATGCAGCAGGTTAGATGTAGACCCAGGAGAGGGCTGTTGTTATATCCAGCAGCCTTTTGAACTTCATGTTAAGTTAGTCAGGAAATGTCCAAGCCCATAAACAACAACAACACAACAGCTTACAGGGAATCACGCAGATACAGGGCAGCCAGGTTGCGTTTTTTGCACTGACACCTTGAGGCCTTGGGGTAAGGATGGAAACCTTCCAGAGAGCAGCAGCAATGCAGATTAAATTGAAAGTGCTTAATCTTAAGAGCAAGTGAAAAGAAGTTTCATTTAGGTAACATGTCAATCTAGTTATTAATATGTTCTTCTGTAAAAAAAGGAACTGGGGACACGATGAATATCTCTGCAATGCAATGTGTGTCCTTTTTATTTCACACATGCCTGAATTCTTCACTGGTTACCACTATCTACATACACAACACAGAAGGAACCTTTTAGACTTAAAACATAGGCAAAATCCAGTCCTGAACTTAGATATCCATTATCTAAGATGAAGCTCTTCAGCTGCTTCACAACTTGCCTCAGACTAAGTTGATGTGCTGAAAATTTCTGAGGGATGGTGGTACTGGTACAAAGAATACTACTAACAACATCCTATTAGGACAGACAAATCAGTGTGTAGAAAAAAAACCTTGACTAATATATTCATTGTAAAGTGAATGCTATTTTGAGAAGTAAAATTGATTGTAAATATTTGGCTTTAATGACAATGTGCATTAACATTTTGAACACTAAGTTACTTTTAAGTAAGGTCTTAAGTTTTAAGAAATAGCTTTGAGCATTCCCTTGATTATATGTGAGCGTGAGCTGATAATTTTATCACACAAAACAATTTCTGGCTTTTTTTATTGCACAAATAGGGGCATGAAAAAAAAAA
>JAPSGF010000005.1:18221104-18377237 GCA_035772895.1 Perdix hodgsoniae
GAAAGGAAAGGAAAGGAAAGGAAAGGAAAGGAAAGGAAAGGAAAGGAGGGAATGGAAGGAGGGAAGAAGGGAGAAAGGGAAGAAGGGAGGGAGAGAGGAAGGAAGGAAGCCTTAAGTTTCTAAACCTTTGAACAATGTATGGTTTGTCCACTGATCAGAGTGCAAGAAGCTGGTGGGATGGTGAGTGCACTTTGTTGTGCTCTGATCACTCCCAGGCACTCCCTCTGGCCATGTGCACTGGTGTCACTTTGCTATCTTCAGTACTGCTTGGGGATTCTTCTGGCAAAGTCTAGCTGGAGCACATAACAGGGAAATGACCTTCAAACCTATAAACATTCACAGTGGAAATCTAACATTTATCCAGAAATAAAATAAAAGCTAGAATGGATTGTAGCTTGGAAACTAACCAGGGCTTCGGATATCTGAAAGAGGCCTAGAAATTATATGTTCATATGAGCTACTGCGTGACTATTTCTGAAAGTGAATGCCTGAGAACATTGCAGCCTACAACCCATACCTGGAGATTAAATTCCACAGTAAATGACTTATTGTGTATTATTCACCCAGAACTCCAAAGCAGCAGTTTAGAACTGTTTATAAAAGAAAATTCATACACAAACACTTATATAATCTCTTTAAATCCCGTGAGAGCAGAGAATGTTGCAGCTATATTAATATTGTATATTCATTAAATGGGAAGACAGGACTGACAGCCCTAGAGATGAATATTTGAAATGAATAATTCTGGAAGAAGTAAATGTGCAAATTAGATCAATTAAACTATGAGACTCAGACATATTTCAAGGCTAAAAGTTAACACCCTGTGGGAATAAGAACAGATTGTTTTGCTGAGGGTGCACAAAGTTTTACTTCAGTTTCAGTTTGTGCACCACATAGGCTACAGCCTAAAGCTGCTGTACTTGACATTATCTCCCTTCCATAAGTCTATGCATCCCAATGAGATGCAATCTAGAGCCCTGAGGAAAATGACTGATGTAGATGCCAAGCCATTCTCAGTGGTAATAGAAAAGTCACGGCAGGCAGGTGAAGTCTCTGGTGACTGGAAAAAAAGGCAATATTGCACCCATTTTTAATAAGGGTAGAGAGGATGACCCCTGCCCATGGCAGGGGGTGGAAACTGGATGGGCTTTAATGTCTCATCCCATCCAAGCCATTATGTGATTCTATGATTTCATGATTCTGTAATTCAAAGATTCTATGAGATACTCGCACTGAAACTTTCTTAAATGAAGCCACATTTAGCATCACTGGCTAAAATATACTCTGAAGCCAAGCTATTTAGGTAAAAGCCATGGTGACCTTAGTGACATAGAGATTGATTAAAAGTTTTAGTGGTACTAGCAACAAGTAATTAGTATGAGTGTATTATAATAATATGCTTTCTGCCTTTCTGATTTTTCTGATTTCTGTCCTCATTATTTGTATCTTTGTGGAGAGTAAGTAGGGTGTAACAGATGGAATAATGATTTCAGATTCTTTTATACCTTCGTTGGATACTCCATTACATTTTGCTTGGAAAGAATGTACCATGCTCTGCTTTGGCTCAAAGAAATAGGACTGCCAGTAATTTTATATTTCATTGTAGCAGCTGTTTACCCGACCAGTAGAGCAATATGTAGCAAAATGAAAACCATACAAGAACAAAAGTTTTAGATTCACAGACAGAAAATTGCTAGGCAGTTGAAGAACTGAGGTAGAAGATGACATCTTCAGAATCACAATTTTTAGAAGTGTTCTCTTAAAAATCAGGTTTTCCTGCCTATTTTTATTATACACACTTCACTGCTGATATAAACAACACAAGTAGCTATAAAGGTCAATCGATACACTAGGAAGCATCAGTGATCTTTTGTTTTACAATTTTTCCAATGGCTTTACAATGTACAGGTGCTAAAACAAAGAACAGGAGCCATTCTAAATACTGTGGCGCAATCCAGGACATCATCATCACAGATATTTTGAATCAGATCAGTGGAAAGACTAGGCCGGCAGCCTGTATGTCCTACCAGAACACGATGATTCCAGCGGCCTTTGGATTAAAACCATGCAAACAGGTTGTTTTGGTTCAAACACAAGACAGTTTTCTTTATAGTCCACATCTACGAGTGCAGAGACCCACCCACCCTCCTCCCATTTACGTTGTGTGTTTTGACTGCATATTTCTTGCATACCCAATATTTGATTTGTTCATTCTGGGGCACATTTATGACTGCTGATCATCTTGTGATAAATTCCTGCATCTTCTGCTATATTTACTGTTTCCAACTAACAAGCTTTTCCTGCTTACAGCAAAAATCCTTATTAATCCTTACATTCATGGCATCACAGGTAGCATGGATACATATAATTTCATTTATATTTTTTGTCCTCTGGGTCATATGGTTCTTGCAGGAGGGCACTCTGATCTTCTATGTTCCCCAGATCTTCCACTTTGTGCCGTCGACTCATTTTATCCCCTCACTGACAGCACCAGGGTCATTATTGAAAACAGTAGATGTACATGTTTCTGTAGGTTTATGTATCACAAATATATTGTAGTTGAGCTCTTCTTCTGCCAGTCTTGGCTTTTCTCCTGCTATGCTTAATTCCTTTATGAATGCCAATAGTGACTTCCTTCGGTCCACACAATATACTTTCTTTCCATGAGTGGAACTGGCTGAGAGTGTCACAGCCATGGCTGGAGTGCTCTACCAGATCTGGATAGCACTGGCACAGAATGCCTAGTTTGATCTGGTTCTCATAAGCTCTACATCTTTAATTTAAGCCAAAGAAAATTTGTTCCTAGCATACCTACTTATTTGCTATTCCTTGCTTCTGATACTAGATGATACCAGTCCTCTTTCTTTCTGACAATCACAAGCACTGCTTCATACAGAGATTGACCTTTACTTCATTACCAATGATGAACAAGATCTGAGTGCGTATTTGCTGAGCTCACAGATGCCCACAGGGACCTTACACAGAAATAGATTGTGGCTCTGAATATTGCAGAGGAATAAATGAAAAGTCTTACTCAAGGTGTTTTAATTTCACTTGCTGATCTCTAGGGAGAGGAACCCCTCTCGTCTCTTCTGGATGGAGAATCAGAGACAGTTCTTCATTTCATGTGTGAGAAGGTCATAAAAGCTGATTAAACCTGTGAAAAAGCTCTAAAATATTCAGGAAAAAAAATATATAAATTAAGGCTGAGTTGAGCTTAACAAAGCACTTCAAAATGAAAAATACATTTATGTTTTGAAAAAAGACAGTTTTGACAACATTAATTTCTGACTGAAAACAAAAGAAAATACTTCTCAATTGCTCTAGGTTTTACCATTCCAGAAGCTTTTAATTTTAATTTTTTTTTATTTTTTATGTATATCATAAAATCTCAACTGCCTATTTTTAACTGGTTTTGAAGCATATTTCAGTTCAGGAAGAATTGATTTTTAATCTAGCCAGCTTTTACTGGCCAACTCTTCAGACCTGCCACTGCACCCATAAGCAGTCCCTAACCTGGCACCACAAGAAGCTGCATTAGCACACACCTCTCCTTCCAGCCATGTTGCTGAACACCAATTGATACACGCATGTGCCTAACTTCATCTGCTCCTTAGGGTGAAGCTTCAGAGTTCTCTGTGCAAAGCACAAAGTTGCTGTCTGATGACACTGTGAGCAGTAGAAAATGTGTACAGTCACAGCTGGAGGAATTGAATTACAAATTGACTTGCAGCAACCCTCTATGCAGTGGGTAGAAAAGAGGCTGTTAGCATAAGGGACGGGATGGAGGTGATAAAGTCAAGCAAAAGGAGAAGTAGTTTAGATGGAATTGAAATGTATGGGCACTGCAGCACCAGAATACATAAGAGGCAAATACTTCTTTCTGAGACTGCTGTAAGGAGGCACCTTGCAATGAACAATGGCCACGCTAAATTCTGTGCTGCTCTGGCTTATCACCTTGCCCGGAACATGCACCCTTTTGCTTATTCTCAGTTTAAACAGGAATTTCATCTCAGATATGCTTAAATGGTCAGAATTATTTGATGAAGAGATTAAGATCTGGGATCCAAACATTTTAACCTTTATCAGAAAGGGAAATCGAGTTCTTGCGGTATTATGTGTTTGTTTTAATTTTCCTTGGGATCATAACTCATATCTAAAAATATTTTTTTATTGAAGCATAGTTTTGGAATGTGGCATGAAGTCTTTGTTGGATTTATGCAGCCTGCACTATGCAGGAATCATAGAATCATAGACTTCTAGAATGGCCTAGGTTGAAAAGGACCACAATGGTAATCTATTTTTACAACCCCCCACCCTCCTTCTATGTGCAGGATCGCCAACCACTAGACCAGGCTGCCCAGAGCCACATCCAGCCTGGCCTTGAATGCCTTCGGGGATGGACGTCAGGTTAGATAGTCAAACGGTCCCTTTGGAGCTGCGGGACGCCTTACAACTGTGATTGAGAGTTGCTCTACAGTGCCATCTAATGACGAGACTGGATCATACGGGGTTCTCTGTCAACGATTGTCAGAGTAGAAGAAGATCTGCAATACCTAAAATTACTTCACAGCTTTTGCAGACATATTTTAAATATGCTTTTTCACTAAAGCTAATGAAATTGTGACCTTTGCATCAGGTAATATTAGGAAATACAACCAAAACATACGTGAAAAATGAAACCTTGTGTATTCAATGCATGCATGCTAAATGTGAGCTATTCACTGCAATTTTCAGATGCATCCTGCAAAGATATGCGAATTCTTCGGCAAGGAAAACAGAAAATCTGCATCAAGATAGAAATCACATGTTAGCATATGGAAAACAAGTCTTATAAGAAAATAATGGTGAGAATTATCTGTCTGCAGAGAAAAGGGTTTTGTAACCATCCTCTGGGATGCAGTCAGCTGTGTTCTGAGCCTTTCTGCTAAAACTCCATAAGCCCTAGGCATGCCCGAGTTAACCCTGCTGGGGAATGTGTCAGAGCACTCAGACACTATTTTGGGGCTGTGCTGTCTAACCACCCTCATGTTTCAGATATTTGTGTTTGGTGCAGTACAGCATCAACTCAGCATCACACAAGGAATCTGATGTTAAAATGTGTAGCTCTGTACTTGGGTTCTTCCAGAGCAGCTTGTTCAGTGCAAGCTGGTCCAGTTATAGCATGACCCGAAGAGCCCCTGTGCTGCACTCCGTGCAGATAGTGAGGTGCTTACAATAGCACTCCACTGGCATAATTAGATACCACCTTGAAAACTCCTGAGAGCGAGGTATTCTCTGCCAGCTAGTCATCTGATTTAACTGGAACTGTTAAACAATCAGGTTATGAGCACTTAGAGTATCATGAGGTGATATATCAAGAGCTTAAATGAGTTTGTCAAAAATAAACCCTGTTAAACCAGTTTCTTTTTTATGAGTTAAATAGCTTTGCAGGAAAGGTGGAAGTAGCAGACCTTATGCATCTGGACCCAAAGGGAGGTGCTGACAATGCAGTAAAGTTGTCTGAACTGAGCAGTCACAAAACAGATGCACAGAGAGCAATAAGTAGCTGAAATGGGTGTCAGATCAGAAGTGTCTCAAGTGGGGCTCCACAAAGCTCCACATGGGACTGGTCACAATGAGTTGATATTTTCATCAGCAAACTGGATAAGAGAATGCAGAGTGTGGTTTTATAAGTGAAAGGCTTGGAGAGCAGATTCAAAAGCCACGCAACGAGACTCGGCTCAAAAGCAGAGAGATGAAATCTAGTAAAGATGCACGTAAGGTATTGCACTGAAAATCACAATGCAAATGAAAATCACTAAAGTTAGAACCAGGTGTATGGATGAATGCATAGTTCTCTGAAATCAGGACAATCCTACCCTTTTCAGCTAGAAACGTTTCCAGATTTTCATTAATTGAATGGAGACTACTGGAACTGGTTCCCAACAGTGTCAGATGCGTTTACACATACTAAAGGCCTGTTAGTTTGAAAATGAAGTAAGTTGAAATCCAGCCTGCTCAGCTAGCTATGGAGACTGGCTAAGGACTGGGCAGGGTTGAAAGAGGATAGTGCTTGAATTCTTGGACAGACACACATGAGCAGTATTTCATATTCCTTCAGATGAAGGAGACAACAGTAAAACACTTGTTCTCTGTGACGAATGAGGCACATAGCCCGTGTTGAGATATCCTTCCAATATTTGTTTGGTCACTTTTGACTGAATGTATGTGAGACTCTAAGTCAAACATCTCAGCTGTGCTATTTTTGCTATCGCTGCTGGAATGATAAATGTTATTCAATTTATCAGTCTGATAATTGCTGTAAAGGAAAATAAAGTAAGAAGAATTAAAGCAAAAAGATCTATAGTCCTTTTTCCTGTGTTTAATTTCCTTCTTTCTTTCTTTTTTAATTGCTGTTCCATCAGTTCAAGATCTCACTGAAAGTGGTTATACAGGGGCCATAATTTGTTGTTTAACAGTTTGATCATTAATGATCTCAAAGTTAGCTTTTTCTGTGTCATTTACAATGGAGGATGAGCAGAACTTGTTACTCATGTTTGTCAGCATCAGTCTGTCCCAAGTGCCAATCATTTCCATAGGCTTAGTACTCACTGGAAGCATAAACATAACAGTTTCAACAGCATCTAAGCAAAATCAAAGGTTTTGAAGACTGAATTAATTTCACAATTTTTAGGTGCACGCCATACATGTGCCTTTGGCTGAACTGGAAAAGAGAAAATAAGAAAATTCATCCTAGTTTAGACATGCTGTCTAGGATAAGGAGCACTGCACATTTGACTCCAGTGATACTTGTTTAATCCATGCTGGCTTTAAAGGGATTCCAAGATGTCTAGATCAGATGTAGGGGCTTGATGCTGAACCCAGGCAGACCTGGTTGTATGTTAAAAAGTCAGAATTCTATCTGAATTTTTGGGATCAAACAGCAGAATATTGAGTCATAAATGAATCCAATTTTTAATGAAATTAATTTGGAAACATTAAAAATCATCCCTACACATAAACTTACATGCCAACACAAACACATCATTACAAAGATGCTGTCATGAATAGCATGGCATCATTTCAAGTAAGTCGTATTTTAACTGACATTTTCGTATATACTTTACTGGCTAAAATTGCTAGGAAACTCCAGCATATAGTAACAGGTACTATATAACTACAGTGCTACTTCAGAATTTTAACACATGCTACAGTTCTCCCACAGAGATAAGTGAAATGGTAGTGCTACAAGGGAGTGATTAAGTTCAGCATAGAAAATCATTACACATGAACGAGATGTTGTCAAGTATTCCCTTTTCAAATAGAAATAGCTCTTTTCCAGCTCTGCATTAGGAGAATGGAACTCTACTGGAACTGTCTCCTGATAGGATCAGATGTATTAGAATTTAGTTAAATGAAAGGAATAAGTGGCTGAGAATAGGATGAAGAAATCAACATAATGGAATGGACAACATTTCTTTATGCAGATATTTATTATAGTGTCCATTTGTGTACCCCTCCCCCAAAAATCTGTCTCAAATGTGAGAAACAGTTGCTTCTCCATTGAATTGATGATTTACTGATGGATCTATTAAAAGTGAGAAGTCTTTGTAATGATTGTTCTAGCCAAAATATCTTGAATCATTGCCTTGACTTACGTAGGTTGCTAAGAAAGTAATGGCCTCCAATTTATTTCCAATGAAACTGCAACAAATACAAACAGCACAATAACACTATTTGATAGAGCAAATTCTCAGTTACAATATGCTGTTTTTCAACATAGTTGCCACCATAATCTGATTCATGTAGATGAGCTGACTGAGAATTCTTTCATTTCATGGTGTGACAGCTGTGCGTGGCCATCAGGAAAATAATTTGTCTTTCACATCACTGTCACCACTGCCTAAACACAACACCCACTGCCTCAGTGTGCTCACATTCACTGTCTGGACCCAAAAACATTCAGCAAGCATCAATGAACGTCAATGGGTGCCACACCTTTGCTTCATATGCATTTCCGGATGACACACCATTCTGTCAGACTGCCCCTCTGCTGCCATTTGTCACACAGCAACAAAATGTAACGGAGTATTGGGAAGGTTCAACAACTACTGCCATACCAACATCGACCTCTTATATCATAGGCCAACATAATGAAATAGCAGGCAGTACTTTCAGAGCACCCCTCATACAATCTTTATTGTTGTGCTTGGCTCTCTTTCGGAAAACAGTAAGATGCAATATGAGGTTATTGAAATCTTTTTTTGGTGCATTAGAGGACCTAAACTCAAAGAGAGAGAAGTCTAGTGGAGCTGTATCATTCAGTACATGAACAAGGTCAGGGCCAAATTCTTTTAATATCTTTTCTGAAAAGAATTCATTCTGAAAGGACTAAAAAAGTCTTATCACCCACCTAGCTAAACTTTTGTTTTAACTCAGTCATCCAACATTATTAATATAAATACTATGCCATAGAGTGAGAATAATTAAAATAAGCAATCACAATTTTTGATTATTGCAGTTGGAATTTTGGAACTCTGGAAATTGTATTGCTACAGCACAACTTCCTATTTCAATTTAAATTACTATGATTTACGGATTCATTTTGGAATTATTCAAAGTGAGTGCTGAACCCTTTGAGATTTATGCCTTTTTACTTCATTAACTTAGGTAGCTTAAAACTCACTGAGTTCAAACCTGAGTTATTTGTAATTGCATGCTCTCCAAGGTATGGAAATGCTTGTAGTAATTTCATTGGGCTCACAAGAGAAGAACAGAGGATAAAATGAAGTTACCTTTGCCTGGGAAATAGGACTGAATTCTCAGTAGGCAGAAGCTGTATTCTTGTCTGTAAGCTTTTGGTGCAGGACCTACGTTATCCCATTCCTTTCCGGGGTCATATCAACATCATTACCAGCACCACAAAATAAATGAACTGAAACAAATTGCAAAGAGACATTTTTAATGGGAAAGCAAGAGGTCTAAAAAAATTGCAGTAAGATCACCACTGTTATGAATCACGCTCCACAAAGCAAAAATAATTAAAGTGATGTTCTTAAAGTCCTACCATTTATTTGTTTTTCCTTCAAGTAAAGGATGAAATATCAGGGCTCAGATATTTCTGCAATACTTTTGTCTTCACCCAGAAGGTATAGAAAGTTCAGTATAAGTTCAGAAATACAGGAAATGGATTAGCTAAAAAACTGTGCATATCACATACAATAGAGGGGTCCAGACATTGACAAGTTTAAAAAGTAGAAGTTCTCCAGTTAGAAAAGGGACTGTGAGTGTAGACATTATTAAATGATTTTGTCCACACAGCTTCAGACTGGTAGGAAGCCACCAGAAAGGTTATTTCTATTGCTGTTCTGACACAGCTAGAAACAGGGAAGATCTCTCAAGAAGTGTAAATCTTGAAGACTTTCCCTCAGTATAGAGGAAAGAATGCAGTCTGATAAATCATTTTTAGACTGCACACTGTTGGGCTTTTTTTGTTCAACTTCATAAATCTGTTTCATGGCCTGCTTCGTTTCTAATTTAGGATTGGTGAACATGCTGTTTTTTTAACATTTCATTTGCATTTTTAAGATTTATTTTCCACATAATAGCATGCAAAAGTACACACACATAGAATGGTACCTGACCACAGCAACACAGTGGTCACGATTGTCTTTCCAGAAATGTAGCTGTTCTTGAAAGCCATTTTCATGACATAGTTTAACATACAGCAGATAAGCAAATTTCCTGGATTTCCTGTGATGGATAGTGGCTGCTTTTTTTATAGGGCAGTCAGATTGCATTTCCATATAATGTATTAAAAAAGAAAAATGACTAACTTGTTCTGTTCTGCTCTCTAGTCCATATAAATTCCAGGCAAAGATCTCATCCAAATATCAAGGGCATGAATAATCTGGAACTAATAGAAACTTAAAAGCATAGTAGAGAGTTGGATTTATCTTCATTTCCTTTTCCTTTCCATAATTCAACAAAAATTTGATATTTCTGTAGGATGAAAAAATAATTCTTTTAGCATCATAGTCTTTCGAAGAGTTAGTCATTTCTGAGTATACGATAACATAATATGAATATGTTTGCTCATTGCAATGTTTACATATAACACACGGAGGACTTAAACTTTATGACTGTTTTAATGTGTTAAAGGGGATTAGGAAACAAGAAAGTAAAAGTCATTTAAGATGTGTGTTATGAGCCAAAATGATGTAGATCTCTGGCATTCAGACTATTTCAAGGACAATTCCCAGTCCCTCCTGCAGTAGAGTTTGTTTCAGAGACAAGCCCATACAAGACTCAGTTTTAATAACAGCAATCATCAGTTGTATTTCAGAAGGATGGAGTTAAATGCTCATAACTACGACCGTGGAGTAGCCAGCATGTGCCTTCTGCCCACTAAATTCCAGAATCAAGGAACTGAGAGGAGATATTTCCTTGCCCTAGGGTCATATTATTATTGCCTGTGACAGTATTAAAGCAGTTATTCTTTTATGGTGATAACTACTTTTTCTCACTGATGATAGAGACAGATAAAGTCAAAATTTTCTGAGAGCCTTCCTATTACATCAAAGACAACACAGAAAAATGCCTGAAATGTTCTGTGGCAAAATTTGAATACGGGACGATTACAACCAGAACCTTTGGCAAAGTGAAAGTGGAAGTGATTTGGGGAGGAGAGGATTTACTCGGTTTCTAAGAGATGACCACCCAGACTGGGCTATGTCTCCAAGAAAGGAGTATAAAGCAGGAGAGGCAGCCATGTAATTCAAGTGTTCAGTTTGGCTTTTGCAGTAACTGTTCAAAAGTTTACACATGGGAAGGAGCTGTTTCCTATCAAAGCCAAAAAGGAGAGAAGATTGGGACTGCAAAACAGAAATGCTGGACTTATGTTTTCAACGGGGAAAAATATCCGATAGATAGAACTGCAGTTCTGAAAGATTTTTACACAGAAAAATAAAGAGAATTTTTCCACAATTTCCTGCAGAATAGACAGACAGCTAGACAACGTGACAGGCCTCATTTATAGTTTTGTGTTCAACCAAATCTTTGTTATTTATATTCCCGAATAAGAGAAACAGTGCTTTCCAAGTGAGAATTAAGCAGAACAATAAAGTCATATGAGGGCTGATCTAAAAGTACTGCCTGCTATTTCATTATGCTGGCCTACAATGTCAACAGTGGATATTGGTATGGCAGTATATATTGAACCTTCCCATCAGTACTCCATTACTTTTTGCTGCCCTGTGACAGATGACAGCAGAGGGGCAGTCTGACAGAATGACGTCTGAAATGGGAGTGCATATGAAACAAAGATGTGGAATTGAATTCTTCTGTGCAAAACAAATGGCATGTATTGATATTCATCAATATTTACTGAATGTTTATGGAGACTAAACTGTGGATGTGAGCACAGTAAAACATTTTCCTAGCAAAAATGCTGTCATAGCAGCTCTGAAACAGTGGGTCACCTCTGCTGGTGTAGATTTTTATGAGTGTGACATGTAGTCTCTTACTCATTTCTGGAAAAAATGCATAACCAGTGGTGGTGACTGTGTTAACATGAAGCGTTTTATAGCTGAGAATTTTCTCAATTAAATAGTGTTATTGTTCTTTTTGTATCCATTGTAGTTTCCATGGAAATAAATAGGAGGCATTGCTTTCAGAGCAACCAACATAACTTCTTATGCCTACCCAATCCCTCGGCACTAAATGGACAACTTCCACAAAAGATATACGAGCTGTTTCTTGTAGCTGCAGAAGATTCTGGTGCCACAGAGAGATATTTTGATGTAAGGCTTATGGAGTTTACAACGCTGCCTATGGCAGAAGTCAGGGGAAGGAGCCAGCCCTTTTAGAATAAATCCAATGGAAATATTTGAACAAGTCTTCAACAAGGTGAGGCAATTGATCTCTAGGCAAGTTGGTTTTAAACAACAGTCAGCTTTAACTGTCAGCTATCATCCATATTAATTATAGCAGCATCTTAAATGAAGAAGCTGAAGATATCAGCTGTCATGGAAGAACTATGAACTGCTAAGAAATGAAGGACCACTTTTGAGTACATAAGCACAGGAAGCAAAAATGCCCTTCTGGATTTACTGGCGATATGACTGCCTGTATACAAAATAAGTGCTGTGCTGAAAGCAGAGGTGATCACCACATGACTGGGTACTAGGAAAGAAAATTAACCAAAACTAGGAAAGAAAACTAACCAAAGAAAATTACACAGCGGATCAATAATACTAACAGAAAATATTTAAAAAAAAAAGAATTGTTTTATTTTAACCTCTGTACATCTTAACATGTGCATGACTGTTCAGATCCTCATTTTGGTTGTAATTGATGTACATGAAACTAAAGTAAAAACGTGGTAAATGAAACAAATAGGTACCAGAAGACAATGCTTCCTATGCATGTAAGGTCATTTTCATGAAGGGTCAATAATTAATGATTAGGCATTAAAGGCTTTAATAATGTAAAAATCCAAGAAGAATCACTTCATTATTAATTAAAAGTAAAAAAGCTAAATGTGAATCATAGAAAGATGGCTCTGGAATCACAGAAATGTCTTCTGGCAATTCAGTGCACGTTTGATGTTTTTATAATTCTCCTTTCTTTCTTGTCCTTGTTTTTCATTTCTCACACATTCTCCTTCAGCACTTTACTTCATATAAAACTTTGTATTTAACCTAGCAAGCCTTCTACCAAAATTAGCATTCTTCTAGCATGACCTTATGGTTAATTTCTGAGCTCTCCAAAACTTTTCTTGATATTTCTTTCCAAGTAACAGTCTTTATTACAATATCTTAGTTTACCTACCTATACACTAAATCACTTGGAACTAGATCCTGGTATTTTCAAGTAGGTATAATTCACAAAAATTTGCAAATTTGCAAATGATTTGCAAATGATACTGTTATAATGCTAGTAAGCTTCTAACATGAAATGATACTTTAATAGCCCTGCAACTTTTCAAATATTTTTGTAGAGTTTCCCACAGCAGCTTAATACTTACCACCATGAAAATAATTTATTATGTCAGTGGTCTAAAATGGGAAAATAAAGCAATAAAAATATTTCTAGTACTGCCTTTCTATACTTACTTATAATTAGAAGTTTTGTGCTGTTCTCTTATTTTCTGGACTGCAACATAGCAGAAAATGTAATCAGACAAATACTAGATCAGACAAAAATCTACAAGATATAACAGGCATGAAATGGACGGGCATGGAAATTGTCCATTTGGCCAAGTGCCTCAAACATGCACAGCCTTACAAAGCCTTACAAATCTGCTCCAATACTAAGGTAAACAAACATGAAGGTAATGTCCTCTCATTTATTGTCTTCTATCTTCCATCAATGTATGTCCAGAGTAACTACAATATAAAACTGATGCCATTAAGTGTAGAAATATTCAGAGTATATTTAAAAGGTGGTGGGTTTTGTTTCTTTGTATTTTTGTATTTGTTGTTGTTTTCTTTGTTTTTTAATGCCAGTACTTATTTTCGCCAATTTAGAATATTGTGCATCAAAACTACAAAGTTTTAGCCTCAATAAAACAGATATAATCCATTATATAACAGTTTTAAAGTCCATACATCATACTCATGACTTTCTTAAGGCTATGCACACTCTTAACACTAAGCATAGCATGAACTCTACGAGGATTCTAGCTTAGATATGTCAGAAAGGAGACAGGATGTTCTTAAGGAATACACAACATTCTATAGATATGTGGCAGTGACATCACATCAGAAAACTCTTTCAGACATTCATATGCGACGTGGTGTACAACTACCGTAGTAAGATTAATTTATGATGTCTGAGGAGTGCATAACAGCTAGTACTGTAGGGAAATAAGATTCCTGAGCTTTCTTCCTGTACCTTAAAATGTTTGTTTTTTTTTAAGAGGGGCTTTAATTCAGTCCAAGTTTTGCTTTTCATCTGAGCAACAGCATTTGTTGTATATTACCTTCAATTGCAGATTACATCAGATCATGGAGAAGCCTATGAATATGTCGAACTTTTCATCTCAAGAAAATCAAAATAAGGCTTTGATGCGACAAACTTGTTTGGTGTTTATAGAACTCACATTCTTATGGCTTTCTGAGGCTAGAAATACTAGCTCGGTTTTTCAAAGCCATTTAGCCTTGTTTATGTGGCATCACGTCTGACTTACTTTGTCCTGAAAGAGCTTTCTGATTTTGTCACGAACACGTTCAAAATTAGATCAGTTGGTCTGTTCTGCAGCATAGACCTGTGTTTTTATATCCTGGCATCCTTTATCAAGACAAGAACTCTTGCCTCACCCACTTCTGTTTAAAAATTTACAGGCAAAGACATATTTCATAGAATCATAGAATCATAGAATTGTATTTCTTCCAGACTATAACATCTTAACTTCCTTCTGCCACACGTGACTTAGCCTCTATTTAAAACCAGGGTTTGCATCAGCATCAATTTAAAGGATGTGCACTCACAGTATGCTGACTGAATTATACTCAATTCTGCCTTTGCTATGTGAGACATTGCTAATAGGGAACTGCAGCTTTCCTAACTGCAGTGAGTTCATGCTTATGTACATCAAATAAAAACCACCTTGAACAAATCATTGAGACTTTTTTGTTTTTTTCTTTTGTATCCAGTGCTGAGATGTATAGTCATTACCCCAATTTTCTAACAAAACAAATAAGATTGCTAAAATGTGAAGGAGTGAAATGATGGACAGCAAAACCATGAGATCAAGCACATGCTAGATATGAAATAGAGAAGAGCAGGCTTCACAAAGCATGTGATTACCCTTCTACAAGATGAGGCAAAAATTTTCATGTAACTGAATCAGAAGAAACAAATAAAACCCTCTTCATCATTCTAAGGAAAACATAATTCTCATACTTGTCCAGTGGTAATCCTCTCCACAATGGTCTACATTTCTGTTGACATTTATTAGGTACTAAGTGCCAAGTGTTGCTTAAGTTGTGTCACATTTTAGAAGATCTGACATCTTCACAGTAATTTTATCCTCCTCTGTCAAATTAATAAGATTTCCAAGAGACACTAGGCTCTAGAATGGTATTTACAGCAGGAGAGTCAAAAGTTAAACATTAACTATTAGCCATGAATATTTAATACAAGTACTTGTATAATAATTTTTAATGATTGAATTCATTAAGGCATGAGGCTAGGAGACATTTTAATGATTGAAGGCTTATCTATTGCCTTTTTTCAGATAGTAAAAAGGGAGCCAACTGACACAAATCTTTTCTGTATTCTACATCTGCCAGAGGAAAGAAACTTAGGATAGTCAGTGTGCCTGCTGCTTCCCAAAATTTTGAACCCCAACTCCAAAATTAAAACACTAACTAGCTAGTAATGTTATTTCCAGCTATGCCTTAGAGGTTGCTCTTCTGAATGCTGTCAATTCTGCCAGTCTGAATATTCTTATGGTGGAAGAACTAAGGAAGATGTATGCAAATAACATGTAAGCTTTAATTAAAGCAGAATAAAAATAAAACTAAGATTTTAATGTGCTCTTACAGAATCAGTTACAGATTTTTATTATTATTATAGAATTATTATTATTCTTACAGAATTTAATCTAAGCAGAATTATTATTAATCTTACAGAATACAGTTCTTACAGAACTATAGCAAATGGTTATGAAATGTAAAGTAGTTTTAAATTTTTTCTTAATATTAAAAATGCTTCCACGACTCTTTTTCAGTGAGGAAGAAAACGAATGTGTTTTGATCTGGCTGCAGTTTTTAAATAACTATTCTTCCTTTTTCAGTTGCCCAAAGTGTGAAAAAGCAAAATGTGAAAAACAAAAGAAAACAAAATCCAAAAGGGAGATAGAATGATTCTTGCCCATTTTTACTAAAAGTGATTTTTCCATTTAAGGAAACTTATGAAAAGATTTGATCAGATGAAGTAACATTTCTTTCAAGCCCACAGATTTTGTAAACTTTCTGAAAATAAAAGACATTATGGGTCCATTTTTGTGCACATACTTCACAGTGTTTTTCTTATCACAGCGGTGTATAGCAGGCATATCTCTTCTTTGCAAGATACCTGGTGCTTTCTAAAGGGTACCTTTTATACCTGGGGCAACCAGTGATGATTTAAAGAGTAGATCAAAGGAGGTACTGAAGATAAAGTGTGTACTGCATGCATTGCATAAGTAAAAGTGTAACATGCAGGTCAAGGAAGGTTATTTTCTATTCTGTTCAGTACAGATCAGATCATAACTGGAGTGCTGTGTCCAATTTGGTGCTCCCTAATACCTGAGAGATGTGAACACGCATGGAGTATGTCCAAAAGAGAGCCACCAAGGTAATTAATTGGCATGTGACATACAAGCAGAGACTGAAATAGTTTCAGACTTAAAAAAAGACTAAAAGAAAAATCTTTCTTATGTCCTTAATGCTTACTGTGTGATGACAAAGAAGCTGCAGCCAGGCTCCCAGAGAAGCACCGAGCAGGAGGACAAGAGACCTGAGACTTCAAGTTATGTGTGTCACTGCCACTGGGCTTTGCACTGACACTTAGTTATGAAGAGTCTTGAAAATCTATTGACTTTCCATTATAGCTTCTTACAAACAGTACAGTTCACGTGGAAGGTGCAGGTAGGAAACTGAATGGTCTAACTGCACGGTCAGTCTATTTGGGTCTCAGGAATGGCAGAGAGATCACTAGTTTTTCTGTAAATACTCTATGTTTCTCCCTTTCCCAGTGTCTATGATCCTAGGGGATTCAAACTATTTTTTATCAATAGATGCTGACCTCCAAATTCATCACAAACCATTTACATTTGCTGTGGTCTACAGGCAAAATATGAACCTGAATATGCAAATATCTGCCTACAGTGCGCTTAGAGATAGTGCTATCCTTAGCTCTGCTTTGTCAAAATTGATTGGATACTAAGAAAAAAACCCACATCTATTTATTCAAACCAAAATGCAAATTTGATTTCACACTTAGAAAACTCTTTGTTCTTGTTTTCATTCGTGCCAATGGATAGCTATTTGCATAAATGTTTCCAAAGGGGTGGTGAATATTCATTTCTCCATAAGCTGCTTGAAAGTTCTTGGGAGGTTGGGGGAGGAGAATGAATTATTGATCCTTGAAAATAAAATCACGTGACTCCGACAATAAGTCATAGCCTTATCACCTCATAAAATGGTGGTAGGTGTTCGGGAAGGTGAACACTTCAACATATCACTCATTAGTATAAATAATTTGAAGTTTTTCTGTAGTCATAAGCAAAGATATTGTCTAAGTTAAGGCAATAAGCTCCCAATAACAGTAAGTTTTCTTGCTATTTTCTCAGTAAATTGGAATCATATCACCACAGAACAACTTGGTTGCAAGGGATATTAAAGATCACCTATTTCCAACCCTGCTGCCATGGGCAGGGTTGTCACTCACCTGTTGTTACTCATTCTAATTCCATTCATAAATTTAATATAACCTAACATTTGGAAGCTGTTACCATATTCTGGTATTTCTACAGTTATTTATTATCTCCGTCGCTTAACAGAACAGTCTACATCACTGAACATTAATCCAGATGAAAACTGTTGAAAATGCAATCTCCTGACTGTAATGTCCAGGATATATCTCGAACTTAGAATTATTAGTACTACTTTTTCTTTATGTCTGAAAGTTTAGCGCTTCCTGTTGAAAAATATTTTCCAGTGGCAATGATCTTTCTATAAGCATTATAGCTGGATCTAACTATATTCAAGACAAGATACCTCATATATACCTGGGAGATCTTCCTTAATAATACTTCCCTAAATTGATTTCTACCCACAAACACACAAAATGTTTATCTATTTAATAACTTTTTCTAAAATAAATAATTAATAATTAAATAATCTAAATAATTCAGTTATTCATAAAGTATAGCAGAAAGAAAAAAGCTGATAAAAGATGCATTCAACACAACATGCACTTCGCTCTAATGAATGAAAGTCTTTTTGTTTTTGATTTTTCTTGCACCAAAATGAATGTTCAGTACAATTAAATAAAATTTTAAAAGGTAGTTGGTGGTTTAAAAAGGCGTTGTTTTCCTTTTAGAAAAGAAAAGATGCAGTAAGTTAATCTTTTATTAAAGTTGCAAGAGCCTCGATTCTGAAACACATTGGAGATAATAATGACAAAGAATGATTCAAAACATGGAACACTAATTATCCCTTTGAAGATTATCACATGTTAAAGCGCATGTCTGTCTATTCTTCTAAGGCATATCTGTTACGATCCGCCAATCTGGTAAGCTTGAATATTAAAGATGTATTTGAAATATATACAATGTAAAACAGCCTTAACCAGTGCAGTGGTCATGGTTTAAAAGGAAAAAGAATAAAAAATCAAAAAAATCAAAATGATAACCATCTTGGAAGGCATCTTCCAAATGTTTTTTCAGAGCAGTATTCATACTCCTGTTACAGAGATTTATTTTATATTTTTCCTTTCAAAGAGGCCAGTTTAATTCCATAGCAGGAGAAAAAAAAATAAGAGGATTGTATGCTGTTAACTTTTTCTGTAAAGTATTGATGAGTTTCAGTTTGTTCACCCAGTTCAATTTTCCTCACAAATTTATTTTCTGCTAGATTAGTGCAAATGCTAGAAAACTATAAATATAAAAAGAGATTTTACAACAACCAAAAATTTCAGTATTCTAATAGTTTCCTAGTAAACATATTTGAATTGGAAATAAACAGCTTCTGAAATAGACTATTTCCTTTTTTTTTTACTATGAATTATAAAGAGAGAGAGAGAGCGAGAGAGGGAAAGAGACTTACATATTAACATTTTTTATTTTGGGAAAAAAATGAAGTTAAATGTCATTATATGAATTTTCCCTAAATTCTCATTGGGAAAATTTAAAACCTACTTCTATGTAAAATTTTTCTCTAGGGAGGATTTTTAACACTTTGAAGTTTATTGATCAGACATATCATGGCAGGGAGGAAAAAAAGGGATACAGAGCTCCTTTTGTTCTTTTTGTGTGTGACTTTCAACTGTTCACAAATTGAGCCTCACGTTGAAAAAAGAGAAAAACTGGATATGTAACTTTTTCACTTCCCGTACAAACAGATCTAAAAGGAAGAGTTCAATAAACAAAACCCATGAGTTAGTTTGTTGTGAACATGTATGGAATGTAAAATACAGTCTGCTATCGGTATTTATCTTTTGGATATAGAAGCCATCACATTCAAGAATAGTCCCTGTACTTTCGATATTTTTTCTTCTTAATTTTCTCCATGATTGATTTAGAGTAACACAGTAGAAAAATCATCTTAATTTGTCCTAAATTATTATTCTCTCCTGTCTCAACCTGATGAAAGAGACAATGCTTTCTCTTTCTGAGCATGTTTGCTATCTAACTGAAGTCCTGTGGGATACAGGGAAGCAGTAACATGACTAAGGACTATGAGCAATGTTGGCATATTACCTTTTAGTTTATGAATAAAATTGACAAACAACTTTGTCTCCTTTGGCTTTTTTTTTCTTGTTTTTTGTTTGTTTGTTTTCTTTCATGTGTGTGAGAGAACTAATGTAGAAGGTAGAAAAGTCATTTTCTTACTCCATATTTCATGGAGTGTAAAGGAGATTTCTCAGTTTCTCCAGAATTCAGGCATCAGGAAATACCTGAGGAGGAGAGAGTAGGACTGTGTAGGACTTGGCTGGCTTGAAATATCCTCTGGAACTGCAAGTTTTAAGTGCATGTGGCTTTCATAGCCCACCAGGTGGGGATCTAGCTGTTAGGATTTTGGGATGTGTGCTGAAGGAAGTAGAACTAAGCACAAGTTACTGAGTTTATTCTATCACATGAGATTTAGAGCAGAGCAGCATGAGGCGTTAATGCCTTCTAACTCTTACACAGTAGTTTGCTTATGCAGTCTAATGCACTTCGTGAATGAGATCTGTAGAAGGATCCTATTATTGTATGGCAGAACTGAAATGCTGAGGTAGCAGGCCTGCAACAGCATACAAATTTCCTGGCTCCAAGCATTTTGATCCCAAGTTTTGATTAAGAGCTTGGAACATGATACTAAAAACAGAAACTGCTAAATTCTATGGATATTTTGCCCTAGGCGATCCTGAAATTATAATAGCAGCCTGATGCAAACTTGAGTGCAGTGACAGTAAAATCCTGAAGTCTGATTAAAATGAGAAACAGTTGGTTAAACATCTGCAATATATCATAGCCCTGCAACAGGGGACAGTACAAAAGATGGCATTGATTTGTGTGAATTTTCACTGAACACAGTAAAAAGTAAACAAATTACCTGTCTTACTAATTCCTGTGCCTTAGGGAGAGCATAGCCAGTTGTACCAAATGAAGTGGGGCTTTCTGTGCTTGATGGAAGGCTGACATTTACAATTCCAGCAGCTTGAAAGCATTGCACTCATGGGTACAGCTTATGAAGCTGTAGAATCCAACGGAACTTGTTACTGCAGCAGTACAGGTTAATAGCCAGGGCCCATAAGTGCCTAGAGGGAGAAAGCTCATGTGGTGAGAATGCAGTTATTCATCTTCCTTGCACAAGCTCCAAGCTGAAGCTTTTCCAGGATCCCACAAAGGTTCTGATGCTGTCAGTGTTAGAAGGGACAGAATTTATCCTCACCTACACGGAGAGGAAGCAGCAATCTATTTTTTCCATATCCTCTGTTCCTGGTAAACTAAAAAAGATGGAGAAGAAAGACCAGCTCTCTGGCTCTGAGGGGTTGTCATCTCCTTGTTCCATGACGTCTCGAGTTTTCTTCAGTTACATTATTCCTGATGTCCTTCCACAGCTATCAATTTAACATAACCTGAAGATGAGCCTTTTACTACTGATTTGCTTTAGAGCTGGTAAAGAATAGGTTCTGAAGGCCATAAAAAAGTAAGGACTTCAACTCCAGTTAGAGCACAAAGCCAAGAACAGCAAGGCTTAGATTTTTCCCTCTGCTTTCAGAATAGTTTTGAATTTTGATCAAAAATTTTAAAGCTGAAATCAGTGGTTTTATAAGCTTAAACAACTGGTAGTTTGCAAAGGCTTCTTTGCCTCTGAGAGGAAGATTACTGATAATATCCATAAGATATTACAGTAATTATTTAGTTATTATAAAGGCAGCAGTCTTTGAGGTATATTCATTGCCATGGCCACTCCTTGCTCTCACAAATATTTTGGGACTTAGCTCAGTTAAATACCTCTTATCTTATGCTGTCTACTTACATATAAATCTCTACTTTTAAGCTGTTATTAATCACCAGGTGATACCTTATGATTATATGAAAATGAAGGGAAAAATTTTTGAATCTGATACAATGGTTTTGAATAGTCTGTTCTTCAATTTTTCGATCTTAAATTGGTAAAATGTTTCTTTCCCACAAGAACATAATTTAGGAAAAAAAGTTGAAATATCTCAGTCATTATCTTGCATTCAGACATTATGATTTAACAATGCTATGTTCTATCAAAAGTGTCATTTAATCATTTCAGTAAAAAAACAATCAGTCTATGCTGGGTTGTTGTGGGATAGCTGGGTAACTAGCAAATATTTTAAGATAATAAAGCAATCAAGAGAAAACGGGCAGAACTTTCTACAGAAATGAAATGATTTAAAATTTCAGTAATACAGGAAGGGTTTTACAGTTTAAAGGACATCCATGTATGCAATCAATAAAGATGTTAGCATTTTTGATATAAACATCACCACTGTAACAATGAATGAAAGCTGAACAGCTCATATTGTTCAGTAATTTAAAAAAAAAGGAAAAATATTGTTTCAACAGCAATTTAGAAAGACACTGACACTACAGCTGTGGAAATAGTGCTGCAAGTTCTTGACTGTAGGAAAGCAGAGAGCAAATCAGTAAAAAGAAGAACTTAGCATGGAGCTACTGGTTTGGTGAAATCTTCTCCGTTCAGTACAAACTGCAGGTTAATGCAATTGTCTGCAGATGCAGGTAACAATATTATGAAGAACTACTGAAGATTTCAGATGGACTGATTTAATATCTATTTCAAATTATCAGATCAACCAATTAGTCTTGGTCCTGCAATTAAAGTATCAAATGTGTTGAATCATTAAGTAGTCATTAGAATAATCAACTGATACATTCTAAAAATATCACCAACTATTTCATTATAAATTTCAACTTCATCAACATCAACTGCATCCTAAATTGGAAGAAAATGATGTAGCTTAGCTCTTAGAACTCTACCACTGTTTAGACTCACAGCTATTTCTGCAGACTTCTCCTTGAAACAAAATTCCAAAATAAAGACTTTTAAAATGACTTCCGAAGAATGTGGTTATGTGCCTGGTTGGAGTTGCATGCACAGTGAGAGGCTGCAACAGAGATATGTCCCACTACAAGGAGCTTCTCTGGATAAGGATGCCATGTGAGGCCAGATAGTTGCCTCTGCTGCATGGGTCCCTTCCAAAGCACACATCTTCAGCATAATTCTGCCTGTAGGCACTTGTCTCTCGAGCACTAATAGCCCTCCTTAGTCAATCAACAAAGCAATTAAATTGTGGCTACGAATAGAATGCATCTTTGAAATAACTGTTTCTCAGCATTTATGAACCAGAAGATACAGGAGAAACACAAAGGATTCTCAACATTCCAATATAAAATACAGAACAAGATATCTTCCTTGGCTAAAAGTAACACAAGATCACACGTATTTTAAAGTACTCTGACCACATACAAAAAATATAAAGTTTTAAAATAAGCTTTGTAAATATATAAGTTTAGTAAATATATAAGCTTAATAAAGTATTAGTTTGTGTGTTTTGAGTACTGCAGAGGTGTTCTATCAGTTTGAGATATTACATGTATTCAGTCTGAGAAGTCTGAAAGACCTAAATTGACTCTGTACATCCAGATATGAAAAGCTCGAAATAAGAACATGGTAGTTATTTGGGGAGGGGGGGGGGGGGGGGGGGAAGAGAACAGCAGTCACTTGGTATTTTTCACTGTTAATGGTAAAGATTTATTGTCTTTTTCAGCATTTCCAGATGTCTAGCCTTCTGGGAAGTGAGGTAAGTACTATGACATTTCTCTTTTGAAGTAATATCAGAGAATTTATCTTTCAAAGTGTTCATGTTGATAAGAGTTAGGGAGGAATTTCCTGGGTTATTCTGACATGCCATAACCAAAATGTTCAGCTGTGATCCCAGCTGGGGGTCTAATTCCTAATCCCTGAGAAGGAAGCACCTGTTGTATGGATGCAGGAGGCTTAGGCCGCAGAGATCTGTGTACTGGTACCAGAGATATAATATATATAACCAGAGATATGGATGATAAAGATGCCTTCCCTCACAGCATGAAAAAGGCCAGGAGGTAAAATTGCTTCAAATAATGGATTTGGATATGGAACAGAAGATCTGAGTTTGTTTAGTCTGAGGGATTGTCTGAGGGATTGTTTAGATAGAATAGGATTACACTCTCTGCAAAGGATCTAATTAAAAATGTAATTTTACTTATGTATGGCTTCCAAACAATACCTGAAAGCTTCGGGAGGAAGCACCTTCCATTTCAAAAAGCTTCACCAAAAGATAGGTCAGGCTAAACTTCTGGGATTCGTATTCTTCCACAGAAGATTTCAGTCATTGAACATTTCTTTCCAATTAAGGATGATATTTTGCAAACGCTCAATGTAAGCCCTGCCTTGTTAAGGACAGAAAAGTTGAGAACAAACTCAAATAGTTCAGCAAAACATCTAACAGTCAATGTAGCATCCACTACATCCACATCTGCATCTATTCTCCTCAGAGGGAGAACTAATTTCCAGCACAGAAAAACAAAATTATTTCAAAATAAATTGTTTCCGTTATATTTGTTATGTGTTGCTCATATTCAGTATTTGCCTGTTACTGTGATGTTTACATTTAAGTTCAACTGACATATTTTATGAAGTTGCTAGCATTGATATTTTAAAAGTGCTTAGAATTATTTGCCAGAGGAAATACAGCTATCTTAATGAACTGATGTGCTTGCTGCAGAAAAGAAGCATCCGAGCACCACTCTAACATTTCTTCAAAACCCTAATTAGAGTCATTTCCTGCAGAGTCCTTGGCATGCTTGACTTTCTTGGTAGCCAATTAGGCACAGAGGTTTTTCAGATGTATAAGTGGGAAATCGATGGAAGCTTCTGACCTAATTATCTTCCAAGTTGCAGACCTGAGAGTTTTCTGGTTGGTCCCTGACAGGATGTTCATTCTTTGTTTTCCATGTGGTGGATGCCAGTTAGAGAGACAACACTTCCATTTACAAACTGCAGCTACTTCAGAACGGTGATCTTTCATCCCTCTTTCATTCTTTTCAGACTTCCCTTGCCCATCTTCCCCACTGTTTTTCTGACTTTTTCTCTGAGCTGTTGAAGTGTTTCCAACTTCAGAAAGTCACAGTCGTAAATAACTTTCCTCCTTATCACAACAGGTTAGAAAGAAGCTTTATGACAAACAAGCAAAGTGAAAATATTGAATGATATTAAAAGCAGCATCTGACATTCATGCACTCATCTACCACAAAATTTTTTGTTTTTATTTAAAATACATCTTGGGTATACCTAATTAATCTCCTTAGGGCTTGCTGTGACCTTCTCAAAGCTTTTTACAGGCTGCTTGACTTGTAGGGCAAGCCAACCTGATCCTACCATCACTATGGCTCCTACAGAGCAGGAATTACTATTGAAAAAAGATATTTGCAAGTGTTCTAGGACTGCTGCAGAAAGTCTACACAGATCTCCACACCAGCAGGGTCTGGAACCTCAAAGATATTACAATATTATAAATGTGACAGCCTGCAGTGACCATTCGTGATCCTTATGTCACCGAATCACTGAAACTCATTTGAATCTACTGCTGAGTTCCTGGAGAAAAAGGGAAGAGAAAACTGATCTCTCTTCGTTTCTTTTGCCATTCCAGTCCACAGACTGCAACAGAAGTAACACTGTTGAATCAAAAAGAAAATAAAGGAGGAAAGAGAAGAAAAGATAAGGAAATGTCCTGCCATGGCAGTTTTTGTGTTGTTGTTGACATTTTATTTTTTTTTCCCAAATAAAAGACTCTCATATCAAAAGTACATAGATTTTTGTGAAGAGAGATTTGACTTTTTTTCTCCAGTGCAGGTCTGGCTTTGAGTGCTCTGACTTCATGGCTATACTTAGATCTCTACAGATCCTCATTCCTCAGGCTAATGAAAGAATCTATGAGAAGAAATCTTTAAATGCAACCAAACCATTACACAGTACCAAATTAATCCTGTTGTTTATTTATTCTGGACAGTTTAACCAACTTTCTGCCAAGTGACTCTTGAAACTGTTCTGCCCTAAGAAGCATAGTGCTCTCTGGGTATGTGCTCCTCATCTGTGACTATGCACAGCACAAGCTGTTATTTGGCCATAAGCTTACAAACATGTGACTCCTGAAATGTATTGCATTAAAAGCAGATGACAGCGTGTAAACTAATGACAAGGTGTTAGAAATTAGGTTGCCTTCAGAATAAATTTTTGGGGTTCAGAAATATTCATTTGACATTAAGTGCATAACTAAAAACTGTAGCATACAAAATATTTTTGGAATAAATAATTTCGATAGAAATGATGGATAGAGGGCAAGGATAATTGCTAAGTTGCCTTGGGCTTTAACTCCATTCAGCTGTTATGTTAAAATCTATTGGATTATAATAGAATCTAAGAATTACCACTGGGGGTGGAAATTCAGCTGCTCTCATAAAGTTAACTTGCTCCATCTTGTTTGCTACAGTTTTGAACGTCTGTGGGAAGGAAGCAAAGTATAAAAGACCATCCAGTTACTGCTTATAAATGTCTCCTCAGCAAATGCATCACTGATGGTAACAAAAAAAAAAGAAAGAGAGATTTTAAACATTAGTATTTCAATTTCCAATATTAACAGCCAGTAATAATTGCCAAAAGGACACAGAAGACAGCTGGTCTCCTAGGTTAAATGTAAATGTTCTTGTTTCCATGAGCATGTATGTGAGAACAAGTACACGTTCTGATCTAACATTGCAACGCCAGCACAAATTAGTTACCAGAAAGCAGAGGGCAAAATCTTCCCTTTATTGCCTGCATTCAGTCTTGGTTCAGAGCAGCCTGTTCATTACCAGTTATTCCTTTGCATGGGCAGAACCTGCCTCCCTTCTCTCTCTCCACCTTTGAGTCTGAACAAATCAGTTTTAAAAACTAAATAAATAAATAAACCACGGTTGCAAATCCTTTAGCAGAGTTGGTCATTGAAGTACCCTCCTGGAAGATAATGTAATATATTAGGCAACAGATTTGTTGCTCCCCGACTTTTTTTTTTTTTCTTTCCTTTTTTTTTTTTTTTCTTTTTTTTTGTTGTTGCTTTTAATCTTATAGCGCTTCCATGAAGACAGGAAATGACAGGAAATTAACTTTTCTCCTTGCTTGACTGCTACTCTAATCTATTCATTCTTACTGTCAATCTCCAGCCTTCTGTCCAAATTACAGGCAATTTAGGATAGGAACCACCTTGTTGGATAGGAACAAGTTCTCCTTAGCCAGGAAGTCAAGAAGTGTCTAAATTAGATAGAGAACAAAGGACTTGTTTGCTAACTGTCTAACATTTCTAGAACGTGTTTCTACAGTCGTACAGCAGTGTGTGGACTCACTCCCTGGTGCAGCTATTAGTTATGGCCCCCAGTTATCCTGACCATGACATGAGCAGAACATCAAGAATCACTTATCACTGTGTGGGTTTCCCTCCAGTGGAAGAGTACAGGGAAAGAAAGAGGGAAACTCTACACACCTCTGCTCAACACTCTGTGAGGTACAGGGGGGTTTGGATCATCACTTCAGAAACTATGAGCAACTTTATGACTTAGAGAAAAATTGCTTTTATGCATTTAGTCAGAAAGCTGCAAAGTGTATGCTTTTCCTTTAGTTGTTGACATCATTCTGCAAATGTTCTGCAAGTGCAGGAGCATATGCTGTCAAGAACTTACATGCTCTTATAATTTAACTGAAGGACAAGGATCATAAAGGAGTATTAATGTGGAAATAACTGCAGTTTGATAAGAATTTCCTGGCATATCAGTATCTCAACATTGCAGAAAAAAAAAAAAAACAACTGTATTGATTACTGAGTATCTGCCTTCTCTTCTGTTGCAAATAAATTCCTTTGATGGAAGACTGATCTTTTTTAGTATCCTACTCATCTTTCCTATTGCTTTGTACATTTCAAAAGTATCATATTCTTACAGAAAAATAGTTATCAGATATTTCCCTCTTCAGTTGCTATGGATATCATTCTTATTCCTTTTTTATTTTATTTTTTTCTCAGTAGGTTCAGCTCCAAAAGGCTTAGGCTTTGAAAGACTGAGTCAGAGACACCAAATTCAGTTTCTCTCTCTCTTTATAAAGACCAACTAAATTGACAGAGCAATATGATTTCTTCCCATAGATATCATGAATAGAAAGCCAAGCTCTTACAGTGGGATGATGTATTAATTTTGCAAAAGACTACAAGAATCTACTTTAACCTTCTGGCATTAGTTTTATCTATAGGATATTCGTCTCCAATGCAAACAACCTGTCTGTGTAAGACATAGCAGTCTCCAAGTAGGATAAAGATGAACCAGCTGTTAAAAACTGCATCCTAGTGTATGGGAACTATTGAATCACAACCTGAACCACTGATTGATCGCCTGAGGCAAGGACTGGGTCAGCCATGGGAGCACAGGTGAAGGCAATTCAGTTGTGTGACTGGAAGGCCTGGAGCCTGGCTGCACCTCTCCTAGACCCATTTAAGAGCTGACTGCCATTGAGGAAGGGTCTCTTTCTGGAGATTGCTCCTCTTGGAGTCTTTTTCTGCAAGTCCAGAATGTGGGTAAGCTTTCCATTCATTTCTGATTATCCCTCTCTAATGTGGTGAACTTTCTAGCCTATCTTCTCTGTATATTTATTGATTACACATCTACTGATCACTGTATTCAAGTTTGGTGAACCTAGACTTTGTATCTGGTCACATTCCTTTTCTGTCCTTCAAATTATTTTTTTTTTTAATGGGAAGAACAGATTCATTTCACAACACAGAGACCATTCTTGACAAATTTTAATTTGTTGAGAAAACAAAATATTCAAACAGGGATTAAGCTAAACCAAAATTATTTTGATTTCAAAAGTTGTGAGTTGAAAACACAGTGGCTAGCTCTTATTATAAATGAATAAAGTAACTCAAATGTTATGGTAGCAATTCTTGACTTTAAATATCCTGCTTTTCAAGGAAAACTTTAGTATGTAATCATTCACTGAAAATGTTTGCTATTTTTGTATTGCACATCTGTAGTTGTTGCACATCTATCACATACTGTGAGAAAAGAGCTGTGGTGTCACCAAATTGAAATGCTAGTACCTCATGTGAAGGTATCACTTTTCTTTCAAGTATGTTATTTCCATGGTGTATTATGTATAAACAGGCCCAAAGACAACAGCTGAAGAGGAAAACAGAAACTATTTTAATTAAGAAATTTGTGTGGATGATGGCAGAAGCATGTCTTCTTGTGCTAAGCTTGGGCAACATACTGTAATTATATCTATGCAATACAACTCTCTCAAAAGTTATATCTTTTCTGAAAAAAAAAAAACAAAGCAGAAACACCTGAGCTGAGTTCTGAAGTACTCAAAATAGCACAGTCATGATTCTGTATGCTGCCAAACCGCTGCTGCAAAGAAATTATTTCCTTAAGAGATCCTCGTGTTTTCACAGAATCTACTTCATTTAATCAAAGAACACAAACACTTCTTATGAAGGCATCAACTACAGCAATTGGTTATGAGGACAATCAGCTCATTAAATAACCACACCCCCAGGGAGCAAATAGCCTATGGGAACAAGAGAATGCTGCTAATTGGTTTGCCTTTTATTTTGTGTCTTCGGGTTAGCACCAGTGATGGTTACACTAAAAAAGGCACAGGGAGTGCTCTGGCAGATTGTGAAGGGCTTCTGAGGGAGCTTTGGTGAGGGTGAGTGTCAGCAGTTATTGCTGTGTTCTGCAGTTGTGTTATGCTAGTTACACTAGTCTTCATTTCACAGTTATGTGTGTGATTGGGTATGAGCCATGAAGGCTTTGTTTCTTCAGACACTGTTTTCTTATTACTGAACTGGTCTCACTGAGTATGCTTTAGAGAGTTACTTTATTTTCCATTCTCTTTTCCTATCTGCATCGATGCTTTCCTGCCTGCAGGCAGGTTCTTACTAGTTACTGCTATAAAGATATCACTGTGATCTTGCTGCTGGCCAAACGCTAATCAGACTTTCTCAGTGACCAGAAAGACTACTACAGCATTGTTGCTGGAAGGAGACTTGATATGAGTGGATAGAACGGTAACTAACACTGAATCATTTGGTCAGTGGGCCACTGTCAGGTGCATTTATTATAGCCAAAGTCATGCTGCTGTAATTATGCATAGTGGCTGTGAAAAGTGGTGTGCAAACGCGTTTGGTGTAAGCAGTTGGTTCAATACTGTGGCTAAGAAAGCTGAGTCACCCGGATGAACAAACAACTGAAATCTAATTGGTGCAGCTGACAAAGTCTGCAAAGTGCTGTCTGTGAAATATGTTGTGTCTGGAATGCTGTTCTAAATAGCAGCCACCAATAAAGTTTGGTGCGCACATCTAACTGCTGGAAATATGCAGAGAACTTTGTTATTCTGTCTGCAGAAGAGTAAAGGTCACTATGGAGTAGTATTGACAAAAATGTTCAGCCTCTGTAAGGCACAACTCGGCAGTGTTTCAGGAAAATGCGTGATGCTGAAGAGACAATCCCTTGGGTTGCAGGTTAAAATGGAGGTCAAGGCTGTCACGGTTAGAAGGTAACAGCCATCCACATAATGAGTTTCTGGTTTTATTTCACTTTTAAAACAGGGTTTTATTGCTACCTGACTTTTTGATAGTTTGAGCAGAGAGATAGCTTGGCCATGGCTGACTTTGAGAGGCAGTTGAAGCATCCTTGTTCACCAGTTCCAGACTAAATCAATGACATAAAATTGAAAAGGGTAGCAGTGATTAAAATGAATTGAAAACTGCTCTGTTCCTGGAATTTCGGCCTCATAAATGATATTGATTACTTTCAAAGCATCTCATTATAAGTGCTAAATTTCATAGATGTTGAATACAGTGTTTAAAGGGAGCAGTAAGCTTATTGATTGCTTTTGCTTAGTGATAGATGAAATAAAGTGCTTAACTGAAGTCCTTGAGTTTATTGTGATTAAATAAAAAATAGTTTTTAAATGTTCCTGGTTTTTGTTTTCAGCTGTTCAGGAACAAGTTTTCTGATCAGAGTGAGCTTTTGATCAGGTTGTATGTAGAAATGTCTTTGTGTGTAGCCAAAACCTATGATACTTCATTTGGCAAATCTTTCATTGGTATTAGTCAGCATTTACTTGAAGAAAACCTGATGTATTTGTCTACTGGTATTTTGCCATGGAGATATGATCACTAATCAGGCAGAAACCATCTGACTCATCTTAGTGATATGGTTGTCTGGTCTCTGTTCTGGGAGGGAAAGAAGTCCTTGGCAAATAGTAACCATACAGTATGAAGTAATCTGTTACTGACTTGAAAAATTGCTCCTTTTTCTGGAGCTATATCCATTTTGAAACAGTTCCTCACAGTATATGAAACACAAATCTCTATTTTAGAAAAGGAAGCACTTTTCATTTTCTAATAATTGTCCTTAACAAGTTCAATGCAAGGTTGTCCTAAGGGATCTTAAAGAGATTTTTGTGCCTGAAACATCAGATTGGTTCTATGGAGACAGTTTTGTTGGAGGTGGCTTTGTCAGAGCCTTTTTGTGGCAACAGCAGAGGTGAGAGCTAAAGACTGTTTTAGGTGGACAGTTGATCATTAGTAAGTGGTTTATAGATAGCTGCCTAAGAGAGGAAAAGGTCCATTTCCATGACCTAGACCTATAAGAAGCTTGTAGGTTTTTCTTCTCCCTTATAATCAATTTTCAATTCCCTTATTCTCAATTTTCAATTCCCTTATTGTGCCTTATTATGACACAATTCTGCAGAGTTAGGCAGTGCCAGTGATAGGGGAATATCTCCAATAGATGCCTTTCATGGAAGACTTATAACTGCTGTCTTAAGTGGATAGCAAAGGACAAACCTAGAGTAAAAAAGAGTCTGCAGGGAGACTAAAGATATTTATTTCAGATACTGCCGAAGGGTACTTTATTACCTGATCTTCCTAAAATGCAGCTCCATTCAGTCAAAAGGTTTACCTTAAAATGTATTCCAGTGCCTGGAATACAGTTTTGGCTTATTTAGAAGGCACAGCCCAAAGCTTTCTTTCATTCAGCACAGTTAAAGAAAATGTTCATTAGAAAATGAACAGTTCGCTGTTACTGACAAAGAAATGGTAATAGGGATAACACAGCATTTATTAGTGTTATGCTATACATTTCCTGAAACTATTTCTATTTCCAAAATAATAACCTACATTGCACAGCAGTACAGTGGCTTAATCTTTAAGTCTACCTTTATTCCTACTTCACCCAAAAGGAGTGAGGCTCAAATCACAGAACATATGCCTAATGATGCATATAAGCAGCATGTCTTCCCAGTGAAATGGAGTACACGTTGAGCAAAGACCTTGCTGTAGTGTATTTGCACTGTGCAGTGATGTAACTACTATGTTTTGTGCTGATACTTCATAGTGAATCCAGCACCAGTGTGGAAGCTGGGAGATGAACACCATTGAACCATACCAGGCTTCTGAATCTGCTGCAGAAACCTGGTGTAGGTACTGATGGTTCTCCTCATAGAAAAATATCATCCTTTAATTTAAATGGGAAGGAATATCAGCTCAACACCTAACTGAAACAGGATTCCTATAGCATTTCTTTATTTCTTATATAGTGTGCTCCTCCAGGGAAAAGTATTAGGAGAACAGAATAGAATAGGAACTGAATAGAACAGAATATGAAACAGAATAGAGTTGGAAATCCCTGATTTTATATTGAATAGGTAACAACATACTGTTTCCCTGTTGCTGAAAGACAGTACATGGTGGTTGCCACTGGCCAAGTCTATGCTTTTATTGAATCAGAATTGGAAAAGAACACTGTCACTTAGTCCAACACTCAAAACACCCCTACCATGCTTTCTAACCCAGGTCCTCCAGTACTGCATCCACAGGTTTCTTAATATCTCTGGGGACAGTGACTCCATCTCACTGAGTAGCCTGTGCCAGTGCTTCACCTTCAGGCCACTTCCTCTCTTTCTATCAATATTACCAGGGAGAAAAGCTGACACCCACCTGCCCACAACTTTTTTTGAAGTAACAGTGAGAAATAAGGGCTACCCTGAGCCACCTCTTCTCCAGATGGAACAATCCCAGTTCCCTCAGCTGCTTCCCAAGGAGGTGTTCCATTGCCCTTCTTTGGACAACTCATTAGCAAGCTATAAAAAAAGGGAGTTGAAAGGAAAAGAAAACTTCTCTAACTCTCAATTTTTCATGTGCTATCAAATATCACAGTTTATTCATATTTGATTGCTTTCCATCCCAAAAGTTTTCACTGCAGATGTAGAGTATGTGCACAATTTTCTGGTGAGTGATGAATAGGATTCCCTAACCAAAACAGGGTTGATCTTCCCGTGCAGTCATGGTAGGCCACTAAAAGCCTGAAACAGGGTGTTCCTGTGGGACAGCCCTGCACTTAAGTATCACAAAGCTGCACAAAATCATTCCCCACCGACAACTGTTGTCCTTGAAATGGGAATGAAGGGACAGACAAACTGCTGTTAAGAGCAATAGAGCTGTTAGCAGGTAGGATAAATGTCAGTGAGATCAAAAACAATTTTGTAATCACCATTTATTTTGCTTCCTTTCACTTTGTTGGTATTTATTAACTTTATAGACTTCTTCAGAGACTATTCTAATGCATTTCTTCTGATGTGAAATAAAAACATGTAACTTTATCTCTTGAGGGATTAAATTTACTATCAGTATTCAAAGCACCACCTGTTTTAGTACTAGTAATTACTCCAGTAGCCAGCATCAAAGTAATCTGCTATAAAATTTCCAGTTCAGACCTGAATAGATTTTCCATGCATTTGCACAAGGAAAAAGAAATCCTTCTTCTGAAGTTATTACTAAAATACCTTTACAATATGGAATTCCAACTGAATCATCTGAAATGATCAAAGATTTAGTCTCTTGACAACGTTTGGTGTGAACACTGTCAGCATAACTTATTATTTTTTGTTTTTTATAATTTTTACATTTTACAGTGCACTGAATATAAACAAAGGATATATACAAAGCAAAAGAAAAGATCAAGTGAGTATGTTACTGTAAAATCCTTTTAAAACTCGGAATGACTTATTTCCCCTTTTTTTTTTTCAGAAAAGCTCATTTTCACTTATATAATAGCTTAAAATGTTTCAAAACATTTGTAGCATTTATTAGACAAAGCGTTGAAGAACTCAGCTTTAGAGTGAGACTCCTGAAACAGTGGGGGGAAAAAAAGGAAAAAAGGGAAGGATGAAACCCAGCCAATAGAAATTAAAATCTTCCAGTTTTGACACATTAAGAAAATGGAGTAACTCAGTGATTCTGAGCTCATTAATTTCTCATCCTCTTCTGTCCAGTGAAGACTTCTATTAATCATTGCTTTATAGAACAGATCTTTACTTCATTTCTCCAAGTGATTTATGATTAGCTTTCCTTTAGCATATAAGTTATGCAGTCAAATTGCGAAGCATAAATAAATTTCAGAAGATGCCAGAACCTCACTACCCTTTCTAAATCACTGAGCATTTTATTAATACCTCCTAGTGGGTCTTTGCACATAAAGATGCAGCAGACAAGCAGAAGGGGGGGGGGGGGGGGGGGAAGGGAATTTTAAAAAAAAAAAAAAATAGGTAAAACAGCATGCAGAATCCAGCCTATAGTCAGAGACCTGCCACACATAATGACTTTGGCAGCACAATCAGAAAAAGTTGTTAGATTGTCTGCTTCTTACAGTTTTTGAGTTCCTCTTTCCAAAGTACACCTTAAATAAACAGCTTATTCTCCATGATGCTTTCTTCCTTTTTATTCACATGTTAAGTCTCATGGTTACTGGGAAGCATACACCACCACCAAGCTATTGAAGTTCAAAGGCACTGAATACAAGATATGTTTCCTTTGGAACAGTCCTTTAGGTACTGGATATTATTTCAACATTAGGATCTCATGAAAAACTTACTTATGTGACTTTACCTATGTGGCACAGAGAAGGTAAAACTATGTCAGTGAAAATGTCATAATGAGGATACCTAGAAGAAATCTGTGAAGTGAGGATAAAAAGACAAACAGTAAGAAACATTAACAAGTTTACAACAGAATATCTGTAACAAAATACCCCAATTTTTTCCCCATCAGTAACATAACGCAGACCTACATGACAATTAACACTCCTGATAAGCCTAGAGAAGAGTCACACTGAGCACAGCACACCTCACCACTGTGGTAGAAGAGTATGAGATAAGAACCATCTCAGAAAAATGATGAACCTCTATAGTGATTTACTGTAGTTACAGTCTGCATATTTTCTTGACATTTTTAAAGTAAGCTTAAGGTAAAAATTCAAAGTGGAAAGATTTAAAAAAAGATGGTGTGGTACTCTAAAGAGAATATGATGATTAAACTAGGTCATTGTAAGAAATACCCTAGAGTTCACAAGTGAAATCCTGTTGTTTTACTGCACACTAAACTGCCATTCTTCTACTCCATTGCAGGAGAATGACAGAAGATGAAAGGCTATGCTTCCTCATTATAACTGAGCAGCCCTTCTCATTATCATCACTTTTCATTTTTCTAATGGAAATAATGAAACGGTTACACTATGAAGAAATACAGCAAGTATTCTATTAAGGATCAAATTAGCTAATATTTCCTTGCATCTCTAAAGCACAGAACTCCCAAGACATCTGAATTAGATCAATAGAGTATTATTGAATTGAATCAAGAGATAACTGTACTCTTATTATCAAATTCTGAATGACAAAGTGAATGGATGCTTGCAGCTGTTAATGCACAATGATTCCAGAATAAAAAATATACATATTTAACAAATTGTGTCTTATTGCACTTTCCTAGAAATGATTTCCTTCAAAAAAATCTATAAACATTACCATAGTTAGTCAGCAGTTAACTCTTAGCTGTCATCTTCTCTACAGGCTTCTATATAGACTTTGGTGTCAAAGAATATTTTGTGTACTAATAGAACTGCTTGTAATTTAATTTGTATCCTTGCCTCCTCGTAATACTGAGGTAGCCTTCACTAATCCTTAAAAAATATACAAGTTAATGTCATCTTATCCTGAAAAATAGTCAATGCTTCAAATCTATCCTAAGGAAAGCTCTAATTGGCTACATCAAGAAAAGTAGGGAGATTAAGCAACGGGTTAAGCTGTATGTAAACTGAGAAATTACACAACACCAATTATAATGAATAATTTGATACACCAAGCACTTAATATTTACAATTTGCTTTGCAAATTGTGCCCATATGCAATATTTACTTGTACTGGGCATTAAATGTGTTAATAACAAGAATTATCCTATTGCATTTTAATGATATAAATAACAAGTGAATTCAAAAAAGAACTTCCTGTAGCCAGACCTGTGCAGCACATCTTTGTGCACTAGAGAAACTAAAGCCATTTGTACTTATAGATCCAATATGATGTGTGTTTACCAAAGAAAGGCCAGAACTGAGAGAACTAACAGCTATACCAACCTTCTGTTGCTCTCTCAAGCCCAGGGAAGGAAGAAGATTGACACATCCACAATTTACTTTGAAGACGTTGCATTTTACTCCCTCACACAAAGTGCAGTCTCAGTATACTTTTTCTATGTGTATTATAAGATATAGGCTCTGAAGTACTGAGCATTGCTATGGACAGTCTCTCCCAGATTGTTAAGAAAGTTACTTGAAAAGAGACATTTGATTTTAAGTCTAAAAAAAGTAATAGAGTTGCTTTCTCAATAAAAAGATTCTGCTTTAAAAAAAAAAAAGTGACACATGATTTGTTTTCTGTATTGACAGAATTCCTATCATTGTCATTCACTAGGAGTTCTTTGTGTACAGTATCTCTGCAAAAACACCTTAGAGGCACCAAAAATAGTGTATACACCATGCTTTGGAAGGCAATTTTAAAGTGCAAACCCATGATTATAGTATTGTCATAACCCTACAGAAAACATGTGGGTTTTTTTGTCTTTCTTTTCCCCAATCTGTTAGAGAAATTAACATGCAAATTTTATAACCTGTTTGGTGTTGATGTTTAGAGGCTGGGAAACAGTGCTGTGCCCTCTGCAGAGCTGGGGAACTCTCTCTGCAGGAGTACATGATGTTCCCACAGCTGACGCAATGGGACCAGAAGCTTGCCACAGTCTGACAAACACATTCCTTGTAAAAACGTCAGAGAGAAACCCATGCTGGGAAAGAAAGCCACAGCACATAATGCTCCTACATACTGGTACCACTATGTGTGGGATGCATTTTTCTTACATCACAGGAAGAGGTTGCCCAGACACCTGTTAATGCTGAAATTCTTTATGTGTCTTTAGGTAAACATTACTCTAAATGTACCCTAGTGCAGGACTTTGTAAAACCATCCAGCAACATTTTAGAATTAGCTGGGATGCATAGAATATAACAACTCAACAGATGAATGGATGGGTAAATCTCTTAAAAATACACACTGCTTGTAACTGCATATATATTAGGAGAAACACTGCTATTTCTTAGCTTGTACTAAGCAAAGCAAGTCTTCTTTGTGAGCTACAGAGCTGCTAAATGTCCCATGCTTACATGATGCCTTATTAATAGAAGACTCACTTGCTCTGGAAGCAGCAAAAATTAAGAAGGCTCTTTGTGTGCATGTGTGGGATGAGGACAACAAACAGTGGGAAGTGCAGCTTCTGGTAGATTTTCTCCTACTCATCATGCATAACATCAGTTTTAATGGCCATTAGGGGAAAGTTACACCTGGGTCATGCAAGGATAAGTAACAGAAACGTTAAATTAAGTAACACATTCAGAGGTATTGTTACTCTGTCTTTTAAATCAATAATATAATTGGCAGCTGCATCAACACACCCAGCAGTATTTTGACTGAGTCTTTTCTTCTTTAGCATGTTTCTCCCTTTTTTTTTTCTTCCTTCATTCCAGGGTTACTCCTCTGATTGTCAGAATTACCTGCTTAACATAGATGTGAGAGCAGAAGCCAGTCCTTTAAATCTGAATTTAATTTACTTGAGCTTTAGTGGTGTGCCATTTCACTTGAGGTATGGAAGAATCAATCAAGTTCCATATATCATATAACTGAAAGAAACAGCTGAACGAAGCGGGAAAGGTTTTGTAGTCAATGACTTTGTCTTTTGGAATCTCTCTTTTCAAAGTGCTCTGCATTATCCTAGAGATCAAAGTGCCATCAGTATCCATCAGTCACAGAAGGTGTAAACATGTTTTGCAGCCTTTGTCATGCAACCTTTCCTGCAGAGAGCAATGAGAACGCGACCAGCCCCTACAACAGCAGTATTTTTCCAGAAAAAGACCTTTATTCACTAGCCAGTTAGCAAACAGTAAGCCACAGCACAGTGCTTATGGTTAGCTCATCAAGCACACAGGGATCTGATGATTTTTCCTGTGGCACTGATGACTTCCAAAATCTAGGAAGACAATTCTCTAATTCCAGTGCGGTGTTAGAAATTGGCATGCCTTTATTCCTCACAACATTACCCGGTAACACAACAAGAAAGTGTACCCTCTCAGAGTTCAGGTTTTACATTTGAACAGTTTAGACAAATATATGCAGTACTTTTGTATATGTACTCATTCTGGGCATGCTCACTAGTATCTAAGGTGGTCGAGTGCCCATTTATTTCTTCCCTATTTTCCACCATGAGCTTAATCACTGACTAACTTTCACTTTTCTTCAATTTGGAAAATTTCCATTGCTTATCAGGCCCTAACAAGCAAATATTAAAACAATATATGCCAAATCTGAGGAAGATGTCCTTGCACCTGCTGAGGCAAAGAATGAAAGTGAATGAAAGAATGTGAGTGAAGAATGAAAGACTATTTTGACCCCTGTGCTTCTCATGAGGCTAAATCACTGAGGCAAAAAGATAAAAGTATTCTATTATGTAACCAGTGCAAAATTAATGAGGAAAACTTAACTACTCATCCACTGAAGTTGAAATGGAAAGTTTTATAACTTTTAGAACTATCATTTATGGATTCTTTCTGCTGAACTAATGCATTGGTTCTTAAACTAATGTACTACTGCCTATTTGTAAGCAAACCAGCACGTATCACTGAGAAACCAAATGCCAAGTGCTAGCTCATCATTATATTCAGGGAAGCATTTTGATGGCTGAGCTGTGTTAGTGCAATGTAGTATACAGGGTATATTGGTCACTATTAATCACCTATTCAAATACAATCAGCTTTTTGCAAAAAACAATCCCATAACTGGAGGGGTTGGAAGGGACCTCTAGAGACCATCAGGTCTAACCCCCCCCCCCCCCCCCGCCAAAATGGGCTCCCTGCAGCAGATTGCACAGATGGGTCCAGATGGGTCTTGAATATCTCCAGAGGAAGAGACTCCACAAACTCTCTGAGCAGCCTTTCAGTGCTCTGTCACCCCTTTGTGAAGAAGTTCTTTGGCATGTTGATGCAGAACTTCCTATACTCCAGTTTATGGCCATTTCCTCTTCTCCTGTCCCCACAAACCACTGAAAAGAGGTTGGCCATATCCCTTTGACTCCCACACTTAAGGTATTTATAAACATTAATAAGATCCCCAGATCCACAATGCCTCAATATGGAACAGCAGTGACACTCCTGAAATTTCTCTGCCAGTTGGCACTGCAGCCATAAAATTCATGCATTATGGAATGACAAAAAGAATTCATGGCGAATGTAAACAGTAAAGGTTAAATGCTAACCTATTCTTCATTAGCTTTTCCTACTGGGAAAATAACAGGAAGAATATTCTTTAAGGATGACCTGAAGATTCAAAGATGCAGCTTTGCTTAACCAGCAATAGAAACATTTCTCTCAGAAGGTAGGCTTCAATGTTGAAAATTTGCTATTATAGTTTTCACATTTCTGTTCTGCATAATAGTGTCATTAATGTCTACATTTTGTCTTTTCACAGTTATGCCTTGATAGAGATATAAGGAATCTATTTTCATTTCTGTTTTAGTGCAGCTAAGGGAAAAATGAATGTCACTGTCTGCTCTGCTTAATGCAAATGAAATGCTCATTCTATGCATGTCAACTATAGATCAAACATTTGCTGGCAGTCATTGCAGGAAAACCATCAGATTTAATCTATCATATTTAAGGAAGGAAATATTCAGAAAGGACTGCGTGAGTATATAATGCAAAATTCTCCACCCAAACATGCCAGAGACAGACAGATCAAATGTCCAGATAAGGAGAAAAACTTCACCCTTTGACAGTGGAGGCAAAGGACTGAAAACAGTAGAGCAAAGAGATTTGGGTACTGTCTGATTCAACAGGAAATGAGACCAAAACTGAAGACTGGATGCAGCAGCTGTGAGAGGTATTTTCTTTTCCTGGGGTCTGACAGTAGCAATTTCTACAATTAAGTGATATCTACCAACAAACAGATATGCAATTGGAAATTGTGGCAGACCTCAGACAGAGGTTTTTGAGTAACGGAAAGGAACAAACAACCCAAAAGTTGTTGATCCCCAGAATGCTCCCCCCCCAAAAAAAAAATGAGATGACCTATAGAAATACGTAACATCTGAAGAGATATTTAAGTATAGTATAATTACATGACATTCAGCAAACAAGATACCATACCTTATTGCAGAGCTATAGGAATAGTATTTAAGGAAACATTAATGAACAATAGATTGCACTTCTTACTTCATTAATAAGAAGATTTCTGTATAGAATCTAAGATGATCAGAAGACTTAGCACCACAAATACATTATTTAAGACAGAAAGACTGAAATTTTACTTTTTCCTGGAGAATTTAGAGCTTTTTGTGAAGGTTTTAGTTCTTTCAGATGGTGCTTTCCGAGCAAGAAATTCCAGCCATTAGTGGACATGATTACAAACTAAGATTCTGCTGAAGGTGAATAACTGTATGGTTCCATCCAAATTAGTATATTTGCATAATTTCAGAATAAAACTCTCACCCTCCAGAAGAACAATAATTCAGTCTGTTGCCTCAAGATGGTAGAAAAGGCCTTTACTCTTTGTCTTAAACCAAAGGTAGCAATTGATTATAACATTTGTACTCCTGAATCATTCAATCAAAAGGATGGGTTTTGACCTTTTTATTGTGTACAGTGGTACAATGAAAAAAAGAGACTAATTCCTGACTTCTGGGACCTGGTTTTAAACTGTGAGTAAGAGTCCAAGTCATGATTTCATACTGCAAGTAATTGATGAAAGTAATTGCAGGAAAAAAAAAAAGAGTGCTTTACTTATTGTTACATCCTTCAACTAAGCCAAGGTATTGCTATTATTAAAGAGATAGGTGTAAAATTATAATAAACACTCATTCTTTATTATAGGGATAAAAATTTTCATTTGGAATTAATAATGTTGATACTTCTTTGAACATATTACCATTTTATAGATCTTTGAAAAATAACATTTTGCTAAAAGAAGAACAAACATCACCTTTGAGATAATTGACTCCCCCCCCCCCCAGAGTTGCATTATTTCACAAATGTCTTGTAAAAATTCAATAAAGAAAGAAAGGGTAACTGAAGAGCTTATTTGAAGAGCACTCTGCAAGTTTAATTCTTAATAAAATCATAATGAAAATAAATTCACTGATAATGACTTTAAAACTTATTCTTACATTAATTCTTTAGCAGTATTTCAGCATGGGAAAGAAAACAGATGTAAGAAATAAAGACTTGAATTTCAGCCAATTTGATGTCTGGTAAAGACAGTGGAAACAGAGCAGCCATGCGAGATAGACTCCTAACATCCGCCAGCTCTAAACTACAGATGACATCATTGCATTTAATAGTCCATGGTGGAACTTTATTCTGCTAATACCTGTAGTTTTTAACTCAAAGTCTGGAAATCACAAAGTGACCCACAGCTTATATATTCTAGTTGCATATTTTCACCCATCTTGAAGGAGACCAAAACGCAGTGTCTCAGAATATTCTCCATTACACACTGAAGTCAAGGTGTTCTCTTCTGAGAGAAGTGTTCTCAGAAGAGCGTTCCTCCCTCCGGGAGAGTTCATCGAAATCTATCAGTCTGAAGGAAATAAAACCTGTATCCCATTAAGACCTCAGGCTCTTATTGTCTGCCTGCTGAGATGCACCTGGCTGATGGAGGCATGCTGGGGAAAGGGACCTGATGCACCAGTTCAATAAACCTGCACTGTGTCTCCATCATTCTCTTAAGTATTGCTGTTGCTGCCATTTAATCTAGAGGTCAGCTAGTACCCAAGGTATGCCAAATGTAAAATTTCTGTTTACTATACTGTCTTCTATATACATTTAACAGAATACAGTACAGCAAACATAACAATTGTTTAGTAATGGACTAAAAATTAATCTAGAGACTGTCAAATTATTTTTTAATTAAGGACCTGAGCAGTGCAGTTTTTCATTTAACTCCCAACACTTTTATTTGGAAGAATATTGTGAAGCCTCTATACCTACCACCAGAAGGTCATGACTTCTCCCTGTTAATACTCACAGCAGTTCTGGCATCTTCCTACCAGTCTACTTTATTTTTACAAAGTAATTAGAATAATATTATCATGAAGTAAACAGAAATGTTTATTTTTACTTTTCCATTAAAATAAATTTGTCAGGTCTGTCTGGGGAAAAAAATGAACATACAAACACAACAAGCTGTCAAAATTGAACCTCACTGATTGCTGAAAAAAAATTATGAAAAAAATGCTTTTGTTCAACCGGAAAAACAAGTGTGTAATTTGTAAGATGTTTACATGAGATTTTGTGTAAATTAATGAAACTGGATGAATTCTGTAGATCCAAGGCAGTACTTAAACAAGACACACGATGCAGAAGGTTGCATTCTCTTGTTAAGTAATTATGGTTTTATACGCTTGACGTGTTTTGTAAAGATAAGTGCACTAAGAGCATCCAAATCTTGAAATGATAATGCAACAGGGAGATGCATAAGAAAAATATAATCCTTCTTCAGATATGTAATATGCTTGTAATGGATACATTTCTTAATTATTTACAGTATTTTTCTCTTCATGTCAAATACCTGATTTTAGAAAAATCTAAGGTGTTGCAAATTCATCTGATAGAGCTTTGTATTCCCATGTTGCAGTGGAACAGCTGGAAACCACTTCTGGGGCAAAGGTGTAGCTTTTTCAGTAGCTTTGCAATTAGTCTTGCATAGATTCTACATCTGCTGGAAGATGTAGGAGTGTAGGTTTAGTTCATTTCAGTCTAGAATAAAGAAGGTGAGGGGGAATATGAGGGGGAATAAACAGGGCAAAGCTTTTCCTTATATAAATGAAAGGAACAGAGTGACTCAATTTTGCATGGAATTAGCACTTTGGGTAAAAGGAGACTGAATAATGAAAAATAACCATATATAACTATATTATAAATATGAAATAACTATATTTGTTAGGATTTACATCTCTTTCAAAGCTCAACAGTAGTTCAGTATTCACTTACTAATGGACTCAGGAGGACAAGTTGCTAAATCACAAAGGTTGATACAACCTGGACAAGAACTTGCTTCTAAGTGGGAGATTCCTTGCTTTGCCTATCCTCATAGGAAAGAGGGCAACCTCTACTTACAGCCTCATAAGACTGGCAATTTATGATAACATATAAAGGGTCCCTGTACTCATTTTCAAGACATCCCCATCTTGAACCTGACCTTTTTTTCCAGTTACTGCTGTGAAGTTTCCCAGCCATTGCTTTCAAACTGCATTCCAAAAATATGTTTTCCAGTGATTCATGTGTACTTAGTGTTCTATCTACACTCTCCCTTTATGGGTTCTATTTATCCTCCACTCTATTTTCATGTCAGCATGAGAGCAGTCTTTGCTTTTACTCACCTTTTCCTATGTTCTTGCATTTCTTTTTTTCCCTTCCCACCAGTACTGTGGCCATCACAAATTTTTGAACTAGTTTCCAAACCTGTATAGAAAAATGAACTCTACTGCTACTCAATAATTGACTTCTATTCCAGTGAACATAGTATTTTATACATCCTGAAGTAGAAATTGCAGTAACATAGAACTCTTGAGTGAACTGATTCTTCCCCTAGGACATCATTTAAATTCAGAGAGTTGATTCTTGACAATTTATGTATTTTTACTTGTTTTACTTGCAGGCGGAGTATAGAAAAGATCTACATGTAAGACATTTTTTATTCAATTATCTTTTGATCTAAAGAGAGAAAATGGCTCATCAGCTATTTAATGTCAGCCACAAATAGCAGCTAACAAGATCTTATTAACGTTACTGTTGTTAAGACAGGTTTGTCTTAGCATGTGTTTCACCATAAAACAACTCTAGAGACCAATGGCAAACAAAATAGACTTCTACAAATGAGAGCAAATGAAGTTCATCTCACATGAATCCCTTTTCCTAACCCACTCAATAGCCATCAGTTGCATAGATTGAGGCATGTACAAGGAAGATACCATTACATCCTTGTCTGTCTACATCACTTGAGAACTTCCAGATCAGTCCATAAGAATGGAATGCTTTCACCATCATCTAGTAGGAAACATGCCAAAAGATAAGGTCTGATTGATTATGGCTCTTTTCATCTAAGCACATAAACTGGAATGGTATGACATGAAAAATGTAGTTTGTTATTGAAGGTGTCTTTACTGTGGCATGTTAGCAGTCACTTAAGTAAAAATTGAAAATTTTAAAAACAAAGTAAAAACAAAAGTGGAAGAACAAAAATGAATGAAGTAAGCAAACAGAAAGAAATGAAGACACAATTACAAAACAATTGATATTTTCTTCCCAGATAGCTTATCAATAGCAGTGTTTAAAGACGTGATTCCAAGATTGAAAATGAGATGTCTTTCATGAAATTTTAGAGACTCCTGATATCTGGATAGGAAGACCAAACTGCAGTTTGAGCTTTCCTCCATCACATGATACAATGCCATGCCAGTGACAGTAGTGGTCTTTTTTTAGATATTACACATTACTTTCTCTGATATTTTCCCACAGATATGTGATATTTATTGATGTTTTCCTCCGCAGAAGCTTAGAATCATAGAATCACCAAGGTTGGAAAAGACCTCCAAGATCATCTAGCCAGCTGTCCACACCTTGAACCAGCCAAGACCTTTTGCTGGAAGAAATTTCCAGTTGCATGTAGCAAAGAGTGAAAATATAGGGAATTGATCTTCCATCAGACAGGACTTCATCCTTTGTGCTTCTGGTTTGAAGGAAACTATGCAACAGTACCCACTGGAGAACACCTATTAACAAGCAAACATCAACTGCTGAAAAAGTTTATTTGGAGTGTTTGGAAATTATTGTTCTATTATTCTCTGTTGTGAGATACAATTAGAAAAAGAGAATTATTAGGCATTGGAAGAGACTGGCCAGAGAAGAAGTGAACTCTCCCTCACAGGAAATACAAAACACTTGGGTTGATGGGGCACTAGATAAACTAATCCAAGGGCACCAGCTGCACCTAAGAGGAGGTTATGGAGAAGAGGGCAGAACATGTAGGTGGATGTCCAAGTCAAGGTTGATCAAGGCAATGTAAGGCTTATTAGTACTCTCAGAGTCCTGACAGGTTCTGTGATTCTGCAGCATGGGACAATTTTACTAAAAACCCATACTTTCAATTCTACATAACATATCATTAAAATGCTACTTTTTAAAAGGTTTCCACTTTTTTCTTTAGCCTTGAAAAATAGAAAAAATAATGTAGAAATGTGTATGATCATATGCATACAGAGGATAGGCTTGATTATCACGGTGGAAAGATAATCAAAACAAATGGAAATGCTCACTGGTGTTGTAGGCTCATAGTAAACTCCACAAGGAGTGGTCTCAAGAGAGAGATCCTTCTTCAGTGACAGTCAGCTCTTAAATGGATCTAGGAGAGGTGGAGCAGAGCTCCACCCCTTCCCAGTAGCACAGGTGAATTGCCTTCACCTTTGCTCCCATGACTGACTCAGTGCTTGACTCAGGTGGTCAATCAGAGGTTCAGGCCATGATCCAACCGTTCCCATACAAAATGCATGAATGATACTCCCCATTTTGGTGGTGTTTGAGGTAAACTCCCTCAGCTGAGTTGTGATTATATCCCTCTAGTTAAACCCTGTGCAGCAAATTCTAATGTTTCTTTTGGAGGAAGGGAAAGAACATCTGCAGTCTTTCTTGATTCATTCCTCACAGCTTTATGTATCCTAGTAAGATTTAGAACTTTTGTATCCAACAACCTCCATAGTTCACAGAGAGGGAAATGCATGTCTAAAGGGTTTTTCAGCCAACCTTAAGTCTGGATGACCCAACAGAAACTTGACACACTGAGATATGAGATATATGTTCTATGTGGATTTCTATATGTTTCATTTATGACCCTAATTCTTAACATTTAAACAGAGAAAAACAGGTGGTTAGCAAAATTATTGCTAGTGTGTTATACAATGTATCTGATAAATAGAGAAGGATACCAGCTGTCTTAATTATATCATTAGCTGCAGCTAAGGAACTATAACTTGCAAACAATCCCTTCTTGGTATTCCTTAATATATTCCACTTTGCATAGCCATAAGGAAACATCTGGCTGCTAATTTATTCTACCTGCTTCTGCAGTTGTTTAACAACTTCTAAAGTACACTGGTACTTCAGAAGACTAAAGACTGGATGTTGCCAATAGCAAAAGTACTTAACAGAGAATTCAGGAAAGCAGCCAAAAATGACAAGGAGCAACCTACAAACAGAACACAGGTAACCAGCTCTTAAATGCAGTCCAATTTATATAAAGCAGCAAAGCACAAGTTGTGTTGAATCAGTAGCTATCCTAAAGTCAATCTGTGGGCAAAAAAGGACCCCAGATTTAAGATCTGTCAGGTTAAGTGCAAACTGCTTTAGAAGTTAAGAACTACCTTGTTTCCTCCATGCAGCATACCTCATGGACATGAAATTCCTAATGATAAAAAACCCAGGGTGCTGCTCTCCCTCATTTAAATGGAATAAGTCTGGTCACAGAAGTAGATAAACAGTGTCTAGGGTTGATATCTAGGCTTGTTTTTCCAGTGACAGAATGCCTAGAGCCTAAAGAATGCACGTAATGTGGAAAGCATTTTTGATACCTCAGAAGTGTCTTCATATATCTAGAAGCATGAAATAAAAGTATTGGTCTTGGTGTGGTATTACAAAGTTTATTATTGCCAGTAAGTTTAAAATATTTAGGATGAGAATGAGGAAGAGAAAGTTACTTTAGTCAGTCAAGAAGCTCAGATAATGTGCAATTCAAATAGTCCTCAAGTCTCTTAGCTTTCTCTCTCATATTTTGAAAGCCCTCAAGCAAGCTTCTCATATACAGTGAGTGGGTGAGTGTATTGTGTGGGCTGTCACTGTGCCGATTTTTCTTCAGTCAGATGTTGCCTAGAAGCAGTAGACAAGAAAGCACTGGTGGGTAACATTGAAGCTACTTAGCTGGAGAAGACAGCCCACACATTTTAACTTAAGACTAAGAAGATTCCAGTATCCAGGCAGATAAAAACAAAGCTGAGAGAAAACAGCTTAACAGACAGCAGGTGTTTTTCTCATTTACTGATGCCTGAAAAATAACATGAAGTTTCCATGTACAAGTTTAGAAAGCCCAGAACTTAGGAAACCATTGCAAATATTTGAGTGGTGCTACAGAAACCACAATAAAGCAGAAAAAACACTTGCTTTCAGTGCAAGGCAGTTCCTATTTCCACCCAGATGCTGTTACACCCTGTGTTCAGTTCTGCACTGGCTAGGAAGTGTGGAACATAGAATTCTAACTCCAGCTTTGTCACTGAAGCAGCAATGGCTCTCTAAACTGCTTCTGCCCAGCCTCACACACACAGCAAGGCTTGCTTCCCTTTGCAGAGGGCTGCCCTGCTTCAAATAGCCCTGAGGCTGCCACACATGTCTACAGGGATGTTTACTCACTTTTTTTCCTCAGCTTTTCTTAGTAAGGCAATTTGTTCTCAGAGTACCTAGCCCTGAGTTGGAAAAGTATAACAGGTAGTAGATGAAGTCCCTATTACATAACGGTTGTCGCAACATCCTGCATATTTTGGACATTCAGAAGTCTATGGAATCAGACAGGTTTCCTCAAAGAATACTGAAGTAGCTGATCAGAATGATCACTGAGCCACTTTCAATAATTCACCAACAGTCCCAGCTAACTGGGGAAGTCACAATTTACTGGAGATTTGCAAGTGTGACTAATAAGGCTGCCTAGGTAGAGTCTCCATCCCTGGAGATATTTAAGGAATGTGCAGAGGTGGTACTAATGGGACTTGGTGGGTCAGGTTAAGGGTTGCACTTGGAGCTCTTGAAGTGCTTTTCCAGTCTAGGTGATTCTATGACAAATCTTAGCATCATCCTTTGTGTGACTTATAAAAATACAACTTTTCCATTTCATTTCTGATCTGAAAATTCTGCTGTCCTAAAAATGGGCTTACTTTTCTCATACCCTAATATTTTAATTTCTGTTTGAAGTCTCCTTTCAGACCTATCTTTATCTGAAAAACGTTGTGCTTGTGAGCCAGCACACCCTGCTGGTAGACCAAGATAATACGACCATTATGGTAAAAATAAATAAATAATCCAAAAATAAAGCATGACACACAATTAAAAAACAATCAATCCCTACTGACTTTCTCTATGCCCAACACAGCGCATCATATTTCTCATACTGCTTTACAATTGAACTGATCAAGTGGTAGTTTCTACTGTTGCTGATCCCAAAAGTTGCGTTGCTGCCTGATGAGGCAGTGACTGGCATGGTGACAGGCCAGCCCTAGGCTAAATGCAGCATAAATCTGGTAAGGTCACAAGGTTAGTACAGTGTAACAAGCAACACCAATATTCACAAAACCTTTCATCCTGCTCTCAGAGGTTACCACCAGGTTCAAAAGGTTGTGAGGAAAAACAAAAAAATGCAGGGACTGCTGAGCACACAAATTAAAGAATACTCAGATCACTTAAGTTAATAGAAAAGGAATATTTAGTTTCTTTTCTGTAATTGATGTAATCCAATAGACATTGCTTTTTCAATTACTCAGCTAATATATAAGCCAACTTGTAGCTATCAGAAGAAATTGTTGTACCTGTTCTGATTAAGTTACATCTGTAGCCTTGATTTTACGTGCACTAACCAGTCCCCTATATAGCAATAATTTTCAATTATGTTTTGTGTAAAATCAGTCATTTTGCCATTAGTGAGGCGGATCTGCCTTGGTTTAGTTATAATGAGCCTGCAGGAGTTCTATCTCTTGGGAAGATCTCATTTATTCATCACCTGTATCCTAAATTTATTCTCCTAATTCTGGAAGACCTAGCAAATCTGCCAGTCTCTTTACTCTCTTGTTGCTGTTTCTCATATTAAACTTTGCAATCCTCAGGGGCTTCTCTATTAAAAACTGCTGCATGCAGCATACCTGAAAACAAACCCAGTCTTCTAAATCCCTCAGATTCTAGAGGTCACATATGCTGTATGCATCCTCTAGAGTGATGATTCTTCTGTATCTAATGAGTTTTGTCAAATGGTTTCGACAGCCTCCAGCAGCTGGTCCACATAGTCTGTGTGGTGACAGCAAAGATACATTGAAGTTTAATCACTCCTGCTAGGAATAGCTTCTTTTTGAAAGTTATAGCCTCCTCCTCTTCAACACAAAGGATTACACAGCACTAAAGCTCAAGAAGAGTGCAGGAAAGAGGTTGTTTTATCTCCACCCTCCTTATGTACATGAAAGATCCTGTAGTGCTAATGGTATTTACATACACCTTAGAAACAGCTGTATTCCATGAACCAGAAAAACAGATGGTCAAGGAGGTAATTAGTGAAAACATCCTCCACCTTAAATACACCACTTACAATTTCCACTACATTATCCTTTTCTTAGATTAGAAAAATGATTGAATGAGAGTTTATGAATGAAGGCAAGAAAACAAAAACAGACTTTTACATTTCAACTAATAAAAGCAGGAAGGCATTTTGTCAGAACCTTTGTTCCAAAGCTTAATTCGGATCTGAAACTTGTTGGAAAGCACAAGAGAACAGCAAGGGAGGGTTTACTCAAACACAACAGCCACATGTACAGGGGGAAAAAAAAGAAAAAAAGGAAAAAAAGACAAAAGCACCTTACCCTCATAAGACCTTCAACATACAGGAATCTCTAGAAAGATACCACTGACTCCACTGCCAACCCTTATATGAGGTGAGTGCAGGATGGAGCCAGGGTCCATTGCTTGCACCTGAGCTCCCCTGGGTTGGCCTTGCCTTCCCACAGGTGTTCAATCACTGTTTCAAGCCCTGACTTAGCATTTCTGCTACAGGATCCAATGTTTAGTGGCAAGACAAAAACAAACAAAAACAAACAAAAACTAATAGAAAAGACTAAGTCAGGCATAAAATTCTCTGAAACTTCAAGAGAAGAGATCTACTTTTGCACTTCTACTTCACTTTCTTTTTCAGTAAGGAGTGGGAAGATAAGGATACAACAGAAAGAGAAACAAGGGGGAATCGTCTCCTGTTACTCGAACCATGCTGCACTGCAAACAAAGTAACAAAAAGTTGTATATCAAACACTGATTTTCCAGATAACTTTGCACTGACTATGTCCCAATAAATGGGATCTTTCTTCTTAGTTTTATCAGAGATGACAGGTACTGAAATGCACAGCAAATGAATTAAGTTGCCAGAGTACATGAATTATATTGCAGATTTGGTTCTTCCAGAATAAAGGCAATTGACAGAGGAGCAAGAAACCTCAGTTAATATAATTCATTTTATTTTTTATGTGAAGGCCTTCTCTTTCCAATACTCTAAATTCTAATCCTTTCATTTCAGCTATATATTTATTTAGAAATCATTTAAGTTTTATTGCAAACGCGTACTTCTTTGAAGTCAGTACTCACTTCATTTATGTAGATCCCAGTCCAGTAAATTATGGCAAGTACACAATAAAGAGAACTCACATAGCATTTAATCAAACAGAAGTGACTCTTCCTGAGTAGTACCCCTGAAAATGACATCACTGTAGATTATGCAATATTCAGATGATCATCTTATTGACAGCTTTGCATCCTCACTGTCAATTCTTGAAATCTCAAATCTGATTCTGTCAGACTCCAGGTTGGTACAAAGATTTGACATTTACATTCACTACATTCTCTTCTTCCAGTTCACCAGTTCTCTTCACCTGCTAACCCTCTGCACTGCAGCTTAAATTTAATTAGCCATGAAATCTCTTTTAAGATAATGGTAAGTCTTGAATCTGACACGTTGTATAGTCTTGAACAGAAGTCCATGCTCCCACTCTATGGATCTAATGTGCAATTAGCATATGCTGCTCTTCATCAATATGCTGGAAAATGTTCCAGACTGGCTCCTAATACTAATATTCCTACATTATAATCTGGTACTGTCTATTTGCCTCTGTCTTTTAATTTATTTCATAAATGTGTCATGTTTTAATATGGTGGTTATATAATTGTCTCTGGATGTGACTACCAATTTTTCAATTGATTTCTTTCTTAATAAAATGTACTTTTTCTGGAATCTAAACCATTCGTGAGAATCCTGCAACCTAGAAAAGTGGGGAAAAAGTAAGAATACAATGTACTCACCCACTTTAAAAGGAAGATGTTCATTTTCCAACTCAGAATGATTTATTTATGCAGCAGAGCAGAATTATAGTTAAAAGTTACAATTTAAAACCCATTAAATTTAATACAAGATGCTTTGATGCGCTCAAACAAATCATTTTACTTATATCCTTTTTTTATTGAACTCTTTTTTTTTTTTAAGACTGAACAATATTCATCTTCAGAATATTTTCTTTGAGAAATCTCTTTGAGATTTTCTCTTCTTTATGTCAGCTGAGGATGGATGATACATCTGAAATGTTGATGAATGGGGAACTGTTTCTTTCCAGACACTGTATTTCAAGATCTATATTTCAAGTCTTCTTTGGTGTGTTTAATGCCATCCTTTAAGAAAATCTCATTATTTTGCTTTCCACTCTCTGACTGTCTCCTGGTAGCCCACCCCTCACTGTGACTGTCCTTGTTGAACGTGTAGGTTTGACTCTTGGAAACACTGAAGTGGGCATTTGGTTGACATTCTGTTATTTATTATGGTGAATTGATTAAAAAAAAAAACAAAAAAAAAAACCTAATTTCCTAAAGAATCAGAGCTATTCACAAGATTCACGTTCCCTAATGCAATAGCTAATCCTTCCTAAAGCTAATAACTGTACTATTAGCTGCTGCATGTGTATTTAATTTAAAATTCCCAGTAAGAACTGCCTACAGCATGACCCCTATGTCCCTGCAATAAAGGCTGTGGGCAAAATTTGCAGAAACTTCCAAGTCTGAAATTGCTTGCTGTCTCCTGAGGACACATATGTGAATGCTAGTTGATCTGAAGAATAAAGGACAAAATACCATTAGGAGACAGATGACTCCCATTTCATAATCAAAATCCATTGTTTTACAATGTGCTTAAATTTCTAAATGGGTGACTTACTTCAGTAAGGAACTGCTGTTTCAGCACTTAGGAGAATTTAAAGCTGCTAAATGACTTTTTTTTGATCCTATGTCTTCATTATGCATTTTTAGAATTCACTTGTTGTCATGGTTGTCATGACACTTGTACATTTCTTATTGTTCTGCTATGCCTTGTTTGGCCAGGACTACTTCTGTTGCAGCTAGAAACCCTGGTATTTTTGCTAATATCTGGAGCTCAGTCCTTTATGCCAACAGAATTTACACAAAAATATTAAATCCAAAGTTTATTTCACCATCTGAAATCGCTGCTTACAGAATGTATTTTTCTGGTTGTAAACTCACTGCAAACCTCTCACTACAATGTCAGTGTGAGAGAAGTCTGTCTGATCACATGAGGGGAAAAGTATGCAGGACTGGGCTGCAGATGGAATCCCCTTTCAATGAGGGTGTCTCACCGGTAGACAAGTCACCTTTGAACATGTGGTGCTGCAGGTTGTTTTCTTCCTGAGTATAAGATGCTATGAGTCTGTAGCTGCAGGGACTGCAGCTCCATCACAATACCTATGTAACGACAAACATGAGCCTGCACCAAGTGTCAGAGCTCTGCTGTCATCAGAGCAGCTGAGAGACCTTCATGTGTCCAGCTGAGTGATCTAAGAAAATGGAAGAGCTTTCTGAAACAGTAGGTGGAGGCCAGAGTACCCTAGTGCACTGTAAATGGTACTAGAAATACTGATATTTTTCAAAGTATCAAGCTTTCTATCTCCTACAGATTGACTTCCTCCTCAGCATACCGAACATGGAAAGTCTGCTGTATTTGATTATTTGCATATGTACACAGATTCCAAAAACAGATATTGCTAACCCCAGTGAATACACATGGTTAAGGTTCTCATAGGGTGTCATTTCCACCTGTCAGAATAAAAACAGTGTGTGGTAATTATTTGCGTGCAATTAAGGATCATCACCACTCTGTTTATCAATGTAATGCCTTCAGCTGCAAGGAGAGAGGTACTCAGTGAGGTGATTTCCACAGTACCCATGTCCTCCCCATGCATTTAGCAGCCAGAAACTCCCTCAACCTCCACTGACAGTGTCACCTGCTCTAAACTTGTGAGCAGGTCCAACACTTGTACAAGGTCCCAGAACATCAGCCCCAGCAGACCGGACAGCAAGGCCTGAGCTTTACTGCCTCCCTGTAGGGCCATTTGTGTGCAGAAGTCGGTGGCAAGAGGCAAAGCTGCAAAACTCCCTCCTGTTTCACAGTGTCTCTCTGACTTTACAAATAAAGTCCCACCACTGCTCACAGAGGCTTTTCTGGTTCTCCAAAACTCCTACTTATTGATCCTTGAAGTTAAAATATGCTGCAAAGTTGTCTCCCCCTTCAGCTATTTAAAACATATCCTAACAACGTCAGGGAACAGAGCTAAAAGCAAAAAGCCTCAAGCCTCAAGAAACATGGGTCTCTGAAGAAGTTCAGCTATATCATCTAAGTACTGCAAAATGTGACAGGAGCAATATGTGCAAATGAAAGGAACAGGGATTTTATAGTAGAAACATTATGAAAGCAAGGATGTGAGGCATGAGGATGGTCGTGTTGGATAGAGATTAATAAAATGAAACATGATTGTTCTGAGGCTTACAGTCAGAAAAATCCATCAAGAAATTCAATATAAAATTAATCTCACACATAAAATAAGGAAAAGGAAGAATTACTGCTTAATATTGAAAGTCAGTCAAAAAGTTCTTCTGAAGTACTCAGAAAAGGTAATAAATGGTCATGGGATCTCCTTTCCTGCTTCACAGCAAAGGTATCCAGATTTTCCTACAGCACTGTTCATCAGCCATGATGTGAACAGCAAGCCAGACAAGCGGAATGTGCAGCAAGCTGCATGGGACAGCAGCCAGGCCTCAGGAGCTGTGGAGCATGGCCTAGTAGACATGGCCACTGGTCCCACAAAGGAGACCAGGATGGACAGACAGCCAGGCAGGTGTGCTAGCACATAGCTACACAGAGCAGAGCAGAGGGCAATCTATAGCAGGGAAAAAACACCTGAAAATCTAAGCACTAGCAAGATGCCAAGGCCGAGTAAATTGGATGACTGTCACGCAAGCTCAGCCTGGTCTACAGAGCTCCTGCTGTGCTCATATTACAGAAACAAAAGCCAACAGAGAGTGCTGCTCCCAAAGTACCTTAAATTAAAAAAAAAAAAAAGAAAAAAATCTGACAGATGCAAAGCACAGTTACATTTTTCAACATTTGATTCAGAACAACACAGCATAACATCTGTCATAATTTAATGGGAATTTTTTTGGCATGACATTTATTTATCACAGAATCACAGAATTGTAGGGTGTGGAAGGGACTGCTGGAGATCTGCTACAGATGGTTCCCTGTAATAGGTTGTTCAGGAAAGTGTCCAGGTGAGTTTTAAATATCTCTGGAGAAGGAAACTCCACAATCTCTCTGGGCAGCCTGTTCCAGTGCTCATAAAAATTAAAGTTAAAAATGCTTATTCTCATGTTTGTATGGAAATTCTTATGTTCCAACTTGTGCCCATTGCCCCTTGTTCTGTAACTGGGCACTGCTGAAAAGAACCTAGCTCAATCTGCTTGACTCCCACCCTATAAATTTAGATATAAAGTGTTCACAAGTATCTCTGTTTTCTATTCTCCAGGCTGAACAGTCCCAGGTTTCTCAGCTTTTCTTCAGAAGGGAGATGCTCCAGGCCCTTCATCATCTTTGCAGCCCTCCACTGGACTCTCTCTAGAATTTCCTTGTCTTTTTTAAACCGGAGATTCCAGAACTGGACACAGTACTCCAAATACGGCCTCACCAGGGCAGAGTAGAATGGATGGAGAACCTCCATTGACCTGCAGGCCACACTCTTTTTAATGCACCCCAGGATACCATTGGCCTCCTTGGACACAAGGGCACACTGCTGGCTCATAGCCAACTTGTTGTCTACCAGGATACCCTGATCCAGAGCTCCTCTCCACCAGATCAGCCCAAAACCTGTACTGATGCATGCTGTTATTTCTCCCCAGATGTCGGATTCTGCACTTGCCCTTGTAGAACATCATAATCTTCCTCTCCACCCAGCTCTTGCTTGGTGAACAGAAGCACAGCCTTCTGGTGTGTCAGCCACTCCTCCTGGCTTCATATCATCAGCAAACTTGCTGTGGGTAGACTTTATCCCCTCATCTAGGTCACTGATGAAGATGTTAAACAAGACCAAACCCAGTACCGACCCCTACGAAACACCGCTAGTTACAGGCTTCCAGCTAGACTCTGCACTGCTGATCACAACACTCTGAGCTCTGTCAGTTAGCTGGTTCTCAATCCACCTCGCTGTTGACAATATGGTTGCCTCTCTGTATAGCAAACGCATTAAAAAAAGACCAAGAGCTTTTACTCCTCCTGGTCTGAATTTTCCCTATTTTGTTACTTGAAAATGACAAACTATTGAATAAAGAAGATAACAATTTAATAACAACGTGCTGAAGGCCATAGCTTTTTGTACTTCTTCACTTTCACAGGGTTGTCCTACACTGTTCAATCTTAGAACGAGTATCTGTTACATACAAAGTGCTCTTTTGAGTGTAAATCATCATTTCAGATGCTCACAGTACACAGTCTGACTTGATGCTCACTGCATTACCTGTTTTGTTGCTAGGAAACTTGAACATAAGTCAATTTGCCATTCAGCTTTTTGCTGCATGTGCAGTTGCATGGAAGAGAACCTAAACTGATGATTATCTTAAACTTTGCTCTCTAGTTTTTGCATAATACTGCTAGAAGCAGGAGATCCGGGTGCTATGAAGTAACATTGGTTCTGTGTATGATGGAGACCTTCAAAAGTTCAAGAAGACAGGATCCACATTCAGCTTGGATTCTTTCACAGAGAGTTCATTCATCTGGAAATGAAAATTCACCTGTATTGTGCTTAGCTGCTCCATCCGTCAGCACTGTACACTTCACATTTTCAGTATTTGTACAATAACTCATATGGCTCCAGCCAGAATCCCCACTCCATTGTCAGACTGAGCTTCCTCAGCATTCCTGTAGTATCCCTTCATGCCATAGCAAGGAACATCAGTCATATATTGAGCCTAGGAGATTCATGTGGGTATTAGTAAAACATTTACTCTAGATGAGTGGTGCAGGACAGGAAGAGGTTGCTCAGGGAGGTTATTGGATCTCTGTCTATGGAAGGTTTCAGCAGTGGTCTAGATTAAGCCACATCTGATCTTATGTTAGCAATAGTCCTGCTTCAAGTAGAGGTATGAATTGAGTAAGATTTTGTCTGTTCAGTACTTCTACAACTACATGTACTAGGTAGGTACATTCTACCTGTCTTTACTGGGCTTAGTGGGGTGATTAGTGAATGCAAAACATTTGCAATACATGTATACTTTCACAGTCTGTTCTTTATTGTCAGATTTTCACATCCACAAAATGTTTAATTTTATATCCCCGAATATATTTTCCACCAAAATTCCATTTCTGTTCTGTTCTAAATTCAATGCATAACAAAAGATGTTTTTGAAAAGTTGGTATGAAATACAATCAACATCCTTTGGTTAATGTTCATCCTCTTGCCTTGAAAGTAACTCTAGAATACCAGATTTCAGCCTCTACTTACTATTTAGTGCTTCTCTTTTATTCCCCCTTTCTTTTGCATTATCTTACATAGCCTTAAAGGGCTATGTAGCAACAGAAATGGCTTTAAAATGGAAGAGGGTAAATTTAGACTGGATATTAGGAAGAAATTCCTTACTGTGAGGGTGGTGAGACACTGGGACGGGTTGCCCAGTAAGGTTGTGGATGCCCCCTCCCTGGAAGCATTCAAGGCCAGGCCGGATGGGGCTTTGAGTAACCTGGTCTAGAGGGAGGTGTCCCTGCCTACAGCAGGGGGTTGGAATTAGATGATCTTAAAGGTCCCTTCCAACCCAAACCACTCTGTGATTCTATGATCTGGCACTAACTGGAGGAATTTGGCTCCATTATCTTTGTGAAGGCTATTTCAGAAGCAGTAGGTATCTGATAATTCACCTGTTTGCTTCTCATCACAACAATGCACAGATCTCCCAGCCTTTCCTCACAGACCCGTGCTCATTTGTTGCAGGCTTCTGCTGCTTCACCACTTCCTTATTGAATTAGGCACCCAAAACCAGGCAAAAATATGGCCCTACCACACTGAGGAGATGGGATGATCACTTTCTTCATTCTGCTGGTCACAATTTTCCTAAGTAATCCATACATGTGCAAGAGTACTTTCTAAAGGGTCTTTAACCTATGTTATCTCTGCTGCAAATGAGCACCTTCAAAGCCCAAACCATATACACACCTTTAAGTTCCTCTGTTCTTGGTTTCCTTTTTCTTCAGTTTTCTTCTGAGTGGCAAACAGCATTTGCTACGTTACATTTTGATAATTTGATTATTACAAATGAAGGCAAATTCTCTGTGTTAGGGAAAAACCATAAGGGATATGATCATAGATGTTCCAGGCAGTTTCATTACATAAGTCATTGCCTTAAATCACTGTGATTACAGTGGTTAATTTATTCTCTCACATATGAAACATTTTATTAAATATAACACCCTTATTTGCTCATTGCTTGTCATAAAGTAGAACTGATGGTTCCTGCATTGTATCTTTCAGTTTAACAAGCCCTATAATTTTCTCAGTAACAAGCAGAGTTAGTGTAGCTTGGTTTAATCTTGTTCTGTAGGATGACCAATTGAATCACAGCAGGCACAAAAGAAAAAAAAAAACTTCTTAGAGAATGCTCAGTATACGCCTTGCTTTAAATAAAAATAATATACGGCTTTTGTGATTTTGGGGTTACCTAAGAGTACAAGAAACCCAAAAACAGTATAAGCTGTAATATCAAAAATGAGACCCACCACAGACTTTTTCATATGTCATTCTAACAAAATAAATCTAAACTTCCAGGCTCCCCTAATTTGTAACAGAAAATAAGTGAGTTCCACTGTGAAAAGTCTTAGCACATTACTTTCATAAGTACATCAGGAAAGAAAAGGACAACCAAAGGCTGGCAGGAAAAGCTGATGCTCTACAAAGCCACCCCACAGAATTAGGTGAAAACACAGGTGAGGCATGCTCATTGCATAAGGTCTCTTCCAGACTGGGTTGCTGTGCCACATAAAGACAGAATGTCCCTGCTTTTGCAGCGGGCCTTCCTGAGCGTGCCTGTTTGACTGACAAAATGTTTGTCACCTCAGATACTTCAGTAGTTCTCACTGTTAGTGGGAAGATCTGCAGCAGAAAAATGAGTGAGCTTCAACCACTCATATAAAAGCCTTCAAACTATCTACACAGTCAACTGAAAGTATTGCATGAGAGCAGCCCTCACAACATAACCTCTGAAAAGAAGGTTGCTTAATTAGGACCTACTTGGATGCTACAAGTTGAAGGATGCAATTAACTTGTCTCACTTCCCTCAACCTGAATAATTTGTTTCTTTCATATTAAGATTTCTCGTGCATTTCATCTAATGCCAGATAAAAGTAATCTGTTGTTGGTTTGGTGGATTTTTTTCTCCTACTCCAGACTGGTAAGGACTTGCAACTCCTGTTGAAATAAAGCGCTTCACATCTCACAGAATGAAACCAGTAATACCTTGGTGCTTCTCACAGAGCATGTCTGGCATTTGGGCTGAGAGCAAAATATTTCTGCTTGAAAAACAGAGAAAGCCCAAACCAATAACGGTGGCTTTTTCAGTGTATGCTATGTGATGTATGATATGATGTTATGTAACATGCATGTTAGTGATACTTACATAATAAATCATTTTCAGAAGAAAAAAAAAACACACAAAAAAAACACCCAGAAAACAAACCAGACACACAAATACCAAAAAAATAGTATTTCAAAGAACAACTATGAATGATCAAGTAGAATAAATAAGTTAGAATACAATTGCTATCATGACACATAAAGAGCTCATTTGACTACATGTTGAATATCTGCTATGAAATTCCTTAGGATGTATGTCCAAATTTGAAGCTAACTTAGGAAAAAGTTAACATTTGAGTTAATATAATTAATTCGTTTACACTTTTAGGATAAGGGCGAGTGATGAGACCCAAAACATACAAGAGCTAAAAACAATACTTCAAAAGAAATTAAAAGGGGTAACACAGCCTAGAGCCAGACAAGGTCCTCATGATGTTGCACTGACAAGACTGAAAAATTAAGGAAATGTTCAAGAGTAACATCTCAATTATAATTTCAAAACATGAAGCTTACTTTTGAATGTTGAATGCTTCATATTTTCTCATTCACTATCACATATAACAATTAATGACTATGATTTGTCTTTTTTTACTGTCTAGCATCCACTGCAGCTTCTGCATACTGGCCTCAATAATTCTCTCTATAAACACAAAAAGGTTGAAGTGAATAACTTCTATGAGCCATTTCCCCTTTCTATGAGAGCTATGGATGTTGAAAGAGGTATGGCACATTACCAATCTACTCTAAGGTGTTATAAGTCTTAAGTGATTCTGGAAGTAATATATCCCATATGAAAATTACTTAAGAGAGAATGGAATCTGGAAGTCTCTAGGAGTGGGATTTAATGCACCAGATCTCAAATGGGTAGTTGAGCTGTAGGCAAGTGACAAACAGGGAAGAAGAAGCTGCCAGAGAAGGCAGCTCTTCATCCTGAGGGACAAATTATCATCTCAAGGCCAGAACCATTGAACTAGAGTAGCTCAGGAGAAACAAAGATGGGCCACAGAGCATCTCTACCCCACCTCAATTCATCACGGGATCCTGGGGAGTAACAGCATACTCTGGAAAGAAAGAATCAAAATGGACAAAGGGCAAACAGCACTGTAGAGGGTGTTTGCTTCCTTCTGTGAGATGATGAAGACCTTTTGCAATAAGAACACTCTTTCAACACCTGTAATCACAGATGAGAGAAAAATACAGCCAGTGGTGGCAGAAGATTCAGTTTTCAGACATCCATAGCTAAATACATGATGCTTGAGGATTTTACTGTGCAATAAGGAAGTTACGGACTTCCTGAGATAAATTCTAGAGCCTCTTGCGACAAAGTCATTTGTCAGGCCTATGTGGGCTGCAGTGGCAAAGAACTAGAGGGTGTAAGGTCCTTGAGCCAAAGCATAAGCCCTGCAGTAGGGACTGAAGACAGCACACCAACAACATCCTTGAAATGTGCCTACGGCCATATGCAAGACCAGACAATGGACAGACGAAGCACAATCCCAGTGCATGGATAAGAACGCGATCTCAGAAAATAGTTAAGGAACTGGAAAACAGTGTGGATATGTCTTGCATATGCAGCTAAAGCAAAACTGTCTGACCACCAAGTTATGATAGGACTGAATGATACCAACATGCTAACTGGGATTACATCAAATTCTTTCTAATACAGTCATTTTCTAGTTTGGCTTGTCAATTTTAAACTACTGGGCTAGTTCACCTGGATGTTTTTTAATTGTGATAGTCTTCATTCTGTGACATTTTCTAGACTTCAGTGTCCCTATTTTTAGTTTATTGTGACTCAGACTGAGCACTTTCTGCAAATGGAAGCTCTGAAAAAAAAAAACTTCTCAGCCTAAGGAAGGCAGTTAAACATTGAATGCTTCATAAAACTACACATAAGTTACACCAAAGTAACTGTAGAATTAAATTTCTTGAGTGAGGTGAGTTGGAGCATTGTACCAGTAGTAGGAGACTTCCACTAACTACACTGCAGTCCCCCAGGATCCTGAGAGATCTGTTGCTTATAAGCAAAACGATGCCACGCATTTTAACAATCTGAATTTGTTAAATGCTTTGTATCTCCAAATATGTGCAATTTAAAATACAAATGGTTAGCCACTATAGTGGCTCCAGCGAGCAATGACTGTGATTTTGAAAGTGCTTTGCTCCTCAGAGCATTACTTTAAACTTCTGGGAATGCTGCTGCCACCAGGGTGTGCCCTCTTTCCACTTGAGCCCCGTGAAGGGCCCAACCAAAATTCCAACACTGTTTATGAAAAATACACAGTAAAGTATATTCTTTAGAATACAGAGTGAATACATACTTTAGAAAACAGTGATACCATCTATGCAGAAGTGTAAGAGAAAATTTAATAGAATGAGAAATGAAAATCCTCTGCTATTATTTTGCAACCATGCTGTTTTAGATAGAACCTTCATTAAATTCAACAGTGTAGAAGCAATATGAGATTATGGAAATGATATTATTCTTAACATAGTGTGAGATATACCGGGCAGAAAATTTTACAGCAGGTTACTTCAACTCTAAAATTCTTATCTGTGAGATGCTATTGCCATAAAGAAAAGCTTGAGTACATATAATGCATAGAAAAATCAGGACATGTAAGCCATCAGCACTGCATTACATTTGTTTTGTTTTGTTTTTCATATTACTATCACTCTTATATAAATTGACACATTTTGTATGCTATGCTACTGGAAATAAATCAAGCCAAAAAATTCCAAGCTGAATGATAGATTTGGGGTGAATATTGATGCTGCAGAAGCTAAGGCCTTTCATTCCATTGATCAGTACTTCAGTCTCCTCATCCAAACACAGATAGGGCATTTTAGCCTGAAAAGAATGGCCTGCATTTTTTTAATTTGAAATATTTGTGCTCCTTCTTTGAAGCACTTAGATTCAGCAGATCATGCCCCTGGCAGTTGTGGCTGGTTGATATCACAAAAAATGCCTGATGGTCTTGGTACACTGCAGGATACATAACTACTTCAAATAATAGTGTCTGCTAAATAGAGCCTTCAGTTTTCCAGTCTCAGTTCAGATATAAACAAGTATGTGAAAGTATCTTCGATGTAGCCAGAGCCCATTCATTTCCTTCCATAACCATCACTGGAATCTCTGCCCCTTGCTACTGTCAGGGTGACCCAGCAACTGGTACTATTTACATATCAAGTCTTCCAGTGGCCCACAGGAATCTGTCACGGAAAGAGAAAATAACATTTATCACTGAGCAATTTTGATGTGTCTTTTGCTTCCTAACAGACACCACTAAGAATGGGATTGTTTTTACTGAGCAGTTCCCTGCAGGAAAGAGATGGGCACTGCATCTCATTTGTTCAGGACAGGCTTGAAGTGCATCAGCAGGCTGATACAACTTTGATGGCTCCTTCTTAGCAGCGAGGGCTGGATCTGGGACTACAGCTTGGAAGAGATTCTCTGGCCTCAGTGGTACTTCATGAATGTGGCTCCCAGTCATGCTGTTATTCCGGTTTCCTCAAATCACAAATGCCAGGACTAGCTGGATAATTTTTCTGTGATGTGGGGGGAAGGGATGTCTTTAAACTCATTTTGATAGTGCTATGCTTCAATGTGGGAATTGTCACTATTGCCTTGGGTAAAACTAATAAACTGTATGCTGCAACATGGGATTTGTCACTACTGCCTTGAGTAAAACTATAATAAACTGTGCACTTTGAGCTAATCATAAGCAGAGGGATTTATGGAAAGCTTCAAATGTTGTTAACAATATTTCCATGAACCTTCGGGCAACCTTGGTGCTTCTTTAATACCTGCAGAGTTTGAAAGTTGGTTATGACATACAGCTGTTGTCCCCACCAACCTCTGCAGTCAGGCAATGCATTGTCACTTGCTGTAGTGGATATGGTGCTGGGACAAGGGGTTTCTCTTTTGTTTCAACTATTAAAAATAGTTTAAAGAATGAAAGTTTCCTTGTAAAGATAATTGGAATATTATAGAGAGAATTTAGTAGCTTGACTGTTGTATTTTTTTGGTTGAGCTTTTCCTTCAGTTATTCATATTCCTATTATAATTCTTCTCATTAATGTCCTCATGCTGCTCCAGAATCAAGCATTCAGCTGTGAATAAATAATCCATGTTAACTAGGGCTTTGATAAAGAAATCTTGAGTCTTTTTGTTCTAGGTTCCAGAGGAAGCCCCAGAAGACAGAATGATATCAAGAAGAAAATAAATACCTTAAAAACATAAACAGGAAATTCATTCAACCACCAGCTCACTAACAAAGGTAATCATTTTATTATTATTCAGTGAGGACAAAAATCCTTCTCTAAATCTGAAGGCCTTATTCTGCATCACTCAGCACAGATCTGAAAAAATGTGTTCTTAACAAAAATTAAGGCTGGCAAGATCAAGTTCCACCTCCTTTTCATCCCATACTTACTTTTCAGATGATCACATATCTCAAATAGACTCACATAGGTCTTACACAGTGTGCAAACTGTCCATGTAAATAGTTTGTTCATTAAATGCAAGTGTATTTGGAAATGAAAAATAAATTTCTGCCTGAAAATCAGTTATACTGAGTGACATTTTATACTGGAAATGTATTAATATGGTTAAAGTACGAACACATTCCAGCAATGTATGCAGTAGCATCTAATGCCAAACCACGATTTGAAAGAAAGACTGAGTTGAAGTCTTGTAATTGGCATCATCCAGTTTTAGGCATTCCTGCTTGCCTGTGGCTATGGCTTGACAGAACCACTATAACAGAGACTTAGCGGAGTAACTTCTGGGAATTAATGCTGTTCTAAAATGGCATAGCTTGTTCAGAAGGGAGAGACATGACAGAAAGGAAGAACAATTTGCCTTTTAAGTGAAGGATACACCTGATTTAGATGGCAGTGTGTTTTTCTGAGAAAAAAATAAAAAATCTCGATAATTAAAGAGGAAATACACTTCATAATACCAATGAACACAAGAGCAAGAGACACATGTATTTTTGTGAGCTCTTACAAAACTTTCCATAGAGTACATTTTGTCATTACTGGAAATCTGAATTACCCAAATACCAACTGGACAGACTAAAGGTTTGAGTTCAGTGATGTAGATCAAATGGACAAAGTTCATGGAAGCACCATAAAAGAACAAAGGAAAGAATTATTCTATAAGTCCATAGAAACGGAAAATACTGAGTTCAGGAGAATTAAAAAAATAAGTGAGAAGTCTCAGAAGATCCTGCATTAAAATCTTATTTCTGTGACTTCTTGTCTTATCACTTACGCATTCTTCCTAAGCACTTCTCAAAAATGACATGGAGTCAGTTGCAGAACCAGGTAATCCTTGAAGCCCCTGCTCAGCCATATCTTCCCATAATCCTAAATTCTTATCTCTTGACTGTTTCTTCTAATATACTTATTAGAAAGCATAAAATTTTTTAATTGCTTTCATTACTTGTAATAATTATGCTTCCTTCCTCTTTCCCACTGTTCAAGTATAGTCAGGTTCCCAGCAAAATAGTATTTTTAAAAAATTGGGTTATATTTCATATCTTCTTTTCCTTTGCATTTCTTCTTTTCCTTCTTTTCCATTTCTTCTTTTCCTTTGCACTACAGACACCATGTGGTGCTTCCGATAACTACATGGTCTCTGGCTGCACTTCTCTATTAGGAATACTATACAATAGGATTAAAACTTGTGAAGTCCTGCATGCACATTTTCTGTACATCTCTGCATGTAAGGAAGAGGATCCCTTCTATCCTTTCAGCAACCACATAAGCCTTGAAAGAGAATTAAAAGTAGGAAGCATTGCACTTGCCAAGAGCATACAATTACAGTACTTTTGAGGGTACTGTAAGTTTCACAAGTTATCTGGTCTGTAAAAGGGTTACAAATTCAGACATGCTCAACCAGTCATGAAATGCAGAGTATCACCCAGTGATTACCTTAAAATCTTTACACAAAGCAGCTGACTTTATATTTCCTACAACGTGGAGAGACCATATATGTGCAAATCAGTTGGTCTGACACAACACTCCATGTAAAACTTCTTGGTTTTCACCAAATTATGCATTAGTTAGCTGTTTTTCTAACATACTAAATAGGAATTGGGCGGTGTTACCACAAGAACAGTGTTTTTGAATCACACATTTCCATGTTTTTACCATTCTCCTGCATAATGTTTATGTGAAGCCTGAACAAAATTTAAAGCTGTATAATTTAGTGTGCTAGTTAGTTATTAAACAAGTGATTAAGTTCATTAATAAAAGACTTAAAGTGCAGCAATATTTTTTGTTTGCCAAGTGCTCTCACTTGTCACAGATGAAGGCAATGTATTTTTATGATGAAAGAGTAATGTGTATTATCATCAATGCAAATCAGTTGTTGCAGTTCCGGCCCGGTTTGGCCTAGTTACGTAACTAATGGGGCAGAGCGACCCATGGACCTTATGTTTCATTCTTAATGCTGGATGGCATCTAGATCTTCATAATATAAATTAAAATCTGAAATAGCTGCAGTGATTTGCACTATATCATTCATGCCTGAAGATATCATTGTACCTGTGGTTTTCATCATAATGAGACAGCTTATTTAATTCTCTATGATTTTCATGGATGTATTACCTGTGAGACTGTTGCTTTGAACTTCATTTTTGATGGTATCCTGCATATAAAAGGAAAAAAACATGTGATGTGTTCTCAATTTTCATAATTTGACATGATGAAAAGAAAAATAGCAAATTTCTGATAAAAAGCAGAAAACCAAACATTAATGCAGGCCATTACACACATTTAATGCATAATGACTCTCCTTGAGGAGAGACAAACAGACTGCTTGCCTTTGAAGATGTATTAAGCTGCAAGCAGTCACAGCTAAAAAACACTGCAGGTGTTTCTAAAAGCAGTGTTTAGACTGCATACACAGCAGCTGTGCTGGCAAGACAGAGGGGTATTTTAAAGAACAGCAGTTTGGACTTCAGTTCCATTAAAATCTGATGACACTCAAAAGAAAAATAGACAAGCTGTTTCAGATCTCTGCTAGTAAATGCTTACTAGCCCCATTGCTTCAAATCTGGACTCTGTGAGTTGGTTGACACGAAAAATACAGGGCCATGGGAAGTTCTGGAGGGCAGATTTCCATATATACTTATTATCCTGCTAATCAAAAGGCCTCACCTTCTCCGTAGTGAGCATTTACAGAGGCCAAAAGGTTCTGCTACAATTCCCTTCAGGAGTACCTCACAACTGAGAGTTCATGGCGTAAAAGGCTATTGCAGCAAAAGTATTCATAGACAGGGGGAGCTGTGTCCATACTCCTCTTGGCAGAGCTGCCTGACTCTTCTCAGAATGCACACACCCCTTTATTCCTCTTCTCATAGCCCAGGCTTCAGAGATTTTTTCTGAAGAAGTGTTAAAATATTTTGGTATGAATGAGGTCTCTGAACTTAATAGTCAGCCAGTGGCCAGAGCTTCTCCTCGTGCTGTGCTATAAAAGAATCAGACATTTTGTTCTGGCAGAGCAAGCTAGATGTAGGCCAAATGGCTATTTCGCAGTGAGCAAGCAAATAGAGAGGCTTGGGCAGCTAACCCAACAGATAATCATCTGTCTTTCACCTTGCTCAGCCTACACGCTTGTTCACATGAGCCACTTCTGTGCTGGTGTCAGCAGAGGTGAGGAGAATCACAGAATCGCAGAATCACAGAATGGCAGGGGTTGGAAGGGACCTCCAGAGATCACTGAGTCCAACTGCCCAGCTAAAGCAGGTACCCCACTATATGTCACGCAGGTAGGAGTCCACATGGATCTTGAATATCTCCACAAAAGGAGACTCCAAAACCTTTCTGGGCAACCTGTACCGCTGCTCTATCACCCTTACCATAAAGAAGTTCTGCATGTTAGTACGGAACTTCCTGTGTACAAGTTTTAGACCATTACTCCATGTCCTATCATTACACACCACCAAGAAGGTGAGGGAAGATCTCCTTTTTGGGCAAAGACCAAATTTACTCCAGACAAAAGTGTTCATGGGATCTAGACATTGAGTACCTCAACACCTGCAGTGTGCATATCCTTACTGTATGTTAGCCATATTTTCATTGAATCAAAGACTTGTGCAAATACTTTTCTATGCATCGCACTGTACCTTTCCCTCCACTCCCAATTAAATTAAAAACTGATAAATCTGATGGAGCAGCAAATTGCTCAGAGAAATGGTTCCTCAAAACACTGGAAAAGGCATCTGGAGGGAAAAGGGGGACCAGAATGTATTCCTTTGTGGAGGCAGTTGCACCAGGAGCTCCACTTGGCTTATGCTGGCTAATCCTGAATGCACTGAGGACTAGTTTGTTTCTTAGCCAACTGACAGCGTGGAGCCAGACTTACTGTAGTGCTGGAAGTGGGTGGAGATGGGCATGGTTTGTTGGGTAAGCAGAGTGCACTCACGTCTGTTCTGATAACTTGGCTGATCGCACCACTGGAAGACCAGCAGCACTTGGCCTCTCTTTGTCAAGAAAACAAAAACTTGAAGCTATAAGTTCAGAAATAAAGTAACGTTAGAAAGAAAGTAATGTGTTGCAAAAGAATTAATTGGAGAAATAATCCTGAAGGCTTGAACATTACTCTCCCAATAAATTCACTATTCATTCCAAGGAAAAGCATTTTACTGAAGTGCTTTCAGTTTTTCCTACTTTTCTTGTTTTTCCTATATCATGCCTGAAAATAATTGCTAATTTCCCCTAGTTTATCTTTCACATAAGGAACTCTCAAGTTTTTCTTGCAGCCCATGTGCAACTAACAAGGTCTCAGCCATTTTTGAATTGCAACTAAAGAACAAAGTCTGTGGCTTGTTAAATGCATGTGGTGGAGAGATCAGCAGTTGTCTACAGTAAAACTATATAATATCTCACGTACTTTTAAGTTTGCTCCAATATGTTATCATGCTGGAAAGGTGATTATGGAACGCAAGCATTTTGACTTGGAATGGAAGCTCTCTCTTGATCCCAGTCAATCAAAGTGAGTTTCCCAGCTCAGGATCATGTACTGGCATGATGAATGTTCAAAAATGTTCGATTTCACAAAATCAAAAGAAAAAAAAAAAGTTTTTTGAACATTCTTATCACTTTTTAACCCTTCTTATGCATATTGATTAAAACTGTTCCTTGCACTGCTCGTTTTATTGGATAAACTAAGTGATTTTTTTTCCCTCTTTTTCAGAAATTTTACCAGCTTTTTTCCTTTTTTGTCAGGCTGAACCATTTGGATTAAAAAAAAAAAAAGTCTTTCACAATCTGCTGTGATCGTGCAAAGGCTTCTTGTTTCAAAGAAAAAAAATCATCCAGATGAAACTGTGCAGCAGAATGCACATTAATCAGCCTTGTCGTGAGTACAATCTGAAAAGAGTTTTTTTTCCTCCTTCCTTCCCTCCTTCTCCCCCTCCCCTTGTTGCTTCTAGATGTTCAGTAAAGGAATCTGTCTGCAAATTAAGATGTAGTCAATCCCAAAGTTTCCTTAAGGCTCTCCTCCTCTTTTATTTTTGTTTTGAAGCGAGATGAAATAGCCCTAGGATTCTGACAAGTTAGCACAATGTAATGACACCTTCTGTCCCATTTACCTTTTCAATTGTAGATATAATCAGGAATGTCCAAAAGAAAGCATACTGCACCTCTGCCCAGGATCAAACTACAAAGGCTGACTGCACTCTTCGAAGAGCTACTCTCCCCAAGCACACAGCCCTTTGCAGAACCTGACCCTCTGAGGGGGCGGATTACAGATTACTGACTGCACCCATTACAGATGCGTGGCTGGGGATGAAGTACCTGGCAAGCACAGCCTTGACACCCTCATCCCCGCCTCACAGCTCCAGTTTCCCACCCTCATTTTCCCTTTCTTGGGCTTCTGCCACCCAAGCTTTGGGTGGAGCCCAGCCTGCAGCCCTGCTATGTTCCCCTTGACTCCTCCAGCATGCTGCAAACCCCCTCTCACTTCCACCCTCCTCCATTCGCATGAGGGTATCCTAACTCTGCATCTGCAGTTCCTAAATCCTTTCATTTAGGGGTGACCCCACCCCTTCCTTGGGCTCTCTGGTTCCTCTCGCCCAACAGCTCCTGGTTTTCCAGCTACCAGCTCTAGGAACTGAGAGTGAGTAGAAGCATGGGCTGCTGCCCATGGAGCAATGGGCATGTGCTGATCTCGGAGAGGCATGAAGAGATCAATAAAAATGGAAACTTTGGGTCCTTTGAAGTCTAACACTTTTATTGATGCATATTTTTCTTTAAAAAAAAAACAGTTAAAAGCATACTCTTTGTGAGTATGTTGAAAAGCACAGCTTTGGAGCAGGATACTAAAAAAGACAGCTCAAAATACTTTTCTCGTTTTATCAATCAGAATAGCTGAAAAATGGTTCTGTTGACCCACGGTATTCAGCAGAAGTTGCTTTCTTTCTCTGATATGCATTTAAAGTTCCAAAGGGAAAAAAATAAAAAATAGAAGAAGAAGAGGAAGGAATGATACTTAACTCAGAAGACTGCAGAGCAATGTCTAACTGCTGTACTCAGACAGAAGGCATTGCTGCTGTGCAGTGTGCAGGCTAGTGACACTAGAGGGTCCCTGTGATCCAGTTTTGCACTCCTTTCGTTGCTGCAGCCAAGTACAATTACGGTACATCCTTGCAGCCAGGGAAAAAAATACAATGTTGGCAATCTAACGTTACCACCCAGAACCACATTAAGAACTGCACAAGTAACCATGATGGTTTTCTCAGTGTTTAAAACTAGCAAGCGACGTGGCACTCTCAGTCTCATAAACGGAGCAGAGCAGTCCTTTGGAAAGTTCCTTAAAAAACAATTGGCCAGAAGCTTTCCTTTGAATTTGGATACACCCTGTAATACAGAGTGGTTGCTATATTGAAAAAGACCAGATGAAAAAGAAAGTTAAAAATAAAGTAGTGAGGTTTTGAAAAAGATGGTATGTAATTTTTTTCACTCTGAATAAGTTTGAGGGTGTGCTGCACAAATAGAGCATTTATTAAAGAAAGTAGCTGTCCCTCATCTTAGTTTTAGAATTAGAAGTCTGGTATTCATGAAATAGTCAATTAAGCCTAATTTATTATGCAGATAGTCTTCTAGCCATGTTTTCAAGTCAGATTAATTTGTGGAGGTCTCACTCAAGATATAGAACACTTTTTTTTGCTGATATTAGTGGGCAATATTGGTGGTAAGTGGACAGTTGGGTTAGATGATCTTAGAGGTCTCTTCCAACCTGATTCTATGGTTCTATGATTCAATATCAATTTTCATTGTGAGAAGACTGCTATTTTTCAAAGCTACAGTCTTCATAATAATTAGATACATTTTGTTTCAAAGCTATGCTCCAACTCTGTTGCATTATGTATTTGAAGCCATATTAAATGGTTAATGAGGAATAGGTATCCTAATTCAACCCTTGTGGAAGCTTTTTGGATGTGCCAAAGTGGATCCTGTCAAAGCTAAATGGGTCACCACTGAAATTAAAGGAAAAATGTCAAACAGGAGGAGCCTAGAAAAAAGGTGGAAAAGCCTGCTGCCTTGCTACCGGGAAAACAAAAGAGCAAGATGCTGTAAATTACACAAGAATCTATCTGATGTTATCAGTAAATGAAGTTTTGCTATAAAAGTAAGCCCACCCTTAGCCTCTCTGGGAGTCAAAAAATAATGTGAAATACTTTCCATGCACTGAGAGCACCAATACATTGGAGCTGAGTGAACATGTAGTGTCCCCCTCCCTTTCTTTCCTTTCACTCTCTCTGCCTGCCACCAAGCCAGTTCCCCACACCAGAGACACACTGGTTCTACTTCATCTGAAGAGGAGGGCTGGGCAACAGCCAGCAAAGCCAGCTCCGAAATTTTAGATCTCCTTGGTGCCAGAGGTGGCCAACAAGGGTAAGTTTGGCAAGCACCGCAGGCAGAGGAGAGCATCATCTGAAACAGCTGTGGAGAAGATGACTTACAAACTGTTTGCTATTACTGAGTACAGAAATTTCAGGTGGGGCAGGAGAATATGCTCCAGCTGAAGATCAGTTGGTGCATAGCCTTTCAGAAGGAACATGGGAGCCAAAGTCAAACCATCGTTAGTATTTTTATAATTGCAGGAATTCACTTATTCGTGTTTGCAGCCTTTATACTCTGATTACATTTTGTGTGTATGTGCACTGCTATTTGCAGCTTTTTAGGAGACATAAACATTAACATGCAAATGCAATTTCACAGAATCATAAAATCATGTAGAAATATTAGGGTTGGAAAAGACAGTAAGATCATCTAGTCTGACCATCAGCCCATCCCCACCACACCCATTGGCCCATATCATTCAGCGTGTTTTATGAACACCTGCAGGGATGGTGACTCCACCATCTCCCTGTGCAGCCTGTGCCAGTGCCTCACCACTCTTTGTGAGAATAAATTTTTCCTAACATTCAACCTGATTCTCCCCTGGTGCAACTTAATGCTACTTCCTCTCATCCTATCACTGTTTCCTTTTACCAAACCCCATGAGACACAAAGCTGCATCCCTGTGTTGCAGTGCCCTATCCTATTCTGATTTTCTTTGTCAGATCTCAATATGTATTTGGAAAATGTATGGAAGTTTAACAGAAATTTGATGAATATTGAAAGGCATAGTGGTTATAATACTTGTAACAGTTGCAGAGTGCTATCCCACCCTTCAGAGGACCCAGAGCATTGTACTACTGTGCAATGTCTAAAGAACTTCCTTATGATATGGTGTCCAAATTATTAAGTGGTATGTCTATTAATGAATTTTGGCCAAATTAGAAATAAGTCAGAAAATGACTGCAAGAATAGAGTTGTTCTTGTTTCGTAGGTAAAGAAAAGTGAGATACAGAAGATTCTGGTGCTTCCCATAATGTTCATGCCAGCAGAGAAGCACTGATCTTCAACAGTGTTTGCAGCATGGAACACATGCCTATATGCTCCGCATATTCCTACCAGTGTGTGTTCCCCAGCTGAACTGCTCATTCAGATGATACAGGAATTTCTTCAGCCCTCACAGGTAAAAATCCAGCTGAAGTCAGCAGGATCTTCTAAGAAAGGACAGCAGTGAAGTCTAGAGCTGCAAATGAATCATAAAATTATAGAATGGTTTGAGTTGGAAGAGACCTTTAAGGTCGTTTACCTCGAAACACCATGCAGGAACACCTCTAGACCAGGTTCTTCAAAGTCCCATCCAGCCTTGCTTTCAATACTTTCACGGGGAGAGGATGGCGGGGCGGAGGCATTCATAACCTTGCAGGGCAACCCATTCCAGTGTCTCACCACTGTCACATTAAAGAATGTCTTCAAATATCTTCCTAATATCTAGTCTAAATCTACCCTCTTCCAGCTTAAAACCATTTCCCCTTGTCCTGTCACTACATTCCTTTATAGAAAGTCCCTCCCTAGCTTTCCTGTAGGCCCCCTTCAGGTACTGGAAATAAACTTACGATTCCTTGTGCTTCCTAAAGCTCTGAAAAAAAAAATAAAATTTGGAATTAGGGTTATTCCTAGAAAAGTAGAGTTTTAGAAAGTAGCTGTTCTTTTAGAGTATTACTGAGGCACAAAGAAAAGTACAAAATGCTACAGATTTTTTGGGATTAACAAAAGCCATGAGGTCTACAGGGAGGAAGATGAAACTCCCCGAATGTCCATCCAATAACTTCCCTTCTGGTATTGTCTACAGGAACAGATTTGATGATACCTAACGATATTTGTGTCCCATTACAACTGGTAAAGCTCATAAAGTGGATGCCGTGTGAGGCCTTAGGACTGTTTTTTAGTCAGAGAGATGAAGACTCCTACAGAGATACTCTGGCTGACTTCCCAGAAGCAACTCTGCAGTGTAGCTGATCTCCCCCAATACTGGCCTCTGCATTTTTCCAGCATTTTCTCTTCCCTTCCTTTCCACCGCCTACTCTCCTCGGTTTGGGTTCTGTTATCTCTATTATGTGCTCTCTCACTTTCTTGCCTTTCTCAAACTTTTACTGAGTTGCAGTCTGTATTTATCAGCTGCCCAGAGAATTTCATCCAGCCCTCTCTTTCCTTTCTTCATAGCAGCCTCAGGTGAGTGAGGACCTCTACAAGTACTGGGTCCATCTGGCACAGGTCTCCCTTTCCCACTGTAGGAAGGATTGCTCACTCCATATGTGAGTGCTCCCAGAGGTGGTTTACCCCAGGATATGGATGGAGGAGCAGCTGCAGGAGGGTTCTGAAGCACACAGCTCTCATAATTCCCCACATCACAAAAGGAACTTTTAAGAAAACTGGGGGTCCTAGGATGATTTTTTGAGCCCATGGCCCCACCTGATAAAGAGATTTATGGCAGCAGTTGGGCATTATGAATCCCATAAGGCTACCGGGGACCTTCAGAAATGGGTCTCAACGCTCTTGTCGTTTTCTTAAATTACTGAAAATTCCTATTTTGTGGCTTCTGGAATAGACGTAATTCAACTGGTTTTAAAGTCCTATGTGTTCCCCTGACACATCCATTCCCTGACAAGGGAAAGTTTTGGTACTTTTGTTCCTGTTTCAGTGTATTTGATCAATTAATTATCTAATGATAACCAAACACTCTTTGACCAGAGCTGAAAGGGCATTACAGGATGATGAGCAGCATAGGAAGATGTTACAGACTAGGTCTATGACTCCCAAAATGAAAACAGAAGATGGAGATTATCAAATGTCAACTCAGGAGCAGAGTGCTCTGTAAAGGAATCATTGGGTCATATACATTCATATTTGTTTTTCAAGTTAATAGATTTCAAGTAACAGAGAAAAACATTGACAGACGTAAGTGAGTGGCCTAAATCTCAAGCTTACTTTTGTTTGAGAGGAATATCATCCTTATAATAGACCAAAGTGAGACCCTGATGGAGGTGTTCTCTTGGCTTTATCTTCCCAGAGAGAAAAAATAAAACAAAGCTGCTGTAACAAGATGACTGACTGCTTCTGATTTCACTGTTATAGAAATATACTACAGGGACAGAGAGAATTTTGTTTTGAGACAACTTTCCTGCCTTCTACCTGATTTTGCCCTTTCCCACAATTTCTGAGAAAATTCCACTGTTATTTAGTAACCTTTTCTTTTTTCCCAGAGCTTGATCATAATCTCAGAGATGTGCCAAAAGACCCCTGCCTCTTATAGTACATTATCAGTTCTCCCTATGATACTCGCCAAATCATTACTCGGTTCTTCCTTCTTGGCACCTTCTTAAATCCCTTAAGTATCCATCAAACCTCCTGAAGGTACTGACCCCATTCTAACAAATCCTCAGCAATTAAGAGGGCTCCATGATGCTTCCACACTATATCAGCAAACTCTTGGCATAGTCATGGATCCCTGCCCCATAGTTATGCCCAGTCCACTCCTACTCTTACTCTGCCCCTCCAAATACAATTTTCAAGTGCCTTGATCTTCTTGTGTACGTTACACTTCAGCACATATATTTTTGGGCAATGAGCCCAAGACAAGAGAACAGACAATAACAACCAAAAGTGTTTGTAGTACAACATAACCTCTTCAAAAATAATAATAATAAATAAATAAAATTACAATACTTTAAGTATCTTTATGATTAAGGGCCAGGTTGCCTCTCAAAGCATCTCATAGCCAGGGTAAACTGGAGAGTATCAAAGTACGTGTCTATTGATCAACAGGGCTTATCTGCACAGAGTTTCCCACAGATACAAAGGAATTAGGGGTTAAGGCAGAGATACAAAACAGTGCTAAGAAAATGTTCCTGCCACATAGCCAAGCTGAAAATATTTGAGGCTGAGATATGGAAAATCACTGCAGCTCTTCTGCAACAAATGTTCATTTGAAGCTTTTATTCCTTAAATTCTCTCTCTTCCCCTGGTAAATGCTGAGCTATGAGGTGAATTGCCAGGGCTGCTAGCTTTGTGAAACGGGAGAGAGGTTCTGACGCTGAGGCATTCTTCTCTGTCCCTTGCCCTGGCTCTGTTCCACGCAGTGTCCACGTAGTCAGTGGCCTGTACACACACACAAAAAAAGTTAAAACAGGAGGAGGAGCCTGACTTAGCTGTTACTGAGCTGCAGAACTCACCCCATTCTAAGGACAGTGAAAGAAATGCAGGAAAAGCTGTGTGAAGAAGGATTTATTTCTTTCCATAGCCCTCACTGCTTTCCAGGCAAAGTTTTAGCAGTGGTTCAACACACGAACACCAGCATGGCGACAGCCTCTGTGTCCCAGGCTCAGGGGAGACATTCATATGGGTAGCTGGGAAAATAGCCCAGCTATATATCTATCTGTCTGTCTATCTATTGTGGAGCCCAATTTGTACCTCTTCCTCAGCCCCTTTCTGCTCTGGAAGATCATGACAGTAGAGCAGCTCCTGCCTGAGATTCTCATCCACAATTTTCAGCACATCTACCTATAATAAGGAACACAGAGAGAGTGATGATTTTTTCCATTAGTAAACAAAAATAATAATAAAAAAGAATGTATGTTGCTATTGGCTAACTTATTCCACAGATTCCACAGTCATCCCACCTGTGCTGCATGAAATAAAAAAGTTTGATGAAAATGAGCACAGAGATATAATTTAATGAAAAGCTGCAAAAGGGAAGATCGAGAGGCATTTCTTTCTCCCCCTGCTTCCTTAGCTGTGTGCTCACTTGCAACCGGTTACAGGCTTGCAACAGAGAAGTGTTTTCATTGGGCAAATCCCAGCAAGCTGATTGGGTGGGCCCTTGCCCTCTGAATAAATGCCAAATCCAGCAGTCTAGTAAAGAGGAAATTTTTTAAAGGTCTATCCTGTTACAAGCCTAAAACAACAAAAAATGGAGTAGACATTGTGAAGAACCAGAATTGGTTGGGCTTAGAAGAGGAGGTAGTTGTAACCAAGACTTTCCTCACATCCTTGTCTGAAAGCTCTTCTTCCCTCTGAAGAAGAAGTCTTTGACTTTTGTGGTCAGCAAAGCATTCCCCAGCTGAAAATGCAAGAAGCACAGGGAGCACATGTGGCCCCCTGTGCCGCTGTAGCCTGCCAGGCACTGCCATGCGCCTCGTGCAGCAATCTGCTCCCTGCTTAAGGAAAGCATGAGTGGCTGAGCAAGCGGCAGCGGGGGAGTCTTGGAAAGGAAAAGACTGACCATATGTTGAAAATGTGGTAAATTGCAATAATAGGTCACCAAATTGTATGGAATGTAATGCTTCTGGGTTTCCTTACAGCACAGGGCATATTCTGGACGATCAACTGACCCACTATTGGTGTGTTCATTATTTAAGCCTCCTTTCAGTTTATTTAAATTATGTAGCCTTCCTGTTTCTAGCCCAGCCAATTAATTCTAGATGGGCAAGAAACCAGTTCACTGATCTTCCTGTGCAAGTTTAGTGTTTGCTATCAAGGATGATTTTTTTTTTTTTCCATCACAGTCACCTCTGGAAATGGGGCTGTTCCACATTCTATTCAGTGTGGGCCAGAACAAAGCTGGCATACACCGACGAAATTCTGGGTATGGGTACATATGTATTTAAATGATTGGACAAATACTTAGGATGTGCTTTCATAAAAACTGCATCTGTCAGTTTTTGTTCTTGGCTCTACAGATAAAGATCATCCTGACTGTAAGCATATACTTGTTGGAATACAGGTGAAAGATTAGAAAAATAATTGTCACACAGAATCTGCAGGTGAAATTCAAGGATGCCATGTAAGTCATATGCCCTCATAGACTGAGTCCAGGGTGTCACTGCTTGACTCATGATTGCCTTGAGGTTAACATTGGTGCAGAGAAATTTATCCTTTGTACCAAAGAAGGTGGTGAATTAGCCAGGTCATATGTGGAAGAAGAAAAACTCAAAGCACATTTGCTTGGTTCTGATTTTAGTATCGTGGCATCGGATTTTAAAAAGCAATCAGTTCTCAGAAGTAGACAGAGCTATGATTCTCTTTTTCACCTTTTGGATTCCCATTAATTTTAGTTTCTTTCTGCTACAAAAGCTGGAAGAGAATACCTTGCTCTTAAAGTTTGCTTCAATTAGATTCAGCAGCTCCTTTCATCTCTTTTACTTTCTGTTATTAATGTTCTCAAAGCTTACATGAAATCTGCATTTTTAAGAATATATTTAAATTCTTTGAAATTATCATCCATATAGAGAGAATGGAAAGACAGTCACCCTAAATTTTCATATTAATAAAAGGAGTGATGATGCCTTCTTTCTACCTTTAGTGACTAGTTATCTGCTTTTAAATCACAACAGGAAGCCCTGGTTTTGCTGCAGCAGTTGCACAAGAGTCTGTATAAACCCTTGGACTTCACAAGTTCACATGAGGTATGCACTGCACTGCCTGAGGAAGAATGGAGAAGTGGGCATTCCTTATGTTTGCTGGTGAGCCAACTGAGCTTTCTGTTAGACACAACGCTACACATGCATGCATCATCCCAGCTTCTTGTGTGTGTGAACTGTGCATGAAAATGGGTTGAGTGAGTGAAGCGGGATCCTTACCCAGACAGGAAAATGAGGAGTTGGATCAAAAGGGAGCTCCCCACTCCTGCTGTGTTTCTGGTGAACCTAATTGTCATGCCTTGTGGTCCAGTGAGCTCTGAGCAGATTGGTCATAGACTATTTGGAATTCCCACTCTATCATTTAGAAGAACTTTATTTGGCATGCTGAGGCTAAAGCTTTACCTCCTCTGGTTGATTCTAAACAACTATTGTTACTGACAGCCACGTCGCTCCTCTTACCTCAGCTTGCATTTTTTATTTTCAGATAATTCCCTATCATCTTCATCCCACAGATCGCTGCCTTACTTCAGCAAAGCACTAAGGAGAGACTTTCCACATAGCCCTGTTTGCACTGAATGAATGTCACTTCTCTAAATTAGATGTTAGTTTGATTTTGTGTTGGCATTGCCTTATAGGCACTGCAGTAACTTCTGTACTAAACAGTCCATAGTCTACACCAGGACAGCACTGGGGGAAGCCAGTTCTAGAACTCCTATAGAATCAGAGAATCAGAGAATGGTGTGAGTTGGAAGGGACATTTAACAGTCATTCATTCCTGCTTCCAGCAATGAACAGGGACACCTACAGCTACATCAGGTTGCTCAGAGTCCGTCCAGCCTGACCTATAGGAAGCACTGATATGCACAGTGAGTGTATATAGGACAGGAAAACAATCTTCTCAGGCTAAAATTAAAGTGCTTTAAAACTTTCAAACCCTGTTTCTTTGTGAAAGGTTGAACTCACAATATAGCAAAGTCAGTTATTCTGGCAGCATTACACTTTGTACATTTCTGCCAATAGCTGAATTTAATTACTGTTCCTTTTGTGGAAATACTTACCTAACTGGAGGAGCTGCATATGAATTTCATCAGTTTCATATAAAATGAAGCGAATGCAGAGAGAGACACTGGCCTTCAGAGAGAACGCAGAGAAGTTTAAAACAGAGATTTTCAAAATCATCTTTAGGTTTCATTTCTTTCCTTCTCCATTTCAAATGAATTTTAGCATGCCTAAAAAATGCAAGATTGTGACTGGGGAAAATAAACTTCTTTCTCTGTATACAGTGAAGTTGGTAGTCCCATGCTGTAAGGGATGATGTCACAATGGGAGAAGGGGTGCTGATGTTTTCAAAAGCAACAGGGGTAAAATGAATCCCCGTTCTCACAGTGTCTCAGGCAGTAGTTTTATGCAAGGAGCACCTAGAGGAGGCATCTTGCTCATTCAGCCTTAATACAAATACCAACTGCATCATCTCATTTCCTCTCCCTTCAGAAGGTGGAATGGTTTCTGCAGAGCTTCCTAGTAGCAGTCCTGCCACCTAAGAGAGAGAGACTCCTCACAATTTGTTTCTGTTAATGTCAGGTTTCTGTAGACTTATTTTTGTTCTCTGTGCATCAGGCATAGCTCTACAGCATGAAAGTATGTATATGTATCTCAGTGGTATCATATTCTGGGGAGATGTAGCAATCCTCACCATTTTATAATAGAGTGAATTTTAGTTCATGGAAGATCACTGCATAAAAGAGATACTGTGGCTTGAGTGACTGTATTTATCATTATTCTAGGTACTACATCAGTAGAAAAAGTTAAATGTCCAAACACTGATTTTAGATGAATTTAAATCACACAAAACTGTAGAGAAAGTTAGTGAGCACTGTGACCAATAAAAAGTGCTTTATAGCCACACGGGGTTAATAGATTCAAGATCCACCCTTCATCCACCCTTAGGAAAAGCTGTGGCTGGAAATGAATCTATATGAATGATGTTGCACGAGAAGTCTCTAAGAAGCATGGAAAGTAAGATGTTAATAATTTTGTAGTGAGATTGAATAGCAAAATGCATGGGATGGGATTGTAAATGATGATACTAGTATGGAAACAAAACTGAAAATTTCTGATTGATGAATTACAATGAAAGTATGTGTATGTACTTCAGTAGTATCATATTTTGGGGAGACATAGCAATGTCTACATTGCAATCTTCAATGTAATTTGCTTAATAACTTACAATATTTAAGACAAAGCATAGTTTGCAGCCTGGCAATCACTTTTCTTAGCTTCCAGAGATAGTAATTAAAATGTTTCTCACTCTGTAATAGTGAACAAATTCATATCTTGGGTATAACTTTATATATTCATTTCAATGTGGTTGAATTTTAATGTGTGAAGCTTTACAAAACTATCATTAAAGAAAACAGCTTCTTAGGTCACTTCTGTCACTTAAGCAACCTACCAGTAATTATAATTCACTTTTTTCATTGCCTGTTTCTCTCTAAATGTTATCAACCAAAACCAAATTAGTGTCATTTCCATAAGCCAATATTAGCATAATAACAATGTTGTTGTAACTGAGGATGCAATAAGCATAAGGGTTCTGGGCAGAGGAAAAAGTTATTGTTAGATTATGTATCAGATGTAGAGAACAATGTTTTGGGCACAAAGAAAAAACATAATTCCGATCACATGGCATTTTATGTGGTCAGATAGCGAAGATGAGCATCAGAAGGGTGGATTTACTATTTAACCCTGTAAACAATTTAAACACATGAAAAAAAGAGGTTTAAATGATTTGTTAATAAGTTCTAGGTGGAAATTATCAGGCTTGTAACCATAAGGATAATCAATTTCAACAGAACAAATGGGGTAAGAAATGTAAATAATTTAAGAAAGTTTTTACAAAAGTAAATGTAGTCAATGTAATAGCAGCAGACAGCATGCAGTCCTCAGGAGTCCATTTAAAGACACTTCTTTTATGACGCGCAGAAACCCTTTGGTTTCCTTTTGAATTTTGTTTTCTCATATGAGTTTTCATCCACAGTTTCAAACAGGGATTTGTCTAACTGGCCTCGTCCCACCGAATATATCAAAGGTGAAAAGTATGGTGGCATCTGGGCAGGACCTGGAGGAATAAACCATGTATACATTAGCAGCGCTCTAAAAAGGAAATTAAAAATAAAACTGCAAAACCTAATCCAGACTACCGTCCAGTGGACACCAATATATATTATATGATTTGGTGAGACAGACTTCTGTTTAAACTCACTGTTATCACATGAACTGAAATGCCTTCACTTTAGGGTAGAAAAAAGGTTGAAACAATTTTTCTAAACCCTGGAGAGAAGCTTTGTAAGTCAATGGCCTACAGGAGTATGGGTGGACATGGCATCCCCCCTGCAGATATGAAATACCATTTTTACTTTTAAGGATTACATGTCTTGGAATTAACTTATTAACTTTGATGTAGTTGAAGCACATAGTGGGTTTGTTGCTGTATGAAAGTAACATCATCATAAGTAACATTTGCATTGTATTTTACTTAACTTTAATGGCATCATGCAGCAGAAAGTCAGGGTAATTTGAGTTCTAAAAAGAGATTTGTTTATTCTTCCTCAAATCTCCTTACATACATAACTGGAAGACTAGCCCAAAGCTAAGCAATGAATGGCAAGTCTAAATAGTTGCAGTTTTGCAGATTAAGACACTATGTCTAAAAAATTTAATGCAAAAATCTGACTCTGAAATCAAATTGTCTTCCTTGCAGAATGTTCAGTAGAGCTATTTTAGAGTAGCAGGTACAGCTCTCCATTCTCCAAGCAAACCAGAAGATGTATAACAGAAATATCCTTCATCATGCAGTAACAGCCACTGAAGAAGTTGATAGCAATTGCCATACGATTGGTTACCTTTACACTTAAGGCAAGTTAAGTGATGCTGTAAAAGCTGTTGGACCAAACTCACAAGAAATGTGTGCTAAGAAAGAATTATGTATAAGAACATTCAATGCTCTTCATTAGCCCTACTTGCCAACAGCTAGAGAAATTATTCACTTTGAGGAGCAGACATCTAAAATAACCTCTACTAAAAGGTGCCGATTTGAGAGGTAAGTTTAGATGTGCATATTTGAATTCCTTAATTTATTTCTCTGGTATTTTTGATCCCAGTACTAAGAAGTACTGAGACTTGCACCCCATCAAAGAACTGTATTTGTAGCATGATGCTATGTATCCTGTATATCCTCAGCCAGGACGATGCATCTGTTTCAGTGTTACATGTATGACAGCAATGAAACACCGGTTCATGGCAAAGCAGCCATCTTTCATGGATTTGTTACTAGTATTCAAAATGCAGAGGAGGAGACATGAACTCACACCTGCAGTCCTTGCTACAACAGCAGCTATCACTGTTTATCAGTGATGTATAAGCACAAGTCTGATGTTTCTTCTGAAACTTGTGTATCTGTTTCCAGAGCTTTTAGATGCATACTTAAGGATCCAATGTTCTTTCCTTGCAGATTACATGTTTCATAAGGTCTCACGCGGAGGACAGGCTGTTGCTTACCCCAGCTTGCTAACACGCCTTCTTCATCATCTCTCCTCTTAAGGAGATAAAAGGAGGAGACCTTTATTCAACAATGCATGCTCAGCAGCAGAAAACCAGACCACATTCCTTTTACCTTTGTGCAACCAAGAAAATATTCCCAGCTTTAAATATCGGGGCTTGAGTGACACGTCAGCATTCTCAGGAGATTTCACTAAAGGCTATGCTCAAGACTTATTTTCAACACTGCTTTTTAAAGTGAAAGAGAGAGAAAGAGTGAGTTTAGGGCGGAAAGGTCTGAGACAGCTGCTGGACTAGTTTCAGACTGGCAGTACAGAAACAGAAATAAAAACCATAAGTCACAGAATCTGGAGAAGAATGTGAAAGAGAAAAGAAAACAAGCAAGGAAGACTTTATATTTGTTACCAAGGTGCTTTTTTTTTCTTCATAAAGCTCTCAGTAACACTGAAATCACAGTGTAAGTATTGGAAAAATATATTTACCTTAGAGTTTTGTTTTCTTAGGAGTGGCAGGGGGTTTTGCAGACATCACAGCTATTACCATTCTGGTTCCCAACTGATTACTGAGGGACTGAAGTGTAAAAGGTCTCCCAAAGAAGTGAGCACTACTGACTGCATCATCATTTTGACAGAATTTTTCTTATGCAGAAGAGACAATGCCCTTTCACCATGAAGAAATCAGGTTGCCGTGAGTCTAGCTGCACAAGATAGCCAAGCACACTGAAGTATTACAATGGAAAAGTAAAGCCTACCTTTCCAAGGTCACAGAAAACTGACTCGTATTTCACAACAGAATGCAATGAAGGCCATGAGGTTGCCTGGAGCCATCTGAACACATCCAGTGTCTACAGTGCATAACCTCATTGCAATAAATCTTGTGCTAATCAATTGCAATGGAGGAAACTCAGGATAAATTTGATGTTTCTTTCTATTTTTTCAGTGTTTTTACTATTCTAAATTTTAAAGAAGGATGACATTTCTATTCTAATTCTTTAAGAATTGGAGGCTTTGCAGCCTCCAGTAGGCTTTACAGAGGACCTAATAAACAAAACATAATATAAATTATGGTGTAACAGACATTTATTTCAGGAACATTTGAAGAACACCCACTCCACATGACCCTGATACAGAAAGCAAGTCTTGCACTGAGTTGTCAGGTTGTTTTTGTTTTGTTTTGTTTTCTGCTTTTGTTTTTCTTTTTGTTTTTTGCATTATCCCTGACGAAAAATGTCTGACTTTTTGTCAGCAATAGCGCTGACAAGGATATGCGCATTAAGAGAAAAAAACAATTCTGATTGTATTCAGGTAATTTTCAGGAAGCAACAAAAAGTGAGATTTGTTCAAAAGGCTGTTCCAGTGGCAGTTCAAATGGCAGTTCCAATTAAACTGTGATTCTATGACACAAATTATGGTACTGAAAGAAGACAGTATTTTTTGAGACTTCTTTATTGTAACCATGTCAGATCCATTTCCAGCAGTTTCTTCAGTTATGTTGCACAGAGTTTCACAGATGCTGCAGATCTACACAAGTCTGACTGTAATAACATGTTCCAGGTAATTGTTGGCTTCTTGGAATGCATTTGCCCCTACTTCATGCCATAATTAAAGGAATCACATAAACTTTGGAACAATCTTTGGAATTCTGAAAATAGGAGTTTAATTTACAAATGCTAGGGTGGAATAGGAAATGAGCGAGCCAAAATCAGCACATAGCCATGCTCATTTGCAGTGCACTGAATGAGGCATCCCTTTTGTTTTGGCCACCAAGTGTTACCCAAGGCATCTTTTATATATATTGTATAGTGAGAACAACACCAGGTCCTCTCCTAAAGAGCAAAGTGTATTTATTATCAAGAAAGGAAGGTATTACTTGAAACTAAATGAAAGGCTTCCTTCAAAGTTCAAGAGAGAACATAGCCATAGAGAAAACAACTTATTAGAAATGAGGCCTTCTCTTATAGCTGTTGAACACTATTGCTCAGACTAGGAACTGAAGTCCACAGTGAAAACCAGGCTCTGGTGGTGTTTTGTTTCAAACAAACAGATGCCCCTAGGGGTGTGAAAGGATTATGCTGCAGTAAGAGTTCACAGAAAAAAATCTGAATGAATGCACATGTACAGGGGCCCAAAGGGGAGTGAGACAGATTTGTCAGGAATATAGTTCCACTGGTGACTGTTGAATATGACATGTGATTGAAATCCAGAGGTCTGCAAGCCCTAGGCTGCTAACTCTTTATAGCAGAAGGAATAGTGTGCACATCTGTTCTCACATTCCTGCTGAGGCATCTCTGTCAGCTGTATCTGACTTTCAGGTGTTCCTTCGGTCCAACACACATTGCAGATGTATGCTCCTCTGATCAAGGTCAACTGTGGGGAGCTCCCATAATGTTTCTGTTGTGTTTTCCATTTGTACACTTCCTTTGCATTAAGAGACCGATTTTTGGACAAAAAAAACTCTCAAAGTTTCATTAAAGAACCCATGGTTAAACCCAGGTTGCAGCTTATCAGATATATCATTTTTAAAAAACATTTCTATAGCTTTCCCAGCAGTGGCTACTCTGATAAGCATAGTCTCAGCAAAGACTCCTTGAATGTTCCTGCTGTTTCCATTGAAACACAGAAAAATAATACCATTTTCTATAACACTTTGAGCCCAACTTGTCAGCCAGTTGTTCACCCAGCGCGTTTTGCTTTTGTCAATATGTGCTGGACATTTTGTGCAGAAGGATACCATGAGAGCTTTGCTGAAATTGAAAAAGATTACATCAAGTAGTTTCCTTTTGGGTAACTCTGTCATAAAAGGAAATTATATTCATTAAACTGGACATTTTGCTCAAGAAAGTCCCTTCTTTATTTCTTGTTCCCTGTGACAGAATGGAAGATGAATGGCTAAACACTGGCTTGCAGTTTCCATAGCTCTCCCTGAGGAACTCAATGACTCTGTTCAAATGTAAGGAATCCATGTAACCACTTGCTTTTCAGATTACCAATATCTGATTATAACGGTGCTATCAGGAAGGGAATTCACATGAAACTCTTTGCAAGATGTTTTTTTTATTTACTCAGAATGTATTCCATTTCCTTTGGAAAGGTCAAAGCACTAAGAATTAGGGAATAAATGGGTATTACATGAATGACCTTTCTAGACCTATCATTTATATTTATTGTTTGCTCTGCCTCCTTTGGGTATGCTGACAGAAATACATGAATTTCACAGAGAATTCCACCTGTATGGATAACAGAAGAGATGTCAGATGAGAAGAAGGAATGGAAAAGAAATTTGGAATAAAGCAATCCTCAAAAGCATTCAGAGTGCATCAGCAACAAACTGGGAAAGGCTTACGATTTTGTCCTAACACTCAGAAGCCCACATCCACCTCAGGCTGAAAGTCCTCCTGTTTCGATATCTGGAAAACCTAGCAGTTTTGTCCTCTGTACTCCAGGGCTGATGCTCACTGCTGCTCTGAGAGATTTTACCAAAGAATTGAAACCAGGTATTCCTAATCATTCTTTGGATAACTTAATCTGATCAGAATAATGACAATTAATGTTCATTTGCACACAGTGATCTTCGTCATGGGAGAGGTACCTCTGTCAATGATTTCCAGCTGCAGTCCCAAGTTTATTTTGTGTGTCTCATGGGTAAAAACAAGTACACAGCAGTGACACAAAACATAAATCTTGCACTCCACAGAATGCATGAATGAGCTGACAACAAGCCCGACTTCTCCTTGACTATATTGTGATTACTGTATTATAATGCTCCAGGATTTTGTGTGGAATGTATTTCCTCTGTTCCCAATTTCTCAGTGTTTTCTACAGAGTAGAGCATCACAGCACACTGATGTTCATCTTGTCTTGCACATTTCATGAAGCCTCTGGATTCCACCATTCCAGATCCACACTTTTAGTCACACAAAGATTTTTTCTTCCATCCATAATTTGCTGCAGATCTGACTACCATTCATTTACCTGAAATAGAGACTAAGCACCCATACTGCTGCCCCTACTGACAAATCAACCTCATCTCTGCCTGAGAGCTTAATGTTTCATGTTTTACTCATGTGAATATCTTTACTGATTACAATTATGTTACTCATGGAAGAGAGGATCCCATTATTATGCATGTGGAAGAGCATCTGGAATCAGTCCTATGTGGTCAAAGTTTCTTCCCATCTTTTTAGGACTCTCATATTGTTTTACCTTTCACTCCTCTTCCAATTTGGCTTCTTTCTCTTGTTTGTGCCCTTTGTGTGGAGAACGCAACAGAAAAGCACTCTTATAAGCTCTTTTCCCAGTGCTATTGTAGGCTGTGTTTACTCTTCCATTACATCTGCAGCTGGCCTCAAAGAAAATCATCTTAGCCCCAGATGATCCATTTTTAATGGTGCTTGTAGCAGGAAGCAATAGTTTTACAGTTGATCCATTGGCCCCACTGCAGTTTCTGAACAAAACTGAGAGCTGCCAAAGCAAAAGAAAATACTAGGGGAGGATAATGAGACTATACTATAAGCATCTACAAAGTTCAAAAAGAAAACAAGTTGGGGGCTACTAAATAAAGTAGGTTATTGAGGCACACATCTTAGGCTAAAAAATAAATTTTGAGATCTCAAGGCCAAAATAATGCACAGGATAATTCCTTCACACTTCCATGTGCTAAGGCAGTGGGAAGAAAAAACATACCTGTTTCTCTCACATGAAAGTTAGAGATGCTAGACAAAGTCCACGTATCCAGTTTTCCAGTAAGCTTTGGGGAGATGCAGGTGGAAGGAGCCAGAGGAAACAGTTATCTGTGCTGAGGCAACCCTGATGGCTCACCTCTGTGTGCTCACATGGGCTGTGCTGCCCATGGAGTGAGGCACAGACTGCTGTCCGCACTGATGGCCAACGCTTCAAACCCTTCTTCACTTTCTAGGGCTCCTGCCAGGTGAAATGGCAGAAATGGAACATGAATACATAATCTCCTTATTTTTCCAGTACATGACTTTATGATGCTAGAGAGCACAGGAAAATGAATTTTAGCATAAGAAACATAAAACTATGCTGGATACAAAGAGGTGAGTTTCAGCTGTACAGTTAAACCTGTATCTATTTTTTCATGATTAAAGATCTTCAAACATTTCTCTGTGTGTCCAAGGAGAGGGTCAAATCTACAGTGCAATCCAGCAGCAGAATGCAGTCACTATCGATACCCTTCAGTATAATGGTCCTTCCAAGTTAGCACTGTGTTTCATCTTTTAGGTGCAAGAACACTAAGAATAGCACACCAATAATCTCTCTCATTTTACAGAGAAAGAACACGGAGCATCACAAACTTGCAAGCATAGCACTCTAGCAGTGGAATGCTGTACAAATGCAGTATAAGCAGGCATGAAAATGTAAGGTGAGAAGTTTCAACATCTTCATGGTCTTTGCAGGTATCAAAAACAGTGTCTATTAATTCAAAAAATGACATTATGTTTATGGTGAAGATGAAATGCTACCAATGGTTGTTTTTGTATGGTGCTATTTATCTTTTATTTCAGTTGAGAAAAAATCATTCTCAGATTTTTGACTGCAGCTGATTCTGATTTTATAGTAGAATAGATTTCATACTACAGAGTTAAAAATGAAATGAGAAAAAAAAATCAGACTTCAGCAGAATGATAAAGGATTGAGTTTTCAGACTTTTGCATTACCAGATGCAAAAGGAAAAAGGATGTCCTATGAACCACAGAATCATAGAATGGCTAAGATCAGAAAGCACCTGAAGGATCATCGAGTTCCCCCCCCCCCCCCCCCCCAACAGGAAAGGTTGCCAGCTGCTAGATCAAGTACAGATCAGATTGCCCAGGGCTCCATCTAACACTGCATAGGTTGGAGGTAGTTAGGAAAGGAGGACCCTGGCATCACTGAGGTGGCAGTAATTGCTGCACTCAAAGCATAAATTGGCAGGAGCTACTGGGAGAAGACTAGCAGCCTAACCTACAGCACTGAGGGCTGCAGCAGGAAAATGGCTACACACAGACAAACAGGTTTGTCAGTGGAAGAGGCTGCAGATAGATAGACATGCGTCTCTTATCCGTTTTTTTTGAATACTCCATAGCTTTAATACCAAATTACAACACTGTATCTTTCCATTGATTACTATGAAAAAAAAAAAGAAGAAGAAGAAGAAAAAGCAAAGCAAAAGTAAAACCATGCAAACTCTCACAAGGGTTAACAGAAGCATTACAGGGCAAGGTGATTTGCTTTAGATGGTTCAGGAGAACAGTGGCACAGACAGCACTGTGAAAATCATTTTGTTATGGGGAGTTATACATTTGTAGTCTGTTGTGTTTATTTTAATATTCAGCTTTTTGCTTCATCTTTTAACATAAGCATCAATAGATTTTAGGAAATATATTCACTTAAGTTCCTTGAAAGGAAAGAAGTGAAGGCATATTTCCTAAAATCTATTGATGCTTATGTTAAAAGATGAAGCAAAAAGCTGAATATTAAAATAAACACAACAGACTACAAATGTATAACTCCCCATAACAAAATGATTTTCACAGTGCTGTCTGTGCCACTGTTCTCCTGAACCATCTAAAGCAAATCACCTTGCCCTGTAATGCTTCTGTTAACCCCTGTGAGATGGAGACAAGAGTACTCATCCACACTATAAAAAGCTTTAAAGACCTTCAGATGTAGAACAATCCTGTCTTCACAAAGGGCTAAAAGAGGAACCTAGGGAATTACAGTTCTGTCAGCATCACATCCCTGAGAAGCTGATGGAGCAGTTTAACCCAGAAATCATTCCCAGGCAAGTGAAGGAGAAGAAAATCACTGGGAGTAGTCAGCATGGGTTCGCCAAGGGAAAGTCATGCCTGACCAATCTGATAAGCTTCTGTCTTGCAATAACTTGCTCAGTAGCAGAAAGAGTAGTGGATACTGCCTTCCTAGTCTTCAATAAGGTGTTTGACACTGTCTCCCATAAGATCCTTATAGGCAAGCTGATGTGTGGGCTGGATTGGCAGACAGTGAGCTAGTCTGAATGGCTGAGCCCAAACAGTCATGATCAGTGAGTAAAGCAAAGTCCAATTGGAGGCCAGCAACTAGCAGTGTAACCTATCAGTCACCAGTGGGTCCAGTCCTGTATAACATCTGCATTAATGAGCCAGATGATGGGATAGAGTGTACCCTCAACAAGGTTGCAGACAATGCAAAACTTGAAAGAGGCAAAGGGTCGTGCTGTCATCCTCAACAGAAATGAACTGACATGAATGACATGGAGTTTGGCAACAAGGAGTGCAAGGTGCTGCTGCTGGGGAAGAACAACCTCAGCACTGGAACATGTTGGTCCCAAAGACTTGTAATGGAATAGTTTGTTTACACTGGTATGAGGTACCAAGAACCGGTCTTTCCTATGCATTTTTCCCTCTTACCATTCACAAGCCTAAGGCAAGAAACCTTCAACAGGATGCTAACATAACATAAAGCAATTTTAATTTATTTTTTCTGCTTTGTCATTTAATAAGCTTAGATAGATGAGCTCCATAAAAGGTCTTCATTAAATAAAACAATGAAATCACCCGGATTTCACTGCTCAGGGATTATCTAACTTGATACAAAGAAGCTTACATATTCTTATAACTGTGTATATAAAGTTTCAGATAGCTTTGAGGCCTAAGTCAGATATTTCATATCAGAGAATACATACCATATCCCTTGATGTATAAAAGCAACAAGTGCTTGAATCAGTGGTTCTGAGACTCACCGGTCTTTGACAGATTTTTAAGTTCTTGCTCACTAACAGTTACATTGTCAGGAAAAGTTCCCAGCATCTGCCAAGGTTTTGTCAAGTGGAGCTTTTAGGTGGATACTGGAATCAACCTTTGAACAGCAAATCCATTAAAAATCTAAGACCTTGAGTCTATTAAATCTGATAGAAATAAAGAGCTGACAAGTAATATATGACCCAACTCATTGTATATTTATGCAATTGTTTATTTTTCTTCCTGAATTTAGTTTACTTGTGTTTGCTTTCACTGAACTTTACTGTGCTATTTTCTTCTTTTTCTCCAATCTGATAAAATCATAATGAGCCCTGAGAATATTGGGTGGAACAGAACTCCCCTATGGATTTTTTTTCTTTTTTTCTTTTTTCTTTTTTTTATTACAACAATGAAATGCCCTGAATCAAACATTTGTAGTGAAAGATTTTTGATGGGCCACCTGAGTGACAATATTCTCTAGGCTGTTCCACTACAGGACTTCTTATCTTAATCTAACTTCCGAAACTCATCTCCAACCACCATTCTTATTCCTTCATATAAATTTTAATGTGATTTTCATGAACAAGTCTTTCCCCCTTCACAAAACTATAGGAATTAAGTGCAGTGATTTATTACCTGTAATGTAGGATAGAGCTTCTGGTGACATAGCAGAAAACAAGGAATGCCCCAGAGAATCTCTCATATGGACTTGTCATGAAGGAGACTACTTTATTTCATCCCATATTTTTGCAGAATTTCCTGCAAAGTTCTTTATGTGCAAGCTCCCTATTCATTTGTCCCACACTTGACTTTGAAAGACTCTGATGAGAAATCTCAACACTGAAGGAAACAAAAATAACAATGGCAGGAGATGAATTACCTCTTCATTCTACCTCACAACACATGAGCGAGCCATAGCTGATGTGACACAGCATTTGCACCAGTATTGTTTCATGCAGAAAGCTGAAGTAACTGACTTCCAAACACCCTAACCAGAAGATATTTATGTGACTCTGTGAAGTGAGTGCTTGCTGCTGATGGGGAGAGGTTTTCAAGTTCTTCTCATGCAAACTTTATTATAAAAAAACAAAACAAACAAACAAAAAAAAACTTATTTCAAATCAGAAAATTTCCCTGAAGATTACTCTGCTTTATCGTAACCTTGGGCTCTTGTAAACTTTTCAGTAATGTTTTTAAGTGAAAAATTAAATAAAAATATTTTTGTCTGCCCCCATGTATCTTACTAAAGACAGAAAATTTTATTTAAAAAAAAAAGTTATGGCAAAAAATTTGAAGTCTCATAGAAAAGCAGATTTAGTAAAAATGCTGCTCACTTAAAGTAGCAGGAATTAAAAGGGAGAATGTAACACTTTTCAGGCAATGCTAAATGTGTGTTTACAAAACCTTAAAAAAACGTAGAAAAAGCCCTCAAAATTCTCAAATCTTATTTAAAGAACAATTTTCTCCTTCCTGCTTGGTGTCTCCTGAAATCTCGATAATGTGAAGCTCTCCTTCATAAGCATTGAGGATTCCTCATTTGCAGGACCATGAGCTGTGGTACATTTACTCACTGAGATCCAGGGGGCAGTTTAGCAAAGGCTATTTTATACTTTGTCCAGGCCTTGTGCTCAGCCCAAGTATGGTCTGTCATTTGCATCCTCCTGACACGTCACAAAGTGAAACAAGCCAGCTTCCCCTTGCAGAGCTGCTCCATGAGATTCTTTTAATCTGACCGTGCACAGATGGTTTGAAGCCCTACCTCTATCCTGCATGTGTTTTCCAGATGATTTTTGCACTCTTTTGTTGCACAGCTATGTTAAATAGTTCAGATTAGGCTAAAAAAAAAAATAAAATAATGCCACATACAGTGTTTATGTTGTGGCAAGGAGCAGGGAAACTTTGTCAGGAGGGTGGGGAACAGCAGGGAAGTTTAGACATTTGCTATTCATTAAAACTGCTCTTTCTAACACAGCTGAGGAGACTATTGCTCCCTCTCTGTGTGTTTTTCTAAAAGAAAAACAAGTACCTTTCAGCTTAGCTGTAAATTCCTAGTTAATCACTTAACTTGGTAACAAAATTATAATACTGAAGGTACAGCACAGAGATGTGTCCTCTAGCTTTATCATGCTTCTTTGTGCTATTTAGAAACACCATAAAGCCACTCTAGTTTTGGATCTTACTTCCAAGTACTTTTATATTGAGGAATGGGAAGTCTCAGAGGTGGCAAAAATTTTCACTCAAGCACGTAAAGCACAAAAAAGAGGGGTAAAATGTCCTTTTCCAAGGTGAAAAGGAAAATGCTAACTCCCTTAGTTTTCCAAACAAACCCACAGGATATAGAAATGCGTGGGGAAACCAATGGGAAGTAGACGTGTGTGGAAGGAATGTTAGCAAAATGTGTGCTTATGGGTTAAAGATGCAAGCGCTTGAACAGGGTGCAAGAAAACCTGCAGGTCAAAAAGCAGAGGATTCCCTTCCCCCCTGCTCTGCCTGCATATTTCTTCCAGGGATTTCAGAGCTGCAGGATGACGTGGAAGGGGGTCATAAAACCCTGCAAGGCTCCGGGTGTTCCACAGCCTGGCCCCGCTCACAGCAGCTCCAGACTCTTAAAATTAAAAGTCCCAGGGATGGGTGAGTCATCCTGCCTCCAGCTTCTCCCCTTTCAGAGGGAGCAGGCAAGAGAGGCTGAAAGATTTCCCCTAAAGATTTCTTGATTTGCAAGCTTTATTCAAACTGTAACAGCCATTTCTTTAACATTTCTGAGCAATTGTAACAAAGACAACAAAACTCTCACATCCTGAGATCTAGCAGTTCTGTCTCTGAGCATTGGGCTGTGCCACTACCGAACTTTTCCTATGGAAAGAAAAAAAATAAAGAAGAAAAATCTTTTTTTTCCTTTTTTTTTCTTTTTTTTTTTTTTTTTTTCCCCACAGACTCTTCATTCCTCCTCCCTGTTTTTTGTTGTTTTTTTTTGTTGTGTTTTTTTTTTTTAAAGTGTGCCTGTGTGTGTGTGTGTGTGTGTGTGTGTGTGTGTGTGCTGCATGGCTCTTAACTTGGAATTATCGACTCTCTACTTGCCCTGACCATCACCAGGGGCATACAGCAGTATGTGTACTGTATCACTGGGAAGCCACGCTGGGAGCTGCCACGTCTGTAGTGCTGCAGCACACAAAAGGAGGCGGAGGTAGCAGCAATACCTTCTAGCTGACAAATCTGGAAATTCTAGTGCCACATCAGCAGAAGCCTATCCCAACACAGTGCTATTTGGTCTGTAGAGAAATGAAAACCTACAATAAAAGAACTTCAAGGCAGAAAACTCTTGCTAAATGCTTACTTATTTCTGCTTTTTATTCCCTCATATCTCAGTCAAGCTTGAAAGGTGACATTACACAATTAAATCCACACCATTTAAAACAAAATACATGATTCCACTTAGGAAACTAGGAACATACTACCTCTATATCTGGAAGACTCACAATCCAGAAAGTTTTCTCTAGACTGGAAAACTGAGGTATGGGATACTGAGGGTATGTCTACACCACATTGTACATTCCCATGTGCAAATACCTGAGCTAACTTGGGAATCAAAGCATGACAGACACAGTCACCCAATGCTGCTCCTACACTCATGCAAAGAGTCACAGGTCCCCACTGCTCCTACTACAAGAATTGACTCAGTTATATGACTGCAACTCCCATGTTAGGTAGCACTATGTTCACATTCTGAGTACCTGCCATGAATGAAAGATTCATATTTATCTAGATGCTTGAAGAGACATTCTGAACCTCATGCATGATAACTTACCTGGGTTTGGGCAATAGGGAGAGGTAAATACAGAAAATGAAAGAGATAAGTTCTTCTTAGAAGTCATGTTTCATATACATAGGAGCAAGCTGATATGGACATGTAAAGGCAGATATTAAAGTATCCATGTACTACTTTTCAAGTATTTTGGAAAAGTTCAAAGAAAACATAAACATAATCATTCAAATGATTGTTGGATCACCTAGAAAATAAATGCAAGTGTAGAATTGCCTCAATTAATGACCAGTGTTAAGTCATCTCTCTTGCCTGTCCCTGTGTGCTCTTCCAAATCACCTGAACCTGAACTCCTGGTGTGGGGAACAGAGGCAGTATACCAGAATGGAAAAATCTGATTAGTTTACATATTATTTACTATATACATTCTGTGATTGAGTGAAATATCAAATAAAATATGTTCACAAGACTCTTCAATGTCAAATCATCTTGTTAAGGTATACTTGTGTGTGCTGAACACTAATACAAATTTAATATCTGTACCTCTAGTGACTATTGTAATGTAAAAAATTGAAGAGAGATGAAGTGGCTGAAGTGGCATGGAAGGACTGTTTGCCATTCAACCCTATTGATGGCAGGACTTTAATGCCAGGCTGGGGTAAGTATTTTTTTTTCTGAAACAACATCTGGCTCCTTAATGAACTTGAAAGGTAGCTATGTTGGTGGTTTCTCATCTCTCATGTGGTTAGAGTTGTGTGTGGACAGCTTAAGAAGCCCATCATGTCAATGACTGATTCATTCAGCCTGAAGTATTTTTGTTGGACTGAGTGAGACTGTGGGATCTGTATAACCTCACTCAGGCCTCTCCTGAAGTAGGTGCTTAAAAGCATCTACGGTTCAGACCGGAAAACAGGACGGTATGTTTGTGTACATAAAGCTTAGCACAGCCAAGCTGCCACCTAAACAGTCTTTCTGAAACAGTTTATCCAATTTATAATATAAATAGGAGATAAAATACATGAAGGCCTAAATTAAAAGAACGTTTTAGAGTCAAACAGCCAAATATAAAAAATTAAAGAATTAAAGATTTCTGTGTGGGAAGGAAGTGTTCAGAATCAAGAAAAAGAGTAAAAGGTATAGCTTATTCTTATCAAAACTATTTTGGACACCTAACACATCACTCAGCAAGAATGCTTATGATGGCTGTAATTTTCTGTTGAAAATTAATATTTTGATTCATCAATGTAGTATGTTCTCAAACTGTTGTTAGTGTTCCTTCATCATAGCTCATTGTTAGCAATGTATCTATTCAAGCTCTCTGCAAATCCTGGCATCTTACTGTTTTCCAGCATTTTACCTGCTCAGTGAGGAAGATAATGGGTATTAATAATTACATCAAAATAGCAAAGGTCAGAGGACAAGGTTTGGGCCCCACCTGGTTCAGTTTGGCCCAGACAAAATGGTCAAAAAGGCTTTCACAGAGACAGCTACCAGATTTTGTGCAGATGGAAAATCCCTATGAAGTAGGAGGTAGGAGATGGCTTAAACCTAAGCCAGATCCTGGTCTCATGGGAAGAAATAGACTTAGCTTCCAGCTCAGTTACAACAAATAAACAAAGAAACCAGAAGTAAGAAAAAAAAGCAAGGCATTAAATGTGTAGCAAAATAAATGAAGTCTGATTTCCTCTACCTCTGCTCAGTTACCTGGTGTCCAATAACATGGCTGTACTGTTATTGTCACTCTCCCAGAGCAGGATGTAGAAGTTTTAATTCTTCAGCATCCTGTTTACATCAAACTTTTAAGAGCTTAATGCTTCTGAGACCTCTAACCCTCTCTCAAGTGTAGTTACAAATGACCAGGAAATTAAAACATTATTAGGATAGGAACAGGAAGAAAATGCCACTATTTAAGACTATTTACTTTAAAAAATTGGTCAAAAAATAAAAGCGTTGAAGAATCACTGCACCACATCCAGCTTTTACCTGATATGTTAGTGTGGGGAATACTTTTAAGTAAGCAGAAGAACATTTTTCTCTCCCTTCTGCTGACTCTCAGGGAAGTTATTCTCCAGTCCCATAAAGTGTTAAGAGACAGGGGTCAGACTAGAATAACCTATATTCAGCATATGGGGCAAACAACTGGCTTTGGCAGGGCCCAGGTTTTCAGTTTTATTTCTGTCATGTAATGGACTCCATGGAATCCTCAGGTGAATGGAGATCCAAATGCCACTTTGGCTCTGAAGACATTGCTCCAGGATGAGGTTAAAATCTATCACAGACTTCACCAAAATTGTTCATACCTTGAAAAGACTTGTGAGGATCAGAGTAGGGAATTCTGTTGCCTTGATTCCCATGTGATATTGAGTAATTCTATTTAAGATGTTTAAATTTCTTTGATTGTAGCTTACCACCAAATCTAAGTTTGGTTCTTTAATTGTAGTACTTGATTTTGCATCGTTTGAGGTACCAGATGTTACTAGCAGGGGGAAACCCAACTAACATATTTCTTTAACTTGGTCTTGCAAAGCCAAACTGTCTCTTAAGTGCCATGGACAACATTCATACTTAGGATGTACTGTGTTTCTAGCAATGACTTGCTTTGTCAGTTCTCTCTTTCTAGTTCCATATAAATTCTCAAATTCCAAATTCAGCAGCAGTCCTACTTAACAAATATTACTAACTTAACTGTGCATTTTGGACTTATTGAACAATTAATATTGTCATATGTAATTTATTTGCTTTAAATATTACATGTAGGTATTCAGCCAGATTTAAACCTACATGTTCCATTAAACATAAGAATTAACAGCATATTTAAATATTTTCTGGTCTCTAATGTTCTTAAGAACAGATCTATTCTGAGGCAGATCTATCCCTGCAAGGAATATAAAAGTAGTGCAAATTGGTGTTATGTATTTTCAAACCACGGAAGGGAATGCCTTCATTAGATACACTTATGATCACAATATGTTGAAAGCTCCATGCATATAGGGATATTTTTGAATGTCTATATCTCTATCAACTCAAACTGTCTTCTTCTCCACTGGGGCAGTGCTGTGCCCGGAGTTCTGAGCATCCACTGCTGAATCAGATGGACCAGAGTCGAGCCATGGCACAACACCAACTCAATGTAATGTGTCCCCATCTCTGCTGTCCTGGGATTCCTTCTCTAAAGAATGTGATATAGAAGAAATATGTGGGCTAGAAATATGTGGGCTCTTTGGGTCTGCAAATGATAGAATAAAGCCCCAAATCTGAAATATGTTGGGCAGTGGAGCTAAGGATGATCATTATCCTCCAATTGCAGAGTCTAAGATGTTATACTGTAGGACGATTCTGCACATCTAGGAATTCCCCCTGTCCTTTTCTTCCCCAGTCAAATGGGGCAGCAATCCCATCTGCACTTGCGTACAGCTAGTGGCTTTCTAATGTTGTGGTAGGGAAGAAAAATGAAGGGTGGACATTTGGTTCCTGAATCATGTTTCTGATTAACAAGTATCCAGACTGAAAGACATTCTAAGAATATATCATAAATATGGAAATCATTTATTCCAAAAAGTGATATTTTGGAGACGAATAATATTCTCAGGCTATATCTGTCATCTCACAATCACATGCTTTTAAAAATTAACCTATTGGTCAAGGGATACCAATTCATCTTATGCACTAAACTTTGGCAGTTTTGTGAAAGTTGTCTTTTCATTCATTCTCAAATTTCTTTTTAGCATCTCAAAATAGTGTTTTGTTCTACAAGTAGTATTTTGTTGAAATTCTTTTCATGAATTCATGAGGAAATACAAATAAACAGTTCAGCGGGTGTCCATAAAATCCAGAAAAAAGCCATGAATTCATAAGCTAAAGTTTCTGTCTTTACATCTATTTAGGTCACATGTTCCTAAATATTCATAGTATAAAGTTCTAAATATCATTTCCATAACAAGAAGGAAATGACAGGAAATAATATCTCATATTATGCAAATATCCAGTTTTAGCTTCATTAATCTGGAGACTTAACTAATAGTTTAACAATATAGCACATTTCTTAATTACGTTACAGCCGATTCATATAAAACGTAATTCAGATATACAAACACCAGATATTTTACTTGGTCACCTGGTAAATTTTTATCACAGGTCATTGTGATGGGATCCCTAATTAGAACTATGTTTAATTATGGTAGTACTGTAGATATTTAACAGTCACATGCCTAAAATACGAGGTACTGTGACTTCTTGGGGGATACAAGTAGGGATGAGATGCACATGTGTGGTTTCTCTACCGGTGAGGAGTATTGGATGACAGATACATTATGCCGTGATTTGGGCAGTAGTAGAAGCAAGGGCAATGACTTACTCCAGATGGAATATCTCCCCAAGAGCATAAACACATCCAATAAGTTAGGGGAAGAAACTTTCCTGAAGCAAAAGGAAGGAGAGAGATGATGCAGAAAGTTTTGGAAATCTGGAGCATGCACAGAGTGCTTCAGAAAGGTAAAGTGGGGTCATCTGTGTCTTGCCTACATGGACACACTTGTAAGACAGACTGCTCAATGACCCCTTACAAACATGGATTTTACCTGTACTTATCCCTAGCAAGCCCTCAAGGCCCTCCAAAGGAGAAAATGGAGGAATCAGCTAAGGATCCCACTCAATACAGAGTATGTATGTAGCCGGTCCTAACAACTATATAGTGGCAGCCATGATCCTACAGCACACCTCCAGCAGGTACACTGATTCCAGACTCCTCCCTTGAAGACCCATTTTTCCTATAAGGAGCCTATGACCACTGAATGAAACCACTGGACTTGAAAATTAAACCCCTCAGAGCTACTGGTGAGTCACTATTTCTATTACAAGAGATCAACTACTAAATATTTTATTTAATGGGGATGATAAATTCCTGGGACTCTATCCTGACAAAAGTTCAGAATCTCTCCAGAGATTTGAGGCTGTAAAAAGTGGGATGCTTCTTACCCTGATGACCATAAATTTGTTTGGTAAGATATGATACAGTTCTAGGACAATTCATATTGGTTTTTGGATAAAGGCTCATATGGTGGATTTATAACCTGATGACTTCAGGAGATGAATACTAAAACAAACACCACTGGAGCAGGCACTGCAGGGCTGGGACTCTGTGGTCTTTACACTTGCCAAAAAAGCAAGCCCTAGACTGGAGACAAAATACACTCAGGGTCCTTGGAGGGTGGCATAGTGGTCACGTTTGCTCTGCTTTCCCGCAGACAGTTTGCCTGAGGAGGCCTGAACCTGTCTGCAGCCAATACCGTAGCTGACCCTTCAGTTAGTGAGCTAAAGGTTTCTCTTAAAAGTTTCCAATTTGGTTGTTTTCTCTTTAGTGCAAACTGATAACAACAACCATAAAAGCAGTTGAAATGTTTTTGTTTCTCTCTCTCACTCTCAGGTAAAGAAAATAATGGCAGCGTAAGGACTTGCAAAAGGGAAATAAATATTTCTGTTAAAAAAAAAAAAAAAAAAAAAGCTTCAAGAAGGAAGTTAAGCAGAGAGAGAGTATCACACTCATTCTTTCCATAGCATTTTGTTTATACATTGAAATATTTCTTTCTGGCTGTGGCATTCAGTTGGATACAATTTCTAGTGTAATGAGAAAGGCTTTGCACGAATTCCATCTCTGATGTGTGATTACTGCTTTTATGGCAACAAAATGGACATGAAGGGGGTCTCACGTTTATATTTACTTTTATCAGCTGGAAATTGTACAGTATCATTCATCTGTAAGTGGAAGCCACCTGTGGCTGGGGAGTCAAGTGTACTGCAAAGCATCATGAAGTTTTATTTCTATAAGGATGGAGCTTTGCCTTGAGTGAGCCCTTACAAATGCAGAGGATTTATCATTACAGATTCTGTAGTTTTGCTCTCAAGACAGACTCTCTCCGAGACTGCAGAGACCTCAGTTGATACAGATGTACTTATCTGACAGCACCTGTGGGCCTGTCACCTCAATTCTAGTGACACATGCTTAACAACTGTCCGTTCATGCTTCCTTTTGTCATCCAGGCATGCTGATCTCTTTGGAAATAAGCTGCAGGTTGGCAGGGAAAATCAACTTACCCAGATACTGGCTTAAACAGATACAAATAAATAGATCTAGATGTAGATATAGATCTTAAACAAATAGATCTAGTGACATTGTTCTGAATTACTTGGATTCTTTAGGACTTCCTGTACTTCTCACTGAAGCAGAATATCGAAGTCAGCTTCACAGAGCTCAGAGATATATGTAATGGGATGACAGAGGTTCCATAACGAGCAGAAATACAGTGCAGTTTATTTCATGACAATATAGTTGCACAGTGCTGAATTTCATCAGAACGCAAAGGATAATTTCTTTCCAATTCTGGGTGCCATGGGAGTCTTCAGTATGTGTGTTCACTTCTGTAGCCCATCCGAGATGTGGTATCTAAGCAAATGAAGTTTTAATTCCCTACATATGACCACTTCGCTTGTTTACAGAAGCCTCCTCGCTTTCTTATTCAACTGAAATAAAATATTTTGAGACATATCACTACTGTGCTCAAGCCTGGAACCTGCCACTCTGGTTTTATTCACTTTTATTCTTCTTCCACATTCAAATGAAGAAATCAGTAATGATGTAGAGAGAGTCTAATAAATGTCTCCAGAATGGTAGGACTGCAGCACAGCAGGTAGAGCCAGGTGCTGGTAGGGGGTTCCGCTGACAGACAGAGACAGAGCAAGGGACAAACCAGTCCCAGGGTCTTTCTGGGGGCCCAGTAGTGGGTTCAAACAAAGCTGCACTGTGAGACCATGATGTCTACAACAAAAGTCAGGAAAAGACTGGTGGCCCCAGGCTGTGCTGAAATGGGGCTCATCAACCTGCAGGTGGTGGTGAAGGTGCTGGAGTGAGACGGGTCACCAGTAAGGACTATTGCTGGTTTCAGTGTCCTGACAAATATCTTCTTTAAGGGTGGTATCTTCTAAACTGGGGAAGATGACATGGATAATGCCACTATCTTTAATATACTTCATCACTTTGTCCATTGGAAAGCTGTCATCCTGACCTCTCCAGGTGTTAACTTTGAAGAGTGCTCCTCATTTATACATGCATCATTAACTTTTATAATTGGAGAGGAAATCTGGAGAAGGCTTCGAGGATACCTCATTGCAGCTTTCCAGTATTTAAAGGGAACTTATAAACAGGAAGGAGACCCACTTTTTATAAGGGCATATAGTGATAGGACAAGGGAAAATGGTTTTAAACTAAAAGATGAGAGATTTTGATTAGATATTAGGAGGGTATTTTTTATTCAGAGAGTGGTGAGGCAGTGGAATAGGCTGCCCAGAGAGGTGTGGGTGCCCCATCCCTGGAGGTGCTCAAGGCCAGGTTGTATGGGGGCCTGGGCAGTATGAGCTGGCAGGTGGTAGCCCTGCCCTGCAACTGGATAGTCTTTAAGGTCCCTTCCAACTCAAGCCATTTTATGGTTCTATGACTGTTATTCTATGATTCCACGATTTCATGATACCAATCTCCCTATCTTATTAGCTTTGAAAAAAACAACAAGAATCAGGAGAATTATTTTAGCCTTCCCACAAAATATGCTCTACACATCATATCTGCAGAATGTTACATTCTTTAGATAACTTTTCTGAAACTGAGGTATTCTTCTTCTATTTTGCATAAAAATATTTTGAGTGAATGAATTTGAATGATTTTTTTCTGATGCAAAAGCAGTTTGCAAAGCACCAATGAAACTCCTACACTCCACAGGCACAGGGAGCCAACACAGTTTCTTCACATTCCTATGACTGTCACAGGGATTAGACATACGTGGCAGATGGGCCCTGTGCTGGTACTCTGCCCAGGAAATAAATTTCAGCTTCAAATATCAGTTGTTAACTTCAGAAGCTGGAAATGTGACTCACAAACTTAGTCCATTTGGTGTCCCCTGCAGAACTGTTCTTCAGTGGTGAGGAGAGGTAGAATAATGTAGAAGTAGACAGACATACAGCTCAAGGTTTTAACGTTAAAGCTGGGATGCAAAGCTCACTGTGAACTGGGAGGGCTTACTCAGCAGGAAAGGAGCTATGGAAATTCTTGCAATGGGAAAGTTGAACTTTCTTTCTCCAACTTCATTTCAGACTGCACAAACATCACAGGAAGAAAAAAAGAAACAAAAGGAAAACGAAAGAGAGCTTCTGAATCTTCTTTAAATATTTGTCCTCTCACTCCTGCAGACTAAAGGGTAAATGTGACTGTCTTTAAAAGAGAAATGTCCTTTCTTTTAGAAAAAAAAAAAAAAAAAAAGAAAAAAAAAAGGAAAATTGATAGTAGTCCTTGAATAAATATCTAATAGGACTGCAGAGTTAAGGCAAGGCTATACAGTGATTTAGCCTCGATTTGCATGTTCATAAGAAATGAACCTTCCATTTAAAAGGGAATGAAACCATATCCAAAAGCAGCCATTGTTTTAGCTTTGGAATATCCTTTTTTTTTTTTCTTCTTCATAACCAACATACCTCCACCAATCTGTTGATTCCTATTGTTTTTTGTTTGATGTCAAGACAAAGTTCCTGGGGTAGGAGGCTGGAAAAGAAAATACAGTCTCTTGCTACAAACTGTTAGCGGACTCTCGCTTTGCTTTGCTCCCTTTAAGTATTTTGCTTAGTTTGGCTCAATGCTCTGTTTTTTCTGGAAACCTCTCATTTTTCTTTCAGTCTGCCTTCCAAAACCACAGAGCACTGAAAAAGAATTTCTACTATAGCTCATCTCTAGTTCAAGGAATGTTAACTTTATACACTCCTATGTACCTGTACCCTGTATTTTCAGGACTACATTCTTACAAACAAATAATATTTATCACCCTGTGTTTTTATTTATTGAAAAGCAAAGGTTAAAAGTTTCAGCTAGCTAACAGGGGACGTCCAGCTGGCATCTCTAATGGAAATGATTACCACAAAAACATTTGTGATCACTTAAGCGTGGGCTCCCATGATGCTTAGCAGAAAAGGCTGAAAACAGTTCAAAATAGATGTAGTGCAATCTAAACAGGAAAGGCAGAAATGAATGACAATTTGCAGTAAACAGAAAAGAAGTCGTTCTCAAAGTCCATTAGCTAGAACATTTTAAAGTTATTTCAGCAACTCTGTTACAGATACATGGAAGAATAACACATCTGGAACCTACATATATTCTGCAGCTCAGTATATTCTGCAGTCAACCACATCTGTTTCTGGTTGAAGCTATACCTCGCTCTGGCACGGATTCAAAGAGCAGTAGTGGAAGTGAGTCTCAGAATAAGACTTGATGGAATAAATGGATGCAGCTCTGCTCAGAGGTCTCAAGTGAAATCAGACCATAATGTGGTGCTGCATTTCTAGCGAAATGTATTTCAAAAGTTTTCCCTCCCTTTTAGTCACTCTGTGATCAATCAACTCTTCTGCACAGCAAAGTAGACTCTATACCTTAGATACAGGCTTGAGTGCTGTAACTTTATTTAAACTCCTTTGTAATGGTCTGCTGAAAAATAAAGTTAGTATACTATTATATTCAGGAAGCAGTTTGTGTTCCTATCAGGATGCTCTATTTTTTTGCATTTAAGAGGATCAATCATATGTTTAAAACATTATTCATAAAATTAAGATCTCAGAACATATACATGTGTGTGCATTTGCACATATGTTTTGTGAAGATTTTCTGTAGCCTATTTTTTGTTATCTCAGAATCATGCAGTAGTGTGGAAGTAATTAAGCACAAAGCAAACACAGAGCAATTGGTCATGAATGAGTTAAATTTTAAATGTTCACTAGAATGACAAGAATAATAGAGGGCTTTTTGTGTGTTTCTTTAGTATATATTTTTCAAATTCAGTCCTGGCAATCACAACGATTTGCAGATAAAGATTTCTTTTCCTCCCTTCTGAAAGAAAAGTATTGGGAAGATATGACTGCTGTACAAGCATGTCACTGCTGTGTGACCAGTCGAGTCCTGTGTATTCATGACACAACCAGAGCCACTTCAGAATGTGTTCATTAAAGGTTTTTATCAAGCTGTAGCATACAGAGAAACAAAGCACTGCTTTATTGTTTATGTTCAGTTTGTCTTGCCTATGCACAGGTTAAGGCAAAGCCTCACTTACAGCTGTGTGACATAGTCCAGGACAAAGCACAGGCTGGCTCTTCTCAGGCATCACTGCAGCCCTAGGAATGAGCAGGAATGGCTGGGATCAACCTGCACATCCATAGCACCTGCTGTGTCAGAAAAGGACAAGTCGGACATTCTCCCAAGGAGACAGCACAGGAGGACTTGTTCAGGATATTATTTCAGTCTATGAATCTTAACAGTACTTAAGAGAGAAAAAAAATTATGACCTTTCCCTGTCAGCCAGCATAGCAATCTCACTTTCATCATCGTGCAGAGTGCCACAAGCTCGCCCCGGGACCCAGCTCTCCCAGATCCCAAGGAACTCTGTCCCCCAGGCCAGACAAGCAGCAGAGCAGGCCTTGTGCCTCCCAAGTGCTGCAGCAGCATGGCGGGGCTCACAGCCCGTGGGGGCTCAGCCAGAGGCTGCTGCTCGCTGAACTTAACCAACGGTCTTCGCCTGCTCGGGGGAGTGTGTGAACACTGCCACATAGTATTTCATATTTCATGGATATTTCATGTTCAGGCTGTTGGGGGAGGGCAGAAGGAGGCTCTTCTCATTTTTTTCTAAGAGCCGAACAGGCCATGCAGCCTCAGAAAAGAAACGTAATGATGAAAGAATCCTATTGCAGCAACAGCAGCAGTGCCACATGGATAGTGCTGGAACAGAGCACTCTGCCTGAGACAGAAGCAAACGTGGCTCAGCAGTCAGTTCTCCAACCAAGACTGGCTCTCAGAGAACAATTTCAAGGAAACTTTGCCACAGTCCTGTCAGGATCAGTAGCCTTTATTATGAAAGCATTTCCTATTCTTTTCTCCCCTTCCTTCATGCCCCCAAATCCCTTTGCTGAGGCACTGCCTGCCAAAGCTCTTCAGGATCATGATGATAGAAATTAGAAGAAACTTTTCAGGTATCCATACCACCAGGTCCTGGGTCACAAACGGGTGCTTCTAACCACTCTCCTCTTTAGAGACTGATGTCTTAATAAGGTTTTCAGCCTGTTTCGCAGCTGAAAGCTGTATTCTCTCCAGAGTAATAAAAAATGAAAAGGAAACAGTGCATCCAATATACAATACAGTAAGAAGAGGAGGGGCCCATTTCAGTAGATTTTCCAAGCAACTTCCAAAATCTCATATCTCATCAGTGGCTCCTCAGTCGCATTAAAAATCAGTCTTCATGAGATACAGTTATTTCCAGCCATAGACAAGTGCTGAAGCCAATTTTCCAGTTAATTTCTGTTTTTGTTTTGTTTTGTTTTGTTTTGTGGAATTTTCTCATTTCTGATATTTCTATCAAAAAGATTTCCAGAGAAAGCTCACCACTTTTCTGATATTTTGCTAGAAAAAATACATGTTTTATTTTCACATGCACAAGAGGGTTGGAGTAATCAAAAATAGGATCTTTTTAAAGAAATGACTGTAGTCAGCCAAGGTCACTCGAGCTGAGCCCAGCTGGAGCACATAGGTCCTTCTGGGAGCAGCAAGGCAGGGAGGTTAAAAGGGTTAAAGTTCTGAAACACAATCCTTCTAGCAGTGACCCTACCCCAAGCTATAGGGAACAGAAGTAATCTGAACTGCCACTGAGTCTCGATCAGAATGATTGTTCTTACTCCACATGTGCAGAGGCACTTTACACTTTCATAATTTAATCCCAGTTCTAAAAATATTTTGTATTTTCCTTTAGCTGCAAGTCCTGGAGTCAGGTGACTAAATACAAATGTAAGATTTACATTTGAACAAAATCAAGTTCATCTGTAACATGTATGTTCAAAAAACAGGGAATGAACAAAGAGGAGGCCAAGTGTGTACCTCCCATTTCACGTCACGATTTTTAAATCAGTCTTGTGATGAGAGGAGGGGATAGAAGACACTGAGCCGAGGATCACTTGTATTGCCAGAAATGAGATCCCAAATCATCCCTCCATTGTGCCATTCACAGTATCTCACCCTGAACAAGGAGCCCTGGTAATCTTTTATTATAGGAACCTGTGGAGTGACTTTAAAATATATTCTAAAATAATAAAAAACAACTTGGGACAGAAAATGTATCTGTTGTGGATCTCTGGAACACACGTAGAGTAATAGCTATATTACTGTCAATAGAAAGTTTCCCTTAGCTGAGAGATGATACTGCCCAAGAAGTGCGGTGCACACGATGCAGTTAAGATGGCTGATTTGCCACTGGAGTCTAAAATGAGAATTTCACTCAATATTGTGTTTAAATAAGAGGAAGGTTGCTAGATGCCACAGACAGTTTAAAACTACAGTTCAAGCATTCCTTCCCAACTGCCTTTCATACATATCTTAGCATTGTAGATATATTTAGTTCTTTAATGTGTCTGGTTAAAAAAGCCCTGAGCTGTATGTATTTCACTGAAAGGTAAGTGGTCATTATGCTGACCAAAGGGTGTGCCCTTCTCTGAGCTTTCAATTTTGGGGTCCTTTCTTATATGCCACAAGCTAGCTGCCTGTAAAATGCTGCACAGCACTGATGAGAAATGGAGAAATAGGAAAATGGGAAGGTTTTGGTACCCAAAGGTGTTTCAAACAAAGCAGTTAACTCAGCCCTGTATTATTCAGACCGCTGTACTCTTCAGGTGAACTAAAGCATACAGCTGACCACTTCTGCTCAGGCTTCCATCTGAGACTAATGTCTCTTCTCTTCTGAAGTGATGCACAAAAGAGTGGCTTAAATATAATTATTTGCAGTCAACAACAGTTGCCTCTCACATTTCTGTAACAGACGGAGTTTCACTTCCATCTCCCTGCCCTCTGACTGCATTCCAGAATAAGGAGCATGCTCAGGATGGATTTGTTCTGCCTGGATACTGAAACTAAGGAGCTGCAAGCAGCTTTAGTGAGAGGAAGGAGGGGGGACGGTTGCAGCCATACAGAGCTTTCAGAGGGCTGGACAGATACTGTACTTCCCAACAGCTGCACTGCATCAAGGCAAACCACAAAATAGTTTTGTAGCTACTCCCCAGAGCACAGTGGAAACAAAAGTCAGACAAGGCTGTTGGGGGTGTTTCTTTTTAATGGTGGAAGGCAGGAGACAGAAAGAAGGAAAAAACAGAACACTGTGACAATACACCACTGTGTATAGGCTGCTATAAACATATAGGCAGCTGGCAGGAGCTTGTAATATCAGGTATTACCCATTTTCTGTTATACATATGCTGAATTTACAGAACGGAATAAACGGAGCAGTCATTTACAGTACCAAGCTACCAATGTGGGCATCAGCAAATGTAAAAGAATATCTGAAGATATAAACAATGTTGATTATTCAAACTGGTGGCACTCTGGGGAAAAAAAAAATAAATCATCGAATTTACTGGTTACTCCAGATTAAAACTAGTGTGCTTGAGGGAGCATTTTCTGTTCCTTTTCAGCAAACTTATGTTAGTTATTTGGTATTTATTTTCTTTCACTTACAGTTCGTGAAAACACAGCTCTTGTAGTAAGAAAAATATGCCTTGATTTTCTGTGCCTTTAGCTATTCAGATGCTCTAATGAGAGAGTTAAGAAAAGTAACTCCTCCCCAAGACCTAAAAAACTGCAGCTGAAATGGTAAGAATGTCTGAGCTGGTCCTGTCTCCCTCCCTGCCCCCATTCTTCAGACTGTACTTAACTTACATAAACTATTTGGGTTGGAAAACATTCCTTAGGTTTATTCTGACTCATGATTTCTCTGCCGCTTTAAGATCCTTAGAGCACTAAGCAAATCATCAAGAGCTTCAATCTACCTAATCTGACAGAGAGAAAGAAAGTCAAAGAGGCAGCTCCTCAGTTCCTCGAGCACAGAGAGCTCAGTCTGAAGCCACTGCATTGGGTGAAGGCTGCTGCTGCATTACGCAGGGGCTCATTCCTAGATTTCCAAGTTGCAAAGCTGGATGCAGAACACGGAACGCCCACTTCTCATTCCAACATTTTTTCTACTTAAAAAAAAAAAGTTGGAATCGGTACATCAAAATGTAGCCTTTGACCAGTGCAGAATAAAAAGACGGGTAGTTCCATATAAAAACCAAAAGCAAATTGATGGTGTAACAGAGAGCATTGCTCTGGTATTGACACTACAACAAACCTGTCGTCTCTTTAGGATTAACATGTTTACTTGCCAAACAGTTCCACGAAGAACAGATGTAGGTACTCCTCTCTCATAGAAAACAAAACGATCTTCGACAGTCATATGGATTTAGACAGAAACAGATATAAACCCATGCATACAAATGAAATCGATAGTTTAAGATATGATTACACAGAAACTATTTATGGCATTGTCAATATGCACATGTTCAGTTCACATAAAATGCGAACTAATACAATTTACCTTATGCTTTAAAGGAATGGGTATCAAGTAATCTCATTCTCTTATGTTTGTCACAGATTTCTTAATCTCATTCAGAGATTGCAGCTCAAGCCAGTGCCAGATCCCCTGTTAAACCACTGGTATGCATTACTTGTGATCTTGTTGTATGCAAAGACCAGAGGAGACTGATAGGGTTCCACATTTCATTTGCTAATTAGTGTGACCACTTCCCATCCAGGGCCTGCAGCTCTCAGTTATCCCATCTGCATGGGTATCTCACACAGAACAACCAAACATCAGGTGGGAAGTGATGTCCATTTCATGCCACATCTGTGTCCACACATGCAGAGCCAGCTGTCTGCTGGCACAGCTCCTGACACCTTGCTGCAGCATCTCCCACACAGCATGTTGCTCCTGCTTCCTCTCACAGGTGGCACGCAGCTGCAGGTCCAGGCCCATCAGGAGAGGGGCACATGCTTAGTGCAGGATGAACAGCAGCCATCTCACAAAGCTCACCTGGGTGAGCATTGAGCTCATTACACACTGCTGCGCAGTCCAGAAAGGATACAGTAATCCAGGTCAGCTAGAACACTATGGATTATGGGGCAAGTCCAGTAATAATGAACTCAGCTCATGTGCTGCTTTCTTGAAAGGCGGTGATCTATAGAGCAGATGACGACTGAAGGATGGTTCTTGGAGAATTGAATACTTGGTGAGTCATAATTACCACATGTAGTTAGAGCTGAGTGAATAAACTCAACACTAAAGGCTCTAACTGGTTTTAGAGCTCAGCGATAGCTTCTGCTGGTGCCAAAATATTAACATTTCTGTGTCAGTTGAAGATAAGGCAGGGCTGACTAGAGGAAGAATATTTAGCACTATTGTTGAACTTCCTATCTTCAAAGTCCTGTGCCAGCATGAAGCTATTAGTATGCCTCACACATCTGTCAGTCATGTAAATGAAGGCTCTTAGTCCTGGAGGGGAAGAAGCAGAGATCCAGGAGGTAGATTACCAGAGGTTTTCTGGTAAATTGGTGTTTTCACACGAAGCTAAATGCTTGAGTGCTGGTTTTATGGCCAGTGCCATCATGCTGCCTTTTTGTATTACTTATTTGCAAATACTTCATTTAAGCAGTGAATGAATTTAAGAAATTATCTGAAAGCTTAATGAACCTTTGGAATTAGGAGACCCAAGCTCTGTTAAGTTGGCAAATAGGGTCTGTACCTAACTAATCTGAGTTATATTCGCAATATTAATGACCTGAATCCGAATACTGGGGCATGTGATAGGTTTATACAGCAAATTATTAAACAAAATTCTGACTAAAGTTTGATTAACTGCTAAGCAAAGCTGTGGAAAGTGAAATAACAACATGCGTTGAAAGTCAAGAGCAGAAAACTATGAAACTAATACCACAGAAAGTGAATGTAAAGGTGCTCGTTGCTTCACTCAGTCTAATTTTGGCAAAGATGTTGAAAATGAGAGCCAAATTCCTGTCATTTTTAGTAGTGTGACTCTTGCACCAGTGAAACTCTCTGGTGTGCTGTGATAGATTTCCCCATCTGTAAATGCAATTGTTGTTTAGTTCTGGGTCTCTGATCGGTGAGCCCCTGCTCCTGTTCAGGCCTTAATTTAGGAGCAATTGTTACTTCTGTGAAATAAGAGCTGAACAGCTACTAAATCTCACCTGCTGAGGCTATCCAGGCTATCCAGTTTGCAACCCCAAATTATTCTGAGGAGGCATTGTGCTGTGGAGATCTTGAGTAGGGATTCCATGCAGCAGCTCATGCACTCAAGCCCTGCACCATAACATTTCCTTATAGTGCATGATCTTCTTTACATAACCTGTGGTCACCTCAGAGCAGGGCAACCTGCTTGTTAGTGCCATAGCCCAGCTCTTCACCACCGCCTGTACTACAGGGCAACATAGCATCAGGTCCACTATGCTAGGTTCCCTACGCTGTGTCAAACACAAAACCTGCTAGCTTCCTGAAGTGAATCCATTGAAATTTAAACTGTTTCAGGACTGGGGTCTGCATGCACACCAAGGCATCTTACTTCTTAATAATTCTTTTTGTAATATGTAACACTATAAAAATGAACTAACTATATGTTAGCATATACAAGACAGCAGAAATATGAAAATGCATTTTTTATCTTGAGGTGTTCTGTGCAGATCTTACCCATACCCCCCTAATGAGCATCTCATTTCGTGTCATAAAACAAAAAGCACTTTACAAGCGAAATAAGACATCCAAAAGTAATCAGCCCTCAGATGACTTCCCCTGTATCCCTACTTCAGGATGAGTTCTAACCACACATAAAGCACAACAGACGTATGTCCGTAGCTGCTGTAGGACATGAAGGCATTTCAGACACATGCCGAATGATTTGTTTTCCTGTGAGATGACAAGAGGTGAAAAGTTTTGAATTAAGGGAAAAGCCTGGACCGACAGGGCTATGCTGTTTCTGAATCTTGCTAAAATTGGTCGCTGCCTCAACTTTCAAAGCAGGATTCAGATGTATTTGAAAACTACACCCACTGCCTGTGGGAATTCAGCTGTCTCCAAAGTCACCTTTAATGATGTGCACTGTCTGAAGCAAGCCTTCACTTGCACTGCTTATGTTAGACTGTCAACATGCATACCAAGCTGGGTCCATATAGTGAAGGATCAGGGGAGGCACTTCCTTCACCTACACAGATATTTTTCCATTAAAGTTACGTACTCTTTCTTGTAGCTGGAAATTGACATGGGAAACTACTATCTATTCATGTTTATTGAAACTCAGAACCTGAAGATAAAAAGACTGATTATTTTTCCATCTATAAACAGTCTGATTGTGTTTTTTAAATTATTATTATTTATTTATCTAACTGCAGCAAAATTTTCAGTAGTTAATTTCAAGGCAAGGTGCCAGTGATTTGGCATCTCCTGTAATGTTGCCTGTGTGATTTTGATTGCTATAATAAATGTATCAAAGTGATAACTAGAGCTTTATCTGACACTCTCCAGAACCTTTTGTACAAATACATTTTACGCAAACCAAATACAGCCCATTATCCTGTTGCTTATTTTCAGCTACTCCACTGATCTCTCTCTTATATTTTCCAGCGCTTTTTTTTATTTATGTTCTTCTGAGTTCTAAACCTTATCACTTCCAAATTTGTCAAAAATATAAAGGAATGGACCTGTACACATCTGCTACAAGTTGTTTATTACATTTTCTTTTTCTTTTTTTCTGTCTATAGTAGAAATTCTGAAAGTCCTCAGAATTTGAGTCCTCTGTTGCTGTCACTTCACAGTGCTATGCCATAATGATGCAATAGAACTTTTAAAAATGCTATTATTTTACCTCCATTTTAGCAATGTGCTGTTTAACAACAGGACAAGCTTGGTGTCTGGGAACACACCACAAGAAAGACTTGCCAGCTTATTTGGAGCCTCATTAATATTTGTGTTTGTATAGGGAAAGCATTCTCACAAGCATCACTTCAGCTTGCTTTTACTGGAATTCACTGCAACTGATAATCATTTTAAAAGTACTGTCAGCCTCAGACATTATTTCGCCTTCTGTTTTTTGATGAGAATCCTGTGTCCATACACCAAAATTCCAATAATGACAAAATGGAATCAGCCAACAGAAGATGGTTATAGCAAACAAAAAAATAAAAATGTTTATGATACATCTTAAACACTTGTGACATTTTTCTGAGGCTTGCAGCTATAGTGATAAGTGGTCTTGCTCTGCTACTTCTGAAGTCAATGGGAGTTTGTATTATACCATCTGGCTGAAAACAGAATCAGAGCCAGTGTGAAGGGCCTTTTATAACAGCTGTGTAGACTTACACTTGACTAAATGGAATGGAGGTGAAGACCAAGTGGTCTTAAAATTGTTTTAAAATTAATTCTCAGCTGTAAATTAATCTAGTATTTAATTATCATAGAACTTTAAAGGACAATAGCTAGTGTTATAAACAAATAGACTGAGCTGATAATGATATTAAAAGTAATCTATGTGTCCTGAATTTTCATAAGCCATAAATTGGTTTGGCTGTAGCAAAGATAAACTCAGCCTTCTATAACTATGTGGACTAAGCCTTTGTTTTGACCTTCTCAATTCCTAATTATGTAATCTTTGGGAAACAATAGAGAAAAAGAAAAAAAGAATAAAGAAAAACAGTGTACATTTTTAATATTTAAACAGAACTTAGGAAGCTCAGTGACAGTGACTGCAGAAGTCATCCATTGGAGGAGGACAACAAGATATCTCAGTTTCAGTGAAGCAGCTTTGAGTAATACTCCTTTTTGTCTCAAGTATAGTTGAAAAAAAAAAAGTCAATTAAATTTGTCCAGTGATCTCTTTAATAGCACTCCTGCATGGGCTGCTGAGGTGCAACTCTTTTCTGTCTGCCTACAAGCAGCTCCTTCCTGAGAATACATGAGCATTGCTCCTGCTGAGAGCAATGAATGATGATTTAAGTGTTCACATCACCCAGGGAAACCAAAGGCAGCAGCTTCTATAGCTGTTCAAGTAGAACCTATTTATTTCTCATTAAAAGTCAATTTGATGGACTATTCTCCAAAGCCATTTTAGATATTTCTAAAAGAACTCTCTTAGAGTATCTAGGAAGTCAATGGCTGTGGGCTATTTGCATAAAGAACAGCATTCCTGCTTTCATACCTTCACATGGCACTGTATAGACTCCTCCTAAATGCTCGTCCGTGTACAGGTCCAAATAATGACTATGCCATGCTCTTAGATCTCTGTATATCCTTAGCTGCACAAGAGGATGGTGTCCTGCTTTGTTACTCATCTTTTCTTGCTACATAGTTGGGCATGTATCCATTATCTGAACCGATGTGTGAAGCTTTGTGTTGCAATAAATCCAATGAAACCAAAAACTAATTGCACCACCCATAAATACTGTGGCTGTCCATTCATATCAACCTGAGGAGAAGTGGGTTCTGAGAGCATGCCAGACCCAGCTATCCAACCTGAGGTATGAGGTTTGGAGAGAGCCTAAAAAGATACAGATTCTTTCTCTGAGCTCTGGCAGTGCTCCATGCGTTCTTGTAATGTAGTACTAGCCAAAAAGTATTAAACTGGATGGATGGATGGATGGATGGATGGATGGATGGATGGATGGATGGATGGATGGATAGATGGATGGATGGACGGACAGACGGATTGGCTAATAAATCTGGAAAGAGGCAAATGCTTTCCAGTGTATTGAAAACAGTTATAGCTTTCAGAATTTTAGGTCTGCATTCTTATAAATTGTTCTAAATAATAAGAAACAAATCTGTTCTAAATAATAAGAAACAAATCTGCTTTGACATTACCTGGAGAGTCATTTATTTCAAAGCTTGACTTCGCTGAAAATTTTCCAAAGATAATTTTTTATTATCATTGATCTCAGCGTAAATTATGCCACAGGTATTACTGGCTTCACTGTGAAATAGTTCCTTTAAATAAATATGATGCAAAGGGAAAAGGAGTTCTCAGATATTTCCTTGGTACAGTTGGCTGATCAAATCACTTCTGCTACGCTGATGGCTCCAAAAGCAGTAATATTACTTTTGTTAATTCAGGAGTAGAGATAAAATGAGTTTCCTCTTTTCCCTTACTATTTTTTCTTCAAAAATAAGAAAAAACATTATGGATGTGTGTTAGATAAGAAATGTCCAAAGGCTCCATACCTTATGAACAGCACCATTCTTATCAAAGCTGCCAGTCCTACAGAACTTCAGTTATGTTTTTTTCAGCATAGGAGATCTACAGTCATGGGGAAAGAGCCATACCACTGAATCATTCTTCTGTGTCTCCAACTCCTTTTTTCTTTCTTCCAGGCAAGGGCGTCCTTAACTACGTGCTCCAATCCTGAAATGGTTGTAGCACACCAAAAATGTATCTTTTGAAGTCTGGGAAGCCGTAATGCACAATGTGCATTGCTGAGCTTTTGGTTATATCCCTCTCTCAGCCTTTTGCATTGTGGTAGAAGAATAATTGAAATTCCATGTCTTTGAGGGTTTGTTTTTTTTCCGAGGTAGAGAGTGGGCGACGTCTTTTCTGTGTGAAATTTGAGGGGAAAGTGGAGGGAAATGGTGGTTTACTTTGGTTTGATCAGGATACGTGTCCACGTTCCTGTACCTCTAAAGAATTCCATTAGCAGAGAAGGGCTATTGTTTCTTGAAAATATGCATTTAAGTAGGCAAGCAGTAGTTACTGGACACTATATATACACCACTGGAACAGATTTCATCACAAAATGCTCTGAATATCATTATAAGCAGACAATGAATGTCCTGCTGATGCAACAGAGGCAAAATTGGACCAAATGAAAAAAAACTGTGGCGATAGGGTTAGATGATTGGTTTCAAGGGACAAGACTGCAAAAACCTGCTATTCGCTGGAAACAGAGGAGTCATTCTCAGACTCAACCTGCAGCACTTCGAGTCTAATTTCAATCATTATTTCAAGGTATCTGAAGCCTACTAAGTAACTTTAGATTTACACGAACTTTGAAGCAGCTCACTTTGCTGCCCATCCTATTTCATTTAAATCGTTACAATTCACACCGAAGAAACAGTCTGAAAGAGTTGTGTTCAAGCGGTGCACTTTTCTTGCAGCTTTTGCATCCCCATCCACTGTGCGCCCACTTTGCGGTCAGACATTCTTCGTCGGATCCCCTTTTGCTGGTGCCGCTTTCCAGCCTCCTCACAGGGCTGCGCTCAGCCGGGCACCTCCCGGACGGGCTGCGGGACCCCCCTGTCCCCCCGCAAGCACCACGGCCGTTCGCGGCTCGCTGAAGCGTCTGAGCGGGACCCGCCCGCGCCGCGACCCGCACCCGCGGGGTGGGGCCGGGGGAGGGAAGCGGGCCGCCACGCCCTCCTCGACCCCCCCCTCCGCCACGGAGAGGGGCCCGCGCCGATCCGGGACTCCCCTCAGCGCGCGGGGGGGCCGGCTGAGCGCCTTGGCAGCGGCGGGCACGGCACCACGTCAGCTCGCGTGGGCTGCGGGGCCGGGATGGGCGACCCCAAGTGATGCAGCCCGCCGGCGGCGGGGGCGGCGTGATGGGGGTCTGCTGTCCCGGTGCGGTGAGGGCAGTTCTTCCCGGGCTTCCTGCGAGCCGCGGGGCGGCCTGTGCCGCTCCCCACCCCGGAAGGCAGAGCCAGACGTGGCAGATCCCCTCGGCTGACTGCCGGGCGCGCAGGGGGGCTGCGGGCGCCTTCCCTCCTCCGACACCGCAGTCGCCGCGGGGCCCCCGGCCCGACGGCAGGGTGCGCCGGGGACGGGGGGGCACCCGAGGCTGCGCCGTGCCGCACGCCGCGAGGCCGGGAGGGGGGAACGCGCGGCTCCGTGCCCGCAGGGACCTCCGTGAGGAGGGCGAACGGCCGCGACGGGAAGGGCTGAGCTGCGGCCCCGCGTCCGCCGTAGGGAGCGCGTGGCGCTGCCCCCGCTAGGGCGGTGCGAGGGCCCGGGCAGGGGGCGCAGCCGTCCCCCGACCGCCGCCCCAGGCCCTGGACAGCTCCCGCTCCGACAGCCCTCGGAGCGCGCTCCCGGCGCTGCCCGCAGCCCGGCGAGGCCAACAAAGCGGGGCGAGGGGCGGGGAGCGTCTGAAAAAAAAATAAAAAAATCAGACGGCGAGTCAGATTTTCCTCCCGAAAGCCTCAAAGTGTCCACGTCCTCAAAGCATGGAACCAATTTAGCGCCGCCGCCTTCCTCTCCCCTCCCTCCCTCGCCCCCCCCCTTCGACCCCGCAGCCGAGCAGCGCCGGGCTGGGGCCGGTGAGCACGTGACAGCGCTGGGAGCCGCGCGGGCCCCGCGGTCGCCGCGCGCCCATTGGCTGCGGCTCCGCCGGTGCCTCGCAGCCGCGGGACCCTCCTGCGGTATAAATAGGGCGGAGCGGGGCTTGATTAATTTAGCATCCCGGGCAGCAGGTTTCTGCTAAGTTTGGAGTTACTCCTCGCGACTGTATGCCTGCGTCCTGCAGGTAATAACCAACCACGTCCGGGGGCTCTGCAACACAAGGAGTCTGCATGTCTAGCAAGTAGACATGCTCAGCTTTGTGGATACGCGGATTTTGTTGCTGCTCGCAGTAACTTCATACCTAGCAACAAGCCAACGTAAGTGCTTTCCGCTTGTTCGTGGCATGGGTGGCGGCAGGGGGTGGCTGTCCCGCTCTGCGCGCTCCGGAGACCCTCTCTAAAGCTGCCACCTCCGTCTCAGAGCGGCGCCTCTAGTTCAGAACTACCAACGGATGGCAAAAGGCCAACGAGATAACACCCCCCCCCCAAAAAAAAAAAAAAAAAAGAAAAAGAAAAAAAAAGAAAAGAAAGAAAAAAGAAAGAAACAGAAGACGCGCTCGCATCCCAAGGAGCACGCAAAGCCCTCTTTCAGGTGCAGAGGCATAAAGTCCAGGAGCAGAGTGCTGGCCAGCAGCGCCCGGATGCACCCACTCCGCGCTCCTCGGACCGGGCGCGGCTCTCCCCGACCCTCCGCCGCTTTGTGCCGCGCCGCCGCGCGCGCTATGGCGCCGCCTGCCGGCCGAGCGCGGAGCGGCCGCGGAGCCAGCTCCCTGGGAGGGGGGTCCTCGCTCTCCTCGGGGGTCTCCTGAGAGGGGAAGGCGTTACGAGGCAGGAGAGGAGCGGACGAGCGGGGATGTCGGCTCTAGTGGGAGATTTTAAAGGGTTCCACTCCCTGGCGTGAGGATTTGGTCCTCCCGCGCTTTGCTGTGGGAGAGGAGCAGTCCCTCCGCACGTACAGTGATAGGAGAGTCTGCCCCCCACGCGTGCCCGGGGCACAAGCGCACCTCTTCCCCCGCCTTTCGCCGTGCAGCACTCGGGGAAGCGCTGCTCCACCCGCCCCGCTTCGAAGAAACTGCTTGGCGGGGTGCTGGCTGCGTTACCCGACACGGCCCCGGCCGGCGCCCGGGATCTGCGGGGAGATGCCCCCCGGGGGGGGGGGCCCCGGTTGAGGCCCGGCGGGCTGCGGCCGCCCCCGGCCCCTCGCCTCCCCCTGGTGACGGGCGGCCGTCGGAGGGCCTCAGCCGGAGCTTTTTGGGCGGCTGAAGGGGCTGGGCTGGGCGTCCCACCGTACCCCTGTGCCACCATCAGCTGAAAGCAGCCACTCCTTGCTATAGGCAATCTGTAACCCACTGTAAGATTGCTTAGTATTATTCTGTGCTTCAGTATTGCCTTCTTTTGCTGCATGAGCAGTTCGTGTTTACTGTAATAATTCATTGTCAAGTGATGCCTTATGGGGGGGAGCAATGCCTGAAAACCAGTGAGTAACGTGTCAGGTTACTGGCACTGAACTGTGGTGTGAAACGCTTCTAAGTTTCAGCTAAAATAGATAATTTGCTGCTTGAAATTTGGAAAACAAACTTTAAAAATCATTTTCTCCAACTAATTAGCAGAAGCATTCTTTGGAGTAAGTAGCATGCAAAGAAAGTTGCCTTCCATTTGGTGGGTGACAGCTTCAGAGAGTTCTCTGCTCTACACAATGTTATACAGGGAATACTGGAAATAGACATTCTTTAACATCCTCCATAAGAGTAAGAGGGGCCACTTATATTAAAATTTAAAGTTACCCCTTCCAATTAATATCTTCATGTATGTCATGTCTTCGTTTATTTAGCTATTGCATGCACATGTGAAAATATGTATGTGGCTGCTTTGGGGTTGGTTTTTTTGTTGATGTTGTTTGGTTGTTTTTTTTTGTGATACATATTTTTAAGCACATTTAAAAGAAGATTATAGAAAATACAGCTTTAATTTCATTTAAAGATCTGTTTTGATTTGGGAAAATAAAACAGTCATAGCTGTGGGTTCACACAGTTTGAGATAATGGCTTTAAGAGAAAGAAGTTGCATTAAGAAAGTTGACAAAAGTCACATTTTGTTTTTAAAACATTGAAGTGTAAACCTTTTAAAAGAACGGAATCCACATTCTAATTATCTCTTCTCTTTTTTCTTTCCCTTCCTTCTGCAGATGTGAGTGAGGTCAGTATGATTCTTTTTTAATCTAATGTTCAACTTCCGTTAAGAAGCCAGACTACCTCACCAGGGCAGCATGACGTAGTAACCTTAGCTCCCAAGGTGGCCCCAGGAAGATACCAGTGCTGTAGGGATTGCCTGGAAATGTACCCACCCCAATTTCTGCAGTGGGCTGGCCTTTTTGAGGGACTGCCTTCATAGGTGTAAAGACGATGAGGAGAAATAACAGAGCATTGGTGTTTGGGCATCATACCTGGCAGTTTGGGGTGGAGAAGGCCAGTCTTCCAGGCTAAATTTCATTGCACGGAAGGATTATGAGAGAACTCAGGTGTGATTTTCATTTATGTTATATTTGTAGGCTATAATAAGTATAAAATTGCCATCTTTCAACAGAAGTTTCTAATGTAGGTATCTTTACTATATAATAAACTCTTAGTCTTGCTAGTAATTTAAAAAGCATAGGGTATACTTAAATATAGGGTACTGACAGAAATTGTAGGGTTGAAAGGAGATGAATTTAAGGTTGCATACTATTTTTTTTTTTTTTAAGGGATAATTTGTACTTTTTTTTCTAATTTTCTGCCTCGTCTCTTCCAGGCGTCTGCAGGGCGGAAGGTAAGCAGCTTCATTTTTCTTCTGTGGAGATGTAGATGACATCAAATATTCCTGAGCAGAATAATATTTTGTGGAATGTTGGATGACAGAACTGACTAAAGTCATTATTTCTCAGTGCTCACTCAGATGAGCAAGAAGTAAAAAGGAGAGAACAGTGGGTGCAATAACTTAGCAAAATGGTAAATGCAAGTTTTGGGATTAAGCTGCTTTATCCAAGAGCAGAACTACGCATACTAAGAACCCAACTGCATCAAGGAAGGATTCTTGTTCAATAAGAGTTCTTTTGGAAGGGTTTCATGAATTGAACAGTACAGCAGCATCCATGCAGGTCTGAAAGGCTGAGTAGATAACCATTTTATTTCAAAAAGTCTCTGTTGTTAAATAACAGACAGTTATTCAGTAGAGAACAAAACAAACTGTGCCTGTTCTTCTGTGCAGTGATACTTTAACTGATATAGTGATGATAGTAACTAATTTGTTTCTAGTAGCATATTGAGGTCAAAGATATACTGTGGCAAATAAGTGTAGGACCTATCTGTGCAGTCTTCTTTCTGTTTTCATGTACACCAACAATTCTTCATGTGTCTCTTCCTGTATCGTCCCGGAAAATTTCCATGGTAACTGATTTAGTTCTATTTTCTTCCAACAGGGCCCTAGAGGAGACAAAGGGCCACAGGGAGAAAGGGTAAGGAAGTAGACTGACATTCATTTATTTTTGGTCTTTGGAAGATTATTGGATGATCAGTAGGAAAAAGCGAAGTTTAGCTATTAATGAGTTTAATGTTACTTTAGAAGCTTGCAAGTTCAATTTCATTAAAAAGAAATCAAATTATCTATGTACCAGTACTAATCCTGGCAATACCTCACCAACCTTACTGTGGTTATTGTACCTGATCAGTTGTGATTCGGTTTGGAGAGTCAGCCTAACATTCCAAGAAATTGTTTGAAAAGCTTTTTTCCAACTGCACGTAGTGGAAATAGTGCATGAAAGTGCAGAAGAGAAAGTTGTCACATACAGATGTGGTCTTTGAACAGGATAGTATAAAGAGAAGCTCTTTACATAAAATCCAAATAGACAAAGATCATTCTTTGAGGATCGCTCAATACCTGTATCTCCAAAGGTAGTTTGGAAAAGCTCTCCTGTTGATAACTATTAATGAAAACAGATGTTATACCGTTAAAGATTTTTGTAAATGTAGCCATAGATGGAAGTGGTTGGATACTTTAATTGTGATGTCCATTCATATTGCTAATACCTGCTTTTCTAATTTGCTTCTGCATCACTGCTACTTTTTATGAAGTTGTATTCTGAAATTCATGTCCTTATCTGAGTAATCTGTGGTTATGTATTTTTTGGTATCATTTTCTGAAAATGAAAATCCCTGTTACTGATAGAAAGCTACTGAAAGTTTCTTAGGTTTTAGTATGCTGACAAACACAATGAGAACTACTAGGAAGAGTGTATCTATGTGGTCAGCTGGATATTTGCTTTGGACTACCACTGATTAAATCCGTTTAATGTGATGAGATACATACTTTGTTCTGAAGGCAGCAAGCCTAATTCTGTTCCTTTTGAAATTTGTAAGATTTTAAATATGGATTTTAGCTAGATCAAGACAGATGTTTCATCTCAAATACTGTGATAGCGAACCTTGACCAGCTTTGTGCATTGAGAGTGATAGAGTGTAAAGGCAAATATTCAGGACCGAATATATGTCATTTCAAGTTGTTGTAGGAGTGGTTATGACAGTGATGGCAGAGTGGTATTATCAAATCCAGTAGAAAAGCAGTATTTAATTGTGGTCAGTTTGCAGTTTTAGCATCAAGCAATCTGAACTGGCATTTGACTTATTCTGGATCTTTGTTAGTTCCGGCTTTTAGGGCTGGCCTGCCAGTGCTCAGTTTGTCAGGGGAATTTTTTAGCTCTCACTAACAGTGTCTGACAGGCTGTGTGGGTCCACATGGGTAACCTGGTCTTCATGGCTCCAGGCTTTTGTTGTCTCTCAGTTTGGAGGTTATTAGTACAGATCCAATATTACCCTTATAAATCTTATGAAAAATGGTACTATAGTGTTTATCTGAAATGAGGAATGGCAAGGCAATGTAAACTCAGGATATGCTTGTTTTCTGATGTTAGTCATATATTGAGATTATGCATATAGCAGTGCTACAGTATGTGCCATAGGTACATGGTTGTCTTATCTCTGCAGAGGCTTCGTGAGCTACTTCTAATGTTCACTTTATAATCCTCATTCTGTCTCTAGGGTCCACCAGGTCCACCAGGCAGAGATGGTGAAGATGGTCCACCAGGTCCTCCAGGCCCCCCTGGTCCTCCAGGTCTTGGCGGAGTAAGACATCCAAACTTTTTATTACTGAAATTCATCATCCCTGCTTTATGACAACTAGTGACTAAATGAATATTTACTGGGAAACACTGACATTGAGAAGGAGAGTAGAGGAAGCAATCTTGTGTGATTAGCATGAGATTAGTGGTCTGAGTTCCAGTGGAACTCTTCTTAGGATCTACATCTTCCTCGGCAGCTTTGGATTCTATATTCAACTGAGATTTATGCATAGAAGCAAATCGACCTTGTGCATCAGCATTAAATTTGCGCCACCATAATAATGTGTTATGAGTTAGGAGTCAACTCAATAAAGCCTGTGCTGTTTGTTAATGGGTGGGCTGTTGTGTTCAAGAGAAAACTGTACAGTAATAAGCTGGAGAAAAGTCCATACTTAGAAGTCAGCACCTCTCTTCCTTTAGAATTTTTTGTATCTATCTGTATTAATACTGCGGAGCATTAAGTGGACACCTTCTGCCGAAGTGTCTATTGTGTATGCTCCGAAGAATGCTGGCTTTAGCTCTTTGCTTGATGTTAGGCAGAGAGCATGAAGACAGTGGTTCTTTTTGAGTGTTATAAATCCTCCTGCATGGAAGAATACGCTTACCTTCAAAGTGAATAGCTAAAGTTTATTTTTGTATTAGCAGACCCCAACTGTTTTTACTAGTTTTTCTTATTTTAATATGCTAATAAAACAAGCAAGAAAAGGATTTTCAATTGTGTTGCATGTAACTTTTTTCATTTCAATGATGTGTGTTTGTCTATAGGGCTTTCATTGATTAAAAGGTGAAAAATCCAGTGCAGTGTTTCTAAGCCTGCATGCACTAGAGATCTTATTGAAGCTGATGGACCCGCTTCATCCAGCAATCTGTCAGGGCTATAAATTTTACTTAAATAGTGTGGAAAAAAATATACAACTTTTGTCATTGGAAATTGCACAGACTTATTTAAGAGATTCAAGAATATTTTCAATGTTTTAATGCACATTGTGTCTACATACTTTATTTTCAGTTCACACTGTTTCAGGGCCTGTCTGTCACTACTCAGTGGATAGATGAGGCCAATGTCAGAAAGGGCCTTCCTACTGAAATCAAGTCTTTCTGGAAACAGATGAATAGAAATGTATTTGTAATAGGGTCGTGTTCACTGAGTTTTAAGTATGTTGCTTCAACATATTGTCTAGCAGATGAGATAATGGACACATGTAGAATGAGGGTTATCAGTGCTTTCTAAAGAAAGAATTGTAGTGATTTTTATTTCAAATTTTTGTTATCTACAGAATTTTGCTGCTCAATATGATCCATCTAAAGCGGCTGACTTTGGCCCCGGACCTATGGCAAGTATATGATTTAACACTTGGTAACTTGCATGAGCACATATTTATGTCTACTCCAGCTGTGTTAACTCAAAGCATAGTTTTGAAATTAGCACTACATGTGTAGTCAGGTTGTAAATTTATCCTGAGATAGAGCACAACATGTAGTGTCTAATAACAGTCGTAGGACTGTGTCCTCAACTTGAATATAGCACTACTATATTCTCATCACACTTTTATGAATCAGTGAATATCAATCTGATGTCAGATAGCACATCTACTGTGATACAGTGTACTTCATCTGTGCTGAGACAGGAGACTTCTGTTTTAGGAATTCGATTAATTGTGGAGACACTGACTAAGGAGACATTTCTCTAGAAAGTAACTCAATGTCTCAGATCCAGTTGGTGACCATTTTTTCTCCCAGAGGCAGGGAGACAGACAGGGGAGGTTTAGGTTAGATGTTAGGAGGAAGTTTTTCACACACAGGGTGGTGACACACTGGAACAGGTTGCCCAAGGAGGCTGTGGATGCCCCATCCCTGGAGGCATTCAAGGCCAGGCTGGATGTGGCTCTGGGCAGCCTGGTCTGGTGGTTGGAGACCCTGCCTATGCCAGGAGGGTGAAAACTAAATTATCTTTGAGGTTGTTTTCAACCCAGGCCATTCTATAAGTCTATGATGATTCTATGATTCTGAGCAATTGAAAGCTAGCACTTGCTATCTAGAATCTAGATACTACAAGGCTATTCTGAGGAAGAGTCTTTGCCAATTCCTGTATATGATGTTGACATCTAAAGTGTCTACTACCTCCTTACACAGATTTCTAACCCTTGCTTATGTTAGCAAAAATTTTTCAGTGCATGTAGATAACCCATAGCAAAGCTATGGGTTAAGTTCACCTATCTCAATAACATTACAGACAGTGAGTCTGGGTGGGTGAATAGCATGATGAAAGCTGCCCAGGATTATTCTGGGTCAAGTACTTATTACTATTCCCCAAAATATTATGATTAATTGTTGAAAATTTTTTGACGTGCATTTAGATAATAACTGTAGGAATACAGGATAATTTTTAATCAAGCTTGGTTTTTGATGTCTGACAGTAATATAGATGACTATTTGAGGTGTAACAACTCTAAGCTCTAATTTTCTAGTCAGTGAGGGTTCATCAACAGAAAAGCAGGAAATTCTACCTCCTTGAGGAATTTTTAATTTCCTGAAATCAAGTGACAGAAAAATGTGAGAGAGGGAAAGCAGAAAAGAAGGGAAAGCAATTATGGAATGTAGCCTGTGAGCAGATGCAAAAGGCTTATGCAGCATAGATGATTCAAACTGTTCAGAAATAAGTTTGAATTAGTTTCTTTACTAGAATTAGTGTATATACTACAATAGCTATAGCCTTTTACCGCATTAGCTTTCCAAAATGATGTGTGAGCCTCCCAGTTCCTAGTAACATTGACGTTTATGCACAATTCTTTTCCTTTTTTTCGTCTCTACCTTTTTAATTGTCCTGAAAGTTATGATGAAATTGACAGGCCCCAGAATAGAGCCTTTCATAATATGTCATTATGGCCTTTAAAGCCTGGGAGCTCATTCCTAAGAAAGCAGTGAGTTTACAGGAATGAGCCAGAGTGTGTAAGCATTTGTTAATGAGCTACAATAGAATGAGATGCCTGATCACAAGGTTCTCAGCCATAGTGGCACATTTTTTATCATCTCACAGGATTCACTGGCATCAGATCTATTTGTATTTGGACTGCTTTTGCAAGTTCATGCAGATCTTTTAACTTCCTCAGATTTGATTTGAACATTGCACACTGAAAATTACTATTTTTACCAGAATTTTAGGAACATCAGGAACAGATATTATTGATGAGATTATGTAGTAGTGTTTAATTAGTTTTCTTTTTAATTATTTATCTTTCCTCCCTAGGGTTTAATGGGACCTAGAGGCCCACCTGGAGCATCTGGACCTCCTGTAAGTACAGTCAATATTAATCAGTATAAGGATTTTTTTCATGCCTATCAAATCACAAAACAGCTTGTTCAAACACAAAATCTCCCTTCCTGTCTAGGGTCCTCCTGGGTTTCAAGGTGTTCCTGGTGAGCCTGGTGAACCTGGTCAAACAGTAAGTACAAATTTCACACGTAGACACTGTTAGCATTAGAAATAAAATGCAAAGATAGGCTTGTGATGCTTAGGCCTGCTACTCCTATCCATTTACTTGCTCTTGAATGTTTGAAGTGGATATTCTTGTTACAGAAACAGAGATGAACATTCATCCTTCAGATTTGAAACTCACAAAGTGCAAAGGCAGTGTCTAAGGACCTTGAGTTGGTTCAGTCTTTTGCTATGTCTACACTAAAGTCAGAAACCAGGGAAGAAATTCACCTTGCTTGACATAATCTATTTTCAACAGGGTCCCCAAGGTCCTCGTGGTCCCCCTGGTCCTCCAGGAAAGGCTGGTGAAGATGTAAGTCATTAAGTTTTTCATCTCTTTTAGGGCTGTGATTTAATTCTAGCATTAAGTTGTTGTTAAGCTAAGCATTCTATTGGCTCTCACTTTTATACTGTTCTGTAATATTTGATGGAATAAATAAGCCTCTGAAATAATTGTTTATTAGTACAGAAGATGCTGTCTGTTGGAACAATGGATAAATTTAAAATCTCTTCAAATATATTGTTTGGTTTCCTGAACACAGGGAAAGAGAAGCTCCCAAGTTCTCTTGCTTATTGAAAGGAATCTTTCCTAATGTATTTTCTTTTTTTTTTTTAAAGCTTTATGTTATTCTTTTATGAAATGAACTTTCCATCTCAGTGTATTTTTACTGAACTTTTTAGGGTCACCCTGGCAAACCTGGAAGACCTGGTGAGAGAGGTGTTGCTGGTCCTCAAGTAAGTTGATCTACTGTCTACTACATGAAATAGTACTTACATCAGTTAAACCTCTAATGGTATGTCTGAATTGCTCTCCATAAAAAATCCATTAATATTCTTTACATGGATTAATCTCAGCATCAGTTTCATTTCTTACTTTCAAAGATATTGTGTAGTTATTTTTTTGTTTTGTTCCCTGCCCCCTCCCTCCTCACCCCTCTTTACTAGTAACAGAGGTAAAATAGAATGCTAACATAGCTGTGTCACAGGTTAATTAATAAAATTTCTGGGATTCAGAACTGGGAAATCAAGTTGGTTATTGTTAGAACTGAACAAGTCTGATCATGGGAGGTTTGGGATTGGACTGCGTTTCTTGCTTGAGTGAGCGAGACCCCAATCTACTCACTAATGTTAATGAAAGACACATGTTTTTTCTTTATTCTTTAACTGTTTATTACATGAGACAATCATTCATGCTCTGTGTGTTTTTAGGGTGCTCGTGGTTTCCCTGGAACTCCTGGTCTGCCTGGCTTTAAGGGAATTAGGGTGAGTATATGTGTACTTCTTCCCTGAATAGCTGACTGACAGCACTTCAAGATACTGAAAACCCCTGAAAGTTAAAAGTATGTATTCTAAATGCATTAGTATCTTTGAAGTTTTGAATATTTCCTGTCAAAAGAGAATGCACAGTTTGTGTATAGCGTTTAGTCAGAAAGCATATACTTAACATTTTATTTTCTACTCAATATAGGGACACAATGGTCTGGATGGTCAAAAGGGACAACCTGGTACTCCTGGCACCAAGGTAAAGATGAAATCTGAAAATGCAGGATGCATTTGTAGCTCTTTCTAGAGAAATATGTATGAAATCTTTTCCAATTGATCTTCAATGTTGTCACTGAATATTGCCCAGCTGCAGTTATCTGGAAGTCAGCAGATCATACAGGACAAATAGATGCAACTCAAGATGAGAAATCACGTTAGGGCCTTTTTCTTGAGTCCTCAGTCAAGTAATAACTGCTAATGAGTAGGAGCAGCAGAACTGGGTTTCTAATAATTGTCTTCATATGGACTGTAGTTGGAGTTTAGGAGCTTTCTCTAAAGCACATTAAAATGAGAATCTAATTTGTCTAGAAGGCTTTGCTGTGTGGGACATGCTTTAGTGTAAGGCTTTCTGCTAAAACTTTGGATAAATGCAGTGCTCTCCTGAGTTAAGGGTACTTGATCTTCAGACTTCTTCCTTTCTGTCTTCCTCAGCTCAGTACATATTAGAACACTGTGCTTAAGAAAGCTTTTCTTAAACATGGTATAGAAACATTTAGCAAGCTCTTCCTCTCAATTTCTTCATCACTCCCACTTCAGTGCCTACTAGCAGTGTTAGTAGAAAAACACTAATGCTTTTTTGGGTTGTAAGAAATCTTAATGTTGGTGATTCATTCACAGTAGATCTGTGTTCAAAAACGTTTAATGTAACAATGTAAGGGTCAAAATCTATTCCTCATTATTGCTTGTTTACAAGAGCTTAGCACTACTTGCTTATTAACTGTACCATGGTATTTTCCAATATCACTGCAACTTGTTAAGCTCCAGAAAAAGTTTGGTAATGAGAGCACTCCAAGCACTCTGTCCAATCTTTGGAGACTGAGAGCAGATGAAGTAAGGAATTAAAGAGCAGTTATTAGGAATGCAGTTTGACTGAAAGCACAAGTATGATGTTGTAATTTAATTGTAAAAGCCTCTACACCATTAGGAGCTCATTTGTTGTTATTCTGTACAGTGGTGTGAGTGCTACAGCAGTCAAGAACAGTAGGATACAGCAACAGAATATTTCCTCTTTAGTTGGCTTTGTGCTGTCTGTCCAAGGAATCCTTTGAGTAACTTAAGCATGTTAATTTTTTCTTTCATAGGGAGAACCTGGTGCCCCTGGTGAAAATGGTACCCCAGGACAGCCTGTAAGTGTTTAGTACTGCTGTGGAAAATCTGTCAAGTGTGGCTCAGTCAGCATTTTGGCCATTATTTTCATCAGTAACAGTCCAGCTGGCTAGATGCTCTAATGTAACAATACATTCATATTTGGAACGGAATTGTTTGGTTGCAATCCAGTTCGCATAGAGACTCAGCAAGTGGAAAAAATCTGCGTATCTTTGGTTAGTAGACAGATCTAAATGAGCTAATTTTTCTTTCAGGGTGCTCGTGGTCTCCCTGGTGAGAGAGGAAGAGTAGGCGCCCCTGGACCAGCTGTAAGTGGCTTCCTATCTGTCTGTTGATACTAATTATCAGCCACTTACTGTGGCTTGCTCTGATTGCTGACTCTTGCCTGTCTCTACTCACTGTATTCTCTGCTTACAGGGTGCTCGTGGGAGTGATGGCAGTGCTGGCCCCACTGGACCTGCTGTAAGTTCCAGTTTTGATCTTTAACAACTTAGCTCCATTAGGCCTTATGTCAGTCTTTCCATTTACAGAGAACTTTTCAGGCCTTAAAGAAGTTGATTGTGTGGGGATTTTAAACACACGTTTTTGTTGCTTAGTAGGTTGCCACAAAAAGCATTAAAAAACTGCAAGTTCTTTGCAGACAATGTGCTGTGATCCTTGGGATCTATTTTAAACCCATCCATACCTACGGGACAAAATATTCTCTCATTTACACCGATGAATTCATAGTAAAAGAGCTGGTGAACAAAATCCATATTTGCACTAGTCTAACAGAAGAATTCTCATCCCCAAATTAAAGATTATACTTTTTAACAGGTAGCTTTAATGCATATGTTGCAAACAACTAATGTTACATATATTCTAAAAGTATTACATTAATTCTATGACAGGTTTGCACCTGTGGTCCAGATTTACCCTTTTAAAAGGAGTTAGTGTTGCTGTTGCATACCACTGACTTTACTAAACCTCATTTATTTCAGTGGCATAAATGTGTGTACAAACATATAGTTTCAAAGCTATAAAAAAAAAAAAACCTTTAAAAAAAACTTAATAAAAAAAAAAATCAGAAATAAGCCAGAATAGCTTTTCCTTCCAGCCTTCAAAATGTACATCAGTGATGTAGCCATACGTGATCCTGTCAACTTTACTAAAAGTTGATTCTAATGCTCCTCATCACAGCAAACATCTGCCATCCTTCAGTAGAATAGGAACACTAGCAGAATTATGAATTTCACTCCAGTCCTCCTACACAGGGCATTCTAAAATATACATGATTGAGCATTTAAAATGCAGTCACATAGGTACCTTAGCGCCAAGATCTGATGTTATACTCTGTAGAAGATCCAAACTGCTTTAGCTATGTTGAAGGTAAATGAAGTACCCTAGGAAAAATATTCTGATGCTGCTCTGAGTGGACAGCAATAGAAATTTACATTGGGTTTTGGCGTCCATACCAGTAAAGTTATTTTGCACATGCTTAGGTCTTCACTTTGCAAGTGTTCTGTAAAGGATTTTTTTTCTTTTAAGCAAGAACAAAAATATCGTTATTCTCCTTTGCAATTGGGAATTTAAAATGTAAAAAGAGTCACCATAATAGAAATTCAGAACGTTTATATTTTCGTAGATATTTTACAGAGCTTTTAATCTTTTTTCTTTGCTTCTGCAAAACCAGTGAGAATGCCATGTATCCAGTTATCGAATGCCAGAAGCCAATTCCTTTTCACTTTGTAGGCTGACCTGTTTTATTCCCTTGGATCTATGTGGCAGTTTTACAATAGGTATTAGCTCACAAAAGCAGATATCAATCCCCAGTAGCTATGAATGAGTTTCATGTTTTATTAAAAATCAAAGAAAAATTCCCTTTGTAATACTATGCATTAAAGGCTAACAGGCTATGAATCCATTAATGTCTTTTCTCTGTTGGTGTCTGAGTACTTTATGCTAAGAAGCTTGTCCTATTATAAACATAAACATCATAGCAATCGCTAGATATAGTAACCTTGGCAAGCTGAAATGCTGCTGCTTTTGCCAAAAAAGAAGTTTAAGCACATACTAACTGCCTCAAACTGTATTTTTCTGGGTATGAATCAAGATTTCTAATTCATATTTTATAAGCAACTCCTATTTTCATTAGCTGTTAAACTTATCCAATTTCTTGGATCCTTGGACACTCTTAATGACTTCAATGTAAGTTGGGTCAAGCGCTGGTTTGTAAAGAGATACAGTGATCTTGCCAGTTCTCTTCTCTTGTGTGAAGAAGGAAAAACACTATCTGCAACCATGGACTCTTGCAATAGATCAGAACAATTACTGGTGTGGAAGTACACACAGTCATCCCTATACTGTAAATGTGTTAGAAGTGGCCACTCTAAGACCAGCATTTGCAGGGTGCAGCGCTCCTCATTTGTTTTGGGACGGTCCAGCAAGGCATCTTGTCTTGCAGATACCTGTTTGGCTAGGATGCCTACCCTTTATTTATTCTTCCTTGGGTGTTTGGCTTCATTGCTTAATTCATGTTTTTTCAGATATACTGCAAGTGTTTTTTCCGCACTGTCCTTACTCTCAACTGTTTGTAATGAACCAAACCTGTCAGTTTAGAGTTGCAAAAGGCAAATAATATTTCAATGTGCAGAAATGTCTAAGTAAATGTGCTTTTTTTAAAAAAAAAATGTTGATTTCAGCAAAATTCTTGTTGTCATTGAAAGCCTTTGCTCAAATGCTTCCCTTCTGTTTCATAGGGCCCCATTGGTGCTGCTGGTCCTCCAGGCTTCCCAGGTGCTCCTGGTGCTAAGGTATGAAGGTCTGCTTCTGCAGCTACATTTGACAGTGAATACAAGATGTGGTAACTAGTACTGTTAGGCAGCAGAAATCACCTGAAGTAACAGTGCCATCTTATCAGTTACAGGACAGAATAAGGAAGAATTCCTACAGTATTTGGAGGAATATTTATATGAATGTTGATATAGTTATTAGTTATTCCACAGCTGATACAGACACATGCAGACACACTGAAGAGTTCACATGTTATTTGAAACCGTATTGTATAACCAGAAGAAGTAACCTGCTTTGGGATCCAGGGCGTGATCTATTCCAGAAGTTGGCTGTATTGTCTTGTATTTTGGATGTATACCTTCATCTGTCATGCATATAGAAAAGATCAGGAGGCCAGCATAGTCAGCAAATCATTTTTGAAGCTACAGCTATGATTGAGTTAGGAGGGAGCTGATTCAAATGATAGATGCTAGGCAGGTGTAACCTAATTTATCACCAATCTTACATGGTGTGGTTGTATACACCTTTGAAAGGTGACATAGATCATGTAGCAGTTTACATCCCTTGATATAAGAAGAGGAATGTAAAGAAGCTTTAGTTGTGTATCAGGCTCCTTCCAACCTGAGTTCTTGAAATTGATGGAGAAACTAAATGCAGTGGTGAAACTGCATTTAAACTTTTCAGTTTTTGGGCAATATCATTTTCTTCTTATCTGATTCTAGTCTGATCTTGCATGTTTCAGTTCTATAATAGATTTGGTGAATGCAAGTTTCTGAGATTATCAAGAATCTTTTTCCCTGTCATTCTCACCACTGTGAGAGCTAGACTGCAGTTCTCTGACCAGGCACACGTTGCATCCATGCAAACAACAGCTTATACACAAGATAACTGTCAATTAGGTCTCCTACACAGTGAGACATCTTATGCCACTGCTAGGGACTCATGGTTGTAGAGAAGACTGGAATCTTAATTCTAATTTTGTTAGAGGTTAGCCTTTTGTAATAATGCAGATATGCTGATCATCTGTTGTTCCATGTTGTCCATCAGCTTTGATGGGATCTGCCTATTTTTACCAGCGTCAGTGCCTTTACATTCTGGTAAAGGCTCTCAGCCTCTTGTTTCCCTAGACTCTGAAACAGGAACCTATATTGGATTGTCTTACAATGTCGGGCTAACGAAATTACTCTGCAATTGCCCTAACACTCTGGATACTGATACAGAGCTTTATCCTTTTCTCAAACAGGGTGAAATTGGACCTGCTGGTAATGTTGGCCCTACTGGTCCTGCTGGTCCAAGAGGAGAGATTGGACTTCCTGGTTCCAGTGGTCCTGTTGGCCCTCCTGTGAGTATCTTGCCAGTCTTTATCTGTTGTCAGATGGATACATCTGAGACTTTGAATTAACAAGTATAACATTTTTTTGCCTCAACAGGGCAACCCCGGTGCTAATGGTCTTCCTGGGGCTAAAGGTGCAGCTGTAAGTATAGCCATGTGCACATTTGCTTTAAGAAAAAAAAACACACCACATTTCAGTTAATGCTTCAGAAAAGATAATGAACTTACAGTAAGTTTTCTCTGCGTTGAACAGGGTCTTCCTGGTGTTGCTGGTGCTCCTGGTCTGCCTGGTCCCCGTGGTATTCCTGGTCCTCCTGGCCCTGCTGGTCCAAGTGGTGCTAGGGGACTTGTTGTAAGTGACTGCCTACTGCATATCTTCATTTGAAAACTGGATACAGCATCCATCATTGTAAAATATTTCTTCCAGATATGTTTCTACATTTAATGCAGACACTTCTGTTGCTTCAGTATAATTAAGCATCATAGCTTGTTTCTCACTGAGACTGAAGAGGTTTTCTTTGCACTCACTTTGGCTGAAAGAACTGTTAAGCTCTGACCTTCTTGATGATATCAACAGAGATGTGATAGCAGTCTCACAATCAGACCCTCAAGGGGTATCCTCAGTACAGGAACCAGCCCAAAGTGTTTCTTAGTTCAATTACTGTAACTTCTAAACATCTTCAACATGTTTGTTTTCATGCCCATTAAGCCTAAAGTACAGTTACATTAGCTATGTCAAAGTAGAGTCAGGCATTACACTGGATGATTAAAGATATTTTTGATTCATGAATATGTTGTACAGGTAAGATTTATAGATAGAAAGAATTTTAGAATAGTGCTTAATCCTAGGATCTCTTTTTATTTTGGACTGTAGGGTGAACCAGGCCCTGCTGGTGCCAAGGGAGAAAGTGGTAACAAGGGTGAGCCTGTAAGTATGGCAATTTGTGAGTGTTGTTTCAATGAATAGAGTCTCATAGTACTTATAGCTCAGCACCTGATTTATTCTTTTTCTCTTTTGGCTGAAATAGGGTGCTGCTGGCCCCCCTGGCCCTCCTGGTCCAAGTGGTGAGGAAGGCAAGAGAGGCAGCAATGGTGAACCTGGCTCTGCTGGTCCCCCTGGCCCTGCTGGTCTAAGAGTAAGTTTTCCTTTCATGTTCCAGAAGTAAAAGCAAAAATAAAAGAAATAAAGCTATAGTTGCAAAGGGAAATTGAATAATTATAAATGACTAAATTTGTGTTAATGCAACAAGACAAAGGTTTGCTGTTCTGAGCCTTTTGATTTGTTGGGACCAACCCTATTTTTGCTTTGCATTAAAGCTGTTTATTATCTTATCCCTGAATTAATTATAGGTTGCTTTGTGTATCCGTTGGTTAATATTTAGATAACTAACACTGATTTGGCTATAAAGCTTCATGATGAGATATAAGTGCTTGAAATAGTCAGCTTACATGTAATGTGAGAGAGGTTTAAATTCAGTGTCTTCAAGGGTGTCTGTAGTATGCTTATCACTGGGCCAGGAAACAACAAAATGGTTTTCAGGAGGCATGTAGTTTTGTGCAGGAGTAGGAATTCACTGGAAAAAGGCTAGTAAAAAAAGGCAAAGCTTTCATAAATTTTTTATGGTGGAAGTAAGAATTCATTATTGCACCTTACATAGGTTGTACAGAGTCCAAGAGAAGCAAGTAACGCTGCAGAGATGTGCAGCTGAAACACCTGCCAGGTTGTGTGATCCCAGCTGTTGGCTAGACCAACTTAAGATTGTGCTACACACCGAATTTAGAGAAATAGAAAGGAAATGAGAGGGATTTCTTTCACAATATGCATTTGCACTGAGCTGTGTATGCCTAGAGCTGCATTTGTGTCATATTTAGCAGACTTTCTTGAAAAGATGAAAGTTAACCAGCACTCCACCTCACAAATTTTTTTCCCTTTTTAAATTTAATTTGTATTGACTTACAGGGTGTGCCTGGATCTCGTGGTCTCCCTGGAGCTGATGGCAGAGCTGGTGTCATGGTAAGGCTTATCTCCGAGTCATTACTTCTAAACCATCTTGTTTAACATACAAATGTGTGATACTTTTTGGTACCTCTTCCTAATTTTATTTATTTCTTTTGTTGTTAGGGACCTGCTGGTAACCGTGGTCCTAGTGGTCCTGTTGGTGCTAAGGGTCCTAATGGTGATGCTGGCCGTCCTGGTGAGCCTGGTCTTATGGGTCCAAGAGTAAGTTTGAACTGTGCAAAAAGAAAACTACTTGCATACTGTGGATAAAATTATTCAGAAATCCAATTGTAGAAAGTCTATTCATGCCTCAATTAGACTATTTCTATCAGCCCACTTAAAAAGCATCCATGAGGAAATGATTAAGCAGCATCAAAATGTTTATTGAAATTCATTTCTTTAGTATGTGGTAGCATCTAATTGCCTTGGTCATGGAGCAGCATCTTCTTGTACTGGATACTCCACTGACTTGTTCTGCTTGTTATTATTTACAGTGTGGGACCATTAAGATCACATTTGAGGTGTATATCTCCTCTGTGATATGAGATGACTGATCTCAATTATTTCAGTTTTATTTTGCTAATGATTTCATTGAAAACAACCAATCCACTTTATTGGTTCTGGATCTGCACGGATTATGTATGGGTCAATGACTTTTGTCCTTTTAATCTTTTTTCCCTTTCTACGCACCTTTCATGAAGAGAGAGTTTTCACTACATTTGTGAACTGTTGAGTGCTTGCAAACTGTCTGCTAAAGTAGAACCTAAATGAGTTTATCTAAGCAAAACACACTAACCTCAGTCATTTTCAGCTGTATGGAAGCACACAGCACCAAATAAACTTCAGTTCAGATCAAATGTAAACTTGACAGACCATACAGTCCCATTTGTCAGTCCCATCACATGCATATATTTGTTTAAAAAAAAAAAAAAAAAGTTGGTTTGATTGCCTTCTAAAAACATGAAACCTTTCCTTTCTCAGGGTCTCCCAGGTCAACCAGGAAGCCCGGGTCCTGCTGGCAAAGAAGGTCCTGTTGTAAGTACTCTGGTTTTAATTGTTTCCCCAGTGCAGCAAAGCATCAACAAAGATTTAAGAAGCAGAAATCTGAACTCCAATACAGCTACTTAAAACCAGCAAGACTCTACTACTCAATTACTCAGATCTGTAAAACAACTTTCCATTCATTTCTGTGGGTCTTAGATGGGGTCTTTGTCCTGGAAGGGGAAGAAGAAATACAGAGCTCTATAAAAAGGAGGAAAAGGGAGGAATGCAAGTGCATGTGATATATGATCAGTGTTTAGAAGTTAAATGACAGTGACTTTGTGAGTACACTTTTCTCCACCAGTCATTTCATAGGTATGTTTTTTTTTCTAGGGTTTCCCTGGAGCAGATGGTAGGGTTGGGCCAATTGGTGCAGCTGGTAATAGAGGTGAACCTGGCAACATTGGATTCCCTGGACCAAAAGGTCCCACTGTAAGTGCAGTAGAGAAAGTTTTTATTTCTATGTTCTAGATACCCAACTCTTAACAGTCAAATCTATCTGTATTCCTGTACTGTCTATTGAATAGCATTTGCTCACTTTCAAGAGTTCTTTCTTAAATTGCTTTCCAATTATCTAAAGTACGGCTAAACAAACAGTAATATACTTAATCTGGGAATACTTAGACATTGAAGTGATGAGATTAATAATGTTTCTATCATCACTTCTTCGTGTCCATTTTATCATTTCTGTATATACAATTCAGTAAAACTTCTGTAGAAGTTCGACATGAGATCTTTTAGCTCACCGTAGAAGAAAAGTTACCATCAGTTTCATTAGTGCTCTTGATATGACCCACAGAGGAAACAGATAATGGTTCTATTTCTGGATGTGTGGTGTTGCTATGCACACGTGCACACATAGGTATTAGTGTATTATGTACAAAACTGCACAGCATATCAGGAGCTTGCATTACTATCTCAAAGATAATCAAACAGTTTTGAAAAGACAAAATACTTATTTGCATTGTTGTTCTTCCTCTCTGATTTAACAAGCCAGATGTACTTTGCAGCTTTTTAAATTAAAGAAATGTTACAATGAATCTTTCATCAAGGAAGTATCACCTTCTATCCAGCAGTATAATCTGAACCTTGTGTGAAGTCTTAATTAACTTCCATGTGTTTTTTCCTCTTTCACTTTAAGGGTGAACCTGGCAAACCTGGTGAAAAAGGCAATGTTGGTCTTGCTGGCCCACGGGTATGTGGATATGTCTTTATCAACTTCCAGAGAGAAATGTAGATTTTCAAAGCCTCTTTTATAAGATAGCATTGTCTCATAAAAGCATGAAGTGGTGATGAAACAGGAGAGTACTTTAGAATGCATTCACATAGCTTCATGTCAGTGGAGACTGCTACTTGAAGATTAATGTTAGTGCAAATGAAAATTACTCTGTTAGATATGGATTAGGTAATTAATTATTGGGTATTAGCTTCCTATTAAAAGGAACAAATAGCAATTTCTTTGTAAATTTTTGTGGGGAGTTAAAGTTTCTATCATACTTCGTAAATTTTCAGCACTTTCCTACTGATAAATGGGAGATTTACAAAATCTCAACTAAGGAATCAAATAATTGATCTGTTCTGGGAAAAAAATGCCACATATTGGCCAGATTTCTGTATCTGTAATTCCAAAGGATTTTTTTGTAAGGATAAAGGCACTGCAATAACTTAACCTATCACAGCTTAGTTTTGTCAGCATCTGTATTACCTTTTGATAGTGAAGCTCTTATGAGCAAATGGGTAAGTTGAAGAAACATAGGGCTTAAACTTAAATGTAGCAGTGTGAGTTCAAAATAAGCAGACAGAGACCTTTGATTTTGGCACAGAAGCACTTTAGACAGATACTACTCATAAAAAATAAAAACTTTGTTAACAATTTTCTGCTTGAACATATTTAGGGTGCTCCTGGCCCCGAGGGAAACAACGGTGCTCAAGGTCCTCCTGGTGTCACTGTAAGTAACAGCCTCCACACAAATATCCAACTTGTGATTTATTTTTCATCATTGTGACTTCTCATTTTCAAATTCATTTTCAAATTCATTTTCTTCTATCCAGGGCAACCAAGGTGCAAAGGGTGAAACAGGTCCTGCTGGCCCTCCAGGCTTCCAGGTGAGAAGCTATGTGCTCTGCCCTACTTTACCTATGGTTTACAAAGCATAAAGTTCTTCTGCCTTAACTTTATGTCCTTGTTTCTTTACACTTAGGGTCTGCCGGGTCCCTCTGGTCCAGCTGGTGAAGCTGGCAAACCAGGCGAAAGGGTGAGTAGCAGCCACAGTACTGCTCAAGAAAAGGCATGTATTGCATAAGCCTTTTGTTAACAATTGTGGTGAAGCAAGAGTCCCTTGAATCCATTTGCTAGAATGGATCTGTGTTATATGCAGAGTTTAATAATCCCTTTTGTTAAAATTAACCACGAATGGAGAAGGTCTCTTGGCACTTGGAGTGTCCTTCCTTTTTTAAAAGTTCTTTTATGAAAAGGTAAAAAAACAGTCCTTTGCTTTTGAGGCCATAAACAACAATAAAACATCCCCCATAAAAGACAAGACAGCACATGAAGAACACTGTATTCCAGATTTCCCTTGAACTGGGCAAGGTTCAATCTAACCAGCATTATTCTGGTTGCATGCCTTTGCTCATCTGCTGATGTTCAGTGGGTTTACAGTGGTGTACAATGGAGATAACTTGGTGATAATTCCGGCAGCAGGTTCTGCACAGTTTGTGTGTGACGGAACCTGCAAATTGTGCCTCCTGTGCAGCCATTTAGGTTGGTAGTTAATCATTTCATGTCTCAGTGTGAAAGAGTTTACTCTGCATGTGCCTGACCAAGGAGCTTGAAATTTAATAACTCTCTTCAGATGAGAAGTGCATCTCTTAGCATGTGTGCTTTGAGATTTTGTGCAGTCATATGAAAACAGTTTATGTATCTAAAAAACTGATTTTAGTCTGAAGATTTTCAACATACTGCTGAAATTTGAGAAGCATTTCTATTTACTGCTAATAAACAAAGTTCAAAAGTTCAATGTGAGCTAATATGTTTGCTCTTGAAATAAACTTTATCAATCCATCTCTTCTAGGGTCTCCATGGTGAATTTGGTGTCCCTGGTCCCGCTGGCCCAAGGGTAAGTGACTCATCTGAAACCTAGTAGAGACTTGTCTTAATGAAGCATTTAGAATTAGTATGAACTATATGCACTTACAGGTTTCTCAAGGCAAGCTACTTTTCTCAAGTACAGAATACCATGTATTGCAGCAGACTATCTGGAAGCAGAATTTTTTCTGCTCTTTTTGCTTGTCAGGATATGCCTGATTATACAATACAATAGTTGCCATTGTTAGTAAACTTCTGGATAAGGAATACAAGTACTACCTGAGTAATGATGTCCTGATGATCTGGTTTAATGTTTATGTTACCTTCTCAGTGGGAATATGAGTGACAAAAAACTGGCCCTACAGTGTTGCACTGAGGCTTGGTCTATATGAGAATTTTAACTCCATTGCCATCTACTCAAAGGGGTAGATTTATGAGCCTCGCCAATTCAGTTATACCACCCTTGCTAGCCAGCTTCTGCCTGCCATGTGGTGGTGTTGTGAACAAAAGACAGGCTGAGTCCAGAACCTGGAATAGTCATTAGAAGATACTGCCCTTAGCTCTCTTCACTCCTGAACTGTGAATAAAGGGCTGTAGAGAGCCCACACAGAGCAATAAATAGTCAGCTCTCACATTTCAGTTTATAAAATGCTCAATTATTTATTTGCTTTCTGAATCTTTTTAATAGAAAATTGATACTTAAGCTATTTTTCCTCTTTTCTCTGACTATAAGCGTTCTGCCTTCCAGACTGAATGTACTTGTGAGTGACAAATACTCCCATTCATTCTTATGTCAGTCAGCTGTGAGTTGTTAGTAACCATGTCATCTTTAAAAGTTCATTTTACAAATCTATCTAGCCCAAGCTCCTTTCATCATTGTGGTAGCAGTTAACTGTCTTTGCTCTAGCATCTTGTACTCATCCAGATTGTACTTCATTCAGTATTCCAAATTAGGTCTTACCAATGCTCAGTATAACAAAAAATTTTAATTCCTAAAAATTCCGCAGTGCTTGCATGAGGTCTCTTTGGTGCTCTTCAAAGTGTGCCATCTCTCTTTGAGTCAGTCATTTGATTGCATTATAGTTCTTGCTCTAACCCCCAGATTCTCTTGCATAACTGAGAATTTCCATTATGCCCCATCAGATTATTCACTGCTGTTCAGCTTGATTACACTGGGATAACCCAAGATTTCTTTTTTTAGTAAAAATTATATATCTACATTTGATAATCTACTGTGAATTTGAGCCCATTTTCTGGCTATTTCCACAGATCCAGTTAATATCTTCTTTGAAATGTGTCCTTATACCTGTTAGAATGTTCAGGTCACATTAGTAGGTTTTAGTTGTCACCTTTATTTCCTGCTGGCATTTGCCACTGTAAAACCAATTATTTGCCAGTTTCTGCAACTCTCATTTCCCTAGGATCCATTGTCTGACCTGATTGGTACTTTGCTTTATTTGTGTCAAAAGCTAAAGCCAGTTTTTCCCACCAGTTTAATAATTCTGATATTGATAATAGTTTGTTCAGCTGAAAATGCATCATAGTGTCACTGCTACCAATTGGTGCTTTTAAACCTCTAACCTACAGAACAATTAAAGGAAAACCTCAAATCAGATTATCTTTCACAGGGTGAGCGTGGTCTTCCTGGTGAAAGTGGTGCTGTTGGTCCTGCTGGTCCTATTGGAAGCCGTGGTCCATCTGGCCCACCAGGCCCTGATGGTAACAAGGTATGTCTTCTCCAGCTACCACTGCCTCACTATTGAATTGCAGATGAGGGCAGTCAGAAACCTTTTTTACTCAGTATAAATGGTTACTGACACACATCAGAGGCACTGGGGCCTTTCTTCAAGTAGTAAATCTCCATAACAGCTAGTCCACACTAACACAGATTTTTGTTTGTTTGTCACTGAGAATGGAAGGAGAGCTTTAGTTTAGAATAAATATGTATACTGCTTGTTTTCTGGGAATACTGTTACTTTGAGATTTTGGCTAAAATTCATACTAGCCTGTTTATACCCACCTGGGGAAAGACGTTCTTGTGTATGGTAAGCAATATTTTCCCAAAAGCAATAGCATGATCTTCTGCATGGTCTTCTGCCAAATTAAATGTGGGGCTCAATTTTCAAGATCTTCATATGCAGTCTTCCCATGAGGTTTAGTTTGGAATATGGGGCCACAAAATCAGAGAGAGAGTTCATGTCTGACATCTTCAGTGGAAAAATTACAAATGCACAATAGCTAGAGACCAAATACTACTACTCAGTATATATACAAGCCAACAGATTATGGGCTTAGAAGTAAAGGAAAAATTTTGTTCCATATTGCAATATTGTTCCATATTTCACCTTCTCTTACACAATAACCTGTTGCTGCTAGGGTGAGCCTGGTAATGTCGGTCCTGCTGGTGCTCCTGGTCCCGCTGGGCCTGGTGGAATCCCAGGAGAGAGAGGTGTTGCAGGTATTCCAGGAGGCAAGGGTGAGAAGGTAAGGCTGATGCTCTTTGTTATATATGCACAGGTCTGGGAGATGGTTGAATTTCACTAACTGAAAAAAATGCAGATTACCCAAATGCAGTTTCTGCTTGCTGTGAAATTGTATTTCATGGTGACTCCTTAGTTGTCATAAGTAAAGGTTTTGGTCCAACAGAGTGACAATATTTTGAGGTACAAAGACTGTATTTTGATCTTTGCTCAGCGTTTAGAATTGGTGGCAGGTAGGGCTTCACAGGGTTGAGTAACAGTGAGCTTACCTTTATAAAAGCAGTGTTAAATGTGAATACAGGCTTTATAGCAGGAATGGGCTTATGGATCATGAAGAACTGAGTGTTGTCTGCTCAAATCCGTAACAGCTCTACTGTGATCTCTGATGCAGTACATAAGATATATAAATAAATAGCTTAGTGAGAAGTATCGGTGGTAGGTAGACAGTTGGACTGGATGATCTTGTAGTTCTTTTCCAAAGTTCTTTTCCAACCTTGGTGATTCTATGATTCTATGAAATTACAAAAAATTTTTGATTGTATCAGATGCATATAATAAAAGCAGAAAATTTTAGTCAGTGCAAGCACTTGTATGGAACCAGACTTCACAGTTTTGTGTAAGCCCTGTTGCAAATTCTGCTTTATTCATATAATTATCTGTAAAATGGATTTTTATCTTGTTAGGTACACTTTGTACCAAGTTCTCCTCAGTTCAAAAGAGAATTGAGATTTCTATACCTTTAATTGTTTAGACTAAAAATTTACAACTGCATTTATGCTACATGACTATAAAGAAATTAAGATGAAAATTGCTTGCAGCATTTTATAAAAACTATGTACTGGCATTCAGATTAATGCAGAAGAGTAGGATTTCTTCAAAAAGAATGGATAACAGAGCACTAGTCTGACTTTTTGATGCTAGCAATGACCTAGATACTAGTTTTGTTATATAAAACATATGGCCTTTTACATGACCACTCACAACCTCACTTTTTATCAGTTCTTTTCTTGCTTCAAATAGGAGACATAACATAAATTTCCAGGAAAATTTTTGGTTCTTTTGTGACCAGAAGAAAAGGGGTAGTATTTACATTCACCATTTGGAACAGCCATTTTAATTTCCAATTTTTAATTCTTGTTACCTGGAAGAAAAATAGGTCTATATAGAATAAAGTAATAATTCTGTCAAATCATTTCAGTCCTCTGTCTACACATTTTATCTTTGTGAGTAAGTACATACTCAGCAATAAGAATGAGATAAGTCGAAGTCCATTCCCAAACCAAAACCAGCATAGGTATCTCTGTAGTACGTGTGCATTCAGAGAACAGCTCAGGCCTTCTTTCTGACAAACCGTTTTGTACACTACCAAGATAATGCTTGCTTCCTCTATGTATTTATTTTAGGGTGCCCCAGGTCTGAGAGGTGATGCTGGTGCAACAGGAAGAGATGGTGCCCGTGTAAGTATCTTTTGGTTCTACTTGAGTTTACTTTGATGCACCTGAGTGCGTAAGTGATTTAAAAGGATATTTATGGCTTTTATTTTCCAGCATATTCCATTTCCTCTAGTAACTGCTTGCTTTTGATGCAAGTCAGTATGACTGTGTAGCCCCTTGTTCAGGGGTGTTTGAATTTGAGGAGTGAGAGAGAAGTGATCACTCTTCATGCATGAAAGCAGAGATATGACATTGGCAAAGATCACTATTTCATAGACAGATGTCGGTGTGATATCCTCTGGAACTTAATGGGCTCAGTCCATAGAGGTAATTGTAAAGGCAGCCTGTAAAGCTATACAACACTAATTGGGCTTTTTGGCTGTTTGTGCTAGATTTCATACTTCAGGAGGAAAATAACAGCATAGAATGTAAAGGACATTCTTATTCCCTTTTTCTTATGTAAAATCTATTAGGAATGACTGAGATAGTTACATGCCTATCTCCAGGAGAAAAGAGCAAAAAAATTTAGTTGGTGACTCTTGCTTACATTTTGTTAGAAATGATGTCCTTTTCTTAACCTATAGGGTCTACCTGGTGCTATTGGTGCTCCTGGCCCTGCTGGTGGTGCTGGTGATCGGGTAAGTTTGCTCTTTGAAAAAGTGTCTTGTTTATACAGTTGGCCTACAGTATGAATATTTAAGAGGAAGATTCTAGTCTAATAGAAAACAATTCCATCTTGTTAGGGGGCACAAGTTTTGCAAGTTCTCACATTATGTGAAGCAAGTGTTATTGGGAGTTTACCATTGTGCCCCATACCTTTTCTTAGAAGGGCAAGGAATAGATGTACATCTACATGGCAGTGGTTTTTACAGGAAAATCTTCAGATTTGAGCTTTGTCTGAATTCTTTCTGATTGAGGCTATGATCCTCTTCACACTGGGAAAAGGTTCTGATATGGTGTCAAACAACATCACATTAGCCCCTAATGATTCTTCATCCTGTCCAGGTATCACTAGAAATTATTCTTAACGTGGGGTAAATTAAAACAGATGTGGGGAGATAGACTATATGCATCAATACCACAAGATCTGTTTTGACATGTGTGGCTTTCCCCCATGTAATGTCTCCTATCTGTTTCAGGGTGAAGGAGGTCCTGCTGGTCCCGCTGGTCCTGCTGGTGCCCGTGGTATCCCTGTAAGAAGCCTTCCCTCAATTATTTCATTGTGTCAAAAACATGATATTCACAAAAATGCCCTTTTAAAGCCAATTCCAACTAGTCCTCATTGTTTTTTCTTTAGGGTGAACGTGGTGAACCTGGTCCTGTAGGTCCTAGTGGATTTGCTGGACCTCCTGTGAGTACTGTTTTCATTTTCCTCTTATTGATGCCACACCATTCCTTTACTTTCTTAGCTTTCTTTTCAACTCCTTGTTCTGTGTGTTTCTTTTATGCCTATAGGGTGCAGCTGGTCAGCCTGGTGCTAAAGGCGAGCGTGGCCCTAAGGGACCAAAGGGTGAAACTGGACCAACAGGTGCTATTGGGCCAATTGGTGCTTCTGGTCCACCAGTAAGTGAACTGTATCTTGGTAAAATGGTTCTTAACTGTACTATGCAAGCGATACACTAACCTGAAGACCTTGAATTTTGAAAGGGTATTTAAAAGAAAACAAAAGAAACAGAAATTAAAATTAGGCTGTGAGGAAAGTAACATCCTGATTTTTCACACACTATATAAACCTAATCAATTTATTTATGTGGGCTGAGATCATGAGTGTGGAGATAAAATGAAGAGAAAAAAATAAATAATTTTCAACTTGTGCTGAAGATCAGCAAAATCTGTCTGTCTTGAAACACTCAAGGGATGTTTGGGTGTTTGTGGCTAAGTTCCTGAGCTGAGAGCCTTAGAGACAGAATGTGCAATTGCAGTCTGACTTTTAGATCCAGTTGTGCAGCTGTATATGTGTAAATTTGTGCATACCCTTGCAAATGAGCTTACAGTCCAAAGGTTTCACATGCACACAGCCCATTACTGGGGAATTGGTGGAAATGATGCAGAAAGAAATGTCTTGGTATCTAAAATACTCTGAAATATTGCAAGATAGCATAGGCAGAGGATCTTACCATATGCTTCTGTAAGATCTATACCAGATCTTGGCTGTACATGGCTGTAGCAGTCATACTATACAAACAGGAGTCCTGCTGTTCTTTGCCTTACTACACCTTTCACATTTTAGTTCCTGACTTGCTTAGATGCATGTAACATTGGCAAGGCAGATGCATTTGAAATGCGTTATGTAACACTTCAATCCTTACCATATTGATTTAAGAAGTCCATGAGAATTTTTACCCCTAATATCATCACATTCTGTTTTGGGGCCCAAAATTCTTCAAGTAAATAACAAAGCTGTTTATTTTTTGTAAGAGTGAGACTGATCCCCTTTACTTTCCCTTATAACAGGTTTTTGCTTGATTCATCTCTCTTTTTCTACCCTTCACACATAGGGTCCCATTGGTGCTGCTGGTCCTGCTGGCCCTCGTGGTGATGCTGGTCCTCCTGTAAGTCCTCAGGCTTTTACCATTTGCATTGTTGGTTTCCAAGAAGTCATTGTTTCCTTTAAACTAAATTTTCCTTTCGACTTCTATTTTTAGGGCATGACTGGTTTCCCTGGTGCTGCTGGAAGAGTCGGTCCTCCAGGCCCTGCTGTAAGTAACTGATGGAGAAGTTTTAGTGGAAAACAAGTCTGACGTTACACTACTTAAGGAGGATAATCCTCATTTTTGTTACATGACTCAAATCCTGACTATCCTGGGATCTCTTCAAATCTTTACAGGACTGGATAGGAGAGAAAATTCACAGACTGGGAATTATGTATTTAGGTTTTTTTTCGGAGGCTAAAAAGCATCCTGTACCGTGAAGTGCCTTGCCTTGTAAAAATCTGGCTTTAGTTTGTTTTTATTCACAGAGAGTAACTGCATAGATATTGGTTTTGAGTGAAATAAGGTCATATCCTACCTCAGAAAGAATGTAGAGATTATCTTGTGTCAATACTTTCCAAAGTATCTGCAGTTCTAACTGCTGTCTGAAGCAGGGGAGGCTCTGATTATGTCTATGAATGTGGCTTACTACTTTCTTTTTCAGCCCAAACTTGTTATCTCCAATTGACTTTCATAAAAAATTCCTTTTAACAACAGTGTTCCAAGCCTTAGGAAGAGGTATTCCTTTCCTATATTTTAAATCCCACTATCCAAAGCTAAACCTGTTAGGTTTTTTTTCCCCGTAGGCTTTACAGTTGCAATTGATGTCTCTAGTGTCACATCAAATCTACATGCAAAATTTTGCCACATTCCCTAATTCAATAATTCTGCTGATTCCAGCTATGCACTGCTTAACAGATGTAGCAACAGTTGCTGCTCTGTAGCAGCTGATAAGCTGTTAATTGCAAAGCACCAGTTTTGCAATTAAATGGAATGAAACTCTTCTCCCTACTTCTTGTTTGTATTATAATGACACTTTCATGTTTGATCCTCTAGGGCATCACTGGTCCCCCTGGTCCTCCTGGCCCAGCTGGCAAAGATGGTCCTAGAGGTCTGCGTGGTGATGTTGGCCCAGTTGGCCGTACTGGTGAACAGGGTATTGCTGGCCCACCTGGTTTTGCTGGTGAGAAAGGTCCATCTGGAGAGGCTGGTGCTGCTGTAAGTAACTGAGTATCACATCTCATCACAAGTGTCTCTCTTTGTATAAATGTTACAGCTTCTATGATACTTTTGTTACTTTTGAAGGGCATTCCGTCTTTACCAAATTTAGTGAAGTTTTTAAGCCATAGCTCCACTGAGATTAAGGAAACTTTTTATACGTGTTTGACAAACAGACCCTAAAAGTGAGCATTACTTCTGTGTTGGGAGTCTTGTAGAAGTATCTATCTGTGTGAATTACCTCTCTGTTGTTTCTCAATGTAAATATATAGAATTTTCTTCCATAATCTGTTGAAATTACAGCTAAGAATAAAATTGTCACTGTTGAACTTGTATCTTAAAAATTGAAAATTCTCCTTGTAAGGTCTGGTATAAAGCAGTAAATTTTCTAGGTTTATATTGTAAAAAATAGTTAAACTAGAGGGCGTGACTGCCATTAGGAATAAAAGTAATATTTCAGGATGACTACTTATGCCAAGTTTAGTAGCACATGCTCGAATTTTAAGCAAGTTGAAAAGTCTCTTAACTAAACATACTTTGTCTTTTCAAAGGATCAGTAATGAGCTCTAAGGTTTGTGGGGAGATAGAAGGTACCTAGATGGTACATAAGGCTGTCTCAGAATCAGATGATTGGTTTCTTCACATGGAATTCCCTCAGCACAGTCATCTTCTCAATTTTCATGTACCACGCACTGTTAGTGAATGGGAACAACACAATAGGAGATCTTGTCCAGAAAGAAAAAGCAAATGTACTTATTGGGGTCAGAATATAATCAGCATTACTTTGATAGATCTTTAGCTTTGGTCTTCTACCTTGGTTACAATTTTTTTCCATTTGGAAGCTGGCAATGACCCACATTGAGATCTTTGAAAAGTAGTTGCAGAGCAAAATAAATGAGAAATATGGAGGTACTTTTTTCCCCCCTGTTAATAGAATCTTTTCATTTCACAGGGTCCCCCTGGTACCCCAGGTCCTCAGGGTATTCTTGGTGCTCCTGGTATCCTTGGTCTGCCTGGCTCTCGGGGAGAACGTGGTCTTCCAGGCATTGCTGGAGCAACAGTGAGTATGACTCATTGACTGCACTAAACTACAAAGAAAAATGCTGAGGTGTCATCTTAAGGAGTAGTGGTGGACAGGAGGTATAGATTCTGTTATTTTCGTTTCTGCTGCAAACAGATCTTGGTTAAATGGAGCCTACAGACTTGAGCACTGGAAGAAATTATTGCTTGCTGCAGACAAACAAGACTTGTATCTGCAGGTGAACATATTTTCGAATGGCATCAGAAGCATCTGTTCTTAGCAAGACACAGAAAAGCCAGAAATTTGCACTAGTTAGATATGTTTCTCATTGTCTCCTGTTTCTGTTTCGCTTCCAGAACTGACTGCAGAGAAGTGTTTCTCTTAGATATAGGCTGACAATTCTGTAAGACTGGTTTTTGTTGTATTATATGTCACATTTTGTTACCACTGTTCCTATATTAGGGTGAACCTGGTCCTCTGGGTGTTTCTGGTCCTCCTGGTGCTCGTGGTCCCTCTGGTCCTGTGGGTTCTCCAGGTCCTAATGGTGCTCCTGGTGAAGCTGGTCGTGATGTAAGCTATGACTTCTTTCTTCTCCAGTACTGCTTTGCTTTTGTTCTGAGCCAAAAACAAACAGAAACTGAATGCAATTGGATGCTGTTCTGCTAGCAAACTTGTACCTTGCAGTGTCTACAGGGAAAATAGTAGCAGAATCTCAATACACAAATCCCTTATTGGCAAGGTCTAAAACAGAGCAGTGGTACCAGGGGACCTCCCCCATCATGGAGCGAATTTCAGTCCTCTAATAGCTCTGACTAGGTGACAAATTCTTCAAGGCATAAATTGTGTCCGAAGGATATCCTGGAGTCACAATCAGAATCTTTTGACTTTTTGCTTAATTGCCAAAAAAGATTGAGTGAGAAGAAGCCTTTGTTGCAGGAGCTGGTAAAAGCATTACATCCCATGCAACAAGCTTTTGGCTGTAGAGATGGAAGCTGTCGGGGAAGCTGATTGTAATACTTTTTTTAACGTCAGCTATGTACATAATGTTTCTTGACATGCATTCCTTCACCATGAGATGTAAAGGAGGCTAAAACACGAAACAAGCTCTGGCCTGTGTGGCAGGTACTGCTGAGTTCCACAGATAAATGCAGGGAGTGGAGGACCTGTATGGTCCTCTAGAATCTGGAAAGGGGTATATGGAAGTACTGCAATGTAATAAATTGCCCCCTCTGATGCCCTACCTCATGGATGATTATTTGGTGGACAGGGCCGTGCAACCAGCTTTTCATAGAGCAGTGAATAAACTTATCCATTCAATGCAGCCATCCAGGTTAGTTTACCTTGAAGAAGGGTATCATGCAATTTCTAGGTATTACTTATATTCTAGGAAAAGTAAAATATTCACATGTTCTCCTTAAGGATGTAAGATATGCATTTTTCTCTGGGCATTATCAGGGAAGTTTGCTTGATAATCTGAGGCACTGTTAGTATAGAACTCTTGTACTAACTTTTCATTTACAGAAATAGAACCACAAGTCATGAATTTCCCCTATATTGGTATTGTAAAATCTAAAATATTTGAAGGCCACCCTATTTTTAAGAGAATGTTAGTGTATGTACGGGAATTGAATGTGGGATGTATAACAAAGTTTGCCTTCAAGATTCATGCTATTCCATCTCAATGTCTTCTAAATCTCATTGGGAGCAATTAGGCTGGCACAAAGTTCTATGTGAGATATTGGTGGGCTTTAATATTTTTAAATGGTACTTTAACAGGGCAATCCTGGAAATGATGGTCCTCCAGGCCGTGATGGTGCTCCTGGTTTCAAGGTGACTATTTCTTTCCTTTTATTTCATATTTATGAAAGAAATCTTCCAATATATGTAAGTCAGGTGTAACACAGCATCTCTCTTGCATTCCCTTATTCTCAGGGTGAGCGTGGTGCTCCTGGAAACCCTGGTCCCAGTGGTGCTTTGGGTGCTCCTGGTCCTCATGGCCAAGTTGGTCCTTCTGGAAAGCCTGGAAACCGTGGTGATCCTGTAAGTTGATGAGATTTTACTTTTTTTTTTTGATTGATACAGGACTAACATTTGTCCATCATACATATGTGCATTTTATATACATATATGCATCAAAACCCTATAATATGTGAATAATTACTTTGCTTTCTGTAGAGATATGTTTAGAATGGAACCTTTATCGGGTACAGTATGCATCAGTTACATACATTTTCTTTTCCTGTTCCAGGGTCCTGCTGGTGCTGTTGGTCCTGCTGGTGCTTTTGGTCCAAGAGGTCTTGCTGTAAGTCTTAATTTCTATATACATTACTACATTGATACAAGCCTAGAAAACGTATGCTTAATATTATGGGCCTACAACTGCATTCAAGAACAAAAAGTAGTGCTTAAGGAGCTGTAAATATTTATAAATCTAGGATCTTGATCATCTTCTCTCATGGGATCGAACCTGAAGTTTTTGGGATTAACACTTTTCCTGGGCATCTTAACAAGATGTACATAAATATATCGGGGCAACCTGTGGCATAATGTAGAATGCTTATACTTAATTCATTCTTTGTCAGTAATACCTAATTCAGGCCTTCTTTGGCATGTATATCCTTTCCTAGGGCCCACAAGGTCCACGTGGTGAGAAAGGTGAACCTGGTGATAAGGGACATAGAGGTCTGCCTGGCCTGAAGGGACACAATGGATTGCAGGGTCTTCCTGGTCTTGCTGTAAGTAAATGATTTTCAGTATTTTGACTTAGTTCACTCTGCATCATCTTTCTAAAGCCATAAGGTCCAAACACTCAGTGCTCTCCACATTATAGGGTGAATTTTAATAATGTTGCTGACAGCTGATTTTAGAACTGTACCATTTTCTGCTGTGAAAACTACAAACTACATTTGGCTAGCACAGAATTCATAAAGTTCTGCCTCTGTTTAATTAGTATTTCTTCTTTTCTGGTCAGAAACTGTGAAGTTTCTGTATCAGAGAGAAGCGAGTCATTTACAGATTATCTTCCCTTTAAATTCTGGTATCCTCTTTGGGAATTCTGTCTTTAATTTTAAAGAGAAAACTCTAAGAAACAATATAGAGACTCCTATAAGTTATCCTTTTAAATAATTATTTTCACTCTCTTTCCTTTTATACATTTTATATCCCAACTCCACTAATGCCAGTTGCCCTAGATTTCCATTCTCTGAACCCAAATACATCTGCTGATCCCCTTTTGAATCATGTTAATACAATGCGTGGCATTGCATTTTCTAAAGAGTATGCATTTGTTTTTCCCAATAGGGTCAACACGGTGATCAAGGTCCTCCTGGTAACAATGGTCCTGCTGGCCCAAGGGTATGTGAATTTAAGAGTACATGCAAATAATTTCCCATTCTTTTTATGGAATATATTTCTACACTCTAATTTATATGAATCCCTATTTGTAGAGTTCCCTACTGTCATTAAACTGTTCAAGTTTCCTTCTAGGGTCCTCCTGGTCCTTCTGGTCCTCCTGGTAAGGATGGTCGCAATGGTCTCCCTGGACCCATTGGCCCTGCTGGTGTACGTGGTTCTCATGGTAGCCAAGGTCCTGCTGTGAGTATAAACTTATGTCTTGTTGATTTAGCACATTTAAGTAATATTTAAATGAAAAACACTTCAAAATTTTAGTTTCTGGAGATTTATTTCTATTTTAATAATGGATTTTGAAATGTTGGTGGTTATTTAACATTCCACATTTCCCTAATAGACTTAAACCTGAAGTCCTTCTTCATTCTTTATGGCCAGCCAGTATAAGCACAAAGGTGTAGTAGTCCCACATAGTGTATCTTCTGCTTTAGTTCACAGGAGTTATCACAAAGCAGGGTCCATAGGCCCTTCCTCAGATTATTGCTGAGGGTGCTAAGTCTTCAGTAGGACAATGCATGTGTGAAAATAGTCATCTGAAATAATCATATTTTTAATAGAATGCTACTTGACTTTTGCTTTTGAAAAAACTTTAGGGTCCCCCTGGTCCTCCTGGTCCCCCTGGTCCTCCTGGTCCCAATGGTGGTGGATATGAAGTTGGCTTTGATGCAGAATACTACCGGGCTGATCAGCCTTCTCTCAGACCCAAGGATTATGAAGTTGATGCCACTTTGAAAACATTGAACAACCAAATTGAGACCCTGCTGACCCCAGAAGGCTCCAAAAAGAACCCAGCTCGTACCTGCCGTGACCTCAGACTTAGCCACCCAGAATGGAGCAGCGGTACGTTGGTGCCAGATATTTGCCCGTTTTGGCTCAGCAAGTTATTTTCAGTTTATTAGCTTTCTTTGAATGGTAACCCTGATCAACCAGTGAAAATACTAAATGGCCAGTGAAGATGTTATGTGCCTCTGGTAAAAATGCATTTCTATGAGGGCATTCAGAGACATTCAAAATATCTACTGTTGTGCAATTATTGCAGACTTTTTTAAAAAATAATGCAGAAATGTTTAATCTTAGTTTTTGAATACAGTTAATTTCTTACACATTGTCAGTTTAAAAGATGTATTTCTCCCAATTATCACTTCAGTACTGTACTTAGCTGTGATATTTATGACCTCTCTGAGTTTCTATATCAAATCAATGAATATAAACTGAACGCAAGTGCTTCTTTCCTCAAAGGTTTCTACTGGATTGATCCTAACCAAGGCTGCACTGCAGATGCCATTAGAGCATACTGTGACTTTGCCACTGGTGAGACTTGCATCCATGCTAGCGTTGAAGATATTCCAACTAAGACCTGGTATGTCAGCAAGAATCCCAAGGACAAAAAGCACATATGGTTCGGTGAAACTATCAATGGTGGTACTCAGGTATGTGATGTATTGGAGGATGATTGTTTCCTACAGTGCTTTCTGAAGAATTTCTTACCCACTGACTCTGAGTGAGCAAAACTCATTAATTAAACTCTTAGAGGAGAAATATGAAAAGGGTAACAGCTATGTTTTATCTCAAGGGAACAGGGTTCCAGTTCTGGCTTCAAACACAGTTTGCTAAAGTTATTTTCTAGTATTGTTCTAATTTTAATTAGTGTCTGACAATGATCAATTCAGCATGATTAGTGGCCATTTCTAAGGGAATCCTGGCCTGGAATGTACTACTTTAGTACAAAGAGTCTGAAAACTGAGACAATAATAATTTTTGCTATTTTTTAAATTGGGATTTATTTTTGACATATTGTGCTATTCTTGAAAAGATATTTTTATTACACATAACAGATCCTAAGTGTATGCCATTGTAGCACTCAGAATTGCCATTATCTAAAATCAAGAAACATCTACCTGCATGTCAGACATTGTACCAGCCTGCTGGAAAGTCCTCTTTGTACAATTAAGAAGAAATAATTTCATAATTTTTAAATGAAATTGAATTAGTCTTATGATGAATTCCCAGTTTCCAAGTTCTTTAAAATAAAAACAAAAAAGTTAATCACTGAGTCAGAACAAGGACCCATGGTACTCTAGAGTCCTATTTCTCACATTGGCTGAAAGCGGTTGCTGTTAAAGAATATAAGGAAGCAAACATTCATAACATCCACAGACGCTACTCTATAAAACTAAAATAAGAAATAAAAAATCAGGGCTTTCTTTAGCCAGGCATTGTCTGTGCATTTATGGTAACATTGGTTTTCTCCTCTTTTGAATGTCTGATTTCATCTTTAAATCCACATAAATTGCTAACAACAACCATATCTTGCATCAGAGTTCTACAACTTAACTCCATCCACTACTTGTGCTCAGCTTTCACCTTACTTCCTGCTAGTTCTGTGTGGTGTTGTCTAGCTGTGCAGTTGAAATCAGGCAACTGATCTCAGACATTTGTTGTCCTTATTTTTTTCTATTCCTACAGAAAATATGTAAACATTCACTTTTCCCCAGAAATTCAATTGAGTGTGTTTCTTTGTCTTTTTCAGTTTGAATACAATGGTGAAGGTGTGACCACAAAGGACATGGCCACCCAACTTGCCTTCATGCGTCTGCTGGCCAACCATGCCTCCCAGAACATCACCTACCACTGCAAGAACAGCATTGCCTACATGGATGAGGAAACTGGAAACCTTAAAAAGGCTGTTATACTCCAAGGATCCAATGATGTTGAACTACGAGCTGAAGGCAACAGCAGATTCACTTTCAGTGTTCTTGTGGATGGCTGCTCTGTAAGTAATGCAGAAAGCATGGGCAGTATGATTGTATTAATGACAGTTGTGCTTTGATTCAGAACTAGATTATTCTATGATTCTATCAGTCAGACCAGAAAAAATGTATCCAGTGAGGAAAAATAGCCTATGCACCAACTGTGCCAGGTCTTTAATAAGTGACAAAGACTGGTGTGCTAACAAATCCTTCCTGTACTGTGCAAAGTGACAAAGAAAAGAAAAAGCTTTTCTGAGGAACCAGACCCAAATTCTGTGGAAACTGAAGCGTGCTGAGAAAGGTGCAGGAGGGGCAGGGTCAAGTCTTCAAAAGATCAGGCAAGGTTCAATGAGTGTTTAATGAGCATGAGTAATATGGAAAGGTTAAAGTAAATGTTTTCTCTGTATTAGAGTTCTAAATAATCGGATATGGGTATCTTATTCGCAAACAGTGGCAGTAAAATTTAAGTAAAATTATTTCAGAAATTATCCGGTTAGGTGAAACAATTCTCAATTCTATGAACAATGCAATAACAATTCTAATACATCTTCTCTTGCAGAGAAAGAACAACAAATGGGGCAAAACAATCATTGAGTACAGAACAAATAAGCCATCTCGCTTGCCCATCCTTGACATTGCACCTTTGGACATTGGTGGCGCTGACCAAGAATTCGGTTTGCACATTGGCCCAGTCTGTTTCAAATGAATGAACTAAAATTAACTTAAAGGCCCCCCCCAGAATTATTCTTTGTCATTTCTTTTTGTAATGAGAGCTGACTCCTTCCATTTTTTCTGTTCATCTACTTGCTTAAACTCTGGGCGAAAGAGAAGGAGAAGAATTGATTGGAGCATTGTGCAATGAAACTTAATACAGCCCCAAAAGGACTTGGAAGTCTTTCAAGATCTAACACCTTGCTTTGGGAAATGTCAACCTTTGTAAAGAAAAAAAAAAAAGAAAAAAAAACCCAAAAAAATAAAATAAAAAATCATGAAAGTTTGCACCACTTGTGGCCTCTGACTATCTTCCACAGAGGAAGTTTAAAACCACGACTTCCAAAGGTTTAAACTACCTCATACACTAAACCAAGTGTGATCCACATCCTTTGTAGGCACTCCTCCATATCATATGAGTTACTTTCAGTTCCATTCAGAATATAGTGGTGCTAATTTCATTATTCCAGAGTATGTTTCCAATACTTGAATTTTGATGGTGCTAGCAGCAGTTAAAGTATTACTTCTCTGTTTCTTTGAAATCTATCTCATCCCCAGCTTAAGCATGTGGATCATTTTTCCTCATCTTTGTCCTCTTCCTCCAAAATCAGGTATTTCTGCTTCCAAATCTCATCTTCATCTTCTCCAATGGATAAAAAAGAATCATCATTTCTCAAAAGAAAAAAAAAGAAAATGTATTTTGTATATGTGAGATGTTTAAATAAATTGTGAAAAGAAAAAAAATAAAGCATGTTCAGTGTTCCAAAAGAAGGTATCGAATGAGTAAAGTTACTTGCTTAGGTGCATCAGCAGAAATTCATACTCAGAATTTAGAGTCTGTCTTCATTATTTCTTAAATAATTGCTGTAAAATATTTGCTTACAGCATTCAAAGACTGCCTACTGCTGTCTTCTGACTGTAATTGTCTCCTTGACCCTTCAATTCAACATCCCCTTTTGAGGAAGTCCAAAAAAAAAAAACATGCCTCATAGTATGCAAACTTCAAAAGTAGAAGAGATTCTTCATTTTATCTGAATTCTAAACAAAATTAATGACTAAAAGAAGGATAATCATCTCACTTAAAATAGACAGAAAATGAGGGCTCTGCCTTGTGGAAAACTTACTGTGGAGGGAGCTCTGCTGGCTGATGCTCTGCTGCAATCTGCAGGCATTTTGAAATAATGTGGAGGAAGAGTCAGGATCAGGCTTCATTAGGCCTTTATACTCGTTCAGTTGTGTAGGAAACAAATCTATCTGCTGTTAACTTAAATAATTTACTGTCACAATGAACATGCTGAAAACCAAGACATGGCTTGGCTGAGACCTTTTAAGATGCTGCTATCATACAGTGCTTTTCTAAAAGTCTGAAATGATCAGCAGTTTCAACAGTTGTGTTTTGGCACTGGGAAGGTCTTGAGGTGCTGGAGAGATATGCAAGAACATGAGGACATCAGCTGGAGCAGGTAAGGGAAGAGGTGAGATGGGCTTAATCAGCAGGCGTCTGCAAAGAGAAAATAACCAGAAGATCCTGTAACATGAACACAGCACCATCCCAAAGGTTAGTGGGTGAGTAGAGTCCAAAAGCTGCTCTGGACAATGAAAAGAGGAATAAGCACTGTTTCTAAAGGAAGTCTTTCATTCTTGTGTACAATCAATTGCTTAACGGAGAAAGGGCAAATAGGAAAACACAGCCTGGTGTGCAGCTGCTGTGTGCCCACAGCTAGTCGTGTGTTGTGTACATAAAAGAGGAAATGTTTGCAGCTGTGCTAGATTAATAATAGGGAAATTGCCATGATAAAATATAGCCTTTTTTCACTTAAATGAGTAAAATACAGTTTAATGTAAATACCCACCATTATTCATTGGACCATGTGTTAGCATTTAACTGTCTTAGTATTTAAAAATATATGCTGCTGTTATAAAGAAAAAAAATTTTGAAATATTAAGAGTTCATTTTCTCACCTAGATTATCCAGAAGCCAGGAATTTTCTACTGGACTGCAAAGGTAGAATTACTTTCTGAGTCCATGTAACCCACTAGGAAGTATGCAAGCATGATTGCCAGGGCTGGAAGGTGGGCTATTGCTGCCCATACCTTTGTGAGAAGGGGGAAGAAAGCGCAGTACTTGTGATTTTGAAAGGAAAGGGCAAATATTCTCTCTTTTGTCATCTTCTGATTTCTCCTGTGCTCTGTCTGATCTATTTTACGGCACTTCCTTCCAGATGAAGAATGCTTCCATTCTACTTCCACCAGCCCTTTAGTTGTACCCAAGGTCTGTGTCTTTTTGCACTTTTGCCACTGAAGTGGGCTTAGTCAGAAGTCAAACCAGAAAAAAAAAAAAACAGCCCCTGCCTCACAATGGGTGTTAGCACCTGGATAATACTGTTTGGCCTTTGGGTTTTGAATTCATCAGAAATTACTGCACAATCAAGCATTATTCTCATGCTATGTACAATGTAGTAGAGCTTTCTCCTTCAAGGACAATAGCTGAAAATAAGTAAGGTGAGCTGCACACAGTGCAGGGAGTCTTTATATTTCTGAAATGAGACAGTATGATGTGTTGAATACATTTCTGGTGAAGTTTGCTTACTTGTCTCTGGGAGTTGTCTGCCTCCCTATGCAAATTATCTCTGCAGAATTTACTAACAAGCAGGTATGCATCAGCAGTAACGCAAGTAGACCATCAGCACAGAGAAGCTAAAACAGTAGGGTTAAAGCCACTGGCAAATCCTGGGCTCAGCTGTGATACAGTTGTAAACGGCAGTACTGGAGCATTTGGCCTAATCTGTGCTTCGGGTCCAAGCACCCACCTGTGTGGTCAGTGGAAGTGTTCCACCCATCTGTTCTTCTCACACAGCCTTCCTAGGAGATGGCAGAGGCTGAGATGCTCCTGTCAATAACTTGGCTGGAGCCTGATGTCTCCAGTGCAAATATACTTTATGGCATCCATGGTGGTTACTGAAAACTTAGCAGAAGTGAGGCTCTCTGCAGCATGTGCTTTTGTATGAATGTGGCGTAAATAGGTGCAAAACAGAGGTTGGGAGAGGGAACATGGTCAATTCAACCAATGCAGAGAGAAAAGAAATGCTAAAATTGGGGAAGAGGTTATTGAAGGGAAAATTATAACTGTCCAGGCTTTTTCACTGGGGAGAAAATCATGACCCACTGAGAATCATCTTAAAGATCTGCATAGACCATTTTGAAACATGAATACTGTGCCCAGGGCTATAAATAGGAAAGTTATCTTCTGTTTCCATGATGCAGCTTTAAATTGCACCTTTTGATGTGATTTTTGGTTTCTTTTGCTGTAGTGCTTGGAGGTTTCAGACAGACTCTCCCAGAAGCTGCTATTCTGGAACCCACTCAATCCAGTTTTATAGTATTAGAATTGTGTATACTGATGCCAAACAGTTCCAAGCTTAACTAGTTCCAAGATTAACTAGTTCTCTAGTTAATCATGAAGCGATGGCTCTCATTAACCCGAACATAATTATCTGAAGAAATACATTTGCCCTAAAGCCTAAATATATTTTGATAGCAAGATTTTGAAATCTATGTAATTCATTACAATAATTATTTCAATGTAAAAACCATATTATAAATATATATATCTATTTCTCATGTTGCTTTTCAAGCTACAGAAATTGGTTCTTTGACTGAAATGAAACAAGTTTTCCTGCACACCTGTTAAGACCGTGAGTGAAATAGCAGAGTGATTCCACCAGTGCAGTGCACCACCTATTGACTCCGGCAGTCATTACTCAGGCCATTGAAGAGTTCTGGCGTAGCTGCTACCTGCCATAGTTACTATTGAAATCTTTTGGGCTGTGTGGCCAGGAATATCCCAAGGACTATTTCAGCAAAATATCAGCACCACAATTCTTCTACAAATAAACTGGCATGCCAGAAGAACACCCATCCAACTCAGGAAAGATCCTAGCAGCAAAATGCAGCCTTATGCGGGGTATAGAAAAAAAATCAAGGTGAGAATACTCATAATCTAGTTTTCAGTGACTATGAAACCAAAGCAGGAGAGGCAAA
>JAPSGF010000005.1:18377247-18444059 GCA_035772895.1 Perdix hodgsoniae
CATAATCTAGTTTTCAGTGACTATGAAACCAAAGCAGGAGAGGCAAACTCATCTGACTGATAGCTCTTCAGTGAATTCAATGCTCATTCAGTTCCCATGGGCCTCAGTCTTTGAGCGTACTCTTTGCTTTTGGAGGAGAAAATCAAGCGGAGAAACTGACTTGAAGCTGTTTTACAGTTCTCTGTAACTTCGAAGAGGCAGAGAGGTCGTCTACAAAACAGGAGGTGTTTGTAAGGCTTATGCCCTCTACATAGAGTGGAACCACTGTCAAAGGCAACAAGCCAGACCAAAGATCGCCGCTGTTTTTATTTGCTGCTCTTTTGTAGCTAGATAAAGGCCTGCATTTTTCCTTAGCTGTTGGTTCACCTCTTTAGCAGCAAAATATCTTCTTCCTTCTCCTATGCCCACTGTATTTGAGAGTTTTTGCCTTCAGCTTTGAAATAGTTTTTAGATCCTTCTGCTCCAGCACTATGGAAAGGATGACATCTCAGGAACGTTAAATTCTGGTGTGTACCATGAAAATATGCAGATGAGCAGTGCAGAGAGAGCCCTATCAATTTCTGCTGAGATAGAAGGGCTGACGTAAGGCATTGCTGAGGATACAGGCTTCAGTAGATTCACTGCATAGGAATTTGTTCAGGTTTTAGGCTTTAGGGAAAGTCATAATCTGTTAGTGAAAGATTTCAATACAAGTGTTTTTATAGCATAAGCAAAGATATGGAATGAAAAAAATTAGATCCATATGTCTCTCACTTGAGCAATTATTGAAGTGTGTCATCCACAGGACATTTGAAGCTACAAGCAAACAATAACAGCTGCCTTGCAGGTTCCAGCTCACCAGGTTTTTATGCATATTTTATAGGAATGGCATAGCTACTCAGCTATCTCTTAATTCCCAGGTGATAAATCTTTGCTAAGCCTGCGGTGTGCAGATGATCTTTTTGCATGCATGTTTACATTTCAGCATCACAAAATTGCTGAGACCCATGAGAGTTTACTGCAACCCAGCAGAGCACCATGCAGACAAATAGATACGGCAGAGCAGTGTGAACCCAAAGGACTGCTGTAATCTTCTGCTTAAATTAAATTATTTCTTTGTGATTTCATCTTTAAATAATGACTCATGGGAATATTCTACTTTGTTAATCCATTGCAAATACTTGAACAGTGTTTTACTGAGCCTGAAGCTAAAATAGAGATATTTTTTCCAATGTTATGATTATCATCCAAATAAGAAGTTATTTTCCTTCCTAAAATATAATTACCTTCCTAAAAACATTGACTCCGAGTAGTACAGATCCCCTGCATTATGTTCTATGAAGTTATAGACTATTGCAAGATGAAAATAACTTCACAATATGATGTTTCATTCTGGTAGATTATTTTATATAGTATCTCAGTCATTTCAAGTTTCAGTGTAAAAGCTACTCGAAAGAACACTGCAAATTCCAACAAAGAGTTAGAATACAGAATTATGATAATTCTTACTAGAGAGGTCAAATTGGCTGGCAGGATCTTCAGTGATGAGAAAAGAATTCTCCAAAGCCTTGATCCCTCTTGACCAAAGTCAAAAGATATTACGCATATTCCCACATGACCTCAGGCAAACATGCTCAGTTCCACCCAATTTCACTCATTTAAAGGAACCTGGGAAAGTATCCATTATTCTAAAGATGCAGGGTTGCATCAAGTTCAGTGAGAAATGAATTTCTGGAGATATCCTTATAAAATTGACCTCTTCCTTTTCTAAACAAGAGAATACATACCAGTTTTCTGGAAAAGGTAGAGCTGACAAGACACGAAATAATTTCAAGAAAGTGTTTTTGCAGTGGTGTCCAAAACAGTCCATCACAATTTTTCATCCATGGTAAGGCATCCTGTAATTAGAGTTTTCCACTTCAGCTTTTGTCCCATAAATAATCAGACCTTCCCATTTTCACTTTTATTTTTAAATTGCAAATTCGTGGCTGGATCCACAGTGAAAAGTATGCCAGTTTCACAGCCACAATTTCACTGTCTGAACTACTGCCAGATAACCACATCCACCGAGAACATGGAAGGCACGCAGTTGGAAGAAGACAGCTTAAACATTGCTCAGTGGATCTGCTACGTTCTCCACGGCCAGCTGAAGGAATGCTGCAAAGCCTGTCTCCAGCAGTGTTAAATGATCTGGTCAAGTATTTGCTGAGCAATGTAGGTATATTTAATATTTCATTTTCTGTTTCAGAGAGGTTCTGAAACATTGAACTGCACAGAAATAGTCTCAGTCATACATCAGTAGAAAAGCTTGGTTATCTTTGGCGTCTTCTGAAGTTCTTCATTCTTCCAAATTTCTCATATGCAGTAGGAGTTGTCGCTTCGTTCATCATTAACACTTACATTGTTCTTAATTTTTCTTTAACCAAACATCTTTTGTGACTTTGAGGTCCGCCTCTGTCTATTCTCAGGGATCACAGTTTTTATTTTATTGGCTATCTGGCTTTACTGCAAGCAAAAACAATGGCATTGCTTCTCTTCTTCTCTCAAAGAAGCTTTGCATTCTTGTTGCAGCTTTTTACCTACAATCAGCATTCAAAATGTCATTCCTTCTCTACACTGTTTTTATGCTCGTGAACATTGCTTCACAGTGAAATTCAGCTAACATCATTATCTGAGACACTCCATGATGTTCTTTTGATCACATTCTAGGTTTTGTCTATTTTCCTGTCAATCATACCCTTTTCTTTAATGCCCTCTATCGATTACTGGCTGCATTACAAACTTCAGGCTTCTAAAACTAAGTGAATCTTTAATAATTAAGAGAATTAGTAGAACTGCTTTACAGAGCTTTATCTTCAACTGCTTTATCTTCAACTACCACTCATATCATGTGCAGGAAAATGTATTTCTTCACAGATAACTTTTTTTCACTTTGTACTATTTCTCAATTTACTTCTTTCATATCATCTTTTATTACATTACTATATTTTATTATCTTATTTTATTTCATTGCTATATTCCCTAGTTAATACATTCTGTAAAGCTCTTCCTAGAAATGTCCTGCTTCTCAGCTTCATGTCAAGGATATGAGCACATGAAAATCTCCACTCAAGCCCACAGGCACCTGTCCCTTTATCAGAGTACAGAGATCTAACATCTGTGAGTGCCTGCTGTAGCTGGATACATTATGGCTGCACACCATGAGCTGACAGAGACTGTGATGAAGAACTCCTGGAACTCAAAGCTAAGCATTTCTTTTAATGGGCCAGTATCACACAGACTACTAATGTAGCGTACAGAATGTTAATGGCAATCAGTATGAGTGATTTTTATTATAGATTATTACAGACTGATAGAGGTAAAAATTATGTATTCTGTTCTAAAGAGAATGTAATCACAGAATGATACCTGCATTGTTAGCAGCCAAAAGAAAATGCTCTAATGCTCCTCAAGCATGACACAGCTTGGACAGCAGCTGCATTGGCTTCCAAAGACTGCCTTGTGTGTATACAGAATTTTCTGTTTTAAAGGGGCAAATCTGGGACCATAAGGGGCGACCAGGAGAAAAAAAAAAAAAAAAAAGAGAGAGAGAGAGAGAGAAAGAGAAAACAGAAAAAAAAAAAGGCACCTACTAGTTAACGACCTACTGATAAAAACTGAACATTCTGAACCCCTTACATTGTTGTATACAAGGCTTTGAGGGCAAGAATCTAAGCAGCTGAAAGAAAGATTGATTTGCATTGATGAGCTGTGCAGAGTCCCCATCTGACCTCAAGCCTATGTGGTGATGACATCCCGTGGTGTAGAAGGGTGCATTCTCTTAATGGAAGAGAAAGAGAACACTTAAACATTTTAATTTTGTCTATTTCCCGTCCCTCCAACCCTTCCAATTCACTTATATTCCAGATCCACAGATACATGAAATTAAAACAGTAATCTTCATGTTATAGAATTGCAGATGCACTTATCTCTTAGTGATAAAGCTAAGGATATCCTTTGTGCACGTGATTTCAAAACTACTTTACTTAATATCAGCTTCCTTTTAGTGCAGACTATTGAGGAATATTATAACTCTTATGAAGTTAGAAATCTGTAAAAGCAATAATTTGTGATAGAATTCACAAGATCTCAGGAGCCTGCCAGTGTATCACTTTCAGGAGCTGAGAAGGGAATCTGTTTGACTGAACAAATCTTGTTCTTTGCACTCTCCTTTCATTAACATAATTAAATATTTGCAATGGATGGTTACCACACACACACCTGCCACATGGAGACATGATGCTTTCAGAAAGACTGGTTGCCTTTCCGAGGCTGAACACTGAACGACTAAAATGTTTGATGTCGTTGTTTGGTGATTATACAAAGCTCCTGATGGAAAACCTGCACTACTGACAGCATAGTTCTCTCCAGGAATCTGTTGGAAATACAGCTTTGTTTCTGGAATTACAGTACCTGGGTAGCAAACTGATAATGATGCACAAATTAAATTAAGATCTGATATGGTTTGGGGTATGGCAGATCCTGCTTACTGATCATTCAACACTTAATCTATCACATAACACAGAGGCTCATCCAGTCAGGAAATCACAAACAGTATGTTCCCAAAATAACACAGGAAATGTACATTTTAAACACACGTTGTAGATTTTCTTTCAGCTTTGGTGTCTATATTCCTTGTTATATAAATGTATGTAAAATTAATTCCGCTCCTATAAGCATGCAAAAACTCTGGGGGGAAAATAGCACATGGGAAGGCCCTGACCGAGAACACACGTATATTTGACCTCTCAGTAACAGATAATCATTTTCCCTGTTTTTACAGACTTCAGGTCTTGGGACTGCCCTGTGACTTTGATTGAGGACAGCAGCTCTCTCTAGCAGCTACACTTGGCTGCAATGCTGAAATCAGCAGAATCAAGAGAACAAGGTCTCCTGGGAACTGAGCTTATCAGCAGACTCATAAGTGCATACCCATTGCAACCTGCAGCACTGCGTTCTCCTCCCATTAACATTAAGCCTGCCAAGCAAAACAGGAAGAAGTAAAATAAAGATTATCTCATTTTAATTATGTTTGTATAAATGACATCTGTCCGGTTTAATTCAATGCAGGATTGCCATACCTAACAGTGAATCTATCGGCTGCATTCTAATCTATGAGTAAGCAACTGGTGCCTCTCATCCACCAGTCCTACTGAAGGAGTTCAGATAATGGATTTAAAATAGACTTGTAAGTGGCTGGAGCTAGGTGCAGTGAACCCCATCTCTCCTGACCACTTTATTATTCTGACACTTCGGGAAAATAGCATGGTTGAAAACCACAGTAATATTTTCAGCTGTTTCATTTTCAGTGACCACACACAACAACGCAATGTCTTACCAAAGTAATGAATTCAGTTAAGCCAGGGCTTTCTCTGTAGAGAAGAGAAGTGTGAAGTCTCTCCTGTGGCTGTTCACTCTTCAGAGCCATTACTCAATTTGCGACTCACACCTCCTCCTGCCTCAGATCAATTACTTGTCACTGTGCTGACTTTTCTCCATGACTGCTCCAGGCCTTCCTCTCCCACCCACCTACTGTGCTGGATGCTTCTACCAGAACAAGCTGAAAGCCAGTGCCAAGCTTGAGCATTTGGAAAACAAAAACTGAGTTGTAACTGCAGGAGAGCTAACACACTTCTGGTTTACTTCCAGCATATTTATCTGCAGACAGGAACATAAGGTAGGTATTTAATGGGATTTTCAAAGCGTCTTCTAGCTAATTCACATCTGGAGCCTGTTTCATGGGTAATCTCTAATTACCCTCTTGTATCAGGCCTTTCCCGTATAATGTTTGTGGTATAAATTATTCAGGTGTAGGCAATGATGTCAAATTCCATTAACTTGTAAGAAGCAAGGAGGTACCCATATGAAAAGAAACTGCATGTAAACCACTGCCTAGCTCATGGCACTGCAGCCAAACTTCCAAACGCAATGAAGGAGATCTCTTGTCAAGCACCTGCACAACCTCTCCAAAGGAGCAGTGAAGCAAAATCAGATGTTCTGTTTACATCCACTTCAATACTTAGTATACACAAGTGGCTAAACTTAATTAAGATATTTAACTTTTAATAGTATCAGTGTTCATCAGTAGAGACATAAAATCCCAGAGATGTAATGCGCAAGTAGGGTGCTGGGGCATCACTTAAAAGACTAGGCTGGGTGTTTCAGGGCAAGTGAGGAGTGCCATTGGACATCCATGGACCAATTGAAACAGCCCTCAGAAGGCTGCGGGACAGAATGGCTATCCTTGCATGTTGTAATCCTCTGACATGCCTATAAACAAACTTACATTTGTTTTGTTACCTTTTGGAGTTCCGCCCTCAGCTTCTAAATGCTCTTCCAGTATAGCCAGTAAACTTAACACAGTTATACTGCTTAGGACACAGGCTGAAACACGTGTGTTTTGGTTGGATCAAAAGTCTGTTCATCAATAAATAATATGAAAACAACTGAAGAAGAGTATCTGAGATCCTAAATGACTGCAGGAAAGATGCCCAAAGAACACCGAGAACTGCAATCCCGTACATTTGCACGGTGCCTGAAGTTCTTCAGGTAAGACCTGAAAACAGAATTCGCAGCGTGTAGCTTTCCTGGCTTTGTTTTGACAATTTAATTTCAGTTTTAATCACGCTCTCTTTCCCATTTTAACGCATTGTCAGACACGAACATTCAGATACAGCGAGTCGCAGGTCTTCCGGAAGATGACTCGTTTTTGGCTCACAGAAAGACGGGACGGTGGCGAAACAACAACCAGATGCGTCGGTGTTCTACATTCCGGTGTTCCACGAGGAGCCCAGCGCTACCGCGGCCGGCAGCCCTGGAAGGAGGAGAGCGAGGAAGAGGAGGAGGAAGAGGAGGAGGAGGAAGGCGGCAGCTCCGCCCCGGCGGCGGGGGGCCGGGCTGCTGTCCGCCGCGCCGGTGGGGACGGCGGCAGCCGGCGGCGGGGGCTGCCTCGGCCGCCTGCGGGAACCCAGTGCTGCCCCGCTGCGCCCGCCCGCTCCGCCGCGCGCTGTTGTCATGGAGGAGCCAAGATGGCGGGCCTGGCCTACACCCTGGGCAAGCGGGAGATCAACTACTACTTCAGCGTGAGGAGCGCCAAGGCGCTGGCGCTGGGCGCCGTCCTGCTGCTCGCCGCCTGCCACGCCGCCTCCCGCCGCTACCGAGGTGAGCGGGGCCGCGGGAGGCGGGGCTGAGGGAGCGCGGGCGGCCGGCGGCCCTCCGGCCGGGGAGCCGCGTGGGCCGGGCCGGGGCCGCCCGGGCGCCCCGGAGGCAGCTCGGGCTGGGGCTTTGCGGGAGGGCCGTGTTCGCGTCCGAGCGGGCGGAAGAGCGGCGCCCTGTCCGCGCGTGTGAGAGCCGCTGTGCGGGACGGCGTGGAGCTGCGCGGGTAGCGCGACGGCTGGCAGCCGGGCGCCGCCGCCGCCGTCTGAATTGGCGGAAGGCTTCGGTGTACTTCTCCTATTTTATTTTAGTTTTTTACCCTCTGTTCAACTGTCGGCTCAAAATTCAGTGCCTTGGGCGGGTGCAGCAAAATGAGCGGCTGCTTGTTTTTGTGTGCGCTCGGTGGACGAGCACGGCGTTGCGCGCCTCGCAAGCAGCAGTGAGAGCCGCTGAAGGGAAGCCTCCTGCTTCGCTCTTGCTGGGCCAAAGGCTGCGTGCTGCTGGACAAGCGGTGCCGTTGTGCTCTGAGGCTCGTGACCTGCGCTCCAGGGCGATGGGGATGAAGCGCTCTATTGTGGGAATAGGGAGCCTTTACAGATTCACCCTCCAGCTGACACGTCAGTAAATCTGACAGACTGAAGAGCAGTAAGTTGCGAGGCATTGAGGTGTTTATTGACTGCCAGAGGAGCTCGGATATGAAGTAACTGAGCTTGTTGTGCTGTGTAACCAGAGACTGGAATCCACCTCAGAACTAGATGGAAGGAGGCTGGAAAATGTTGTGCTTTTTTTAAGAGACTGATTGCAAGGCTGGCCTGAGAAGACAGGGACTTCCATATACAGCAAATGAGCAAGAAGACACTCTATGCATAGATAGGATGCACAAGCTGTTGGGGCTGTTGAGTCACAAACCACATAAAGGTAGGAGTCTGCAGGCCTTTGTAGAAGTTGACTGAGTCAATTCTCACGAAGTTCTTTCACCTAAAGCTTTTGGTTTCTTTGACTTTAGATTGAGTGTGAGAATTTCTTAGAAAATAGAAGCTCTATCCAGCTTGGTCTTCTTTGAGCAGGTAGCATTTAAAACACAAATGATTCGGAAAAGAAAGATGAAGTGTTTATAGCAGATAGAAAATTTTGGGGGATAGACAAAAGCAGATGTTTCTGACAGATTGTTCTGCAGCTGTTCAGTGATCTTAAACATCTGGAGTTCAGCAAACTAAGGAAAAACAGAAGATTTGACTGTGATACTGCAAAGGTGAAGCTGATTATTGTCAGTGATGCTGGTGATCCCTCTCGGTCGTAAAATCCTCACACTGGGGTTGTAGAGGGAAGGGCATGGATCAGGTGTGGTCTGCAAACCTGCTGTCACTGGTAGAAGTGGGGTTCTCATGGCCCAAAGCAGCAGGGTGGTGGGAATTGGGCTGTGCCAGAGGAGCGAGCGCTCTGCTGTGCTTTTTCGCGCTGTTTTCAGGCATCTGTCATTGACTGCTGCAAGGAAGAGGGGAGCGGGAAAGGCAAACTGTCATGTGAACGTCAAAGTATCCATTCATGTGGATACTGTCTTTCTTTCATAGATATACAGGAATGTGGAGGAAAGGGAGATCTGCATATAAATAAAAAGTATATAAATAAAACCACTGTGGAAGCTTGTTTGTTTTTTACCGAAGAAATTGACTCTTTCCATAATCAGTTTCTTCAGATACTAAAGCTTGCATTAGTTTATACGTCTATGCAAAAATGCTGGGCTGCAGTTGGGGTAGGCTAAATTCATATTCAGGGAGACTGTTGTATTTAGGGGTCACCTAATTTTCTCGCAAAACTTTGAATGAGTTAACTTAAACTGTCTTTAGCTTTAGTGCAGCTTCTTCATAGGCTTAATTGTACTATATATCTTTATAATATCCAGTAAAAACCAATAAAAAGCTATGGGCACATTTCAGTTATTAGCATATTTCGAAGACTCAGTCTTACAGCTTGTTGGAAATAAGTTTCTATTTATTTTTTTTTTTTTTGCATCCTTAGAGTCTCTATCATTGAATGATCATGTTCCGATCTAGATTTTAGTCTTGAATAGTAGTGAATGATAGGATTTCCATTTCTTTGAAATTCTTAGTGTTGATCTCATTAATGGCTAAGAAGGTGCATTTCCAGAGGTACCATCTTGTATGTAAACTCCAGCTTACTGTCTTAGCTACTGTTTCATCTTTTTCTTTTTATTCCTTCCTTTCTGTCTCTCCCCCCCCCCCCCCAATCCAAGCTTCTACTACTTTCTTTAAGTAAAAAAAAAAGACTCAGGTATAAGTAATGCTCCTAATGGATTTTAGGAGCTTACTGTGTTGCTTATGGAAATAGTCAGAAAATCAGTATCTGGAGCTGGGAGGGAAAACACATCTCCATTCCCTAAAATATTATCTGTGTGGTTAAAATTAATGCAATTAATGTTTGGGATGCAATATCAATAAATGCCCTGTAGGATGGAGGATTTTTTCATTTGTAAGCAATTCTGATGGAGTGCCATGAAATGCACAACTTCAAAGCTTTGGTTGTGAGCTCAAGGCATGGAACGTGCTCTACTATGAAAAGGTGGTAAACAAAGATTGTGAATTTCTTCAGTCTTGAAAAGAAATGATATATGAAGGATTGATAGCGGTCTACGGGTTGTGATAAATACAAGTGGGATCTTACAAGACTTAGGGAGTGCGAGTAAAGCTGGTAGGAGCCGTATGCGATGTAAAGGCAGGCTGCAGCTGTGGAGAACTTCTGCAGAAAGATGCTGTGAGAGATAAAAAGAATTGAAGAAAAGATTTCATGATTTGGTGAGAAAGAAATCTGTTGGAGGTTCTGTAAAATATGAAGAAACCATGTCCAGCTCAGGAAGTCCCTGGACTTGGGATAATATTGGATGGGAATTGTACCAGGCTGATCTGACCACCAGTAACCATCTGTCTTCTGCATCTTTCTCAGCAAATTAATGGGTTTCAGAAGGAGCGTAGTGGTGAGTTTTCCTTTACGTACTTTGCTCTTCTGCCACTTTGATGCATCATGTTTTCATCATCTGCAAAGCTGAGGTTTTTGTTTCCATAACTGTAACAATAACTGTAAGTCACCTATCACAAGAGTTTGGGTTTTTTTGTTGTTTTTTTTTTTAGCAGTTTTGTTTTTAAGCGATTTACTAGAAGGAATGTGATTTAAGTAGGTGCATACATTGGAGAAATAGGGAAATTACGTTACTTGAAAGCCAGTATACAGAAACATTTGACATGATTAAGGAAAACAAGCTATGGTTGTCTTGAGTTTCTGGTTTCTATTAAAGGTATCTGAGCTGTGCCAGCACAGCTAAAAAGTAGGCAAGGATCTGGCTTTGCACATCACTTGCTGTGTTCTGAGCTACTGCTGCAGCAGTTCTGGCAGCAGGATCAGCGCTGTTGTGTTAAGTGGGAACGGCTGGAAGAGGAGAAGAAAGGTGCTGATAAACTGCTTTGGGAAGACCTGTTCTTTAATCTGCTCACAAATGGCACTGTGCTGACTACTGAAACAAGCACCGGCTGCAAGAAAAAGGTTGTACTGCTGACCTGTACTTGTTGAAGAACAGGGGAGTGGCAGAGCCTGCCTCTGTGGAAATCCCTGAGTGCAGCCCACACCTCAGCTTGGCACGGACGGTGTGTGCTGCGGTTACATGAAGTGACGGCGAGAGCTGTGGGAGCTCAAGGGTTTGCTTGGGAGGTTAGTGGTGAATTTGAGGGAATTCCTGAGCTGCCATGGGATGATTAGTAAACATGGCAGAAATAGGAGTTTATTACTGTCTGTGTAAGTTTTATTTACATTTTAAATGCATCTTTTTTTTCATGCATCAAAATCTGCCTGACCCAGAACTTATCATGCATGCTAGAGGTGCTGTGTGTTTTGCTCCTGGAGAAGCAACCTCAATTCGGAGCCATGACTCAGAGATGTTTATCAGGACTCTCTTTTCGGGACTGTCATAATTTCTCAGGTTGTTTCAGCTTTTATTTTAGTAGTCATGATGCAATAGCAGCACTAAGTAGTTGAAGTTCCAGGAAAGGAAAGGAGCCTGGTTACTACAATTGCTTTTTGAAATGAAGGAATGGGAGCCTAAGTTGCTAATTATAATAATTGATTCTGTTACCACTGCTGAATTTGATTGAATAAGTGAGCCAAGGGGTAACAGGCGGGATGCAGTCTGTTTTACATTCCCATTTCTGATTTTCATGTAAATTCATTTCATGTAAATAAGTAGCAGGAGTTTCTAGGAGGAAAGGAAGGACAGATAATGTCTTCAGCTGCCAGTTCTTCCTTCTCCAAGCTGATTTTATGTTCTGCTCCAAGAAGCACAAGCTGCGTTGTCTGCGCTTCTGCTTCTGACATGTTCTTGGTGAATCCTAAGTAAGAGTGAGCTGGAGTACTGGGGTAAGAGTTAATTCAGAGCTTTGGCTGTCAGCTGTGCTTTAAACACGCATTTTATTTTTATTTTATTAATAATATTTTCCCAGCTTCATGGATGAGACCCTTTTTATTTTCTGGGTAGACTCTGAAGTATCAGGCAGCTTGGGATTAGCTCACGAATGCTTGTCACCAGTGTTAATGGAAGAATCATTTGGAAAGATCTGCAGTCCCAGTTCTGTGTTGTAGGAAATACAGATATATATCCATCATCCCAGTGTTCATAATGCTGATTTGCCCTGTTGTGGTAAGAGATTTATGCTGGCTGGCTATTAAGTCCCTTACTGGACACTTCTACCTTCTTAGCCTTCTACCTTCAGTAACTGTGAGATAAAGAACAATAATACTGTTGAGGGAAGAAGAGGTCATTTGGTGACATGATGCTGAGAAGCCAAGCCTGCAGCACTGCCTCGTTCACATTGCAGTTACTCCTGCAGGAGCACTGGATGTGTCAGCATTGCCATCTCCTACATTTCCACGCTCCACAACGCACCTGTGAGAACAGCTCACGTATCCATGGGAGCTTAATCTTAATATATTTTTAATAGACTATTTTCACCAGGAAGCACGGGTGGATTTGTGCCTTGTGCAGTACTTTTTGCATGTTGTAGAAAATAATTCAGTTCAAAACTTCAGGAGCCAAGATACTGGGCTGTCACTCAGGACTGTGAGTTGGAGCAGGGTCAGCAGCACTGTGCCAGTTCCCATTCTGACCAGCCTCAGACATCACCACGCCAAGCAGTCTCTGTTGTCCTGCCTGATCCACAGGTTGAGATAAAGCTTTAGATTTCCTCTTAATAATTGAAATGTAATGCGTGCCTGTCTCATCGTGTGTGGCTTCTAGCAGCTCAGAAGCCTACCCTACTCTAAAATGAGTACAGGTTTCTCTGGATGAAAAGAGCAGATCATGGCTGATTTACTGAACTCCCAAGTTCCATAGAAGGCTCTAGCTAGGGTTTGTGGCACACGGTTTCTGCACAAGCGAGCGCAGGTACTCACCATTTAATTCACCACCATTTTCTTGTTTGTTTGCCAGCTGTGACAAAAATGTTGGCAGGCAGCACAGTATGGAGCTGCACTGAGTTTCTGGCAGCAGAAGCAGATGTGTTTGCTGGAAGATCAGTCACTGATTCCATATCAGGTATTTTATTTATATGAATTGAAAAAGTGACCTGAAACATCACCACTTGCAAAATGATTAATTTTAATTAATGTAAAACTAATGGACTGGAAAATGGTAGGTGCAATTCAGAATCATCAGTAAAATCTCAAGTAAACATTTATTGTTCTGCTCATTAACCCAGCATGTAATGTCAGCTGTTCCAGGTGACAGCTGCATCTTAAACAGGGAAATGGAAAAAGGTTTTTTTTACAAATCCCATTTTGAACTTCATATTCTATACAAGAAGCAGTGTCTGGTAATTCCGTGCACATTATTTGATTCTTTTAGTTTGTTCTTGGATAGTAAATAGCACAGCAGATCAATATCTTCTAGTGGAAACACCATTCTAGGTCACAACTTTCCAACAGCAGAAATGGGATCTCTAATGTTTTGTGAACACGTTGCTGAAAAGTACGGTATAGTAAGTGACATGACAATTTGTAAACACCTGTGCAGAATGTTTTTACAGTAAAGTTAAACTTGGTTAATGCTATTGTTTGCTTTGATTTTTTTGTGTCACAAATGCTCTGTGGAGAAGGATCTGTGGGTCCTGGTGGACGACAGGTTGGCCCCGAGCCAGCAGTGTGCCCTGGTGGCCAGGAATGTCAAATGGGATTCTGGGGTACATTGAGGAGTGTGGCCAGCAGGTCAGGGAAGGTGATCCTCCCCCTTTACTCTGCCCTGGTTAGGCCTCACCTGGAGTATTGTATCCAGTTCTGGGCGCCCTGGTACAAAAAAGACAAGGATCTCCTGGAGGAAGTCCAGCAGAGGGCCACAAAGATGATAAAGGGCCTGGAGCATCTCCCCTGTGAGGAAAGGCTGAGTGAACTGGGTCTGTTCAGCCTTGAGAAAAGAAGACTGAGAGAAAATCTTGTTAATGTTTATAAATATCTTAAGCGTGGGAGTCAAAAGGACATGGCCAACATCTTTTCATTGGTTTTTGGGGGCAGAACAAGGGGAAACAGCCAAAAACTGGAGCATCGGGAGTTCTGCACCATTATGCAAAGGAACTTCTTATCAGTGAGGGAGACGGAGCACTGGAACAGGCTGTGCAAGGGAACTTGTGGAATCTTCTCTGGAGATATTCAAGACCCATCTGGACACCTACTTGTACAGCCTGCTGTAATGAGCCTGCTTTGCAGGGAGGTTGGACTCAGTGATCTCAGAGGTCCCTTCCAACCCCTACAATGCTGTGAAATGTTATCAAATTTATTTATTTTTTTAACAGCAGTGAGGCTTTGAAAATAATTTTCATGTGTCTGATTTCTAATCATAATTTTACTGTTTTAAAGGTGATGATACGTGTGAGTATCTTCTGTCCAGTGGGAGATTTCTTGGAGAAAAAGTGTGGCAGCCTCATAGTTGTATGATGCACAAGTATAAAAACAGGTATGGAAATCCTGCTTTTGTTCTTCTGGGAAAGCAGATTAATTGTTGTCTGCTGCTAAAATTGCACTCTCACCCTTTTTTTTAATTTATTTATTATTATTTTTTTTGCTTTGTGGCCTGTTTTCCAGGCTTTGAAATATGTGCAACATCTATCTGAAGATTTTTATTTTTTTTTTTGCTTTACATTTTCCATGTAACTGTAGTGTCTACCGCATTTCTATCTCTGTATTGAAGTACAGATAAATGCTGGTAGCAGTACTGGTGCTTGTCACGAAGAACTACCAGGTAGTTTAGAAACTGCTTTCTTTGTAGCACTGTGGAATAGAAAAGCCTAGTTTATCATTCCAGTAATCATATTAGCTGAAGAGTTGACTTTCATTTATGTGCAAATTATGCTAAACTTCTGATTATTCTAACACTGAAAAGATTTACTGTTACTTAGCACTGGATATAATACATACAATTACCTATATTGATCTGTAGATTTCACTAAAGATTTTTCTCTAATATATTGTAAATTTCCTGTAACACAAGTGTTGCTGTTTTGTTTTTCAGTGAAGCAAAAAATTGCCTCATAGACAAACATATTGTATTTTTAGGAGATTCTAGAATTCGACAGCTGTTCTATTCATTTATAAAAATCATAAATCCTCAAGTCAAGGAAGAAGGAAATAAGGTGAGGTGGTGTATTTTGATGATTTCTGTTTCTTTCTTTTCCAATTTACTTCATAACTCTTCTTGAACTCATTTTGCACTGCTTGCTAGGCTAGGAAGAAGAAGCACAAAAAGGAATAGCAAGATTAGACCAAGATAATGAGTTTGAGAAATGAACTAGGAAGCTTGAGAGAAAGCTCCCAGCAGTCTAAATGAACAAATGCAGCTGACTTCTCCCATAGCTTCTTAGGTTTCATACTTGCTTCTTGTTGAGAGAAGTATTGTTCCATTCATGCTTTGCAATTTGGTATCTTAGAAGTCAATTAGGTTGCTGACCTAACCTGTTCCTAAAAATCCTTGGGCAATGACAGGTTTCCAAGTTTAACTTGAGTCTGAAGCTGTAACCAAAACTGGCTTCTGATCTCACCGTACTCTTGATTGTTGCTGAAACATAGGTTTTTATAAGGTGGAGAATGTAAACTGCAGCCTACTTGGTGGAAGCAGTAAGAAAGGATTTAGCTGTAGACTACCAATTTAATTTATTATGTCACACTTCTTAGGTCTGACTCTTCGTGGATGCATGTATGTACTTGAGGGAGAAGACACACTTCACTTCCAACTGTAAATGAGATCCATCATAAGTATTTCTGTCGTTTAAAAGTGCAAGCTAGCAGCTTGTCTGACAGAAAGGTTGCAGTCACTTAGACTTGTCAAAACAAGGCGTTTAATTGATGGAGTAACTTTCTTTTTTATTCGTAGTTATATCACATTTGCTGCCTAAAGGCAAGACTAAATTGAACAGCTGCGAGATGACAGGGTGCTATAACTAATTTTAAGCTGAGAGGTATCTTCTGTCAAGTATTTATAAAATCCAGATCTGTTCAACGAAGATAAATATACTTTTTATTAGGATTAAAACTAACATTGTCTTAGTATTTAAAGGATTATAAATGCTCTTAAGGATTTCTGGCTGCTTTCTTTCTAGTTTCTCACAATCTCACTCAGAAATGTAATGATACCTTCCAGACTTTGTTTCTTCCTGAGATTAATTGTTTCAAATCTGTAATTAAAGCTGTTTCGTTTGATCTGTGCAAAGAGGATAGGTGGATGAAGAGGAAGGCTAGGGGAAAGGAAGTGGAAGAAAAGGGGAAAAAAAATGTAAAGGTTTCTCATTTGGAGAGGGAAAATATTTAATGAGACCTTTCTAACAGAGTGAACAGAAAGCATTTCAGGTGTAATTCTAACAGGAAAAATAACTCTGTGAGAGTAGTTTGTTTTATTAAGAAAACAATATGAACATTTTGCACTGGAATACTGACTTGTTTATACAAGAAAACTCTGAAGGTAAACCTTTGGGTAAGAGTGAGTCAGTGTAGCAGTTTTTTTCTTCTGAAGGTTATCTTACTTTGCTTTTATTGGTTTGTTTGTTTTGGCAGCATGGAAATATCCCTTTTGAAGATAAATCTGCTTCAATTAAAGTGGTAAGTTTTTATCTGGCTTTAAACTGTGAGCCGTAATAATTTGTATCTAATTTCACACAGTGTAATCCGAACTGCAGTCAGTTTGATTTTTTTCAAACTTTTGCACATGCTGAAAAATGAAAAGTAGTTTCAGAGCATCGACATTCTTTATGAATCCTGAACAAATTACATGTGTGTCTTCAATGCGTTATGTTATATATCAGATACTTTGAGAGGCTTCAGCTTTGAGCACTCTCACAGATTCTACCGTTCCATGTACTAGTATTATTCAAGATAACTGCAAAATCTTTAGATCTGCAGTAGTGAAAGAGATCTCCTTTCTGCTGGGAGTATTTCTGCATTATGAAGTTTCTTTACAGTAATTTTTGCGTATGTAATCCTTGCAGTTTCACTTTAATGTGTATTTGCAGTCCTTCTGATACTTCTGCAGAGTAACTGGGTAGTAGGTAGTCTGAGCTTAACTGGGAGATATAATAGCATTAGCCAACATGTGGATTGTTTTTCTAACTGAATGTTGGGCACTGCTCTTGACATCTAAAATAAAAAAATGTAGTAGGTGATGGATTTAACATCCATGACACTGTTAAGCAGGTAGCAATTTACAAAGTGGTAGTGTAAAATGTTGGCATTTCTTTTTGTTTGAAAACTCAAATTCCAAGCTTTCAGTCCTATCAGTCTGTAAAGTCTCAGATTTAAAAGAAATCCATTGTTAAAAATTGGGAACTGAGAAAAAAATCAAGTCAGTATATCCAGGTTATAAGGGTTTTAGCCATGATAGCATGGAAGGGAAACCTGAGGACATCCAATTTGACAGAATCTAAAAAGTTAGTTTATTGATGAAATCTTGACTCTTGAACTACATGTTATTATTATTGTTATTTTAATGGGGAGAACCTGTGGGTTTGGTTTGGTCTTCCTACCAGACTGCAATGTCAGACCTATCAGACTTGCTGTAAAGGAAATCTCACTTGGGCTTATGTGGTTTTCTTTTACACTTGAGCTGACGCTAATTAGTTGTTTTTCTGTTTTATTTTGTTCTGTTAGTCTACTGCTTGTCTAAGTGCTTACAGATTAAATCTGCATTTCTTTTAAAGGATTTTCTGTGGTATCCAGAAGTTAATGGTTCTATGAGGCAGCGTATCAAATCTTGGACTGAGGTTAGTGTTAAACTGTTTATTTTAGGAAAATATTCTGACTTCCTTTTATAATCATGGCTATAAATACAAAAAGGTTAGCAACTGCAGCACATCACACTATATTCAGTCAGTTACGTAGCTTAGGTCTGAAATCTGGCATCAAAACAATGTAAGGGAGTTGTGTGTGAATGTATACTTATTAGCATCTACTGTCTGCCAAGGATGCCTTTACTTGGGCCAAAAAAGGCCTCACCAGGAAAAAAAAAAACAAAAAAAACAAAACCAAACACGTGCTTTCTAGGACCAGGTTGATTCATCCCAGAAGGAACTGAAAGAATATTTCATCTTTTCATCTGATTTGGCAATGTTCTCTTTAAAAGCTAAATTGGCAGTGATTTTAAATGCTTATCTGCTTTCATTCTTGCAGATTCTATGACGTGAAAATTGGTATTTCTGATATATCTGCAGTCTGTTGTTATGTAACCACTAAATGATGGACAATTTTGAGCAACTGTTATTTCAAATGGAAGGCTTAGTTAACTTGATTAGTACATTAAATGATAACTATGATTTCTGAATATTTTAAAACTAATTTCTTTCTACTTTGTCTCATAGGGTTCTGTGGCAAAACCTCATATAATTGTAGCAGGAGCTGCCACGGTAAGTTATGCATCTATATGGCATGTAAGTAAAGGAGGAAGTTCTAGTAGGGTAATTTTAATTCTTTCAAGTTGGTTATGAGATAAAGCTGTTAATCCCAGTTTATAATAAAAGTATACTCTCCATGAAATTCCTGTTTATAGCAAGTAGTTAATTCTTAAGCATCAGGTTACAGCTGCATGATATGCTCTACTTGGTTTAAAAGCAGTTTGGTTCAGAGATAGTTCAGGGGTTCTACCATTGTAGGAGATCCACGTAAATCCATTGGGCTTTAGGAATCTTACTGAGGCTAGAATGTCTCTGTTCAGTCTTTCTACTGAATGAAACAGGCTTCTTAAATTGTATGTAAAAGTACTGCAGGTATTTTAGTTGTGTAGATTTAGCTACTGGGAGTCATACAGGTTCTGAATCTTTTTATTTTATTCTCCAGTGGTCTATCAAGATTCACAATGGCAGCAATGAAGCCCTCACACAATATAAAATCAATATCACTTCAATTGCACCTCTTTTGGAAAAATTAGCAAAAAGTAGTGATGTTTACTGGATATTACAAGGTAAAGTAATGAACAGTAAGTAACAAGAATTCATATTGTCACTGTCAGTTGAACCAGTCTCTCATAGGTTATGAAGAACTTAGTCTGTACTGCTGATTTACCGAGTACATCTATTGGCTGAATTGCAGTGCAGCTTTTTGAACAGTTGTAACTAGCTGTCTCCTAACTAGCTGTTAGTAGTGACAGAGATTTTCATTCTCTCTTGGGAATTTTTTTTTGCCACCTGAACTTCTGATTCTGAGTCTCTCTCAGACTCAGGATGCTAGGACTATTTTCTTTTCTGTCTTCCTGTGTTTGTGTTCCACTAAGTTTTCAGATTACATAAATAATGGAAGAGGTTCTATAAATGCAGCTTGTGTGTGTCTATAATTAACTCTGGAGGATATTGAGAATTTAGTTCTCTGAAGACAAACTTGCATCTGTACGCTAAACATTGGTGAGTTAAGATCAGGAGCCAGAAATCATGGCTCAAAATCTCAAAGTCTGCGAGATTTCTGTCATGGCACCAACCTTGTTTAGCTTTTCTTCAACAAAACTCAGGTATGTCTTTGACACTGAACAGTGAGCTGATAGGTCAAATGTGTTTTATGGGCCAGGAAATGTTTCAGATGCTTGTCATCTCTGTGAGAAAGATAAGCAGGTTTTGAGCCCTAATAGCAATATGCTTAGCTGTACCTCTAAAGTCATATGTAAGTTCCTGTCAAAGATGGTTCTAGAGATTAACCTGAATCAACAGATTGATCTTTTCACATTACTTTCAAGACTAAATTTGTCTATTACAAAAGTAATTAGCTGTCAGACGTGCTCCAACTCTTCTGTTGATAAAGATCCAGTCCATTTAAGTAATCTCTGAGCTCTTTATAGTCATAATGGAACAAATAAGAGCAGAAAGTGTACGCGGTACATAGTATATGCTGTACAGACTTGGATTATCCAAAATAGTCGTGAGACAGCTTGAGTAGATAAAACACACTAAAAGCTATAAGGTTACCAGTTATGAACATCAGCAGCTTTTCATAGCGACTTGGTGATTTTTTGATCTGCAATCCTGTGTAGCTTAGTGTTAAGTTCCAAGTAATCCAGTCTGCAGACTGCTAAGTACTGCTCCAACCAATTAAGATTCTAACATCAGTTAAATTGGGATCAGCAGGAACCAGAGGAAAATACTTATGGAATGTGGCTTAGAGAAGTGAGAAACCAGTTTCATCTGCAGCAAGTTTTGAGATTATTCTTTTCTCCAGTGTATCTGTTTTGCCTGTCTTCTATCATCTCGTGTTTGGGGCATTCCATTTCTGAGAGAAGGCATAAGCAGCTCTACTCCAGCACTGTGCTTCACATGGAGCACAAAAGCATTCATGTCTGGCCAAAGCTTTTTGATCTATTAGTACACGTGCATAACTAGGGAATAACACTGAGAGTATTCCGTTATAAACAACTGTGGTTGCGGTCATAGTCACTGAATCCTCACTGGTGTTGCTATGTCATTAAACAACTTTGTATATCAAAATGAAAGGATCCTGTGCAATCTGAGCTAACCAAGTGTATTTGTGATGTAGACTCTTCATGCACCCATTTTTTATCCTTTCAAATTCAGATCCTGTTAATGAAGATATGCTGAGCGAGAGTCGGAAAATGATCACTAATGAGAAAATAAATGCTTATAATGAAGCAGCTGTCCGTATTTTGAACAGCAGCTCCCGAAATTCAAAAGCTAAAGTTAAAGTGTTCAGTGTATCAAAACTGATAGCACAAGAAACTATTATGAAGTCTTCAGATGGCTTGCATCTGCCTGAATCAAGCAGGGATACGGTAAGTATTTTTAGCACTGGTTGACATTAAAAAGTAATAATAGTAAAACAGGATTTAAGGGAATGTTTTGAAACAGCAGACAATATGAATGTAGTGAGAAGCTTCCTGTCCTTCAGGAGATTTTGTTCAGAAGATCCCAGCAAATGGAATGTCAGGCAGTTTTGCTTATTTTTGTTTATCAAAGAGTGTGAAACAAATAAGAAAACACACAGTATAGATTTTCTTCATTGTGTGGAGTGCCAGTGACTTTAATTCTTGTATTATCTTTAAGCTATGAATGCATATGCATGTTGTGAGCCTGAGTGTGGTCAAAGTGCCCTCTCTGTGACTGAACTCTCCTGCTGTGTCAGCATTAGTTCCACTCCTTTGCAGGTTTCAGTTGCTTTTGAATATTGGATGAGCTAAATATCATCTCACCAAGGTTTTAGTCTCGTTGTCATGTTGTAGAAATTTTCATTACCCTGCCCCTTGAGGACGCTAAATTAGTGAGCTATATTTTATGTATAGTCCATATATTTAGTTGTAGCTCCTCTTAGAGCCAATAGAGAGAACCCTTCTGTTGTAAGAATTAGGCTTAAGTCATTCTGCTTACTTCAGGAAGCTAAAGATTTTAGTCTTTGGAAGGCGTGTTTTGATTCCCATGCTGAATGCAGCGAGGATTATGGGGGTTCCTGTGAAATTTTTCCTATATGATAAGGGGGAAGTGCATAGTTTTTCTGTCAATGCATGATCTAGATAAAGAAAACTGTATGTGATCACAATGTTTAGAGATTAATTGGAGAACTGTCTATTTCTTTGACAGAATGCAATGATTCTTATGAATGTCTACTGCAATAAGATAATGAAGCCCATTGACGGCTCCTGCTGCCAGCCTCAGCCTCCTCTCACTCTGATACAGAAATTAGCTTTCTGTTTCTTTACTTTGTCCATTGTTGGATATTTTGTTATCAGTTTAATTCATCGGAATAATTATCGAAAGAACAAATCATGCACTGATTTGGAAATTGGAGAGGAGAAGAAACCTACCATCAATACTCCTAATGTTTCTACTTTAGAGATGCTGTTACACTGTTTCTGCAAACTTGGTCTAATCATGACCTATTTTTATCTATGTGACAGAGCAAATCTTTTCATGAAGGAAAATAAATTTTATACACACTCATCTTTCTTCATACCGATCGTCTATATCTTGGTTTTGGGGGTATTTTATACCGAAAATACAAAAGAGGTAATGATCAAGTTGACGTCTTATTTGTAATGTAGTTTGACAGTTGGAATGTAAATTTCAGATTGCTGATTATTGGAAGTAAACTTTTTAATGTCAGTATAACACATCTGCAGAAAATACATTTGCAAGCAATGCAGCGTTTGCATGGAATTAGATGTAGAAAAAGCATGTGGGTATGAGTGTGTTTGGCCTTTGCTGCAGTCAGTTTTTAAGCAAGTGTAGCTCAGGTATGTGAGAGTGTAGATCACATTAACATGTGTGTTTGCAAGAGGACTTTTACAGTTTAGACCTATTTGCCCATAAAGTGGTTTATTGTTTTGAACTTTTTCTCCTCGTTTTGTAGATGTTCGTTGTACTTTTTGGAATAGCAACACTCTTGTTTTGTTTTGCACTAGACTAAAGTGTTAAACAGAGAACAGACTGATGAATGGAAGGGCTGGATGCAGCTTGTTATTTTGATTTATCATATCTCTGGAGCAAGCACTGTAAGTGAATTTCAAGGTTTCTTTGGTGGAATGCAAATTGGGCAAAGCACAAATACTTAATAGAATTGAATGGATTGAATAATTCATACTATTGTTCTGGTACTTTTAGAAATGATATTTGCAGAATTAGGGTATTTATCAGTTTCCCTGATAAGAGCATGTTGTGCATGACTCAACCAAATGCAAAATGTACTTGATTTCTTGATGCAGAAGATCATGTTATTTTTACTTGTCAGCAAAACTTTATGTTCAGAGCTTGAAACTATTGAAGTTTAGCTTTCAAATATCCCTTCTTAACTCTATCTTAACTGATTAAAGAATATGGAAAGTATAGAATGATAATAATAAATAGAATGTGAATACAGTTCTTGTAATAACATGGGAGAAATGGAGGCAACAAAAGAAACAAGAAATGCAGCATGTTTCTTTTTCTTGCCAAACCTGAATTAGTGCAATGCAGAAAAACCAAAAAAGGAAAACCAGAAGCATTTATGTGGTCATTTATGAAACGTACATTATTTTTCCCCACAGTTTTTGCCTGTGTACATGCACATTCGAGTTTTGGTGGCTGCATATCTGTTCCAAACAGGTTATGGTCACTTCTCATATTTTTGGATAAAAGGGGACTTCGGTGTATACAGAGTGTGTCAGGTAAGGAAATATTTATTTACTTACTTATTTACTCATAAAGAACATATTTTCCAGGAAATAGAATATCTACAACACATCCATACTCCCTAAGTAGTGTGATGTTAGGTTACTTAACCAAAGTTTTCAGATCCAAAGTGGGTATCGTTTCTGTGCAATCCAACATATTTAGTGTTTATTTGTTATTATTTTGCATATGCAATGTTGTCACCAATGTAAAAAAGTTTGTAGGCCTTAAAAAAAAAAAAAAAGAATTCATGTTATATTTCGTAATGTATAGCAATGGAATTTCCATTGTGATATGTGTATGAATATATATAGTATGTACATCTATAATGATCCAAGCTGGTATTTCTGTAAGACTTTGTTTTTTATATGAGTTGATAAATATTTGGTGAATTCAAGAGGCATTTGTGTACAGACATTCATTATTTGTCTTCCTCTGTGAATAAAGGTAATTGTTCAGTGAGTTATTCAGCACATGGGTTTGCTTGCTCCCAGTACTGCAAGTCTTTATCTAGATGAAACAAATGCTGTCTTGTGTCTGATTTAAATTAAAGTCATTTCCAAGTGCTTACACTGTAAAAGCTTTTAATTTTTGCATGCACTTTGAGTCTTTTCCTTATTGCTGGGGAAATGAAAACTTTCTTTGCTTTTTTGGCACCTTTAATAGTGTCCCGAAACACTTGCAGTATTTTTCTTTCCTTCAGATGAGTGATGTTTTGGATCTGTTGAAAAAACTTTCCACGTTGCTATTTCATTAAGCATCCAACCGTTTTGAACTGAAGTAGATTACTAATACATGAACAAGAAGCATCACTATAGTATTTGCTGCCTCTTTCAGAACTTAACAAAGCATCCTCACAGGCTCCATATTAATTTTTGCTTATTGCAGAATCTCAGCTGAATTTTTCTTCAGTTAGGACAGAGTTCTGCATGGCAACAGCTTGTTTAACTACTTGGTGTGTAGAATATCACACTCCTCGAACATTTTTATTTAGAAATAATGAAAATTTCACCAACATATCAGGTGTAGCTGCTTCCTTTGGGGAAGAGGCAGGACTTGACTTATCTTTCATTTTAGAATGTTTTATTTTCCTGAAGCCTTTTCACTTGAGGGTTCAAAAATTTTTAGATCCAGTGGCAAGATGGAGAAAAAGCAAACACTCTCCAAATGGTTACGTTAATTCTCAGGGGATTTTATGATTTATTTTGTGGGGGTTTTTTTTGTTGTTGTTTTCCCCTCAAAGACAGTGTGTTAGAGACTACAGCAGATGGGATGCTCGCTCTGTTCCCAGACTGGGAGCAGCTCTGTTGTACCCTATTTTCATTGTTGCTGCTGAAGTAGACCAGGGTAGGCTGGCTCTGTACCACATCATTAACCTACAGTCTTATGTTGCTCTGCTGTTGTTCCTATGTTTCAACTGAAATATGATCGTCATGTGGGGTGATGTTTTCATATAATGCTAAAGAAACATTCTCCCATATCTCTGCCAGCTTTGCCTTCCAGTCTATTTACTCTACATGAGAATGCATTCTTTCCTCTGGCTCCCTTCAGGTATTATTTCGCCTCAATTTCTTGGTCGTGGTACTGTGCATAGTGATGGATCGACCTTACCAGTTCTACTACTTTGTGCCACTCGTTACTGTCTGGTTTATGATCATTTATGCCACCTTGGCTATGTGGCCTCAGATAGTCCAGAAGAAAGCAAATGGTAAGATAATGCTCTTTTGCCCTTCTACTCTAAAACATTTACATGTTCCTGCAGATGATAATCACGCAGAAAGCTGCTGTTTGTAGATCTCAGTCTTTTTGTACAATAGAATTAACACATTAAGTGACTGCTCACAGAATTAGGTTGTTACAGATGAATGACATATCAGTTGAAAAAGTAAAACAGCCAATAACCTCTATCTCTCGTTATAGTTGTATAGGATTCTTTTTAATAGCTTTGACCATCAGAAATGTATTCTATCAAGAGCTGTAGCACTAATAAATGGGAGCTAAAAACATAGCATCCATTGCACTGTCTTTGCTAGCTGAAATTACTGCCATAGTGTAGGGACCGGTGTAGCATGAGCAGTGAGCATCTGCGCATGGCCATTCTGGATTGTCAACATGCTGATCCATCCTGAGCACTGATACCTCATCCTGCCAAATAAAGGCTTGAGGTTTGTCTTTAGCCCCTTAGATTAAGGGAACTATGTAAAATATTTCTTGGAATGTGAAAACGAGAAATAAAAATTGAAGTGAAATCCCAGTTTTTCATGAAGTATAGTTCAGAAAAGAGCTGTCATCTTGTGGTAAATGCCTGTTAATTAATTCACCTAAATTAGAACCTACAAACCTAAGAGTCTTAGATCCCCTTTCCCAGCGTAGAGAGTAAAATGCAAGTTTTACAGTCTGCAGATAGAAAAATGAAATACATCAAACGTATGCCAGGAATAGGTGTTGGAATAGACTTGAGGTGTTGGAGTGGATTTGAGTAGATTTTAGTATTAATTGTCAGCTTCAAGGAACAGTTTCTCTGTTTTGTCTTAAGACACTTATCCTTAATGTACTCCAGAGCTGGTACCCCTGAGTTTAATGATATATGCTCTTCTTATTTCACATAAAATAGTATCTGTGAGCTCATGTTATTTATTTTTTGCTCAACTAGAGTAAGAGATGCTGGTGTTGAATGTTTGGGAAAGCAGAAGCTTTAGAATATTATTTCTGTTTGAAGACATTCTGTTTCTTTCTGTGTGGATGCTGACTCTGTTTTTAGGTGTGAGGTTTAGTTTAGGATTATTAGATTGAAAATTACTATAATTGTTTATTTTAGTTATTTAAAGTAAAATGTAAACATTTAGGTAGTGGTAAAGTATCATTCATAGTATTTGAGTGTCTATTTATGATTCTTTGTGGTACTGAGCATAGCCACACTAAATAGTTGGCAATTACAATGAAATGTTTCCTTGTATTCACTAGTGGAAAAATGAATGACCATGTATCAATTAATTTCTTTTTTCCTCAGGGAACTGCTTATGGCACTTTGGTTTACTGTTTAAACTGATTTGCTTACTGGCCTGTATATATTTTTTGTCATATTCTCAGGTTTGTAAACTTCTTGTATCCTTACTAATGATAAAATTAACTATCTCTACATTTGACAATAGAAGTAACTATTTCTACATTTTAGTGTTTGAGTATTTGCTTCTTTGTCACACATACAGAAAATGGAACCTTCTGTTTATTTTGGTTTTGAATTGGTGTGGTTGCTGAAAAACAAAAAAGCACAGTTCAGTATCTTATTTCTTTGTAATGGTTGATGTGTTCATTACCCTACTACAAATGTAATAAATATGAAGGTGTATGGATGTTTTCTTTGATTTAATGATGTTTCTGTGTGTGTGGTTGGTTTTGTTTTTTGTGCTTTGTTTTTAATGTGCTCAGAGTTAGCAGGTTTTGTATCAGGTACTACAAGTACAGATGACATAAATAAGTCATCTAAAATTTACAGGGGCTTTTGTGTTTTTTTAATCCTTTATTGGTTTTAAGCCTATTGAATTGTACTCTTTTTGGGGCTTGCATTAGTAATCCCAGTGTGTAAGTGGATCTCTCCCTTTGAACCTCCAATACAAAATGGAAGGAGTGCCAATACCTTGGTGGGGAAGCAGAAAAAGTTATCTTTCTCATCTGAACAAGTACTTTCGACTTCATTTACTTATTAGCTTTGGCAGGGGTAGGGAATACTTCAGAGGAAGCCAGTTATTTTGGTAACACCATTTAGCTTCAAGTGCAGAACTAGTGAAGCTGGAATGACGTAGATCAGTTAGCTGTCTTTTGATATGAAATTTAGTAAATATGGTTAATGACATTGTTAATGCTTTTGTGATGTTTGTTTTTTTTTACAGGGTGCATTTGAGAAGGTATTTTCTTTTTGGCCTCTGTCCAAGTGTTTTGAACTGAATGGAAATGTCTATGAATGGTGGTTTAGGTGGAAGTTGGATCGTTATGTATGTACCACTTACAGACCTTTATTACTGTACTTTTAAGTATTTGTTTGTTTGTTTTTAATTTGGAGGGTGTGGGAGGGTTGGTTCACCTTCCTCTAGAGAAAACAGGAGTTTGTCACGGTGGGTTGTTCACTTTAAGCCTAAGACACACCCACCTTAATTCTGCAAATGTCTGCAAATACCTTGCTTTAAAGAGGGATGTTGCCTGGCTTACTGCTACATCCTGCTTAAAAATTGATCAAATTTTTATCTTTCCTCTGAAATGTTATTGTGAAATAAAACAGAGAGACACAGTTCTTTTTTTTACCTTCTTATAAAGGTAAGTGGATTGAAAGTGTTTATCTACTAACCTGACTCTTAGCTGAACCACTTGTGTGCTTTTCCCTCTGGCACTCTTAAGTAACTTAAATCTGTGGAGTTCCTGGGGCGCTGCCTTGCAGCATTTCAGACATAGAGCTCTGTTGGTTGTGAACAGTGCATATTCTGTGATATTGCTGACAAGGAAGTCCCAAATTAACGCTGAAGGCAAGCAACACAGGGCCTGAAACAGTATAATGTTGCTAGCTATTGAGAAATTGGCATAACTTCATAAAGCACTCAGCTGAAGAATTGTGCCTGTGAGAGAGGAAAGCACTTGTAGTGCTTCTTGAGTATTTTCACCTGCCAACTTGGGAGAAGGCCAGGGTCTCATGACTTTTCCCCAGAGAAAGCACATTTAAAGCACTGGCACAGATTGCAGAGAGGAAAGTGGGTACTTGAAAGCATCTTGAAACTTCATTGTCCTGAAACTTCATGTCTTTAACACCCTGGGAGGAATTAGTAAGAATGCTTTATCCTTAGTATTTCAGCTAAGTTAAAAAAAAAAAAAAGCAGCTTATGACAACCTGGTGTTTAGGAAGCCTATTTTTGTTAGTTTCAGTAAATCCCTAGGCTTTGATATTACAAATGGATTATACTGTAGCTTTTCTGTTGTAGAAGTTTGTGCCTGAAGTACATGTAAGCCATGAAATACTCATTATGTTGTCTTTTACAGGTGGTTTTTCATGGGATGCTGTTTGCTTTTATTTATCTGGCATTGCAGAAGCATCAGATGATTTCAGAAGGAAAGGGAGATCCACTTTTCTCCAGCAGAGTTTCAAATGTTTTATTATTTATTTCAATTGTATCCTTTTTGGTAGGTACCTCATTTACAGATCTACAAGGCTGATTATACTTGTTAAAAATTCCTTCTGGTTTTTGAAGTTTAGAAAATTTAGAAAACATTTAGAAAATATACTGGTTTAAAAATCAGTTGTTGATCTGGAGATGCTTCAGCTGTATTTTTGTGCAGCCTGAACAGTCTACTCACTCATATAGTTTTCAGTCAACTGTAGGTGAAAACTTCATCAGTTTTTCACATCACTGCAAAAACTGTAAGAAAAACAGGTAGATAATACGATAGATAATGGAGCTCTTACCTTCACCCTTGATAACCTAAATGTCATTTTAAAAAAAAAAAATTGTCAACAATTCATCTTTGTGTGTCAATAATTATGGTATATGTCAGTTGCAAAAAGGGATTTGGGAGAAACGCAAACCTAGGCACTGTGTTGTTCTTCTTGTTACTGCTCCACAGCCAAATACTGCTGAAACACCGCAAAATAGTCTATCTGTTGTTTCATTTGTCAGTGTTACACACCACTGTTACTCAGCTGATATTTGTATCTTGCAGACCTATTCCATTTGGGCTAGTAGCTGTAAGAACAAAGCGGAGTGTAATGAACTGCATCCTTCTGTTTCAGTCGTGCAGGTAATGATTTTCTTACAATGATAAATCTAGACTGGCAATCTGCAGACTGTTCATAAAAATATATATTTAATGTGATGAATATGTATATATGATGCACCTGTGGTTTGGTTAGAATGAATAAAGTTGTGTGTGTATGTGTGACCTACTTGTCACCCATAGTCACATCTTTAACTTTCTTTTCTTCTTCTTTTTTTCCTCTTTTTTTTCCTTAAGATTTTAGCTTTCATCCTCATCAGGAACATTCCTGGTTATGTCCGTTCTGTATACAGCTCTTTTTTTGCCTGGTTTGGTAAAATTTCTCTAGAGGTAAGTGAGATAACAAAGCTGTAGTGATCTTCAGCTTAGAAATACAGGGTGGTTTTGTTACATAAATTGCAGCAGTATAAGATAAATATTGAAAGCATATTGTTTTATTTAATGCTGTTCTTTGACCTGTTTTATTGTAGCTTCCATCCACACGCTGAAATAGTAGTATCAGAGTAGCAGTCTTATTTCTCATGCTGTTTTGGGGGAGTCTTGTAGACTGTGAGAGCTGAGGTGTTGTGCTGGGGTGAGCTGTAGTGTGTATGCAATTAGAAGACAAAATGTGAGTCATTTAAAGAATCAGCATTAACTGTACTGGCAGAGTAAGCACACTTATAAATCAGTTTGCCCTAAAAAGCTTTGCTGCATTAATAAAGAAATACAGCTTCACAAGCAGAACTCTTCTTTGTGCACATTTTCTTGTTCCAATGAGAGTATAATTTGAAAGAGCAGGAATTACCTTGCTTTCTATTTTGCTTGCTCTTTATTAATTTTAGGTGTATAATTTTATTATTAAATACACTTCTTTTAAAAAAAAGGAGAGAAAAAAACTTATAGGAGAATCTCAGTGTGATACAGTGGAGACCGTGATGAAATTTTTCCTTTAAGGATGATATTTTCAGCATTCTGATCCGTGGTGGACTTTAAGGCACTGATTGGCTCTGGAGGCTTTTCCACTCACCAGCAATTAAAGCATTACCTTTTGTTTGCAGGCATATTAGTAAGCAGAGGGATGGTTACTGAGTGCAGGTGTATTCCTGATCTGTTCTGATAGAATGTAAATTGTTTGTGTCCAACCTGTTAATTCTATGTTTTTGTTGCCCTCTTTTTTTTTTTTTTTTTAATGTTTTAATAAAAAGAATTTAAAAAATAAGAGTTTTGTTACGTACATACTTTAACTATAACTGTATCCTGGTTAACTATATGCAGCCCAATTCCTCTTCATTCAGTGTGGCCCAGGCAAGCCAAAAGGTTGGACACCTGTGAAAATGATGCTCCTGTATGCCTTGTTGGGTTAAGTCTAAGCAAAGCTAATTTGCTTTGTGCTCTCTCAGTTAAAAATAGTCTTCAAGGTCAGATACTGGGCCTTAACTAAGGGAGCTTATAGCAAAGATGTGTGGAATACACCTTCTGAAAGTACATTATTCAATCTTAGGTGTCTTAGTTGAACATTGCTTTGCTTGATGCAGTAGTAGTAATATGATTTTTATGTACTCAAAAATATTTAAACGTTCTTTCCTTCTAGCTTTTCATTTGCCAATACCACATCTGGCTGGCAGCAGACACAAAGGGGATCTTGGTGCTCATTCCTGGCTATCCGATGTTTAACGTTATCGTCAGCACTTTTATATTTGTGTGTGTGGCACATGAGATTTCTCAGATCACTAATGATCTAGCACAGATTGTGGTTCCTAAAGATAACTCAACTCTGCTGAAAAGGTTACTGTGCATAGCTGGGTTTTTTTCTGGACTTCTCTTCTTCTCAGCAATGCAAGAGCAGTCAAGGCATTAATTTGAAAGAGTTCTTGAAAACTTTCTTCAGGTTTGCTTTGTGTCTGCCTGAATAAAAATTCTCAACTGGAGGTACAAGAAGACATTTACATGAGGTGAGTGGAAGATGTAAATAGTGGGAATGTACATATTTCGTGTGAAAATAACCTTCTCCAAGAAACTGAGAAACAAGAATGCACTGTACAGAATTGCATGTGAAAACAGGTCTTTTTCTACTGGATATATGTTTCTGTTTACATATCTGTATAAATGTGGCAAAACAAAGTGAAGTGAAATGGAATAGCAGTATCATGTGCGTATCATGGAATGATCTGTTCCTTGGGTCCAATAATGGAGGGTGGATGCTACTGTACAACGCGTGGACGTAACGCACGCTGTAGTCATTCTTATCAAGGAATGAGAGGAGAGCAGATTTGCACTCCTGTGTTAACGGTCACTTTTAGCTGATGTGAAACATGAAGTTATTTCTCTGGTAAATCAGGGCATTTTTCTAAACAAAGTGGTAATTTGTTGTTTAGGTGAAGATAGTATCTGTCATGTGAAACCCTTTATACACAGAAATAAAAAGTCAGCACTACTTCAGTGACTTAAGATGATACACAAGTTTACAAAACATTTTGTGTGTTTTTAAGACATTTCCAAGAAGTATGGTGAGCTATGAGGTGAAATCTTGTTAAATATATGGCATTGTTTTTTTTCTCCCTTAAAGCTGTTTGCTTTGTTGTGAGTTTTCCACTAATTCATGTAACTACGTGCAGTTCTTTCTGTACAGTCCCCATGTTGAAGCTATTGGAAAGATACTGAGCTATTTCTTCATTGTGTATGTTATTTCCAATGTTTGGAAAGTTATCCTCCTTAATAAGAACATGAATCACTGAAAGATGTGGTAAAGGTCAGCACTGCTGGACGGGATGCATTCATTGCCATCTGTGCCAGTATTAGCGGTCACAGAGAACTTTGAACTTGAGGGGATGATTTTTGTTTCGTTCTTCACAAGCTGAGTGTTGTAGATATAATTTTATTTATCTGTTGTACAGATTTGGTTAAAAGATTTATTTTTAATGTTTGAAATAATGCACTTGTTTACTATTACTGTATGTGGGATAAATATATTTTCTTTTCATGTTACATATATGAAGTAATTTAAACATTAAATAAATGTGCTGTGGATGCTTATTTTTGTAATGGGAACAGCAGCAATTAAGTAGAAGGTTTTTTTTTTTTATTGCCTGACTCCAGCTGGGCTGCAGCTCACTACCACACCTATTGTAAATTGATGATTAGTATTGCAGAATTTCTCTCAAGTGATATACTGGACACTGTTGCTGCAAGTTAAGGGAAGATGTCCACTTGCATAGCTGCATGTCTGCTTGAGCCTGAGTGTAACACTGGGGCTAAAGAAGAGGCCCTCCTGTGTGGCATGGGCCTTGCAGAGCACGCAGCTGGAGTGACAGAGTCAGCAGCCAGAATCACTGCGGTGTGTGGGCGATGCTCCAAGGTACCATTGCTGGGGGGAGAGAGAATGCGACCCCCTGTGGGCTATAAAGCAGAAACTGGCTGATTTCTGCATGACTTACCTTCAGTAACATCAGGAGACCCATCTTTATAGTTTGTTTGGTTTAAGGAATTTAGCTTAATGTAGCTGCTCAGGTTCCATACAAAGCAGTTAATATGAAAAGGGGGCTGCTCAAATAAAGGATTCAGAGCATGCATTCCTCTCTCCCCAAGTGCGCAGGGAGGTGTGGGGCTGTTCTCTCTCACATGGGCACCTGAACACAGTGGTGCAAATTCTCTCCCATCCTTCTCCCTGTTAAACAGAAACCCTGTGCAGTTGGCACCCTTTCTTTAATTCTGAAGCACTGCCATCTGACATCACCATCCATAACTGTAAAAAAAAGTTGTTCAGGCATCATTATGTAATAAACAGGCAACGACATTGCTACTTAATAGTTGTCTTATTTATTAATTTTACACTTCATATATTTACAAAGACACCTGTAGTGCTTTTTACTTGATTGTAGACAATCTGGTTACAATATCAGTTGTACTGTCATTGTACATTGCTAAAAGAAGCTGTAATTTTGCCATTCCATCTATCACCGGTTTTGACTATTACTAATTCTTTAACTTGAAGTGTCTTCAGTCAGCTTTATGTATCTGTGCTTCTGTGGTTTTTATTTTAATAAGTGGTTATTATTTTAATAAGTAAAAATAAATCATTTCTTACTAAACTTACCTTAGCTGCCTGAAGATTTCAATCATAAAACAGTTTAGGAGTGCTTAACACCCATCAGCTACATCATCAGTTTTGTTCAGAGGACATGCAGCGCCTGCTGCTACCACCTGATTCTTTGTCCATGTATATAACAGATTAAGAGAGTTCATTAAATAAATTGGCTCTCCTGTGTCTTAATATAAATGGGAGCAGCTCAGTTGGTATTTCAGTGATTGTCATGTTGTCCTAAGGTTATCAGAAGTGATTGCGATCTAAGTTCAATACTATTTACAAAATGTGGTCTATAGGTGAAAAACAAATCATTTAAAATCCGTTCCGTTCATTTTTGTTATTTCTGTTTCAGAGCACTGACAGCTCATACATTTGAAATTAGCAGCAGAAACCCAAAGGCTGGCTTTATTCAACTTCTTTGCAGTGTGGTGGAAAAAAAAAAAAAAAGGTACATTTTTAATTTAGCATACATCTGAGTGTTCATTATCTGGTCTTTAATTCACTTTTCCTTGATAGCCATCCATGCTGCTGGGAAAGCAGTGTTCTCTTTGGAGACTATGTGATGAAATCTCCTGTAGTACATTTTGAATGAGATAGGAGTGAGACATGCCACTTGGAAAGCAAGTAGGAATTGTGTTGCTTTCCAAAGCAATTTCTGATATTCTTTGTCCCCGCCTCCAAGGGTGATGAAACTGACCCCATACCTGGGTGGGACCAAATCACCACACACAGACCCCAATACAGTGCATGGCAAAATGGTGATTTATTCTTCTTGGCACTTGCTTCTATAGTGGCTTTGCTTTGTCTACACCCCTTAGGCATGCCTCTCATATTGCGTCACATATCAACCAGTGACAGAGCAGGGGAGGTCCTATCCCGTCACATCCCGAATCCCCGCACACGCCTACTACAACATCTCCCCCTCCCCATGCTCGTTAAAGCTTTGCCCCGTTACAACGCGAACGCCATATCCTAGTTCTAGGATATAGTTGATCAAAAGTCCTCCCCGTCTTGCGATGCAGGCACTGCTGAATGCATCCCATGGGGCAGGGAACACAGCATTACACAAATAATGACTGCAAGTACTAATCCTATGCCTTTAAGCATGATATAGCAAGAGGCAACTAGGGGGGAAATTGGAAGCAATGAGGTATAACTGGGGATATCTAGGGGAAATTTTGAACATGAACATTCTTGAAACAGTTATTGGTGCTCTATCAACATGATGTCAGCCTTCTCTAACTGGCTCTTAACAAACAACACAAGTCTATTCAGTATACAGGGTCCGAAGGTCAGTGCCATTACGATCACTGCAACTGGCCCTGCTAAGGTAGATATCAGGGTGGCTAGCCAAGGTGAATGGTTGAACCATGATGCAAACCAACTTTGTTTTGCCTCTCGTTCCTTTTTGTTTTTCCAATCCCTCTTGCAATTTGGCCATGGTGTCTCTCACTACTCCGGTGTGGTCCGCGTATACACAACACTCTTCCATTAGTGCAGTGCACACTCCCCCTTGCTGTAAGGACATCAAGTCTAATCCTCTTTGATTTTGCAACACTACTTTGGATAATGATCTAATTGATTGTTCTAATACACTTATTGTTCAGTTCTAGCCAGGTCCTCATCTACTGCCATCCTCAAAGCACTAATTTCTTTATTCTGTTGCACTAAGGATGCTACCCCTGTGCCTACTCCCACACCTCCTAGGATCATTAGAGTAGCTATTAGTGCTGCAAAGGGTTCTAGTTTTGACAAATGGTGTTCTGGGGTAATCTGTGACTCGTAAACAAAGTCTTCAGAATGGTAAAAGATTTTAGGGACTATAGTTACCTGGACACAATATTCTGAGGATTTATTAAGTTTTTCCAACGATAAACAAGGTGTGACTCCAATAGTGGAAGAAACCAACTTGTTATTTCTAGCTGGTATTAGCCACTTTGCAGGGGTTTTATCTTGTGTCTTACTAACACATAGTTGTTCTTTGTGCTTTGGGATTTTACCAACTCACACGCCACTTCCAACCACCTGCGCTAATGTAATCCCTTGCTTTTCTGTGTCCCATATACACTGGGCCGGATTTGAACTATTTATCCATACGGGTATGTCTCCTACTCCTACAGCCTCATAAAAGGGTGGTTTTATTCCGTAGCACAACCAGCAATGCTCTGTAAGATTTGGGTTAGTTTTGTTCAATACTTGGTAGCTAGCTTGCATCATTTTCCAAAGGGGATTTTGGTGGTGTGTGTCACTACAGGTGTGGTAATTTCGGTATTATTTTCGGTATTATATAGTAAAGGTGTAGATATTTGTGGGTTAAGAACCGGGTTAGGCCCGATGGCTTGGGGTGCTTGTGGAACGAGTCTAACAATTTGTATCAGTACTCCTGGATCTTTCAAAGCGTTGTGAATAAATACTGACCACGTTTTCCCCACAGCCCAACCCATATTAGTCGGTTGTAGGATTTCTAAATTCAAATGGGTACAAGTACCTTTATGAGCTATTGTTCCATCGTACGCAAATTTTGGATGGTCACAGCCATTTGGTCCCCATCTTACCCGCAAAAATTCATCCTCTTTTCCTGGTTTCCATCTATCACTTGTTACAATGGTCTCACATCCCCAATATCCACAAAACCAATATCCTGGATAGTTACAATAACTCTTTCCTGGGTTTGAACTGGGGCACCAATACGTTCCCCATAATGATTTGGATTTGGGTCCTCCCACCGTGGGGAATAACTCACCAATTGTTATCGTAAAAGTTGGGGCACCTGCTGTTATGTTTTCCTTTATCACTGTATCATTGCTTGTAGGGTCTCGTAGAACCCACCTGAACAGCCGATGGGGATGGTACTCTGACTCTGCCTGTACTGCATGGATACAAGAGGGGTGTGCAAGCGCGATAATCAGCAGCATACACCATATTATTTGCAAAGCATAATTTCTCGAAGGTAACAGCGGCTCTCGATCTGTGTCATCTTGAGGTCGTCTTGGTGGTGGTTTCAGTCGTGGTGAGCCCGTTAATCTTTGTAAAATACTGCCATGGACAGGATGCCCCGGGTCGTTCTGCACCACCGCCACAATGTGTTTAAGTTGGTTGGACCACTCCTCTTTCCATACCGTAAACCGAACTGGTTTTAATACAAAACGCACGAGGCTTTCTATATCATAGGACAGCAGAGGGCCAGGCGCTGTAAGGATCTCCAGCGCATTCAGAGTTAGTGGTGACCTCAGCCCTTTATTTTCCACAGCTTCCATTAGCCGCACCACTCCTTTCGGGTCCAGAGGCACCCACGCGGGGCCCTCCGCCCCTACGACTGCCGGGAACGCGGAAGTACCAGTGAAAGCCTCCTCCCCCAACGCCTCCCTCATCTTCGACCACTCCGAGCCCGGCTCACACCCGCGAGCCCCAGCCCCAGCTGTGTCGCGGCGTCTGCCGGCCGGCCCCGAAGGCTCGGCTCGCGTTTCGCCACATTCCCCCGGCTCTGCCCCCCCCGCTTTCGGAGTCAGATCACACAAAGGATACAAGGGCTGACGAGGACAGGCAGTTGGAGCTTCCTCCTCTCGTGAGCGGGTGGTCTCGCAAGAAAACGGCGGTGCGGGCGGCGCGGAGGGGGCGTCACCGTCTCGCCGCTCGCCGCCCGCCGAGCGGGGCGCTGCGGGCGCCATCTTTTGTGAGCGCGCGTCTCCCCGCTGCCTGCAACTCATTTCAAGCCCCGGCCCCGCAGACCCACCGGGATCGGGCCTCATCCCAAGCACGATGCGGGCCTGCTCAGTAAACTTCCCTTCCTCTCTGGCCGCCGTAAGGGCTCCAAAAGCCACCCCCCAAGCCTTAAGCTCCGCAGCCTTCTGGCTGCCCGTAGCACGCTGGCGTAACGCGGAGGTGAGCGAGTCCCGCCGCGCGGAATCCAGTACGTGGGGAGGGGAGGCCAGCTCCCCTTCTCTCCCTAAGAGCGAAAGCACAGCGGCGATGTCCTTTTCCGAAGGGACAGTTCTGCCACGACAGTCGCTACAAAGCGGGAGAAGCACCTTCGTTACTTGCTCCACGGTCAGCGAACGACCTGCCGTCCCCTCAGGTGCCTCCGCCGCACGTCGTCCGCGCGCCCTGCCGCCACTCCCCAGGGCCCGCCCTGCGAGCGCCTGGGGGATCACGGCGGGGTCACCACCTGTTGCTTTCCGAAGCAACTTCTGATTTCTTTGTCCCCGCGTCCGACGGTGTCGTCTGTGACGAAACCGACCCCGTACCCGGGTGGGACCGAATCACCGCACACAGACCCCGATACAGTGCATGGCAAAATGGTGATTTATTCTCCTTGGCACTTGCTTCTATAGTGGCTTTGCTTCGTCTACGCCCCTTAGGCATGCCTCTCGTGTTGCGTCACATATCAACCAGTGACAGAGCAGGGGAGGTCCTATCCCGTCACATCCCGAGTCCCCGCACACGCCTACAACAGAACGGCTCGTTATTCCACCTGCTGCACAAACTGACTTGGTTTTTCAGCTTAGACAATAGCTTGAGCTATCTTTTGTAGTATGATAACCACTGCCAGTAATCCTGTGGCTAGATAAGCTTGCAAGTAATGTGGTCCTGGCATTTAGGGCTGCTCTGCAAACTATGGGCATTAAGGCTGGACAACACAGGTACAGACAGCACGTTGGTTTGGTCCTGCTCACAGTGCAAATGGGATGTGCTGGCCCATCCTGGCCCGAGCACCAGTTATAGATACAGCTGCAGCTGTTACACTTGTTGCACGAAATGTGTCTAGAAAGTATCTCAGGACTTCTTTCCGTTAATTAATTGTTTGCCAAGGTGTTGCACTGAAGTCCATGCCTTAAAAAGGAGCCGCCTTTCTCAAACATGTTACTGTTTTCAAGGAACAGTGTCATGAGAAGGGGAAAAAAAGCCAGATACTTCAGTCTTTCTACAGTCACAGTAATGATTTCAGAGTCTCTTCTTAGGCTCGGGTCTTGAGTCCTTAAAGTGGTCACAGTTTCTCTTGGGAGAGACATGGAAAACTTCGGCTACAGAAATACAGTCAAAATACAGCAATTTCAAAACAGATTCACCTTTTTGCTTAAAATGCCATGTTCCCATGAGCATAAAGCCCCTGAAAGAGATACACTACAGAAAATAGTACACAACAAAGCAAAGTGTCAGCTTTAAACAGTGACACTTTGAGAGGCAACCACGCACAACTGGATGGAGACCCTTCCATCCTGTGTTCCACTCCGATGCTTTAGAGAAGCATCAGTAAAAAGTGCAAAGAATGCCGCTTGAGATCAGTGACCACCATCATTCAAAAAACTGGGAAACCTCCATTCAGATCCCTACTGTTACCAAGTTCCTACTGTTAAGCATCCTGTTGCATAGGCAAATGCATCTCAAAAGTACCAACCTCCCAGGAAATGCTGGACAGAGTCTGCTCGTTATAAAACAAACAGCTACAATAGAATCCCCAGAGTATGGGATGGGATGGCCAATTTTCTCACTTTTCTTTTTTGCTCCAGACAACAAGGATGCAAAAGACGGATCACATTGGGAACACCACCAAATGCTTTTAAAGACTGTTCTTAAATGCTTAAAGGCAAGCACACACATTGCCAAATAAAATGCACCCTCCTTTATGTGGAGACGCTAATTTTTGCCTGCGGTGCTTTGTAAGAGTTTCCTCTAAAATAATCTGTTGAATGAATGGACGGATTTTAAATTTTATTGCTTAGAAGTCATCACACATCCAAATGTCTGTAAAGTAACAAATCCAATTTTCAGCATGAGTAGTAAAGATCTGGGGTCATTTTCTTGTTTGATTTCCCCTCAAAAATAACTTACCACATTCTGACCATCTCTACGAAATGAACAGCTAATAAATCTGGATGCTCTTTCCGAGCCTCATATTGCACCAGTTTCCATGTTTATACAGCCTTTTGGTGTGCAGACATAAGGCAAAGATATCATCCCATAGCACAGAGTCTAAAATCCTCTGAAGCTTGTGCTTGTTTTCTAGTTCTGATTTCCCTGTTAAAACTTTTCAGGAGAGATCATGAGACAGAAAAAAAACTTGGATACTCATTAATACATATATTTGAAAGATTATTTTCTTAATGTAACAAATATAAAAAGTTATCAGTGTTTACAAATTGTCAAAAATGTCCAAAGTACAAAAAGATACAGTACATTATTATGTGGAAGTGATTGTACTTTCTGGCACTGGAATCAGCTTAATACTGTGGGCATGCACAATAGACACCAGGAAAACTCATGCATCGATCAGAACAAATAAGTAAACAGGACAACTACTGCTTTCTCTGATCACAGATTCATTGCTTCTGTTAGTTTTCGTTCCTCAGGAATACCATTTACCTGTAAATAGACAAGAATTCTTAGAATCCATCAATGGCAGACGATGCTTTAACAATAAAGAATCAACCAGCAGCACAGCATGGAGGTACTGTTTATTCATCCTGGGAATAGATGGTTTAACTGGGAATACATCTTTCTACTTCAGACCTCACATTTCACTGGGAGACTGCAAAACTCCACATGGAAGACACTGTGTAGGCAGCATGCGCACTATTGAATCTTTTGCATTATCGGAATATCTTACACCTTTGTTCACCTAGCCTTGGGATAGTCCTCGCTGATCTGACCTACAAGAGAAATAATCTGACAATCTACAAGAGAAATAATTATAAAAATAAAAACTTAATTTACCTTTGTGTATTGAAGGTCAGTAGCAGTTTTCAGTAGTGTCGCATAGACATTACATCCAGTTCCTTCCCAGTTATGCATTAACTTTGTGAAACAGCTGAACATTACATCAGCTGTGAAGTCTAGTGGCTGCATTTTACATATAGTTAAAAAAATACTTTGTTACTTTTGGAGCTCTGAATGCTCCCGAAGAAGCTATTGCTATTATACACCCCATGCTCTTCAAATCAAATACTGTGATTGACTGAAGTTTTAAAAATAGAAATATCCTGGTGGTGAGCATACGATCACAGTTCTGAGCACAGCACTGGGAATTCTCCATAGGAAAGGAAGAAAAACAAACGAGTGTTAAGTTTACTGTTTCTTTGGCCTTAAGCATTGTAGGTCTCTACATTTTTTACTTGAGCAGACCAACAAAATGGACTGCTAAGTTTGTACCAGTGTGACTGAGAATGTTAGGAGAGCCTGAATTTTCCATTCAGCCTGACATTCTGACCACCTGAAAGTCTGTCTGGGATTCTTCTGTTCATGAAGAGCAAACTGACTGCAACCAAAATTAAGTACTTCAGAAAATACAGACATGGAAGGACTTCTTTATGGTAGTTCTTCAGTGCAATTTGCAAGTGACTAACCCATGCTAACTTACAGTTCAGACCTTTTGTCAAATTTCTCTGTGCCACCAACATACGTGGTGTGCTACCATGAGATTTTGCCTATTTTTACCACAAGACAGACTGACGTTCTTATAGGAAAACTGTCATGATGGAGCAGCTGATATTTGTAATGTTTTTCTTCTGCCCTCTAAGCACCTGCAGTAGTGAGTGTTCAGAACTATGCTAACTTTCAGCCCAAACCAGTGCTGGAGGATACAGGTGGATACTTTCAGGGTTGTCCACCATTTCCAGTATATGTGTAACAAAGCACACAAATGGCAAAGGCAATAGCACAGCTTTAAAGTTGGGTTTGTTTGGTTTTTGTTTTCTTTTGTTTGTTTTGGTAGCTGTTTCTAATTCTCAGATTAAAAAAAAAAAAAAAACGAAGTGCAGAAGCATCTTTTATATACTTGCCTCAAATCTTTGAAATGTTGTCATACGAAATTCTCCTTCAATCCCCGAAAGCAGTAATGAAGAAGAAGGATTTGAATGAAAACAAAGAGTAGCTTATGTAGCCCCTAACTTAGCACAAATCTTCCTCTCAGAGCTGCAGTTCACAAATTATATTCTGTATATAAGTATTTACAATTTTGCCTAAATACCTCTTTGAATATTGAAAAACTCTACTCTGGGCTCTACATTTTCCTTATCCTTATGGCCTTTCTCATGTGGAAGACTGCATCCCTCCAGTACCTGAAGGGAGTGTATAAAACAGGAGGGGGAAAAGACTGTTTATGTGGGTTGATAGTGATATGACAAGGGGGAATGGTTTTAAACTGAGACAAGGGAGGTTTAGGTTAGATATTAGGAGGAAGTTTTTCACACACAGGGTGGTGACACACTGGAACAGGTTGCCCAAGGAGGCTGTGGATGCCCCATCCCTGGAGGCATTCAAGGCCAGGCTGGATGTGGCTCTGGGCAGCTTGGTCTGGTGGTTGGGGACCCTGCACATAGCAGGGGGGTTGGAACTAGATGATCTTTGAGGTCCTTTTCAACCCAAGCCATTCTGTGATTCTATGATCCTTCTCAGCACTGACACAGTAGCTGAAGTGAGCAGTCAGCCTTAGTCACAGCCTCAGTCAATACATACTGTGACTTGACTGAAAGGTGTAAGAGTGAAGACTAAAACACTGGAGACCAGCAGCATGAATCACATCTCTCAACAGATTCCCTACTATCAACTGTTCATGCTTAGTAACTGCAATAAAAAGCTCCTTCCTCAGTGCTTAACTAGTATTAGTAGCAATGAGAAATTTTGATTTTGTATTGAGCTTTAGGGAAAATGAAAAATGTTTGGGAATCTGGCCGTAGTTTGTTTTGTAATAGAAAATGATTTATGTGAGGAGGTTTCTATCTTAGCAGTACCTAATTCCAGTGTTTAAAATTGAGTCCTGATACAGCATTTCTACTTGTTCAACCAAAGCCATTTCAAAATTTTCACTGAGGGATCCAAAAATGTCTGGAATTACAACGCTATAATAATTATATTTAAAAAAATGTTTTCCACTGACTGTAGGTGCTTCAATTGCCCACTGATCATTTCATAGTCACAGTGCTTTTCTTTAGTACTGACCTGCACTCTGCTGCTGTGGAATCTGAGTCTGATGTGGCAGGTTCCTATAAAACACAGTTGAATATCTTTAATGCTTCTGCACCAAGTCTGAAGTATGTTATGCATAAAACTTCAATAGGTTGATTTAAAAGTTGTGGGGTTTTGCTTACAAAGCAGTAATAGATTTTTTGCTTCACGGATACAGCTGTGAAGACGTCACCCAAGTCAATAGAAAGAAGAATGAGTGAGTTTTAAGGGGTAGTTCCTATGATTTTACATAGCTACTGGGCACATAGGCTCAACCTTAGTGAAAGGCCAAATATAACAAGAGGTTTCTGATGTTATGCAAAGTTCAGTTTCCAGAAGTAATAAATATGGAAGAGGTGACAGTCTTTGCCAATTAATTATTGACTGCAAAATGAACAAACATTCACTGCACAGCAGACAAGTTCACTTATTGAGGCAAAGTTAGATTCTGTGCCCTGCTTAAGTGTCTGGGACCAGATATTAAGGTAGCTTTTGCAGAAAGGAATGAGGGGCTGGAATGCAGATGAAGTGGACAGGAACAGTATTGTGCAACTGCAGAAAGCCTTCAGCTCCGGGACCCTACTTATAAAAACACTTATCCATAGGGTTGACTTTCTTTAGAATTAATCAATTGAGTATAGGCAAATATACACAAATTTTTACCATGTCATCGTCTGAAGTGTATCAAGTACAGAAGGGAAAAACCATCTGGAAATATAATTTTGGCCCTGTATGATTTCTTAAACTTGTCTGTATCTATATCTTCTTAAACTTGTTTCTTTTACCTCCTGCTACTGTGCAGTAACAGGGTTGAACACTTCACAATTAAGGGATAAGTTATACAGCTATGGATTTTTGGGGAGTAGAATTTAGCTTAGGAGCAAGGAGAAAAAAATACTTAGTGCATATCTACATTATAAAGGGAACACATGGCAACTAAGTGTGTATTAGGGCCAAGTTGGTGCTGGCACTGGACCGGTATCATGAGGGTCATGCTGTTCCCACTCATACACACCCTTGAGATGAGCAGCTCCCAACCTGACTTACTGTCTTCCCAGGCATTGAGTAACAATACCAGTCATCTCCAAGCCTCAGCTCCATACACCTCAGCCGAACCCTTCCGGCAAATGTCTTTTTTCTACAGTACCCACTTGGCAATTATTAAATGTGCAGAGCACTAGATGACTCTGTCTCAATAGTTTAAATTTGATAAATTGAGGAATGGAAGTGAATATTTTTCAGGTTTGTATCTTGGCAACTATGAAAATGGCTGAGCATTCTAAACATTTTCACTGTTAAGTCTCTATACATTATCTCTGTAAAGGAAAACCCTCTTCTGTTCCATGTTAACACTTCAAACACAAACCATGAGTGACAGGTACATGACTAAATACTTACAAAGACTGGATCTTACGGGGCTGCTGTTATTTTTTATACCAGAACTCCTAAGAGGCGGGGTTTCTAAAATGGAACATTCTCAATTGCTTCCTCTGTCAAAATAGGTTTCTCCAAAATATGAAGGAATGTGACTGTTCCCCATGAAGCCTCTTGCCACGTTTGCAGCCTGAAAACCCACTCATTTTATCACAGGCCTTCATTTCTGCTTGAATGGCAAACATCAGAGCAATCTCGAACTACCGAGCCATGCACCCCCACCATAAACACATTTCAAATGACAACAGTTAAATTATGTAACAGAATAAGTTTTGTTTTGTTTTTAATGGAAACACTTACGGTTGTGTTTGCATCAGTGGCATACTGGTATTGTCGTAGTTGTCTGGGTGAAGGGGTGGCACGATCTCACCAGTAACTGGGTGGAACACTGGCAGCGTTGAGAGAGGCCATGCAATCTCTCTGTTTTTAGACATGTCACGGAGCTCTTTGGTTGATTTCTGTATAGCACTATGGTGAACCAATTGGATGCTACGTCAGAAGGAGATATAACAGTGAATACATATTTTAAGTGCTCTAAATGCATAGATTTTTTACAACTATTATTTAAAAAAAAAAATCTAAGGACTGATGCACGCTACAGACTCAATAGTGCACCAACTATAAGAAATCTCTACACAGGTAATTGAATGAATATTGGATACATTTAATTTTGAAGGCAGTAATTATGCCACTAGATTTTGCTGTCTGGATGAGTATTTTGCATAGGATCCACAACTGTGCAATTTACTTTTAGTATTCCATTTATTTGCTGCATTTAAAATAAGTTTTGGTAACTCCTGATCCTCATGGTAGGTACATAAAAACTCAGAGAATTAATTCTAAAACATTTTATGCTGTAGCAGTTGGACACCTTCTGGGATACTCCTCCTGTCCCCTGCTTTAAAGATACAGAATGGGAGGTCTGATAATCAGGAGAATTAGGTCGGTCCCCTCCAACCTAAGCCATTCTATGACTCTACGAATAAATTATTTTTTAAGATATTTATTTTAAGAGAACTAGTTTATTTTGAATTCATAGTTATTATTTTCAAACCCTTTTTATTCTGATTCTTCTATCCTCACCAAGGCTCTGATTTAAAAGCAGCTTTCACATTTATGAATTAAACCATGGGTTAGAGAGAGTGACAGAAGATTATGACACACATGTATGAAGCATGACAAGCTACTGAGAATGAAAATTAAATGATAAAAGAAAAATAACAGGAAAGAAGACACTTACTCTGGTGTTTGCATGTTTCTCTTTTCCCTAAAAACAAAACAAAATTTATGAATTAAATAATAGCATTGATAGTTGGAACATTAAGTCTATCAGATGATGGGAATAGTACGTGGTACAGAAATGCTGACAACGTTACTGCTAAACGCAACTTGGCAGCATTTGCAGCTGGGTTTATGATGCGGCCTCGGTGAACGCACGTGTGGGGATGCTCTGATGACAGACACATACAGACACACACACACACGGAGAAATGGAAATGCAAGTTAAAGAACAAGCTTCTGACTAAAATAAATTCTGTGACAAAATGAAACTGTAGTTTGTGTAAGAAATGGCAGGAGTTACGCTACTTGCTGCTTTCCGTTTAGGTTTTGCTCTTAGACATCTAAATTCAGTGCACATCCTCAATCCGTTTTTAAAATAACTAGCATTTTAGAAATTACTTAATATTTTCCTGAATCAGTGATCCTTTATTAGTATTTTATTTGCTCGGGGGAAATAAATTTCATGTTTATGTGGAGATTTTTAACCCTTTCAACTCGAACATTTAGAGTCCCTACACACATTGCCTAGGAAAAAATCACTGTCTTTAGCTAGCTCATTATTTCAGAACAGATGTCTTTTGGCCTGTTCTATTTTTTTTTGTTGTTTTTAATGAACTGAATGGAATCCTTCGAATAAATAGTCTCCTATGCATTTTAACCTTAGAAAAACCTGAAACTTCTTATTAGAGCATTAAAGTACTCACACTCCTTCCCGTCGGCAGCACATGATATAGGCAAGAATTAGAAAAAGCACCAGTGCTACTGCCGAGGGCACCGCCAATGTAATTAGGAAATCCGAGTAATAGTCTCTGCTTTTCAGTGTGTCAGAAGGCGGCTTGTACTCCCCGCCATCAGGCAGTATCCCCTCTCCACGAATCACTTCCTGAAAGGTGGAAACTTGCTTTGTATTGTCAACCTGACAACCAGGAAAAAGGAAAAAAAAAGAAAAAAAAAGAAAAAGATCATTGTATCACAAAGGAAAATAATGTAAAACCAAAAGAATGTAAAACTTAAACAACAAGCACACAGAATAGAACCAATGTTGCACAGTATTTATCAAATTTGATAAAAATTTGTCCATTTTTTAAGCAATAAATCCTTTCATTATGTCAAAAGTTTCTGATAGAGATGATTTCAAAATATTACTTTATTATAGTATTACTTTATTTTCCTTACAGCAATTCTGATTTCTGTGTGATGAATACATTAATTTCCTACTCATCTTCCTAAAAAACAATACTGCCCTCTGTTGTACAAAGGTGGTAGAGATGAAGAGTACCTCTCCTCTTGATGTCCTATTGAGCTTCACACAGAATCACCAAGGTTGGAAAAGATCTTCAGGATCATCCAAGTCCAAGTGTCCACCTATCACTAATAGCTCTCACTAAACCATGTTCCTCTGTACAACATCTAAACTGAATACCTCCAGGGTCCATGACTCCACCACCTCCCTAGGCAGCCCACTCCACCTGTTTCTGGACATGTAGCACCCAGAACTGCAAGAAGCAGTAGCTGAGCTGCTGAGGGCTGAGCAGCTCTATGCCACCCCTCCCACCTGCTCCCGAGATGAGCATTTTGTTTAACAAACCCAGACTTCCCAGGTCTTCCTACCTCCTCATTCAACTAACTTCCAGAAGGCTGCATTCCTTGCCACATGTTTTTTCCTTTTAACATCCATATCTGAAGTTCCAAAAATACAACAAGTTTTTGGTTGCCAAATTTCATATTGCATATTTAAGTGATGGCCTTTCCCATAATCTCTATTTTTTTACTCTTATTATTTTCATCTACCTAATTGAAAATAAACTGTATTTGCCTACCCACTCATCCTTCTGCCTGTTTGTGAGAAACCTTGCAATTGATGGGCATGCCTTTATAATTTGTAATTTAATACACAAGAGGGTGCATTAAAACTTGTGTAGGGGATGAAAAGGTTTTTGGGTAACACTAGAAGGAAAGTATTTTTAAAGTGCAAGACTCTCTAGTCATTAACATTCTGCAGAATATTTTACACTAGTCACATCAGTTCCACCTGGCTGCTTAGTAGAACCTCCAGACCTAGGCAGCCGCAGTAAAAACATTTATGCACTTACTGACGTGAAAGGCAGATGTCCAAGCAGGGAATGAGAACAAACTATCAGACAGCAGTGTTACAAGGAAGAAAGTACTGTTGTCCATCTTCTCAGAATTTGGGTCCCACTAACTCTCTGATGGAGGTGTTAATTGCACAAGTCAGCTCATACAGTGGGAGGAAGAGGATGCAGTGGTTCTATTTTTACTCACTGGTCAAGGTTATGGTCATGGGAGTTGGAATTCAACTTCCCTCTAAGATCCACAGATCTTAGAGGACTTTCTGCCCCTTGTCTTGCCTCAGGAAAAGCAGACTATGATCAGAGGAAGGCTTGCCTCTATTTCCTCTTTGAGGCACCATGTTGTAGACTGCAGAAACAGTGCTAATGGCAACAGCAAATACCCATAAGACCAAATTCTTAAGACCAAATTGTCTAAATTCAGTTATTAGGGTATGCTGCCAAAGCAAGTGCCAAGTGCCAAATTTAAGAAGGTCATGTAATTAACTGCTGTAGAAAATTCTGCTTCTCATAGGGAGTCCGTTAATTTTACACATCCAAGGTGACCTCTGCCTTTCTCAAGACAGCAGGACAATGTTGCTTCATGATTAGTTTATGAGCCATTGCTACTGTCACACCTTTCTCTTGGAGAAGTAGACCTAAACACTTGCTCTTCATTCTGCACTTGCAGAACTGATTATTTGTGCATTACTGTACTATTCCTTTACTTCTCTTTTCGAAAAGAAATTCACTATTGTTTCCAAGGCTATTTCTCCACTGTCTCATGGTCTCTCTGAATTCTACCTAGTCCTTCCATGCCCACGAAGTTTCTTTCAATTTCATGGGGCCTGCAAACCTAATTTAATAAGTACATTCCATCATCCATCATATTAATGGAGAATGGCAGGGAATTATTAGTAATTCTGCTGCAATTATGGCTATCCAACCAGTTCTTCACTAAGTCCATAATAATTTCATTTAGGCCATGTTTCCTCCTTTACTTATAGGATGGTATCAAAAAACATTATCAAAAAGAAATAACATCTGCTGCTGCACCTGTGATCTATTTCTGCCTTGTAAAAGGAAATAAAAAAACTTGACATAGTTTGCTCCTGTTCAAGGTTGATTGCCTTCTATTTTTCAAGTGTTGCCAAAGCATTCCTGTGTAGACATGCCTTCTGCAATTTCTCAACAGAAAGCCAATAAGCAGTAAGTAATTAGGATATTCTTTTGAAAACAAATATTTTCCAGCTTTCAATCAGCTTTCCTAATTCACAGTATATAGAAGGAAAGGAGGGTTTCTAATGGACTTTGTGAGTGAATAACATTTCTCATCCTCAACAATTTTTGTTTATACTGTACAAAATCCTTCCACATCTCCTTTTCACTTTCCTCTTGATCTATCTGAATATCTGACTAATACCTGAATGTTGCTCACCAATTATTCAATTTTATTTTATGTACCTTCACCATCTTTCAGACTTATATGCAAAGTCACCTTCGGATACTGGATCAGTTCTTGATCTTCCTTACCAAAATTAAGTAAAAATAACAATAAAAACCTTTTTGTGGATTATAATCCTTGAATGGAAAATAAACCTGTTTTCAGTCACTGTTCTTGTATTCATCTGACCACAAGAAGAGAGTTCCTGTTGTTCTGATTTCATTACTGAAGACTATTCTCTATTTCAAATCTTTTTAACATGAAATAAGTTTAAACAATTTGGAAAGGTATTTTGACAGCATAGGAATACTACTTAACTACTCAGTGCTGTAGACCCAATATTAGAAAAAAAAAGTAGCAACACATCTTTATATACTTTATAGGAAAGCAAGTGTAACAAGCAGTATTAGCACAACAAATTAATGAACTGTCTAAGTAATTCTCATTACTTTATGCTCTGTAAGTCTATAGTTCTTTGGTCATCTATATAAATCAGTATTAGCTAAAACAAATATGGTTGTTTCACTGTTGCTGTATTCTAACAGAATTCTGCCCACAGAGCAAAATCTTTTCACAACATTAAGAGAGGCTGCTAAATGGAAAACAACATCAGTCAGTCACAATTAAGTGGAATTCAGCATGGTGTCTGGCCAGGCTGGCAAAATTCTTACCCAGATGATGTCTAGAATGAAATACTGTACTTCAACAAATATCATTTTTATGCAATAATAAAACAACTCACCAGAGAGATTTTACACCAATCAATATGGAATTGAGTACGAAACTTTTTGTCGCACGTTATTGAAGGCTCCATTTCTTGACTGCATCTCAGTTGATTCTGTGGGTTTTCCACTTCCCGTAAGCATGATGAGAATGGAACATCTGCACCAACCATAACATACACACTGCAGAAAGAGATGAGTGACAGACTGAGGATGCCTCTCAACAAACAATGCAAAACAAGGACTCTGAATCCACAATTTTGTCTGCACATGCTTGGATTTAGGTGTACCAATTCTTTCTTACATATTACTTCACCAAAAATATCTTTTAATAAATAACAATATATACCAAAAGAAGCCTTTGATTTTGCCAGAGAAAAGCACTGCCACAACCAATATTTTGGAAAGACTGGATTATTTTATAAATGAAATATCATATTTCAGAACAGAACGTGTAGCTATGAATCACATCTGGAAATACTGCATTCCTGCAGTTTACAATCAAGTATCTAAACTCCTCAGATACCTCAGGCTTATACCTTTCATCTGTCCAATGTTCTTGAAGCACATAATTAGGGAATGAATTCATGAATTTCAGTAAGAAAGACTCTAGCTACACATGACACTGTTCAAGACTAAATGCTCATCGAATGGCTTAGTTTGGATGGGACCTTAAAGACCATCTAGTTCCAAGTGCCTGCCATGGGCAGGGTTGCCAGCTACTAGATCAGTCTGCCCATGGTCCCATCCAAACTCACCTGGATTGCCTCCAGAGATGAGGCATCCAAAACCTCTCTGGCAAACTGTTCCAGTGCCTCACTGTAAAAAAATTTCTCCCTAACATCTAAACTAAATCTTTTAACATCTAAACTAAATCTCTTTCAGTTTAAAGCCACTTCCTATCAGAAATTGGACTGACTTTGTATCCTATACTCCATACCACTCTGTTTCAAAATTAAATTTTGTAAACTGGAACCTATTAAATATTCAAAAAACATACTAAACAATTTCTCAATATTAATACTAGAATTTCAAAATCATTATATTTACTACTATTTTGTAACTAACGGAATTTATTGTTGGACTGGTATTTGTCGGACTGGGAAAATCAATGGATAGGAACTGTTATTTGTAAATAGCACAATAAATCCATGGTATAATGGGGGCTTGGAACATCAGTAAACTTTTCACATCTAACATGAACATGGATTTTCAAAATATAAAACAGCAATTTCAAAGTTTCTAGAGAACCTGAATAAAATACTAAGCCTTTTAGTATGAAAAGAATAGTAAAGCAAATCTATCAGACTGATATGTGAGCTTACCCCTCCTTCATGTCATTAATAGGAAGTGGAACTCTCCCTCCCCTGTCTAGTGCTGAAGTAATGTTTATAGCATTCAAACGTTCTGGCTGCCATACATTTTTCACTGCTCCAAGAAAGTCTCCAAGAACTTCACTTGCTAACATCTCTTCTACGTTCATATTCCTTATGAAGAATTCCGCTTGATACGGTAATGGAAAATCTAGTTGCAATGAAGAAGAAAGAGTTTGACCTTAAACAGTGACTTCATAACAAATAATTTAAAGCAACAGTTAGTGCAATACCCCTTTAAGATGGATAAGCCTTTCCAAAAATCTTGTATTTAAAGTACCCCACTTTGAGCCTAAAATGATTTCATTTGATTAAATTAGTAAAAATAATTAGTTATTACTGAAGCTAAAATCACGAGTAATTTATGAAGTCACCCTGAGAGGGAAGAGGGAACTAGAGGGACAGATTCTCAGCTCCTGAAATTTCATTAAATGAAGTTACATTCGTGCTAACATTGGGATCAAAATTGTTACCTTGCTACCAGAAAATCTGAATGCACAGTTTCAACTGCAGGATTGCTGTAGAAAGTTCTGCTGTGCTGAAATATTTTATATTATGAAATTTGTTCTTTCAAAAAAAATAAAACACTTTCAAGTACCATGAGATGGTTTTACCTGACAGAAATAATTTGGATAAAAATAAAAGAAAAAAAAATTATTCAAAAGAGAAAAACCTGTCTTACATCCCCTTTGTGCCCCTGCGTTTGGTTTGAAGTCCAGACAACTATACATTGTTTTTTATCTTAAAGGAACCGGGGTCCAAAAGTTTTTTGATTATTCAATTAAAACCTCAACAAGCTATTTTCTGCACGTACCTTCTGCTGACATTATATTAATGATCAAATTATGCCTTGCTGTCTCAAAAGTACGCCTGTTATATGCAGTGATCTAGAATAAAAAAGAAATGAATACAAAATGATGATGTAAATGTGAAAATTAGGTAAAGCAAACAGTGAAAATGAGCAACTTAAAAATACTTATCTTCTAAATGCTTTTTTCCTGTTTGATACAGTTTAAGTCAGAACACCAGAATTTTCTCTATCAGTCTATAGACAAATACAGTTATCTATGGGATATATCCAAATGTAATATATTTTGATCCAGATAAGTTTTCTGCCATACACGTATGTTCTTTCCTGTTAACTTTGATGTAAAAAGAACCATAAGCAAAGATAGGTTTCTTCATTTTCCATTCCAACCCACACCCCCAGTACTGAGATCTACACTCATTGACAGCTCTTAGGAATCTAAACTAGAGATATGAATAAAATATTATTGAGAGCCAAGCAATTGCAGTCTTTGGGAATGAGGCTGAGGTTTTAGCTCTAGTCCCAGTGAGTTTTTACTCCATGAATGGATTCATAAGCATTCTAACACAAGTAGTTTTGAACAAATACTGGAATTTGTTACTGTAGAGGAACTGAAAACTAGTAGACAGATGCAACTCTCATGCCTTTTTTTTTTTTTTAAAGAAACGTAGGTACCCATTATCTAATTACACAAGGATACTAATCTTGTATTCTAGATATATGGGGTGCCTGAAATGCTCACAAGTGTCAAACAGAGTACTCAATGGTTACTGCACAACTACTCAAAAACTGAAATACAATCATGCACTTATTCATAACAAATTCAGAATGAGCTTGGATACCACTCCTACTATTTTCTCTACTTTCTTATTTCTTGAAACATAATAAATAAATCACAAAATAAATAAAGCACACCTTTCTCTTTAGATTCACAATTCAGTTTGTTTAATTGAAAGAGGAGAGGTAGAGCAAATATCTGGTAGTACAAAATCCACATATCAACAGGAATATAGCCATTTTCAGTCTGCACTTCAGCAATGACTGTTGCTAGTCTGGACACTTGTATAGCTCTGGCTAGTAAATGGTGGAAACTGCCTCTGTGCTCAGTATCCATTCAAATAAAACTGTCATTACATAGCTTTCAAAGGAACTAATCTCCTTTGTTATCCATTCTAAGCATGATGTCAGGCCCTTCTAATTACAAGGTCTCGTCCAACTGATTTACCTACCCACGACATCACCCCGGGCATTATGGCATGGTGAAAGTTAAGATTCAGGCCAAGAATATGCAACTGCTTTTCTCAGATTCTCAGATGGTAGTAGGAAGCTTTTCTACTAGAAGTAGAAAAAATGCAACCTGCTCTCATCTCATAGTATGGAATTAATTCAAAAGCCACATGTAAACATAGGTCCACAATGAAGTAATCTGTATGCTAGGCAAGACTGAGTTCAAATATAGGTTTGTGCTCATTTGTGCAGTGTAGGTCTTGATTTAGACCCTCAAAAGTAAAAGCACAAGCCATTTTAAAAAGGACAATTTTAAATAATGGTTTCTTCTATACAAAGCTAACTGGAGTCTGCAAGTACTTTCGCACATGATTAATTTTGCAGATGTGATTAGTCATGCTGAAATCAGAAGTGAATTAAGCACGAGTAAAATTATCTGCCATATAACTTAACTTTTAGAGTCATCATTCTCGAGGACGACAACTGTATCAAACACAAGTTAGAGAAAAAAATCACATCAAAGCCTTAAGACAAAAGCTGAAGAAGCAAAATGGCTGAAGCAAGTTAATTAGCATATTTTCCTTGACACTGTGAACTGCATGGTGTTTCATTCATTCTGCTATGATATACACGACAAAGTATTGCAAATATATCTATTTCCCTTTCAATTGCTGCTCAGTGAATCGATGCTTTTAAACATTTGGGTAGCTGACTGTCAAAAATAAAGTAGGGGGTTCTGCCATCACCACAACTTTAAGAACTGAATTAAATACATGAAACTGCTAATTAAAATAAAATCTGTCAATTAATACAAATAACGAGACAGAGAATATTTGATGAAACATGATCTAATTAAAAAAAGAAATTAAAACCTGTTTATTGATTGAACACAATATTTCCCAGTCTGGCTCATATTTAAGGTAGAATACTACAAAGTTCAGAACCCAAATATCTGAAGAAGTATAGTCATTTATAAGCAGTTTTTGTTTTGTTTTCAAAAACCAAGAGGCAATGCCTGTTGACAAATAAGAAAATACCTCAATGACGGTTGGTTTGCCCACATTTTCTACAGTTGGGGAACCATACAGCACTCCATCACTGTATGGTGTCCTTTGTATATAGCGGAGCCATCCAGGTCGGTCAGGGTAACCCATTAAGTTGGTATTAAATGTTATAGGATCATTGCTTATTTCACCTAGATAGGAAAAGCAATATTAGAATACTTATAACAAAAAGTTATATGCATTAATTTTGATATTTCAATTAGAAAAATCTTATTCTGACTTCCAGCTATGTCTTCCACATTCAAAGAGAGAAAAAAAATTGCCAATCTTTAATACATCAGAAATATTTGTTTTCTTGCTCAACATTTGTAAGTACCAAGAAATTCATATCTAAAAAATATAACCAGCTACAAAGATGAATGCTCTTGTGCTTCCTAGACTTTCAGCTAGCTCAGATCTACTGGGTCTGATTTTTCAGCTCTACCTAGGATCAAATCATCTATCCTCCCCATTGACAAAAGCACAAAGGCCTCAGTCCTATAATTTCCAAACACTTTCCTCTGTACTCGGCACTGGTGAGGCCACACCCTGAGTACTGTGTTCAGATTTGGGCCCCTGACTACAGAAAAGACATTGAGGTCCCAGAGCATGTGTAGAGAAGGGCAGCAGAGCTCTGAGTGGTCTGGAACACAAGTGTGATGTGGAGTGGCTGAGGGAGCTGAGATTGTTCAGTCAGGAGAGGAGGCTCAGGAGTGACCTTATTGCTCTCTACAACTGCCTGAAAGGAGGTTGTGGTGGGGTGGGAGTCAGCCTCTTCTCCCATGAAACTAGTAGTAAGACTACAGGGAATGGCTTCAAGTCATGCCAGGGGAGATTCAGGGAAGATGTTAGGAAAAACAACTCTGAAAGAACAGTCAGGCACTGCAATGGGCTGCCCAGGGAGGTACGGATGGAGGACGGAGTCACCATCTCTGCAGGCATTCAAGAAAAGTTTAGATGTTGTACCGGGGACATGGCTGAATGGGAAATATTGGTTATATGTGGACAGTGGTACTGGATGATCTTAAAGATCATTTCCTACCTTGGTGATTCTATGAAAAAGGCTTCTTAGTTACTTTTTCTTATTTATTTTACTTTAACAATGACTCCAGGGACACAATGTGCATGGAGGGCTTAGCACAAAGTGCAGCCGTATAACCACTGATGCTTGAAAGCTTCTTACCTGACATAAAACCTTCAGCACAAACAGCCTGACAGAAGATTTTTTTTTAAGATAATAAGTTAATTCAAAAAGAGGAAGAGACATGTTTGCAAAATGCATCCACAGATGGCCATAGTTGCCCATAGTCCAGATGCAATCTCTGAGACCCCCTGAAACCAGACTGCAAGAGCAATTCTTGTGTTTCCTCCTAGCACTCTTCTGAATGGCTGGTTTCAACTGCTTATTTCAGCTTTTGCAAATGGAGTCAGCCACGGCTGAGGACCTACAGACCCAGAGCCAAGCAGACCCATTCAGCACCTATTCACACACGTGTGCACTGAAGCTCTCAAGCTCAGCCAAGAGGTGGCACCTGCAGTGATGGTGACATCTGAAGGTGACAGCAGGCTGCCACAGAGGGAAGAAAATGAACCCAGTGAAGGAAGGAGGACTATCATCCCCATCTGAGGGACACATACAAAGAGCTGCCAAGTGGTGACTAGCCTTCAGGCCAGCTTTTCTACATCTGGCTGTGGGTAAGAGGACCAGAACAGTACGAAGGCCACACTAACCCAGCACCAATGTGCAATGCAACCTTCCTCTCAACTCCCTTGGATGTCACAGTGATCTACTGCCATAGTAATAGAAGCACCACAAATGATTTGGGGAATAAAAGCTCAAAAACACTGGTGATACATTCAGGTTTGCCATTGTCATATCAGTGGCACAGCACAGCCTTGCAAGTGGCAGATATAAATACAGGGACTGTACAAGCAGAGTAGGCTTTGGTCTTACAGCCCGTTTCTGATATGATCACTGTCTGTCTGCTGGACAGAAATTTCAAACTATCTGAACTCAAACTAATGCTGCAGGCAAATGGCGCAGACTGGGGCTGCAGGGATTTGAAGGACAATCCATCAATCCATAACCATAAATGCTCAATCTTTTTCTCCTTTTTTTTTTTTTAATATAGGAGTAGTACTACATTAAAAACCTATGCATATATTCATTCCCTTTCATTAATGCAGGACAAGATGTTCTCTCTTTCTCTTTTCCCCTCCTCAGCTTGTTTATTCATATCCTGCTCTGCCATTGATCAATCCTTCGGCTTTAACTTAGTGTCAAAACAACATACACAAGAAATAACAGCTCTCTCTCTACAAGCTAACTGCCTAATAGCATTAAACTCTGCCTAAACATAGAACTCAGTTTGAATCCAAAAAAAGATTTTGTTTTCAATGAAAAAAAGAAAAAAAGTCATTGCATAGCCTCATATTTATTTTCATCTTCTGTCTCAAGGTTATTATATACTTGAAAATGCCCCTTCGTCAAGCTCCTTCATATTACTTCTGGAAGACTGATCAAATAGAAGGCATTTTCAAATGATTATTACCCTTCCACCAATTCATACTTCACGAGAAAGCAAAGAAAATGTATCCTTCTTAATCTCTGATATACAGCATATGTTGTTATGCCTTTTCAAATTAAGTACGTTTTTCAGAACGAGGGTATGTGCATCATTTCACAATTGATAACAAAACAGAAAACATTTGAAGATATCTCAATAGAAACAAAAACTATCCTTTGCACATTATACACTTCACTGCAACACATGTTAAATATATTTAAATCTTTAAAACATTTTTCTCAACGTTTTCACATAATATGGAAGATCTTAGCATCCCATACCAGGCTTTGGGTAAGGAGGAAATTCCCCCTTAAAGTACTCTCTCTCCAAAACATGAACAAAAAGAACTCCAGCAGAAGGGTATACATTCCGATCAGAGTGCACCTTAGACAGAATCGTGTACACTGAAAAGCAGAAGGAAAGAGAAGAGACAGAACAAAGCAAAAATGAGACATGCTCTAGATCATACCGCATGCATTTCAATAGCAACGTGGGCATCTGGGAAAAGGAAAGCAACAAATATTAGATACCCGTTAATTAGTTTTTTAAAAGGTTGCATGGATTTAAGAACAGAATGCAGAGCAAACTCTCTTTCCCCCACAAGCGCCCTTCCAAAGTTGCAATAAGCAAAACTGGATGCATTAGGATTTTGTAAGTAGCACAATTTATTTATTTTTATTACAAGGAAAAAAATGGAGGGAGCCTGCTGTAATTTTTATACTTGGTTTATTTGCAATATTACACAAATAAAAGCACATTAGACAAGTGATACAATCACATTTCCTTAACATTTTACAATACAAGTAAGGAATATGAGGAATTCAAAAGAATCTTACCAATAAATGGCACAGATTCCTCACTAAACAAAAATAGCAGATTTTTCAGTTCTAGGGCAGAAAAGAGCAAAGCAATTCACTTCAGGTAAGGATTTATACAAGTCCTTACAGCTAGATTTTCTTGCACCGGTAGGGTCAAATATCCTACACAGAAACATTTGCTTAGAGAGCTCATACCTGAAGATGTTACGCTTGTATTGAAAATGGCATCAATAATTATGGATCAGTCAGGTGACACCGACTGCAAATAAACAAAAACCACCAAGGCCACATCTTATAGGATTCAAAGCTAAAAAACTGAAGGAAACTCATTTTAGAACAATATGCCGTTTTTGTGCAATTACAAACTTGGATGATGAAAGTATATCTTCTTAGATATATTTTAGTGAACTAGAAATGACACATTAAATGTATAAAATGCACTTGATTGGCAAGTTTTAATTTCAAGGATAGGTGGAGAATATTGATCTAACAGATGTCTTACAGGATCTTAAGGATCTTAACAGGACTGACTCTTGGTGATATTACTATTCCATATTATTATTCAAGTCACTGACCTGCAAGAATCAATCGCTGTGATAAACTTTGTACATTAAATGAGGATTACACAAGTGGTAAATAAAGATCAGACACGGAGATATGCAGTGCCTGCCCTGTTTGCTAATTGAAAGAAACTTCAGAGAAGTTACATCTGGAGGCCATGCTGCATGGCAATACTGTATTATGGAAGAGTGATCCTCAAAGAGATTTTGGAGTTGTCGAAACAAACTCATAGCTCCTGGTAGATGAAAGAGCTAATTTCAATGTTCGGATTAATAAGCAAGAAATACCAGAAGTTTGTATCAAGCTCAATTTTCTTAACCTGCTAAAATTTCCTCAGACTCATCATTATACCAATCTTCTCGTTTGAAATCCACTTAAAAGAAACACTACTAATTAGGAATTAATCACAGATATTCCACCCCTTGTACCACGTACTCCTTGTGGAATCTATCTCACCTAATTTTAGATGCCTACAGAAACGACATCCACCACTGAGTCAGCCAGGCTCCTTTTATAGTCAGCAAAGAGAAACAGACACTTCTAGGGGTTGATTAATTTGATTTCTCCTGTAAAATGAGATGAATCATGTCCTAGATTCCTCACTGCTCTCTCTAGATCTCCACTCGGTACAGACAAGAGGAGAGCAAACATCTGTACTGTAGAGCTCTACATTTAGTTGTGTACATCCCAGTCTTTTCCGGCTCATACTCAGAATTTAATTGTCTCAACCTCTCGATACACCATCGATCAAATTCCACAGCTAGAAAATTTCCATTAAACATCACTGCCTCAGTAAGACACCATAAATAATGAATTCTCTTCTAAGGATTGATGACAGGATCTTTTTACTGTTAGGAAGTGTTAGATGCCTGGCTTGAAGTAAGAACCAGCTATTTTCCTATTAATTTATACAAAACTGGTTGGAAAATTATCAGCTGTACTCATGATCCCTTGTTTATCTGTGTAGTGATCTGCTTATTGGAGTTGTTCTTTCTCAGTTTTAGAAGTTCCTTTTGACACAGTACTGAATAGAATTGGCAGTAAGATTTTATCTTAAAGAAAATAATTAAGTTAGACCTTGGAATTTAAATTTAGTTCATAACAATTGTTTGGTTAATAAACCAGTTATCGTAATTTTAGTTATGTACAAAGTTTTAATTTGCAAAATTAAAGTTAATGAACCCAAACACTTCTGCATTTGCTCCTGTGAATAAGCCATAAATAGAGAAAGAAAACTTTTAAATGCTTTCAAAATACCTTCAAGAAAAGCTGGGAGGGTACCTATGACATTAATGAGATTCCTTACAGAGAAGAAAAGCTGAGAAAAATATAGTGGCTGGTTGAAAATGTGATAAATCTCAAAAATATATACATATATCTTTTTTTCCAATTATGGTTCTTGGACTCTACAGTGAAGATCAGTTCCAAACAGAAAGAACAGAGAAAAAACAATGTAGATCTTCTCCATAAATCAGTTTTAGAAAGGAATGAAGTTAATAGTACCAGAATTTATAGAAGCTGTCAATCTAAACAATCTATTTCTTATATCTGATAAGAAATGCCACCACTGCCACCACTAAACACTCACATATCCCTAGCAATGAGTCATTCTCTCCTGCTAAGGTAAGCATACTACTATGGATTTTCACTAAGATCACTGATACAGGCATGAAAATAATGCTTCTTCAAAGGAAAAAAAAATACATCTTACAATGACAGACAGAGTGTAATAACACAACTCTGGAGGTTAAGAATTACAAAGTTCTTCCCCTCCTTGCCTGTTTGAAAAGCTCACCTTTTTTTCCCCAGCAAACTTCCTTCAGAATCAGAAGGGACCTGATGTGTCTTCAGCTTACAACAGTAATCACAGCTTTTCAGTAATGAAACACATGGAATGCTATTTTCTCCAGAGCTTTTAGAAACCACAATTAATTTCATAAGATTGCCTGAGACCAAAGAGGAATGTGTAATCTTCCTAAGCGATCCAGGGATGAAGCTGAACACACAAAGCAATCTCTAGATATCTCATACAGCAACTGCCAAGTGTGTGTTGGCTGGGCAAATTCTGGGGATTCTGGGAGATTTCAATAAAACTACAGAGGAGAAATGAAAATTCTTCACTACGTGGGATCACAGCAAAACATACATAATTTTCTTTGAACCATGCAGAGAAACTGCCCCAGCTGTCCTTCTTGTAGAGACGTTGAGCACAGGCACAGCCTGGGATTCAGCTAGGACTGTATCAATCTCCAGTCCAGAAGCTGTTAACAGCCACACAGCAGAGTTTGTACATCAGATACAGATGCCTCTATCTCAGAGAAATTTCAGAAGATTCACCACGTTTGTTAGTCTGTATATTGATGATTTGCAGGAAAAAAAATGAAAATAACCACACACTTTCTCTGTAAATTTCATTGAGCTCTTCCCCCCATTGCCTTTTAGCAGAAATCCTATAAATGCCTTGATTTAGGGGCAATTTAGACTGCCTACCTGGATGGGAAGTTAATGCAATGACAACTTTCTCAACTAGTGTACCATAGCTACGATCATTCTATGTATACTTCCACAAATGGCAATAAAATAGTCTTTTTAGGTATGTATAAACAGGGATTCTTTTTAATCATTTCAGAAGAGTTACTGCATTAAGCAAACTGCAGAGATATTTCCAAGCAAACAGCAGCAATAAGAAAATATGCAATATTAGGTTGTGTACACACAGCCATTATTTCAAGCAAAGCTATAGCTGCAACAGGAAAAGTTGGGGAGAACTCACATACACACACACAGGTCTGCAAATGCTTAAAAGACTGAAGAAATGCAAAATCTTCCAAATTACTTACCTTGAAATAGCACCTTATTCCTAAAACAAGGACATGACTGAAAAAGCAAGAGTAATATTAAAAGCATATTTGACTGAACCAACATGGGGTTTAAATTTATGACCTAAACTCACCATTCTTCTCAACAGCCTTTATTCTGCTGATAATATAACTGTTGGCTTGCTTAGTCTTCCAGTTAACAGTTCCATTACTGCCATCAGCAGAGCTTAACAAAAAAGCTTTTCAGAATAAAACAAATGAAAAAAAAAATAAAAATTAGTCAAATCAACAGACTTCCAGAAATTATATATCAGATGGGATCAGATGCCTTCTCAACCTGGTTTTGTATTTAGTCAGATCTTACAAATCTCAGGTAAGAAAATGATGGTGTTTGACATGAATATTTATCAGTATATAATGTTATTCCTGATGAACACATTTTGACATTCATTCTACAAATAAGTGCAATAAGTCTGCACTAAATGCTTAAGCATCTGTAGACCCTTCTGCTGACATAATTACACTAGTAAGAAATAAAATGAGGCACTGTGATAAATATATTTGCACTGGTAAAATCTCATATGCAGACAAAAAGACATGCTAAAAGTTACTTTCGCTAGCATAATATATTAGGACCAAAATAGGGAAAGTAACACAACCAAGAACACAGCTTTGTTTATATGAAGACACCAGCACGTGGGGCTGAACATCTTGCCTTGCAGCATAACCAATAATCAACACTGAGAAAAGAACCAGTCAAAAAGTAGCCCTCTTCATCCTGCACAGCCAGAAAATGGCCTGAAATGTTTCAATCAGAACAGCTGAGGGCACAAGGTTTAAAAGTGGTGAGGAACAAAGCACGAAGGAGTGAAAGCAGCTGTAGAGCTTTTTTTTTGTCAGCTGTAAAGCTCCACTTCAGCTGTAGCAGAACCAGCTGAAGAAGCTCCTTCTTCACCTCCAGATTTTTGTTCTTTTGTTCCCTTTCCTCTGTGATGAATGATGCACCAGCTGCTTGTATAGTTACATGCCAACTGAAAGTGCAGATAAAGGAGACTGCAAGTGAAATGCTAAGACAGGGAGAATGGCCATAATAAATAGTTTCTTTTGACATACTTCAGGGAATACAAACTGCAGCCAGAAGTTGTTATCAGACTAACGTCTTAACTTGCATATAAAAATAGCTGTGTCAGAAACAAGTAGCAGTACTATGTCTCAGGTACATCTTTGTTGACAAACATTCTAACTATGCAACTATCATTTATACTAGAAGCTTAAAAATTTGTGGAAACTTCTGCTGGCATAGCTACACTGGCCAGCTATTCCCTTACTGACACTGCATCGGATTTAGGAGATCAACAGACTTCAAGCAGCAGTCAAGATACACAAACACTGAATCAATGCATGTGGCTGAGACATTAATGCTAATTTACCCAAATACCTAAACTTAATTGAGGTTAAAGTGCAACAAAACCCCCTTCGTACTGAAATAACCATACCAATAATGTTTCTAAATTCTGAATTCATTAAGTTTTTTATATTTTCAAATGATTCAGTTTAGCAAAAAAAGCATTATTCACATCTGATGTTTTACATCTGCCTCACAGGACAGTTTCTCCCCGCTGAACTGAACCATCTACCATGGACTGTCTTAACATAGCAGTGCTATGGGTTGTCTCACTCACTGCTTTGCATGACCTTTAGTGCAAATTTTTAGTAATTAAAAAAAAAAAAGGAAAACTGAAGTTGTTCCAGTATTCCAAATGGATGTATGAATGAGGAAATTAAGAGTGTTTTCAGCTACACACCAATCCCAAGCAAAACAATTAACACCAGATTTGATTAATGAAGAATTAAATGGAGACAAGTACTAATCACAGGGGTTTAACGCATCTTTTCAAACTGATTCTTTTGATGAGCCCACAAATTTGTCTGATATGTTACCCCTGGACATGCTGCACATCACCCAGCACTGCAAGAAACCAAATGCAAAATCAGTTGGGCAACTTTAAGCACAGTAAGAATAATAATAAAAAAGACAGGTTCCAAGATGCATTTCTAATTACAAGTGTTCACTATCTTTGACATGGCCACAAGTTCCCTATCTTTAGCAGTAGGTATCAGCAGTCCATATGGGAGCTGGAAAAGTATGTCTGTTAATCAGATGACGCACTTTACAGAGTAATGTTTTAATATAAATACATATATATATATCACCATCTATTTGATTTTAAATGGAAGGTGTGAAATGGGACATACTGCCCATTTGAAAGTTTTCACCATAGGAACAGCAATCTCCAGCAAAAGAACTGGTCTGATGGATAATTCATTTGTTATATCAAATTTCTGTTTCGTCTCACAATGTTTTGGCACTGGTCTTATGCTACTGGAATGTTTAATTATATATATATGACCTGAATATATGTATACACTGCTATGATTGGCAGATAAAAGCAAAGGCAGGGAGTTTAATAAGTACTGGAAATGGCAAGCCACTACACAGAACACTGAGCTGTTCACTAGGTTTAAGGTGGTTGCTGATGTGCTCTTCAAAAGCATAAAAAGCAAATGCATACCCAGGAACAAAGAATGCATGCCATACTTACATTACAGAGCATGCAATTCAAGGATCCTGAACTCCAATGACAGAAACTAGGGACACGTGGCAGGTAATGACAGAAGCTGGTTGAACAGAAGCTTTCAGTAGAACACTGCTTAGAACAGCTAATATATAAACAAGTGCATCAACGAGTAGCAGGGAGATTTTCTTGTTGTATTTGACACAGATACAATCACCATTCAAATGCTGTGTCTGGCATTTACACGGAGCCTTCAAGCAGCACAGTGACAATGCGAAGAAAGCTCAGGGAAGATCTGTGAATGTGATTAAAGGACAACAAAAGAGGCCTTATACTAAAGAGTGCAGGGGTTCTTAGTCTTTTTTATCAAAGAGAAATCCTAGAGATAACGTGATCAGCTTTCTTCTCAGTGTGAGGGCAAGGTTAATGGTGTCAGGCTCTTCAGTTTGCTACGTGTTACCAGCCGCCAAGGCACGCACAGGAGCGACAGACAGCTCTGGGCACGGGACTTGATCTACAGGGCCCTTCTTTTTTAATTATATTTGCATAGGTCTTACATGAAGGCTTTAAATATGAATATTTAACAGCAGAATGTTAACCAGAGAAGATATCCCCAACAAATTCTGCCCACATCACAATCTGAAGAGGGCCTGACCACCACAGACCAATTCACCTTCCCCACTGCTCTACTGCCCTCTAACATTTGCCTGCCATTCTGCACTACTCCATGTCCTCCTTACTACTTCCTTAGCAAGGCTCTCTCCTCAAACTCTCCCATTGCTAATGCAGCACACAGCTTCACTTCTCAAAACCCTGCATTTCCCCCCTCTTCCATAGTTCCATTTCTATAAATATTCTTATAATTATCTGTGTTCAATAGGTAATGGTTATCTGTTTCTGTTCCATTCATTCATGACTGTAACATACGCACATTTCAAAATCTTGAGACTCCTACCTCACTTCTTGGTTCTCTCTAACTTCCCATCTTCATGGCTTAGATAGCCACTAAAAATAATCTACATTAAAAAGACATTTTGATTGTGTTTAAATTCTAACAACATTTAGGCAGAGTCTCTACTATTTAGCTGGAAGGAAACGTCAGATGTAGCTACAGACATGAACCGATAGACATGGAAAGTTGCCCTATTTTTACCAGTATTATTATTAGGTATTACAATTAAACAGCTACCAGACCTGAGTTCCTTCTTCACTACTAAGACAGCAGTGTGATAGGATATTGGTTATTCAACAATGAAAGCATGTTCATCCCAAGACATTACGTTAATTTATCAATATCTACTTCAGAAGAATCCAAAAGTAGTAGCAAACTATATATTCTTGTCTTCTTCAAAAATTTGTTCTTCTCAGTTTGATTGTTAACAACCTCTCTTCTAAAGAGGGGGTTTTATCGTGGTGACTAATGTCTGAAGTTCTGTAAGGAATTCTTAACCAAGTATAAATACATCATGAACAAAAACAGGCCTTTCTTTACATACTATAATGTACAACCAGAAGATAAATTCCTAACCTCTTGCAGTCTGGCTTTAGAATCTCTAAGACATCTCCTAAACTGTACTACCCATAAATAATGACATTCTGTAATGAAAAGCATACTAATGGAATGACTCTTCCCGTCTACAATTATTTATCCAAGTACTTCCTGACAATAGATTTGATCCATAGATCTGCTCCAGACCAGTACAAAGACTTAACAGGCATCATCATCACTAGCTGATACTCAGAGCCCTGTATGAGGACAAAATCTTTCTCTGTCCTTATGGTGCAGGGATTGACTCCCGAATCCTTGTCTCAATAGCCTGTGACTTCATAGTTGTTTCAAACTAGCATTTTCTAACAGCCTTGCTGAAGGAGGGGAGTCCCAGCTCAACCTTGGCCACACAGCATACACATCAGTGCAAACAAACCCATAATGATCCTGAACAGTAAACAGATTACAGACAACAATTTTTGCTTGTATGTGGACTAGTTCTCAGCCAGATGACCCTATTCAGTGGCACCGTACAAGTGATTTAGTGCCCAGAAGGGAAGTACTGGAACACACTAACTATGGAAGGGCAAGAAAGTATTTTCTGGCAGCTTCATGCCAAATGAATGTGACTATATAATCACAGCTTTTGAAGTGAGAACTAATAAGCTCCTTCTTTATTTTGACCACCTTCATAGGGAAGGCGCAATATGACTCAGTTGCTCTACTGACCCCCATTACTGGCTCAAAACAGAGATTCCAGGATCACCAGAGGCACCTACAACTAATCTTTTACTCAAGAAATACAAGCTAACTGCAAAATGCATCCTCACTCAACTAACTTTTTGATGACCACTCATTCCTTACAAGCAGTGAATGGGGACAATTCACAAGCCTGACAAACTCTAGTATGGCAGAGCAGCTGTAGTTTTCTCACATAAACTTCTACCATGTCTATTATTGTGACAGTAAAGAACAACTGTCTAATTTGTATTAGAAAAGCTTAACCTTAACTGTCACTTACAACAATGTCAAGACCCATTTTTCCTAGCACTGGAGATGATCATCAGCTACTGTCTGAGAGTCAGTTCCTTCAGTTTGAGTGCAATACTTAGGATCAAATGTGGGACTCTGAAATTGCTCTTTAAACTCTTGAAGTCTCTTGAAGTCCCTGAATTTTGAGTTAGCGTTCTATGGGGGAAGGAAGAAGTCAAGACAGAGTGACCAACAACTTGGACTTCTGGCATCAAACCACCTCCTTCAAAAAACTTCCAAGTATATATTTCATACATCTTCAACAAACACAAAAAACATAAGCCAGGTTTCTCCTGTGGCCAAGTGCTACAAGAGAAACAGGAAAACCTGATCTCTATTAGTAAAAGAGAGCTCAAATCTAATCACAGGCCTTGCAGTTCTTCCCATGTTCAGTTTCTGTCTGTAAGGTGCATTTTTGCCCCTAAGCACTGCTTCAGTACTGCAGCATCTACTTAAGGACAGAAGTGAAGAGGAAGGATTTTTACGCAGGGCTGTGGCTTTTCTCGAGGCCAGCAATCCTGGTTGGACGTTCTCCCACACTGCCATTGCTGATGTCAGGATCTGGGAAAGCTGGGAGATGGGTTCAGCTGGAGGGCTGACATTCGAGAGGTATGATGAAAACAATGTGACTTTTTTTGCTTACAGGAGAAAAGAAAACAAAAGCTAGCACTTGGGACAGTTAATATCATTTGAACTGCAAGAGTCTGTGCAGGAGCTGAATTCAGTACAAAGAATTACAAAATCCTGTTCTGATGAAGATAAAACGTTATACAGGTATCACTGACAAAAACTTCATACTGTTCACTTTTCCTTTTTCGTATCACTCTCAAGCAATTTATTCTGCTGTTTGAACTTAAGAAAGTCTGACGTGGAAAAGTTAACCCTAAAGAAGTCCTCAAAACTTCTTCCTTTCCTGGAGAGCCTCACAACTCAGCTTCAAGAAGCTCATCTCAGTACAGCCTTTTTAGACTTAGTATCTTAGCTGACAGAGTTCACCTCAGGACTGCTATAGTTTTCCCCTCGTTGCTACGCCACAGCTGCGCTCTGTAGAGGGAGACAGGATGAATTTCCACATTAGGAGAAAGCAGTATCTTGCAGTACCTTCTACCCAACAGACTCAGAGCTCTATCCTTGCACAGACCAGCTAACGCCTAGGTGCTAATTGCATCTCTGCTATCACAGCGCCTCATGACACGCCTGCTGTCAGTACCCTATGACAAGCACAGCCACACACGTAAGGTATTTGATGTTTATTCAAGTGTAACCCAAGAAGATATCGAGCGAACCGTTGTTTTTCAGATGATACGCCACCGATCCCTCACATCACAGAACAACCTGCAGAAATAAACTTAGATCTAGCCGCAGATTTTGCCGCCCTGGGAGAACAGCAGAGCCCTGCCGGCAGTGCTGGCCGCGGGCGAGCAGCAGCTGGAATCTTTCACTCTGCAGAACCCTGCGGGTACGAGACCGGAGCGTTACGTGATTTACACGCCTAAGGGAGCCAAGGCAAAACCTCGGCAGCCCCAGTCCCGCCACAGCCGCACTAAGCGCTCGGGCTGGTAAATAGCTCCGACGGGCGGGGCGGGGCGCGAAAGGCCGCTCCTTGCGCGGGGCAGCAGGGGGCAGCGGCCCCGCTCCCGGCACGGAGCCGCCCCACCGCGCAGCGCCTCCGCGCTGGGGCGCGGCCCCCCGTGGGCACCGCCGAGCCTCCCCCGGCCTCGGCAGCGGCGGGGCGGGCAGGCCGCCCTCGGGGCGAACCGTATCCGCGCCGACCCGCGGGGGAAGGAGGCCGGCGGAGCCGGAGCCGCCGCGCATTCCAGCCGGCCCGCGCCCCCTCTCCGCGCTGAGCCACCGCCGCGACCGACCTGTCAGCAACAGCGTGGTCAGCGCGCCCCCGCCGCGCGGCCCGGGCCCCGCGCGGCACCGCATCGCCGCCCGCTCCTCC
>JAPSGF010000005.1:18444159-18480731 GCA_035772895.1 Perdix hodgsoniae
CCCCGCGGCCGCAGCATCCTCCCGCCCCGCCCCGCCCGTCTCCAGGCAGCGCGGCGGCCCCGCGGGGCATGCCGGGAAGAGCCGCACGCCGCCCCCGGGCCCGCCGCCATCTTGCGCAGAGGTGGCGCAGCGCGGGGCCGGCTGGAGGTGCCGGTGCGGTGCCCACGAGGTGTTGCGTGTATTAGGGTTCCTGTCGCAGATTTACCTGCGAGCCCAGTGTGTGGTGTTTCCTTCTTTCTTTCTTTTCTTTAAACGTTCAGCAGCTGCACCTCCACCTCGCAGAGTGCTGGACGGAGCGGCCGGAGACCCGTTCCGGCATTGTGTGAGTGGAGTCTGCAGTGCTGCTGTCTCACGGAGTGAAGCCTTTGTGGAAGGATGCGGTTCGCCATGTCAGGCCCGGTTATTCTGGGCTGCACAACGGCTGTGTGCGCTTTCTGGAGTAGCTGCTGGTTCCCGACTGCTGTTTGTGGTGCAGCCCAAAAGAGATGGCAGTATTCACACCTTTGTGGAAGCAGACGTTCCTGTGTAGGAGCTGCACGCCTCAGCTTCCTATATTTTATATGCAGTGCAGTCCCTGTAGTGAAACTACACAGAGAAGTAGAACAGCGTCTGGTTTTATGTAATATTTAGTAAGTTCGATTAACTTACTATTTAAACTTGTAATACCTTAGGGCAGTTAGGCACAGGAGAGTAGGGTTTTGTTTGTTTGTTTTTTTACGTATCAAATGTTTTATAAACTTTTTCCTGTGTATGTTAGCACAAGAGCCCTTTTAAAAAGGGACAAGATGGTTAGTCTTCCTTATCTATGCAGACAGCACTCCTTTGTTGTGCATAGAGAATTCTGATTTCACGGAATTCTGTAAGTCTAAATGTTTTTGCAATAATAACAATATGCTCTTGAGGTTTGGTAGTGAGAGAGAAAATCTGGCTTACTCAAAACACGTTTGGACCTACTGAGCACTTTAGAAGCAGAGGAATAAAAGGCAAGTGTAGAAGACTTCACCCTGTCTTGTTTTAGTCTTGCTACAGCTCCACATTTCTTATAATCCTTCTCATGAAGGGAAGCCTTATATAGTTAGGGGCTCTTTGGTATAGAAATTCTGCCTGACATAGAGGTGCAAAATGTTCTGGCATCCTAATCTGCCAGCTCACTGTCCCAAATAAAGGTTTTTTGGTTCTCTTTCCTGTGAGACTTACTTTCAGAATGTATTCTCATTTTTTATTTGACTACACAGACATTTATGAGCAGAAATTACACTCTTTCATTTAGCACTGTCTAAAAGTACTCCTCTGTTTTGTGGTACTTTATATTCGAGTAGACTTATTTCCACTCACATGTTCAGGTGGTTTTTTTTATTCCTTTCCCTATGGCGTTGTAGAAAGCTGCACAGGTGCAGCTGTGCCATAACCATATCAGGTAGCAAGCTCATCCAACAATAATTTCGATGCTAGTAAAAGGTCTGATTTTTGTAAACACATTTGTGCTGCCATCACCTTACTGATTACCATTTTCCTTACAAGTTATGTAATATTGGGGTGTTTTTCCTACCGATGCTATAAAACTGTCACCATCAAAGTTTTTTATGCAGTAGCAGCAGTTCATTGCTCTGCCAGTCTGCAAGAAAAGAAGACTGCATTTATCTGAAATGTGTTTCTGGGATACACTGCCCAAGAAGAAGTGGTTACCTGACATCAATCTGTAAGAAAATGCAGCCAGATCCTGCCTTGGCCTGTTGCTTCCTTCACTGGAGCCCTTGGGTGTGGATGCTCATGTAGGTATTCTTTGTTAGTCATGTCTTGAGGCTGCCACTTCTAAGAGTAAAGTGCAGACTTCCTTTGGCTTATCTGAGAAACTTTGGGTAATGCTGTGTGTGCTTTAAGAGTTCCATCCTTACTCGCATTCATAACACAAAGCGATGTGATCAAAACAACTTGTTTATGTCTGCCACCGATGACTTGATACTGGTGAGAAATACTCCCTCTGGAAGTATTTCTTTCTCCTTGTACCAAAATTGGAAGGCTGGCTGTTACAGAAGTGAATGGGAAGGAATGCAGTGTTGGGACATTTTTATGGAAATTGGTTCATCTTCTAAATATGGTACATTTCTTTTGGCAAGTAGAAGAACTGTCTTCTAACACTGTCCATGATACTTTTTAGGTAAAACTTTTAAATTCAAGAATACAAAGACCTCATTTTTTTAATGGATGCAGTAGTCATAATTACTGTTTCCTCATGCATTCTGCAGCTTTGATTCAGAGGTTTATTTTCTTCTTCAGGCACAGCTGACAGTCAACTTCATGCAGAAAGAATGCAGCCAGATCCATTTGCTTCTTTGTCTCTTTGAACATGGGTGCTTGTAGCTGGATCTTTATAGATACTGAACACTTGAAAGTGCTCAGTGCTGCTGGAAATCGGCCCACCTAAGGAGGAAAAAATATAGTGTATATATATATATCCCTTATATATATATTATATATATATATATATATTCTTTTTAAGGCACTCTTGAAGGGAAATTGGTAGTTATTATAATTATATTATCTTATAATTAAGACTAACTGCAATTCTTGTTCCTGCTCGCCATTTCTGAGGAGTCTGTAACAACTCTTTTCATGACTTTTCCAAGTATTTCTTTCATACTTATGTCTTTCTAGCAATGACTGGAAGCTTTCTGGCATGTTAATGTTGCAATTTGTGATTGCAGTGAAGTGCTAATTGTTATGCAAAGTTTAATTACATTTTATATGCTAATATGATACTAGAAACTATTTACAGAACAAAAATCTTCAAAAATTAAGCTTTTAAGAGTTCTAGTATTATGTGAAATATGCCCAACAGAATCTTATGAATACAAACCCCATTATTCAAAATTATTTTCCAAAGTTGAACATAAATAGACTTTTGAACTCTCTTTTTAGCTGGAATTTGGGACTCTGGTTTTCCTGGAATTTGAAATGAGTAAAAGGAGCACAAAAGACTGAATTATGTAATGTAATAGTTTTCACTAGAATTTGGCATCTGTCTTGAAAAATACTGTGTGTTTGGAAAAAGAACATTGCATATGTCCACACATGGACGTGATAAACAAAGACAATATTGAAAAAAAAAAGGACTTGGAAGAGAACAGACACTCTCTCTAAGTTACAACAACTCACAGGCAACTGAGTTTGCTGAACTAGCACTTGTAGAGCCTGCAGCCCTGCATGCCAATGACTTCTATTTTGTTGCAGAAATTACAGTTTCATGTGTCTGAATAGTTTTTGTGGCTTTTCAAACACTCTGCTCCACCTGAAATACTGGTTCCTGTCAGCAGCATAGAAGAACTGTCACTCTCTTTACAATCACAAATGGCCCATGTATGCCCACCTCTCTCTCTGCCACAGGACAGCAGCAAGTGTGAAACAGTATTGAAATGTTCTTCTCACTGAGGAGAGGTTTCTGTTTCAAATATAACTATGACAGGGTACTGACTGATAGCTCATACCTTAGTGTAAAAGAAAAAGCTTTTAAAAAACGAGCCCTAATTCCTGTCCTGCAGTTTTCCTCTGGTAAAAACTTTAAGGGAGTCGATTGGTTCAAAGAGTTAATATCGGAGTGAAATAACATAAGAAAAGCTATACAAACAGTAAGCTCTATGTTTTCTCTCCTTGCTCTGTGTTGGCTATGTTGTGTAGAATGTAATGGAAAATAAATACTAAATACAAAGGAAGAAAAAATACTACAGAACCATTTTCTGAATTTATTGAAAGTTCTGTAATACTCAGAATAGTTGGCTATTTAGTCCAGCATTAAGTGCCTCAATATTTTCCTCCTCTTTCTGTGAGCTCTGCTATTCTTAAACCTCCGGTTCTTAAATTTGGCTCAATTTCTTTTAAGTTCTGCAAAGATAATTTAGTGTGATGACTAAATTAGTTAAAAATTCTGAAGTGATTCTTCATTGTTCACTAAGTTGTAAGTTATCTTCAAAGATTTCTCGTTTCAGCCTTTCTTGCATTTCATATCAAGGAAAGCCTCCCACATCTGAGTGGGTGTCTCTTCAAAAGCATACGTGAAATACAATTATCAGAGTAAATGGCTGAAAAGTGAGAACTTCTAACTCCTGTTAATATATGGCTGCCTAAAGCCATGCAGCTCTTATGGATAATTTAACTAAGAGTCCTCTGTACTTCAGAGGTCCTGCTTGTAGGTATAACAGAATACTTATATTTTGAATTAACCTTTATTTGTGTTTATTTGTTTCAGCAGAGCATATGCCCTGGAGCGCAGCTGCATGATGATACACTCCCTGGATGTATGGAGTTGCCTCAAAAGGAATTACAAGAGAAACAATGACTTAGATGGGCACAGTAGAAAATGCAAGCAGGGTGAATGAGTAGATCCTCATCTCTGTCTCTGGCAACAGGATTTTTATGATTTTTCCATGCATTTATCTCCAAACTGTCAAATTCACCAAATAACTTGGAGTATTGTGTCCAGTCCTGGGCTCCCCAGTTCAGGGCAGACAGGGAACTGCTAGAGAGAGTCCAGCTGAGGGCCATGATGATGATGAAGGGACTGAAGCATTTCCTTTATGAAGAAAGGCTGAGACCTGGAACTGTTCAGCCTGGAGAAGAGGTGACTGGGGGGAGATCTTATCAGTGCTTATAAATATCTCCAGGGCAGGTGTCAAGTGGATGGGGCTGGGCTCTTTTTGGCGGTACTCAGTAGCAGGACAGTGGACAGTGAGCACAAATTGGAGCACAGGAAGTTCCATATGAACAGAAGGAAGAACTTTGCTTTGTGGATGATAAGAGCACTGGAACAGGCTGCCCAGACAGGTTGTGGCATCTCCACCTCTGGAGATATTCAAAACACACCTGAATGCTTTGCTGCATAACATACTGTAGGGAACCCACTTGGCAGGGTGTTGGGCTGGATTAACCCCCAGATTCCAACCTCTATAGTTTTGTGATTCTATAATCTATTACAAAATTTGGTGGAAAGGATTGATATCATCCTAGAACCAGGATTTGTAACAGATGTAAATTAGCTTCTCTGAAATGTGATCTAGACTTACATTGCGTATTCTTTTTAAAGGCTTCATGTGCATTGACATATATGAGATTGTGTATCTGAGCTGAAATCCTTTATTTTCTTTGATGCAATAAATCAGTGCTTCACTGATGAGTTTTCGTGTTGAGATAGTCTGTGAACAAACTGGGGGGTGGAGAACACCTGTCAAGAATCTTGCAGGTTCCAAACCTTAGGTCTTAGTGTTGTGTTGGCTGGAGTATGCATCTACAGATCCAGCTTCGTTATGAATTCTCAATCCAAAGACATGGAAATGAGAGCAGTGCTGAAAAAGGTATAGTTCCTTATATTAGGAGAGTAAATACCCAGAGCTTAGAGCAGAAACTTTGAAGAAAGAAATTTAGTCATACATCCCAGATGATGAATAGCAGTGTGTGTTAGATTTGTACCTGGAGTAAGTTCTTGCCAAGAGTGTGGGAGTTGCAGAAACACTCAAAGGAGCAGAGAAAAAGCTTGTGACAGATGTGACATTATGGACAGATTTGAGAAAATGGTTTGATGAAAAATTGAATGTTTGCAGCCTGATGGCATGAAATTTGAAAGAGATGATAGGAAGAAGGGCCAAGGTTTTCCAGGAACAAATAATAAGTTTTCTTTCTGTTCCAGAACAAGCTTTGCTTGGAGGAACAATGAAATACGTGTATATTTTCTTTAAAATAATCGTGACATGCTTTCCAGTGTTTTTGCATGAGATTACCTTACGTGGATAGAGCCAGATTGAACATGGAAGTTTAAGGCAAGCACTGAAGAAAGACTAAACAAATAGAAAGCATGTCAGAGTATAACAATAGGGTTTGCAGCAATGACAGTGTGAAGCTGAAGGAGTGGAATGCAGCTGTAGTTCCAGGATTGCTGGATGTGGGTCTGTCTAAACTGAGATCCAAAGGCGTGCCGTATCTAAACATATCTGAACTAGCTTTGATTAGCATGAAGTTCAAATTAAGGATCTTAGACTAGTTTTGTATTTGGTAAAGATATGTCTTCATGAAATGTGTATGGATTGCAAGCAACAAACATTGAAATTTGGTCCCCAGAGAGTAAGTACCGAAGGAGACAGATGTGTTTACTTTAGAGGAGAAATGCAGGATAGAAACAAGATAGCGTTAGGTGACTGCTGTTTCCGCTCCCGTGTTTTCAAACATCAGGTGCTTATATATTTTTGCAAGAAAGTCATATTTTGTTTAGGAGAAGCTTATCTTGTATTGCTGTGTTGAGGTGTTGTCTGACTAGTAAGGTAAATATTTTGCAGGTGCCAAATATGTCAGTTTAGGAAGTATCATAAATTATGAGGGGAAAAATGTAACATGAATAGCTGCTGGAATATCGAGTTTCAGCTGGAGAAGTGGAGGGCCAGGCAGGTGAAGGAATGTGATCAAAGAGACCAGAAATGAATGTGGGAAGGAATGGCCTACAGAGGTCTTGTCCTTCACAATACTCAATTTACTTCAGTAGGAATTGAGAACTGGCACCCTGGAAAATTAGATAATTTCAATTTTGGGAGCCAGAGAGTTAAAGAATTAGGGCACTTTTTTTTTTCTCAGATATTCGTGGTTCAAGATTTGTGCTTATCAAATCTTGGGCAGGTTTGCTTTCTCTTGGTAGAGCTCTCATAGCTGCTGCTGATAAACTGTATGAGCACTAGATTGGCTAACACAGACAAAATGATATATTATTGCAGTATACATTATTGCTGTATACTGTAGTGAATGAGGGCATGACCATTGTGAACTGGGCTTGCTGTCAGATCCAGACCTGCTATTGGAGAGCTGGAGAAGAGGTAATATGTAACGTGTCCTATGCTCTGTTCCTATGTTCTGTACAAATTTTGTTTTGCCAAACTCTTTTCATAGCCATGTGTCTGGATCCAGTCCTCTCCTCTCTGCAAGTGTTGTTGGCTTGTTCTGCTTACGGTCTGAAGGAGACTCAGAATGTATCTTTTCAGCTACTTCTGCAGAAGCCTAAGAAAGGTCTTTCATTACTTTCTGGGTTTGTTCTGTCATATGCAAGTAAGCTACAGCTTCCTAGTGAGCCATTGATTTTTGCCTCCATGCACATGCGGAAGTTGTGGAATGTGTGAACTTGTATTGTAATACATTGTCTTTCTGGATTTTTAATGCAAAAAGTAGAATGTTGTAAATTCTCAGAACATCATCAGGTTAACAATATCTGACCACTAAGTGTCATTAGTATCTTACATTCCAAGTTTCACAAGAGTTACCATGTACTAGTGCCAAATGAGATCTCTAATAAATTCCTCGGGTTTTGATTATAATTCTTTTAGGCTTCTTCATATTGCTTTCTAATTGACTCTTGCTGCCTTTTAATTCAAAGTAACTTTCAAGAGATAGTAAGCACAGCGTTATTAAAGATTTTTAAAGTCAAATTGTGATCTGTCATTTCCCTAATTTTTGCATTGCTAGCAAATAAGAATTTAAAATGAGGTAGAGTTTCATTGTTTAGGAGTAATGTTCTGCTCTGTAAAAATCTTGATCTATGCCATTTGCACACATAAGGCGTTCTATGCCAAACACAGGCAATAGATATAAAGCTTCTTAATTTAACCTTACTTTGTTTTGGTTTACTTTCTGAATATTTAACGTTTTCACTGTAGAGTAAAACCTTCCTTTCACACAGCATCTCTGAATTGCTTTGGAGATTTAAGTCTCTCTAACCTGGTTTCAATTTTTGCTTTTAAATCTTTATTTCTTCTTTTCAAGTATTCAACCCTAAATCTTAATTTACACATTGAATTTTAAATCAGAAAAGTTGAAAATAACACTGCAATTTGTGCGTATGAGGTTTTGTCCTTCTGATTCTTCTTTAGCTGTACAATCAGACAATATATTTCTGTAAATGTAGTCTGCTTTTTTGACATGTTCTTTTCCTGCAGAAATGGCTTTGCTCTTTTGTGTACACATTTGCAAAAACTCCAGAACAATATTTAGACTTCTCTGTTTTCATGTGTGCAAGCTCTTGGGCTTCTCCCCCCACTAATCTGTGTTCATTTGAAAGGAATGTCTTTGCTTTTGCTATGTGTTTCTCTGATTTGCGGTATGGCAATGTTGTCCACTGGAGGGAAGTTGGCAGTGCAATAAAGCTTAATCTAGCTACATTCTAGAATGTGATGAATTCTTACAGGCTTTCCAAGTTTAAGTTTTACTTCTGAGTACCCAGCACAGGACAGGCAACACGACTAGAGTCAGCATAATAGGAACCTCAGTGCAGAGTCTATGCTGGACCACAGTGGCCACCCTTGACATGCCTGATGAGTTAGCATTACCAACACGAGTGCACCTCGTAGTGTTTGAGTCTTCATAATTAATAGATCACAGGCAGAACTTGCTTGAGGGTGTCTCCTCTGTAGGCAGAGGAGAGAAGCAGGAGCTGCTTTTTTTCCTGGTATAAAATGATTTGCAGACCACACTCCACCACATCAGCCTGTCTTTCCTGACCATTGCCTCCAGGCCACTTCTAGGAGTTTGTTTTTTTTCTTTCCCTTGATTGTGCACTCCCTTTCTTCCTCTCTTGTATGTGGTAACCAAGTTGTCTTCACACCTTAGCATTTCACTGGGGTCTCTCCAGCTTGTGCTGTCATCTTGAGAATAGAGAATGTCTTGTTTCTGTCATTTCTCAGTTGAAAAAATACCACCCAGAAGCAGTACCTGTTAGCAGAAGCAGATAATAAAGGAAAAAAACAAGTTAGGAATACTGACCACATTCCAAAATAGAGTTTTTAAACTTCTGTACAGAATTTCCATAAATATATTTGCTATATAATTAAGCACAGGGCAACCTTCTTAGGGGAGTTGGGGTGCTGAGAGGAGGGTTATATGCCCTGAATGATGGTGAGAGACATTAATGCACAAGTTTTGAAGATCAGCTTTATTTGTCCATGTTTTTTCCTTTCTCTGATATTTTCCCTTTCTGTGCATTCTTGTGAATACACATGGCCATTCTGGTTGTTCAGAGCTCTATAGCTTGTGTTCTTTGGTAATATTGAGAGTAGGAAGACAAAAGATGAGATGCTAACGAGAGAGTTTGTTGGGGTTTGAAGATAATTGAAAATGTTTGGGTCTGAGAAGCAAATGAGAAGTGTTTGCAGTTCAAGTGTAGATGCTCGAAAGGAGTGAGCTAACTGAAGAAAAGCCTCAGGTACCTTCTGTATTACAAGGTAAAATGCAGCTGTGTGTTTATTTACAGTACAGAGAGTAACAGTTCTATTTATGTTAAAAGTTTTTAACCAGCTGACAGGCAATAACTTTGCCAATAAAATAATGAGCTGTACATAGCCTGCAGAATATTCTGGAACTCAAAGAAAATGATAGGAAAACTATTTTAGTTTTCTTTTCTAAGTTAGTAAATGGAATCTTAAAAAATAAGGCTCTAAAAAGAGTAATTCTCTGAAGCAAATCAGTCATTTCTGCAAAGCCTAGGAGTTTGTTAAGTAGTCCAGTAACCATGTTTGTTAAAAACTAAGCAAGAAAGTCCATGGTGTATGAAAATGGAGCAGAAAGCTATTCAGTGATGTGACCCTTATAGACTTCCACTTGTAAGGCTCCAGACGGGGAGTAGCACTGAAGTATTTTAAACTCCAGTCCAGTTAGAAAGGTGTTCTTTTGTAAACTGAACATATTTTCTTGCCACCAGCAGGGGAACACCCTTGCCTTCCTTGTATCCTAAAGTTGTTAGATCCTTGCCAGACTCTTGTCATGAGGCAGTGTCATACACAGATCATTTGTGGTTATTTTTTCGTAAGGCACTACTCGCTTTATTTAAAGTTAGTATTCAAGAAGATAAAGCTTTCCTTTATTCTGAATGCAAATTTATAGAAGCTAGACCACTTCAAATTCTCTATCTGAGGAAGAAATGCAAGTGTTGTCCCTTAAAAGTGTGGTTCCATACGCATAAGTATGTAACAGACCTTGAGTTGTAAAATTATTCCCACCAGGCAAGGTAGCAGTTCAAGTCATTTAGTCATTAATTAGAGGTTTGTTTAGCTTTGGGGGGAAAGAGAGGGAGAATGGTTTGTATTTTTTTGAAAATAAATAAATAGGTAATGAGTTACTTGGCTTTTACAAGGAATAAATGTATGTCTTCAGTTCATATATATCAGACAAGTTCTCAGCAAAGTGTCAGAACAAAGGTGAAATCTCTGCATGAAAGAGCTTACTGTGTAGGAGGACCTTTATGCAGTAGATCAGCTGCACTAAGCTAGAAATTGCAATATTTAATTCTCTGTGAAGTTCTAATGTGAGCCTGTCACACCAAAAGCTGTGTGCTGAAGTTCTTTCTGCTTGGCTGAGGAATACTCAAAAAACATTTTTCTTGGGTAAAAATGTTCCTAGAAGGATGCATGTAAAATAATGGAATGTGTGGTAGTGATGTGTTTTGAGAAGGAGAGTGGAAGTTTGCTGCAAGGGGTAGGAAGTGACTGCATCATACAAAGTCAGGTTGGTAACCAATATCCATTGCAATTGGATATAGGATTGAAAGAAGAATCAGGCATATCAGAAAGAATAGGATAAACAGAAGTGGAAATGTTTGATTGCCAGGATGGAGGAAGGTAGTGAGGTGATTCATGATTTGCAAGAGGGATTGTTTTTGTGGAAAGGGTTAGTAGCAGCTGTGGGCGTACTTAGTAGGGATTAGAAAAAGTAACAGAGGAGGTAAGCAGTAGTTTAGGAATTTCAGAAGAAAGACAATCAGAGCTCAGACAAAGGCTTCAGCCACAGGGAGTGAGAGAAGGGACTTGCTTATTTTTCAAGGACATTCTCTTGTAAAGAAGGAATCAACAGGACTCGGCAAAATATTCAGAGTAGTGGGAGAGAAGAATGACTGCAAAATGACAGACATGTTGTTCTGGCAAACACGAGGATATTGGAGCTGTAAAAGCATGGAAAGTTGCTTTTGAATGAGGACAGCCGCTGTGAGGTTATAAACATTGTAAACATTATAAACTTTGGTTGTAAGTATAGTTGAACAGAGCTAAATATTCCCATTGAAATTGCCAAACTGAAGGTCCTGGTATTTAAGTAGGTGTGACATAGCAAACTGTAGCTCATAATTACATTCTGTGCCTTTCTCCCTTGTTTATACCTTGGAGCTAGGGAAGAAGGACTTTTAATAAGCATTTAACACAAACGTTTAGCCTGTATAGGCCAAGCGAACAGCTCTTCTGAAAGCAGGAAGCAAAAAATTTGCGTGTGACAAAAAAAGATGGTAGCTTGCAGTAAGAGCTCACTTATGTGGTCAAATTACTGTTCAGTTAACGAATGCCTGGCTTTAAATGTTGATAGTGTGACTGCTGCAGTATGGCTGAGCTTTGTCTTACGTCTTTAAATATTGGCATGGGAATATTCACAAACTGCAGTGGATTCTCTCTCTTAGATTCCACATAGACTTTTATACTTACTGAAGAAAGAACAATGAGAAAAGTATGTTCAGTTTTATTCAAGTTGCCTACTTTGAGTTTAGATGACTATTTATGAGAATATTTAGTATTTTTACCAAAGAAAAAAAGACTTCTTTTCACTACCTCCTTTTTAATGTTAATAGCTTGAAGTCAGTGACTGACAACACTAAATCTTGAACTGATGTTTATGTTTGAGGACCTGATTTTTTTTCTCTATATTTATTTAATTAAAAAAATTATTCTTCTGTAATTAAGTACATGTTAGAATCACTAAGACTATTTAGCGAGTAAAATCATGCTTAGGTATGAGACAAAGATGAACCTAAATCCTGCCTGCTCCTTTTCCCATCCTTTTCCATCCGTTCAAAGAATAATGAAGAGGTCCAACTTTTGTCGATGATGGAATTACATTCTCACAAACTTACAAAGCAGACAAAGCTCCAAAATGAATTCTGTCTTCTTTGGGTAACTGTGGAGATGACTACTATAATTATCTGTGAAGGAGTTTTTGCACTGTTCCTACTGAAATACAAATGTAACATAAAGTAATGAGCTCCTGATCAAGATTTTGCACCTGTTGAGTGAGCAAAGTGACTCTTTCTTGGCAATCATATACACATTTTTTTTTTTCTGAAAGAATAGTAAACACTTGTTCTCTCCCTGCATGGCTGAATTTCACAACAAAGAAACAAAACATTCTCCCTCTAAATTCCTTTTATTTGATACTAGTTGCAAACTGTGTGGGACACTGCACAGCCTTGGTCAGTTTGTTGAGGAAAAAAATCATTTTTCACACGTCTTCTGAATAGCTTAAGTTACATTGGAAAGGCAGGATGTTAATTGCTTGTCTGTGTTAAATCACTAATATCATACGGTTAGAGTTGATTATTTAATATATCATAAATGTCATACATTATTATGGAGTTGATTATTTAATATATTATAAATGTCATACATTGTTACTTCTAACAGTCTGTTCCCTTACCCAAACATAAAATGCTAATATACTGAATCCCATATACAGGAGCATTTACTTACCAGAAGTACTGAAGTTATCCTAACAGTACTTTCTGAGTCCTCAACAGAATTTTAGGTTATTATGCTATTCCAATATGGCCTATGTTAATAGACTTTTGAATATGTTTTAGAAAAACCTAAGCCAGATCTTAAGCGCGTTTATATGAAACTTGAACAGCTCAGTTGTTTTTTTGTGTTTTGTAGCAGCTTTACAGTCTGTAAGAAAAATGCTTGTTTATTAAAACAAGCTCAGTGCACGAGGAGAAGTGGATGCATATGGGAATGTCCTCTCAGCTTCTATCAAGACAGACTGTGAGTAGTAAAGGATGATCCTACAACTAAATTGTATGAGCACCAGGTCATTATATGAGATACTATATGCCCTCCCGCTTTTCTCTGAGGAAAAAGAAAAATCCTATGGGATTTTGTCCAGACCATGTAGATCTAAATTTCAAAGCTAGGCACTTACTGATAAGTATTTAGATTCATGTCTAGTCAAAAGGTTGTCTCTCTGCGTAATATCAGCCAGCTAAATGCTAGGTGTCTATGCTCCTTTCCTAATAAATGAAAAGAGCTAGGCAGTTCATGCAAGGCAGGGAAGACTCTTGAGATAAGTGAGATGAATACATTACTAATGATGCTTATCTGTCTTTCTGTGAGCTCTCTGGCAGTTAGATGGCTAAACTTAAGTGAAGTGAATATCTTCTAGGATGAAAACCTTCTTGAGCTAGTATCTAAAAATAAAAGTGATAGATAATGTACTTTCTCAAACTCATGCCAACACATCAGTTTTACTACCATTTGCTGTTACCATAGTATCCAGGCACTCTAGGAATGCATAAGGTACTTGAGGATATATAAACACAGAAAAACCAATCCTAACTGCAGGAATTTACACCCTAAATATAAATCAAGATGGCCAAACAAAACAGATGGGTTAAAAGAAGCAGTGAGAATGCCCTGGTCTGTAGTAATGGCAGCCCATCAACACCCCAGTAGTTGTCATCAAATTTTTCAGGCATCATAGCAGAACAACTTTACACAGTGAATTGAAAGTTAGAACTGTAACTTTCAGAATGTTTCAAAGGAGTGCTGCTGAGAGTAGAGAGGCACAGAGACATAAACTTGGAAAGCAAATATGTGGTCACTGTGAACTGATGGTAATTTCAGACCCTAGTTTAAAGCAGGGTCACCTAGAGTTGGTTTCCCAGGCCATGACTTCAAGTATCTGAAAGTATAGAAGCTAGTGTTTGACCACCCTCACAGACAAAAAGTGTTTACTTAAGTTCAAGTTGAATTTCTTGTATTTCAGCTTGTACTCGTCTGTTCTTGTCCTGTCCCTGGTCACCACTGTAAAGAGCCTGGCTGCTTCCTTGCCTACTTCTTACACATTTTGGCCTGACAGAATCCAGAGAACTGAACTCAGGTATCAACGTAGTGAATTTAGGATAGCATTATCCCCAGATCATTCTTATTCCAGTTTTCTTAGTCACCGACTATGTCAGGCATACCCAGACAGATGTTAATTTCATCACTAGGGGGTGCATATGACTTCTGTGTAATATCTTTAAATAAAAAATTCACTGATGTCAAGTACAACTCCTGCTGAAATTGGTGAGCAGAACTGAATGTCATGAGTCTGGAAAATAGTAAAGAGTTAATTTGGCACTTGGTGGATCCTGAGCTGGAAAGAGGATGCGTTGGTTCCAGGAGAGAAAAGCAGACTGCCTGATGTCCTGCCTGTTGCACTCTGGGTGAGGAACAGCAAAGGTGGCACCTTCTCTGATGCATTGCAAATTGCACAGCTGGGAGAGGCTGGAGTGCAGGGTGGGATTGGGCAAGGGAGAGACAAGGGTGGCAGCAGACACTCAGTGGCAGGAAGGAGATTGGAAGACTCCTGAATAAGCACAGGGCCAGCTTGTCTCCAAGGTCAGGAAGAGGAGACAGAAAGAAAATGGTTGGAAGTGAAAGTGGAAAGCCCTTCTATATGCTTCCTTCAAGAAGCAGATGCTGCATTTACATGTAAGGCGCTGAGTGATTTGAGTTCCTTTGCACTGAGCTGTAGTTATTTTGAGCATACCCAGGTGGTGTAAGCACTGACTATGAGAAAAGCACAGAAATTTCTTCTGAAGTCTGATGCTCTGACTGATTAAAACTCTTCAAAGTAAAAACTACTTTTTTCAGCATATGCAATTTGACTGATAAAAGAATGAAAGCTGCTGCAGTTTCTTGACCTCATGAAATGGGACTGCGTGGGAGCTACACAATACACACACAATGCCAAAAGATGGCAACCTTAGGCTTCCAAAGTAAGTCCCTCTGCTGAACAGCTCTGCAGCTCTAAACTGTTTTCAGTGGTGAGCATTAGAAACTTCTGGGTTCTCCCAGACTGGTCTTATTTTTATTTGGCTATCCTATTTTCCATAGTTTTTCTACATATAAAACTGAGTTTATGTGACTCAGTTAAAAAATGGGCAGCTTCCCAAATGTATTTGTGTGCTTGAGGGAGGGAGAAGATAGGAAACCTTAGATCTGCTATCTCTGGGCTTCAGTCTTTGACTTCTGTTATTTACAGCAGTGAGGCTCTGCTGTCAATCTGTGCTAAAATGATGTAAATACAGAGGGATGCTGAGGTTTGCTTCTGTGGCACAGTGATCAAGCACAGACAGTCCAGGAACTAAATAACTTGAACACTGTAATATATTTGCTGTTATCTTACTGAATTATTTATATTATTTATATTTATTTTGTTACCTTATACACACACTGCATGGTCTTGTCCCTATCGGTAGTCTTAAAATGGAAATTACTGCTGTTTTGAAATCCTGTATGGCTCTGAGTTGGTACATGTTTTCAACTGAGACATAATAATGCACACAGACTGTATTCATTCTCATGTTTTCAAAAATCCATCTTTTTATCTGGCTGTTACTTGTCTTCTGATTTGATCCCATGTCCAATTCCCACTTTGTTGTTGTTGCTGCTGGTTTTGTTGGTGTACTTTATTTGTGAGTAGATATGGGCAGAATCTTCACACACCATTTCATTGATGAATGCTGTTATTTTGGAGTGTTTTGTCGAATTGTAGTTTTGACTGCAATTACAAAGATGGGAAATTCTGATGCTGCAGTTTAAATTCCCTGTTTTGATAACGAATGCTGCTTTTGTATTGTAGGATCTTTACTTAATAGAAAATGAAGCATCTTGCTTGTTTTTAGAAGTCATGTCTGGAGACCATGAGCTTTGAAATTCCATCTTGGTTTGGCTTAAAAGGAGATTTTGAAATCTCAGCATTTGTGAAGCAGAAATATCTTTCTCCAGGCAGCTGTAGCAACAGGGTCACAATCTGAGCCCAACTCTGTTTTATGCCAAAGCTTTTCACTTCTGTGATCGTTCATCTGCTTCTTCCCTTCTGCCATCCAAGGATAAAAAAATTGTATCTAATTTTGGTTGTTTCGGTTCCTTGTGATTTTCCCTTCTTTACTCATGCTGCAACACTGCAGAGAGGTAAGCACTGGCCTAGGCTGTCACTGACTTTCCTTCATATGAGCAGCAGTTCTAGCATAGAATGCTCAGGGTGGTTCTGCTGCTTTTTACTTTTGTGCAGGAAGCTTATGGTTTTAGTGTAGCCCTTAGGGATATTTTCCTCCCATAATGCTGGTGGCTCAGTCTTTAAATGAGTGCTATGCTCTAGTCATTCAGCATCATTTCGTGTTACTCTTTTCTCCTTAGTTATTTTTGCTGTCTGTATAGGTAAGATTTCAGGTCTGTATCTTGCCTTTATCCTGTCTGTCCTGTGCTACAGCCCTTAAGTACATCCCTGTCACACCTGTGGAATAGAGAGCTTATGGTCCATCTGCTTTTAACAAATGGAAAACTTAGCTCTGCAGGGGCAGAAATCTAGATGAAATAGAGCAAAGAAATGGAAAATGGGCTATTGCACATAATTTTCAGGGGATGGGGCCCTGATACCCTCTGTTAAACATTTGGGGTGACATATGTTGCATATGGGGAATGGTGATCTGAAAGAATCAGCATCCTCAACAAGAAGCCTCTCTGAGGCAATTAATGCGAACAGGGATGTCTCTGAAACTGCCTCCTTCTGCAGCTTTGGCATTTAGCTCTGTGTGGGCAACAGCACCTCCTTCACTGGCACACCGCCGCTCCTGCTGGTGCATGCAATGCCTGTTCTCTGAGCTCCAGGCCATGCTTTTATCCTTTGTTTTGCGAAGCACCCTGGGCTTACACTGTAGTTCTGCTGTGTTCTCAGTGCAGGCATTATGTTCCTTGGGCACCTGGGGCCCAGGGTCTCCAGTTAGGATAGTCAAGTGACACAGCTGCCGAGATGCTTCATCTTGTCCTTGCACTGAAGCAGATTTTTAGAAAGCTTTCGGGTGTAACTGGAAAGTGCCCCTTGGAATAAGCAGTTGCAATGGTCTGGTTTGTAGTTCAGGAGCTGCAGTACAACTGTGGAGGTGTTCAGGGTCTCTGCTGTGTGTAGCCTTAAGCTGGCTTCCTTTAACTTCTGTCTGTGTAGGGCTGCATGTGAGTGCCCATGCTCTTTCCCTGCTCATTTGCCTATTCTGTTTCTGAATCTGCTGAGAAAAAATATATAAAATCACTTACTAGTCATCATTTCTGCAATACTTTACCTGATAGTCAGGTCTCTGTAATACTGCTCATCATTATAACAGTTCTTTCAATCATCCAGCTTGTTTTAAATCTGCGTAACTTCTTTCTTCAGAAGATAATTAGCTTTAATTTTAAGCATAGGATTTTTTATGAAGTGCTGTCATTATTGAACCTACTGCTTTTCATTCATCGAGGATCAGAATTTAATAGAGCTCTCCTACCTCCTACAAAATTTTGTATTTAAGTGAACAATTTTTTTTTTCTCCACAATTCTAAATGTACCCCCTTGGCTCTGTATTTTTCTCTTGAGGATGCTGTGCCACTTCCAACAATTATGCATTAATTCTTGCTTCATTACATTTCTTTATGGTACAGGCTCTGCAAAACTGTCTCAGTGTTTCAGGGGAGACTGTAGAGGTACATCTGATGGCAGAATTTTACACATAAAATGAGATACATGGTCTCTTATCAAACTGTCAATCAGTAGACTAATTTCAGTTATACTCGTTGTTTTACACTGATTAAGTAAATCTCTGTTCAGAGAAAATACACTGCCTTATTCCGATACCTATTTTTTCCTAAAAATCTCCTGAACTCCTGAAATCATCATGGCAAAATACTCATTTCCACATTTTTTGCTTGTCAAAAAAATGAAACTAGCAGATGATTTGCCATCCAAGGCCTGAACAAAATTTCAAAATGACTTAAGATTTCCCCCTGCAGAAACTTAATTCTCTCCATTATTATCGGCATTTCTGCTGTGCACGTAGTCCCTCTCAAACTTCACTGGGGATAGTTTCCATGGGAACCAGAGAATGAGAACTGATGAGTCTCGAAACAGTCAAATAATAATCTTGCTTTTTACCAGTGGGCAAAGATTTACTTCTCCAGTGTTTAATGGAAGGCACTAGAGCTTATTATGTTTTGAAGGAGAGGGGAAAAAAAAGGCATCTGTCAGGAAGCCAAGTCTGCATTGTATATCTTTAGGCTTTGTGCTAGCTGTAGTAAAAGGCAAACCAGTACATTCTCCTGTGCTTTTAGATTTTCTGAGTGATGGAAAGGGAAAGTCTCTTCCTTTGGTGAATCCAAGCACCCGTTGGCAGGGAGAGATGAGGAGAGATCTGCGGTCACCGAGAGGGGAGCTGAGGAGACGTGTGCTAGAGGTACAGGGGCACTTCATGAACACAATACCACTGAATGATCCTGCAGGAATCTTGGGGACAACGTACAGATGCTGGCTCTGACCTTCCTCCAGAAGAGAACCACCCAGGCTTTTGCACAATGCTGAGTGCACCTTACTATGGCCTGTATAGCCTACAGCCAGGCTGTTCACTGTGACTGTGGTTCCAGGGCAGGGAGCAGACTTCCCCAAGACTGATGGTAGGTAATGGATAAAGTCACACTGAATTCCAGATGAGGTGCTCTGCTAAATCCCCCGTTAGTTGACCAGCTAATTTCCAGCGTCTTCCTGAAGTTCTGAGGATACCTATGAAGGTATCTCACAAAGATGAGAACAGAGTTTCACTCTTACGGAGATACCACATGGAAAGGAAAGAGAGATCTCCGCCCTTTTTAAAATCTGTGATACCTGTTAATGAAAGATGTTCTCCAAAAGGAAAAGGAATCACAAATCCTGTAGCAAAATTCCAGATGTCCATCAATGCTTATATACAGATCAGAACTGTATTCCTTTCAGAGACCAATTTGACTAATAATATGGAGTTTTAAAGTAACATAATTCAAAACTTGGATAAGAGGCTAAATGACAAGATACATTTTAAAAAAAAGTTTTCTCTTGAATTCATTTTTATATTCTTTACCATCCTGTCATTTTCTATTATTTTAAGGCCTAAATACTTAATATGCAGTTTTCTGTAATGATTTGATTTCTATTTCATAAACATAAAGAGAGATAAAAAAGAGAAGTACATACATAAAACATTATTACATTGTTTGGAAAAAAAAACATATTTTTTCCAGCTAGTTGAAACGGTAGATCTTGAGGGAGAATTACTATTGTTATTTCTGCTTTGTATATTAGATCAGATGTAGATGTGATTAATGATTTAATCCAGTGTTTAACTTTAGAAATCCCATTTCTGTTACCAGTAATTAATATGTTTTAAACACTGAAGGCAATTACTGCATTTGAATTCAGGACAAAAAATGTGTGGTTTTTTTTCTCAGCTTGTGGGTGGAGCTAAAATAAAATGAGATGTTTGCCTTAAAAAAAGTGTAGAGAGAATTTTTCTGTATTAAAGCAGTATTTTAATGGGCTTATGAGATAAAAACCCAGATGTATTACTAGCAATATCAAGGAATGGCAGATACAGGAGCAGGATGAGGTAGCAGATGAAGTGCAGGTAAGGAAGGTGTGGTTCTGTTGAACTGTTATACTGTGACTTTGTGTTTCTTTATTTGGGCACCCTTAGACATACAAAGAGACCTTTAGGGCAAGAGGAGGTACAGTTTAAAAGTGCAACATACTGCTAATTTCATTTTTGAATTCTAGTACTGCATTTTGTATTTTAACTCATTTCCGTGTTGAATTATTGCTCTGTACAGGTCTGGTGAACCAGAAGGTTACACAAATGAAGTGTATTTTCCTATTTTTCATGTCTAACCGAGTTTATTCTCTGAGTCCTAGACTGAAACAAGCATTTGCCTGGTCCTTACATCTGCAGTGAGCCCCATAGTAAGCCCAGCTGCCCGGAGCAGAGGATATCAAGAGGATATCAGGTGTGGGTTGACCAGCCAACCCAACTGAAGTGATGGTGGGAAAGAGACTGCTCCCCTTTCTCCTCCTGTAAACAGGTGTGTATTTTTTTGTCATGGATGCAGAGTCTGATAAGGAACCAACAGACACTAGTACTGGTAGGCTACTTAACGCTGTGTTCCCTCCTGTTCTCTGAGCTAGATCCCTTAATTGCTGATCACCGACACTTAGGCATAGTGATTATTGCAGGAGAAACCAAAGACTGTTGCCACTGATGAATCATAAGTCTCTAGAACTTTTATTTTTATTTTTTTGAAGATACCAGAACTGCTCCTTATCTTGAAGGTCTGGGTGGTGCAGTGAGAAAGAATGCAAAGATGATCATATAAAACCAGTAGAAACAGTGGTGTCTCCTTAACATCTGATAGAATGTAGATAGAGGAACAAGGGACAGGGCTGATACGGCTGACATTTCATCACAGCATGCCCAAATCAAACAGCACTGTTTCCTGGGAGATCAAACAATGCTGCGTACTTATTAATCACAAGAGGAGCTCTCTGCTGTTCTCACAAGTCCTCTGAAACCTGTCTAACTCAAGTGGGCGAGGATCAGCCCACCCATGACAAACTGCTGCGGCTTTATCCTACATGCTGTGTATTATCAAAAATGTTATGTCTGCTCTGAACAAAATGTCCAACCGTGACAAATGTGGGCAGTGCTCCAAGAAAGTGATCATGTCTTCGTGAGAAGATTGTACTTAAATTCAACCTTGAGGTTGGTTAATTCATTTTAATTAGACTAATCTGCAGACCTGCATGAGACGCTCATTTTTTTTTTGAGCCCATCGTGCTCACTGAAATAAACATTTCATGCAGATTAATGTGCTACTAACTAAGGTGGTCTGAAATCACATCTGAAATGTACACTGTTCTTCTCTAGTAACTGTGGCTATATGCTATGGTGTTCTTTACCTGAGCTCCCACTGTTTGTTGTAAAAATGTAGAAGCTCTAGGAAACCTTTTGCCAAAGTACCAGGACATCCTTTTCACCCAGAGAGCTTCTGTGACAGTACTTGTGTAGATCTGGCTTATTAATGCATGGCTTTATCATTCTTAAATTGCACGTGATATGCCTCACTGCTGGAATGCATCCTATTTTGATACAGCACGAGTCAGAGTTAACAATGCAGCTCTCTTCATTGCTGAAAATCTTGATAAATGAATACTAACAGAATTTGCTCTTTTGTAAAGCCTTGTATCTCAGTGGAAGGCAGAACTATCAGATATGTTTTTTTTTTTTCTTATCCATCCAAGGAAGGGATGTGTTTTCAGTAGGTAAACTAGGATCTAAGAGTCTTTGAAGAATTACAAGCATCAACAAATTTTATAATCACTAAAAACCTGTTTTCTATTTGCTTGCTCTCTGATATGACACTTGATTGTCAATCATATTTGTTTTACTGTGTTTTACTATTTGAACTTCCTTACGAGACGAAAAGCTTGCAGGGGCTTTTGAAATGTAGGCTAGGTTAAAGAAAGGGCTGTGCAGAGCCTTATGAGAGTCATTTAGAAGCAGCTTGTTACTGTGACATTCATGTCTGATGTCCATGGCAAGTTTTTAGCTTCAAGACTTACAGTGGTTGTTTTAAATAAAAAAGTCAGATTCCCAGTGAACAGTAGAAATACTAAAGGAAAATTATTGTAATGACACGGGCAGACAGATCTAACAGAGAAGTTGTACAATCAGTAGGTGTACAAAGGTTAGGCTTAGTAAGATTATCACAATAGAAAGATAATCAGAACAAATGGAAACGTGCACCAATATCATAGGCTCACAGTAAACTCCACAAGGAGTGATCTCCAGAAAGAGGTTCTTCCTTAGTGGCAGTCAGCCCTTAAATGGAATCTAGGAGAGGTGCAGCTGGGCTTCACCCCTGCCAGTAGCACAGCTGAATTGCCTTCACCTGTGCTCACGCGGCTGACTCAGTGCTTGCCTCAGGTGGTCAATCAGAGGTTCAGGCTGTGATCAACAGTTCCCATACAGAAATCTTGTGTACTTGTTTGTGTCATCTTGTATAACACAATAATATTTCTATTGTTTCTTTAGATGATGCAATGAATGCGATCTGTTGTCTCTTCCAGTGATGCATGCCATATATACTTTACTCCACAGAAACCTTTGAGATGGCCATCAGAGAATTTGGCAAAAAGTTGCTTCACGAGCATTAAGGAGTCTTTCACACAAGATGTCCCCACTTGTGGAAGTTATTAAGTTTATGAAATATAAACCTTAAAAATGTAAGTAAGATAAGAGGGGAAAATGAGTGGTTTTAGTGTCAATACAGTTTGACTCAAACTTTTAAAATGGTGAGAAACAGCTAAAGGATTACAACACATCTATCATCTCTCCAGCTGCTGTTTAAACAGTTTTATTTCTTTTTGCTGTCTTTGGTAGATCTTATAGTGTGTATGACATAGCCCAGGATTATTTTAGCTACATAAGCATCAAATGATACTGTCTGTGTTTGGAAGAAGCATCCAGTCCTCAACTCACTGTACCACTTACTGAGTTAAACTTCCCAAAGTCCCTTTTTTTAAGGAAAGAGTGTCAGACCAGAAGATTCTAAAGCAGTGGACAAATAATTTTTTTCAGGAACAAGGAAAAGCAGTGCCCAAGAAACAAATGTGATTCAGTGTGTTGGAAGCATCACATTCCCCAGATCTGATCTGTTCCTGATTTCACTGAAATTAAAGACTGTCTTGTGTTCGGTTTCTGTCACAGGGGAGTTGGGAGCTGAGCAGATGCCCTGGTGATCCGCTAGTTAAGCTGTTGCAGAATGACTCAAGTGACTGACGTGGCTGAAAGAGGATCTAGTCTAATAAGTGGGGTTGCATTTTTGTCCTTGGTAACATGGCTATGTCTTACACAGTTGTCTGCTGGAGATTTATACTGTGCTCTTTTCAGATGTTCCCATCAGCACTCCCACTCAGGCACTAGGCAGACTGAGTCCATGGCTGTGTTTTGGGAGACTCATACCATGGTGTCAGACTTCCTTGACCTCTCAAAACAAAGGCCCAGATAAAAAAGTTCTGCTGGCTTCCCCTTCTTGTCTGCTTTTCCTGCAGTGGCTCTATGTACCTAACCCTGTTCTGTGTGCATAGGTAAAGAGAAAAGAACAGTACTGAAAGCTTAGCTGCCCCTTGTTTGGGCAGGCAAAGCTGCAGATTCTTTGCTTAAGGGCCATAGAAATTACCTCCTCCTTCTTTTCTCTATATAATCATGGCATCCCAATGTGGGATGTGGGAAGTGCAGAGTGTCTCGTGCTGCTCTATTCTTTGTAACCTTGTTGCGTGTGTTGAGATAAGATGATGCCAGAGGAGGTGTTTAGTAGTTAGTATTCCCTGTGTGTTTACTGTGAGCTGTGGTTTTCTCAGCTGAGAAGTAGCAGGGGAAATGGAGAGTTCCTACACCTGTCTATTGTGAAACAAATTATACTTTTTTTTTTTTAATGGTGACTTTTACACTTCAGCATCTGTGTGGACACGGACCTATGGCAGAACTCCTGATTTTGGTCTGTGTCCATTTCCATTCAGTAAGTGTGAGAAGAGTGAAAATTTCACTTGGGTTCTGGTGTGGACCTCACTGAAGTTGTTTGTATGGACGTGACAACTGGAAAAATTTATTATTCAAACATTTCATTTCCAGAACTATTAAATAAACAGATACATAAATAAAAGGATCTGAGAATGGGCAAGGTTTATTATTTAAACATTCTTCCAGACCTGTCTGTGACCTATCAACTTATGGACCTGTAACTGGTGCTGCTGCTTTCACTGTCTGCAGTGGGTCCTACAGTAGGGTGCTGGCCCGTCCTCTGCGTGTGCCCTATGAGAGCTGCAGCTGCGACTGGGGCAGGTGCCATCAGCGTGGCTGCTGCCAGCGTGGCCTTCATAAGGAATGGAGGAAGGAGGGCCCAAGGAGCCTGTTGCTCTGCTGCCTGTGGGTGCTGGGGATGTTCCTGCTGTATTGGGCCAGCTGTGAAAGTGGGTACTGTGTGAGATGGAGGGGCAGAAGTGGCAGATGAGGTCTGGCTGCTGCTTGGTAGCAGCAGAGAGGGAGCCACAGACCGACACATTTCCCTCTGTGCTGCTGCGACAGGGTCTGGCAGGGTTGGAGCAGTGCCAGCCTGGGTGGCAACATTCTTTGTGCAGTTGTGTGGTGAGGCAGCCCGTGGGTATCACTGCCTCTGTCCTTTTCTGCTGCCATCAGGCTCCTGTTTTGCCCAGCAGCTGCTCCCCACATAGGCTGGGCACCTGGGCTGCTCCTCAGGTGGCTCTTGTTCAGGTCTCCCTGCAGGGCAGGGGCAGCCATCTCACAGCTCTTCTCTGGCAGTGCTTGAGCAGTTGTGGCTCGTCTCTCTTGAGTGATATTAAAAGAATAACTCAAAAATGCAAAGGAGAAGAATTAGTTCTTATCCACTTGGGACTGAAAGACAGCAAGATACAGGAAGTAAGACTTTTAATTGCTAAAGACAAACAAGGATATAAAAAAGGTCTATCAGTCAGCTTAATCCTAGGGCTTAGGCTGACTAAAACAAGATATGTTGCAAGTGTCTTGAAATAAATAGATTCATCATATCCTGATTTATCTTTCATTCCATTGGTTCAAATTTGGCTATAAGCCAAATCTCTTTAATCCACATGTCTACTATTCAGCAATGCTACCTCTAAAATACCTGGAAACAGAAGAAAGAAACAGAGATCAGAGCATTTACTGTCATCCTCATCTTCTCTACTACCAAGGCTTATTTTATTGGAACCTCTATCCCCCCTCCCAAAATGTTTTGAGTTGGTTTATGTGTGGAGCAACTGGCAGACCTTCCCGCGAGCAGCAAATGCTTCTTCTGCTGGAAATTCAGGAACAGAGGGAGATCTTTTGCAGTTACATTGTATTTTGGTAAATCCACATAGATTAAGTTGGCAAGGGAAGCTTTTCATGTTTTCAGTCCAAAAAGCTCTCAAAGGTTCTTTGCTTCACAGTACTTCAACCTTAAACATTTCTTCATCAGTTACAACAGTTTCCACTATGACTCCACCAAGTCGTCTTAAATTGGTCACTTTGAACCATTCCCCAGTGTTTCTGTGGAAAGCTGAAAATGCTGGCTTTGCTTTCCTTAGAAGAGATGTGAGATAAACATTTCGTTTCCTCTTCATCAGAAAAAGTTAACAAATCCTCTTCTTCCTTTATGTATGCTACAGCATAGGAACGCAGCAAAGGAACACGGTGCTCTCAGCTATATGGTGTCATTTTTGGTTTTTGATATTTGGGTGGTCCTGTGTGGAGTTGGACTTGATTATCCTTGTAGGTCCTTTCCAACTTGGGATATTCTGTGATTTCAATGACTTGAAAATTAGCACCAGCTCTGTAATTTCCTACTGCTTGCTACTGATTAAATATACAAAACCAGCTTGCTATAAGTATAACATAAGAAGTAATTATAACATAGCCCAATGTTTCAGACTTCTGAATTTTTAAGAAAATATTAGCTTTCATTACTTGGTTACTTTGTACACTTCAGTTTGCATAGACTGGGCATAAGAGAATCAATTACATCTCAATAAGCTGTGTTAAGTAAATACAAACAAAACTAATTCACTTCTGTAAAAGCAGTGAAGAGCAACCAGAAGTGCATGAGATGTGAAACAGTTTCCAATTTAAGATGAATCTCTTCTCTTTGAACATTTTAAATCAGTGTAGTCTGCAACAATTACTTTAAAAACTGTCTGTTCTGCGATGAACTACTGTCTGCTCTCAGAAGATGAAAAGTTAAGCTGACATTTTCTTAATCAAACCCAAGATTACCACACTAATTTTAAAAACTTAATTATCTTTTTTAATATACATTTTTCTTCTCTTGTTTACTTCTTCGATTTTGAGCCTTCCATGTGAAACACAGACTGTTCTGTATGTGTCCTCTTTAAAATTTCATGTGCTACAGATGAATCAGTTAGTGAAGAATTCATGACTCATTCCTACAACAAAATGTCATGAACTTCCCCACCTATGCGGCCTGATCATCACACCCCTACTGATTTATCTCCTTGCAAACTTTCTGATTCCTTCTGTTAAAGGTTCTTATTTTTCTTTCTGGTGTTGCATACATAAGGACCTTATTACTGACTTTTTGCTGAAATGAAAGTCACGATAAAACTCAAGCAGGATTACAGTATATAACTACAAGGATGGCTGGTATGTATCATGGGTCATCGTGTATTCTGTTGTACAAGGTATTACAGGCAGTAATTTCTCAGATTAATTCTGAGAAATAGTGTACATCTCTGTAACTCTATTAATAGCAGATGGTTGAGCATCTGATTTTGAGTTTAGGTTTTGCTTTTTTCTTATTTCATGCTTGTACTCACTAAAAATGAGATGGAGAAGGCTGAAATTAAAGAAGAAATTTGGAGAAGGCTAAATTAAACAAAGCTCAATGATTTTTCATTGAGTGCTGAATGAAATGGCTTATATCTACCAGGACAGTCTGGGGAGGAAGGGAAAAGAGTGAAGTTAGCTAAACAGTCAATCTTCTTGATGTGCAAAGTAGCTGAAATCATTCCTTCTTGCAGTAATATGGGTTGAAAGAGCAAAGGTTTAAATGAAAGAAGTCAGAAAAAAAAGTGGAGTCCCCAGCCTTGAGTTTCTGCATCCCTGAAATTCCTGCTAATGTTGGTTTCCAGGCCATAGATCAGAAGGCAGAAAAGATAAGTGCTGTGTATAAATAAATATGGAGGAAAATGGTGTAAGTTTGTTTACACTGGAGTGGGATTACTTCAAGATCCTAAAGTGACTTGTACGGCCTGTCTTTTGATTATTACAATGTTTCTTCTCTCATGGTTGATAGTTACACGAGATACACAAAATTCATTGGAGGATGCTTTAGTTATACTTTAACTTATCCAAACCCTCAGTTTTATTCAGAGTAGTAAAGTCCATTTAGTAATGTATGCATCTGTATTTCCTTAATAGAACATCTCCTTTGCCCCCTTCCCTATCTGAGATCAGGAAGCTGGCCCATAAAGTAGTTTAGCCTTATGCAGGTGTTGTCCATATTTCTGCCTTTATAGCAGAGATTTCTAAAATCAGCTTTCTGACAATCCCGTGCTCTCAGCCGTCTGGGACATTTGCAGACATTCCCTTTTCATGTGATGAGGGTGGTTCAATACAGTCAGAAACACATTCTCCCTTCTGTTTACCCATCCACAGCACTACTGAATGTCCCACAATTTTTAAACATAATGAATTAAAGAAAACTCCAGAATAATTTGATGACTTAATCTTTACCTTGATAAAAAGTAGAATTTAGTGCCTTGACACAATGTGAATCTTACAGTAGTTAAGACAGCAGAATTTAACATTTTCTCTTTTCAAATAAGGAAGTTTGTTTTCTATTTTTTTTTCCCCTGTTGTCTCTGTTGTTCTTTTACATTTCAAACAGCCAATACACCAGGCCAACCTCGTGTGCCCCATGTTCTGACTTTGATGGTTTTTGTATTTAGAATTCATAAGAAGTTCCTTGTTAGCAAATGCACCATCCCTGATAATACCATCATCCGTAATCCAGGGAGGAGGGAGAAAAATGAAAACCAGAAGAAAACCAAATCCCTAACTCCCTTGCTTGGTGCAGGCTCCTTCCAGCAGTCCACAAATCTTACTTGGGCATCTGGCAGGGACTTGGCAGCATTGCAGTTGTGGGAAGAGAAAAATGATCACAGTTAAACTTACGCCTAGCATTCTCTTCTTTTTTACAAAGACAGTAAAATAGTAATGTGGTACCCATTCGCAGGCATGCATCTATGTATAGCATTAGATGGCCTCTCCACAGCACTTACAAACTGCTCAGAACACCATGCATGGGCGAATTGTAGTGCTGGTGAATTTAGGTTTGATCTCAACTCCCACTCTCTCAGCTGTTTCTGAAGACTTGGTGCACTGTGTTCTTTTTCCTTCTCTGAATGGCACTGTGCATTGCTAGTAGTAGCACCATGAGCTACTACTACCTCACACTATGTTGAATATCCACTTACTTTTTTCTTACAGTGAAATAAGTAAGAGGAATTTTGTTATCTGGTCAGATTAGCCTCTTCAGTACCTCTGAATAGTCTTGTATTGCAGTAGTGTAAAGCTGACTGAACAGACTCTCAAACACAGATCAGGAGAGTGCTCTTTTCCTCTCCCTCTTTCCCAGCTCAAGAGTTTGCTTGTTCTTTGTGGGGTTTTACCCTTATCCCATCCTCTGAGTAATCTAGGAGGAGCACTGCCATACAAGCTAATCATTCCCTCATTGCGTGAGCCTTTTCTTTCCATGTACTCTTTAAAAACTTCTTTCTCTGTTCCAAGTATGAGGCAAGCTGGAGCTCTTCAAATGCTAAGCAAAACTATCTACCTACAGCACAATTTTTTTTCAGACTGATTGGATGGTATGGCTATGAAACAACCCTACCCAACTGCAGACAGTGATTTCATACCTGGTGGGAAAGGCAGATGCTGGAGAGAATACTGTGTTCTAGACATAACTGCTAGAGATATAAACACATGAACTTCATTCTTTATTTTTTATCAAAAATCTGTGTGATGTCAAGACACTTAACAGCTAGCACACTGTGCACTCCAGTACTTTGTTGTTCATGTGCCATTCCTTGCTGGCCTTGTTCGCACTGCCATAGTTAAGGCATTGGTATAAATCTGGAAGCCGCCTGTGTGAAGGCATCGAAACATGCAGCTTCTTTATCTCCTTATTTCAGAGATAACATCCCTCATCTAATCCATTTTGTTCCTTATCTAAAAGCTAATGCCACTGCATCCTAAATAGATAAATAAAAAGGTTCAAGTTCTTTTGCTTCTCATGCACTCCTTAAAACTTCTTTCATTTCAAATTTGAAAGGTTGTTGGCAGTTTTGTACCGATCTGTATTTCCTTCTGCCTCCACCTCCTCACCATCTATTCCTAAGCAGTATTTTCTCTTTCACACAGCACAGCATGAAAACTAATATAGATTGCTGGATTGAGGGTCTATACAGGATGAAACCCCTGTAATCTCACTTCCCTTCTTTTGCCATTCAGTCCAGCCCTCCTTCTCTCTTCCTCACATCCATTTTTCTTAGATGACAATGTGGATGTCTGAAGGTGCTACCCATTTGTAGGTGTATTACTTATAGCAATGCCAACACAATGCAGAGGAAAACGAACTCTTTATATGAACTCATTGTAAAGAATTTCACCATAATTCTTCAAATTACACAAAACTCTTGCTAAAACAGTTAAAATTCAGCATTTTGTTTTGTCTTGATTCTCCACTTTCTCCTGTTCATTTGCTTAAGGCTTTTGATTTTGGTATATTTGCTATTTTGCATTCTTTTTGATGTATCTATTTCTAGTGCCCAGGCAGTAGCACATAGAGATGCTTAACCCAGGCCTTACTAGCAGTTTATTTACTGAGTTATTATGCTAACATGCACATGACTTTGTGACTGAATGGATGAAAGAATCACCCTTGATGGGGCCACTTGTCCTGAGTGCCATTCAGTAGATGTTTCCTGGAGCTCTTCCATCTTTTTATCATTTTGCATTGAAGTTACAGATGACTGGATCAGATATAGTTTGTTTGGTGAAAAAACATAGGAGAGTTGAGTGTAAATGTACCTTTCTCTGGTAGCAGGAGTCCTTTTAGCCTCTGTTTTAGACAGACGTGTTTCCTCCTGCAGAACCAAGGGCCCACAGCCTATTCCAATGCTTGCTGATATAAATCATGGCTTTTCAAATTCCTCTAGAGATGGGTAGCTTCTCTTCAAGAATCTGCAGTGTTGTTACTACAATACATATTGCATCAAATTAACCACAACTAACCCAACTTCTTAGAATGCAGCCCTTTTCTTGCTGAGAAGGAAGTGGAACTGCTCAAGGTAGTACGTTTTCATTTTCCTGCTATTTTGTGCTCCTGCTAGCTTTTACCTACTCAGCATGTCAACTGAATTTTTATTAAAGAAGCAAAATCACTTTATCATTGGTCTCACTTTTGGATTTATCCACTGACTCAACAGTGAAATGACAAGAGGTTCCCCTTGTCTCATGAAGCATTTATATAGCTACACAACAGATGGAACAAAACTCTTCAGAGCAGGAGAGGAGCTATGCTGCGCGTTAATGTATTGGAACACATCTGCTACAAGCAAGGTGTTGCCCCTTCCATCCGATAGGGAGAGCTAAAGAGCTGCTCTCCACTTCCTATCAGGCACGTAAAGTTGTGTTCTTCCTTTCTTCTGTGGCTTGGTGATTTTGCTATTGCAAAGCTGGCTACCTCGTATTTTTGTCTTGGGCAGTGGCCTGGGTCCTTGACAGCCTTGTCACTTCGGGTTAATGCAAATGTTTGTTCTGTTTAATACAAATATTGAAATTATCCTATTCCTCTATAATTTTGTAGTGAGTAATGTAAGTGTTCTTACCTTTTATCAAGGATGTCATTGTAAAATTGTAGGCTTTGATTTGCTAATTTTTATTGTTTTTTTTTTGTTTGTTTCAACATGATGGCAGTGTTGTCATTTTTCCTTCTGCTGGTGTGATGAAGTGGCCACCCTTTTGACTTTTTCTCTCTATACACAGGTGCTTTTGTGTTAGCCCAGAGCCATTCCTTGCAGACAACTCTAACTGGTAACTTTTATTTTTTTGCAATTTCTTTACACTGATTGCAGCACAGCTTTACTGCTCTGCTTTGGTGAAGAGCACAGCATTTCCAAAATAACTGAATATTTTTAAGCTGGCTTACCTTTGTACAGACATATAGAACATGGTAATTAATTCTGATTGCTCTTATGCAGTAAATTAAACTGATTACCAAATGTAGCTTTGAAATTTTACTGAGGTTATATTAGCAAGACAGTACCTGTAAGGTAGGAAGAAATGTAATCCAAGTATGTGGCAGGTAGCTGAAGTATGGGAAATACATAATTTGTTGTATATTCTACAAGTGACAGATTACTGTTTCCAGCTAAGCAGCTGTTTTTCTCATCTATATTTAATAACTAACTTTTTGAAGGAAAAATGAGAAATAAATTCCACTAGTGCAACCATAACAAGTCCAGGCCAATGTTACCATGACGGCTTGAGACAGGCTATTACAACGTAAGCCCACATACAGGCACGTTCATCAGTTTCAGGGTGGAGCAACCCAAACAAATGTTTTTCCAGCTTGCCAATGGATTGCATACTGTGAGGCAGCACTTTTGGGCTGTATTTTGTGAACTCCAGCCTGTGTTTCTCCTTCCGAGAAGTCAAGTGCTGCTATTTCCAAAATGGGAGAAGGCTCCAAAGTATCACTATATTTGAATAGTCAGTCAGATGGAAAAAGTCAAAGCCCAGATTACTGTCTCTTCTTCATTATGGCACAAAACATTGTCTGATTAGGCATGGTAATGATTACTGAACTCAGTAATCAGATTTGCTTGTGAGTTATTTAGCTTCAAGTACACTTGTAAGCTTTGAGCATCAGGTACACTTCCCCCTGTTCTCCCAATTTTCCTCTGGCTCACTGACTGCTCTTTCTCTGAGAATAATAGGGGATATTTACTGTACAAGAAATACTTTGAGGTAATGTTTTTTGGTTTGTTTGTTGGTTGGTTGGTTGGTTGTTGGTTTTTTTTTTGCAGACTGACAAACCCCATTATTCCAGATTCTGGCTGCCAAGAAAAACAATTCTTTTCACCAGGAAAAGGATTTTATTATAATAAGGAAGTATTTCCATTATGAAATAATAATGTAATTATTATAAAGCTCCCCATGGTCTGTAATTTGGGGAGGGGCTTTTTATTAGGGCAGATAGCAACAGGATGAGGGGAAATGGTTTTAAACTGGAAGAGGATAGACTTAGACTAAGTATGAGGAAGAAGTTCTTTACTGTGAGGGTGGTGAGACAGATTTTTCTTGCTGATGTTGCTACGGAGAAAGAGAGATCTCTCTACCATGTATCTGATCAAGTATCATGTACATATGATACTTGTCAGATGCATCAAAGTATGTGACAGATACCATTCCCCGTATCAAAATAAGTATTTTACTCTTTTTTTTTTTTTCTCATTTGTTTTCTGTAATGTTTCCTAATATTCCTCCACCTGAAGAGTCCAACATGAGCTACAAGTTTTGCCATGGTCTGACTCTTAGTAAACTCCTAGTAGACCAAACATTTAGTCGTTTCCTTTCCTGTGAGATCATGTATTTTTTGCAACTAGCTGGCATCATTCAGTCACCAGCCAGGCTGGTAACTAATAGTTGTCTGTGTTATGCTAAAAATTCAGAGCTCAGTTTTGAAGGCTTGTGTTAGGAGACTGCACAAAACACAGCACTTTTGAGCATTCTGAAGATTTCTAGCTTTTAGAGTTGACAAAATGACTATTTCCACTGTTGTGTTCAGAATGTAATTCATATTTCAAAAATTCCCTTTCAAAAATTCCATCATTTCCTACCCATAACTGCATTTCTTAAATGATTTCAAAGTAGAATGTTGAAGAGTGGATGCAATAGTCTCCTCACTGCAACTGGAAAAAGGCTAATCTGAGTTTAGGCCCTCACAATGCTGATACTTGCGTTTCTGATAAGCTCCTAGAACAGGCAGTTTTGCCATCAATACCAGAGGTTTTCTTCAGCTCCTTCAGGATAAAGTTCCTTATTTTGATACTTTCAAACAGTTTGACATATTCTATGTAAGAACAGCACAAGCTTCTTCAGTTGTCAAATTAGCAATATTAACAAACTTCCATTTTTAACTATAAATGGTTTCCTATAGAAGAAGTTACACTTTATTCAATCATTCCTTGCAAATGTTTGAAACTAAAGATTATCAACTCCTTATTACTGTTACCATTAGTCTGGTGCTACTCTGGTACAGATGAGATTTCTTCATCACCCAAAATGTATGTGTATTTTGTTTAAACAAGATATTTTTTTGTGAAACTAGATTATGTAATAAGAATTCATGGCCAAGCATTATAAAATAGGTCCCAATTCTATTTATGCTGTGATACATGAGGGAGTAAACCTGCCCCTGCAGTGGTGTGGTGGGATGGTAGGTAGGAGCTTTTTCAGTTAGACATCAGAATAGGTAAATAGTTTCCATTTGTTTGTTTGCATGCAGATATTATCTTCCAGGACTTTAAAGATGTTGACAGGAGGCAGATGATGGCATGACTGTTTTCTTTTGCCTGAGTCCTGTGGAGAAACTTACATTGTTCCTCTGCTGCATGAATAAATTGCTGCCTTGGAACCTGAGTAGCTTAGAAGCACCAAAGTGGCTCAAAACAACCCATGGGTGACATCTCAACTGTCATGTTTGTGTGTAAATACAGCACACGCCCAGAATGATCCAAAAATCAATTATTTTCATTCTTAGAGGACTGTACAAAACTGGTTTAAACAGCTACTGAGTACAATTTAAAGTGGTTCTGTCAGGTCAAACAACTGAGTTTTCTCTTCCTTCCATGTGTGCAAATTCAGATCATTTGCATGGAGTTGTTACTCTAGAGCAAGTTAACATGACCGTGTTAACAGCCATACTCAGCTGTACGCTAATACTGAACTGGGAAGCAGAGTAATTCTGTAACTTCACTGAAGTTGGCCTGGATTTATACTAACATAAAAGGAGGACCTTGGTTTCTTATCTCCCCCGAAGTATGCTGTATGCATCTTAGTGTTCCATAGGAATTAACAGAAATGTCAGTCATGCTTTAGCAGAGCCTAAAAATACCTCCTAGTTAAATGGATTGTCACAGAAATGCTCAAAATGTGAAAGGACGTGTAACTCCAATATTTATACTTAGGTGAATGGCCATGCTTATACATGAAGCTCTCTTGAAAAGTGATGCCCTAATCAAAAGAAAACACAGTTTATCACCCTTGAGACTACAGCAGTGTTCTTTAACATAGACACTATGTAAATAAGGAAGAGACTGAAAAACATTTTGTAAGCAATTTCTAAATTTGAATATCTTTGATGTCAGTGGCCAAAATCAGATCCCCTAAATAAGGTCCAAACTGTCTCTGACTGAGCAGACAGTACTGCCAGTAGTTTCTGTAAACCTTGGCTGTTGTGCTATTGATGGAATGTAGAATTACTTAAGTAATTTTGCATGAGATTCTATGTCTGCTTGAACTGCTCTGCTGTCTACATACAACATATATAAGATGAACAGAAATGTAATTTATAATCTTTCTTATTGTGGAAAGCTTTAGATCTAGTGTGTTCCTTCTGTTAGCATCAGCAACTCCTTTTTTTTGTATTGCAGTGTAATGCAAAGGGAATCTGTACTATTCTGACATGGATCTTGATATGGATATAGATCTTTCCTTGAGTACATTGTTTAAAACATTGTTTGTTAGGGGTGGAGAAGTGCCCATTTTGTTTGCAAAATTTCTATTAGAAAAAATGATTTGAATAGTATTCATGGATCTGGATATGTAGATATGGTAGTGGATAACTTTAAATACTTAGGTGCTAATTAGTCTCTTTTAAATAGCTTCAATTGTTCCATCATTTGTTTAAGTTTGCTCTCGTCCCTTTTTTTGCTTATGAATGTGAGTTATCAGACTCCATTCCAGAGATGCATCTAGCACGTGCTGAGCTCTTCAACCACTCTGCATGTAGCATACAAAGGAAAATAAAATGATTGAATTGCTGCTCTATGACCCTATTCTTCTCCAAGGAGACTTGAAGTTCTCTCCATGGGCCTGATGTTCTGTATTCAGAAGTCAGGCAGTTCTCTTTGTGTTCTTACAGTCCTATTGCTACAAAACCACACTAATAGAAGGGTCCTGCCTCAGATCAGCCATGATAGAGGTGGTTAGGATTTCATAGGGACTGTCCTTGTGCCTGTAGGACTGTGGAACTACTGTGCAATGTGATGCACTGGGACAGGCTTCCAGCCTTATGGCCTTCCACACATGTATTTATTGAAAGGCTCTTACTGAAACTGCGTTTGAAGAGACCTGATGCTTTCCTGCCACTATTAATGTACTGAATAGTTAAAATTTATTGAGGTTTTTTGAGCTGCATAGCTTTGGTGCAAATGAGGTTGACCAGATCCATACCAGTGAACACTTAGAACTGTAGCTGTATAGCTGTATAGCACCTATGTTTTGATTTCATTAATGCTGTAAATCAAGTTTGTAAAGTTCTATATCTAATGTGTTTATTTTCTGACACCTATACCTCGATTCTCTATGCTTGATAACTATTTCTCAAATTTTGCAATGCACATCTCCAGGTCATTTTCTGGATATTTTTGCAATTAGTTTAATGAACTTTGCTTAGGAATTGCTATATGATTAACAGCCATTACCTTCTTGGATTGCCAATTTTTCAAATCACCTAGAGATTTCATGTCCTGCAATTAAGATTTCTTATTCACAGCATAAAGCCAAGACACTGTTTGTGGCAAATTCAAACAGCTGATGAACAAGATGAGGGAGCTGGTTGTGGCTGTATGATGAAGAGAGATCCTGGCAAATCGGAGGGCTGGGCCATCACCTATCACGTGAAGTTCAACAAGAGCGGTGCTGGATTCTGGGATGGGGCAGCCCCGTTTAATTGCATGGACTGCGGGACAAGGGGCAGGAAATCAGCCCTGCAGATGCAAAGTTCTGGCTGACAGCAAGTTATACATGAGCCAGCAGTGTGCCCCGCATCCCAAAGGGACAACCAGACCCTAGGGGGCACCAGGCCCAGTACTGCCACCAGGTGAGGGGAGGGGTTATCCTGCTCTGCTCTGTGCTGCGTGGCCTCTCCTCCAGCACTGGGTGCAGTTTGGGTACCATAGTATAGGAAGAACATAAAACTATTAGAAATGATCCAAGGGAGGGCTATGACGATGAAGGGACTAACGTATGGGGAGCAGCTGAGGTCCCTGGGTTTGCTGAGCCCAGAGCAGAGGAGCTGAAGGGAGGCCTGATGGCGGCTGCAGCTGCTCACAGGGAGCGGATGGACAACGCTGAGCTCTGCTCTGTGTGACAGCGACAGGGCTGAGGGAACGGCATGGAGCTGTCAGGGGAGGGCAGCTGGGGTCAGGGAAAGGGGCTGCACCACAGGGCGGTGGGCAGGGAACGGGCTGCACAGGGTCACAGCTCCAAGCTGTCAGAGTTTAAGGAGCGTTTGGACAGTGCTCTCAGCCATAGGGTTTGATTTTGGGTGGTGCCGTGTGGAGCCAGGAGTTGGACTTAGTGATCTTTGAGGATCCCTTCCAACTCGGGATGCTTTGTTATCCTGTGACACTGCCATGCTCCATCCCTCTCAGCAGCTGCCAGAGCAAGTGATGTTGCGGAGTTCCGTGGTTTGCCCGCATTTGTTGCCAGCGCATTACCCCCTCGTGTCGGCAGGGTTCAACGGCTCGTTCTTAATAGCTGGAGAAGGAACGTGCCGGCACTCGACCCGCAGCGAATCCCCGGTGCCAGCGGTTCCCATAGCGGCTGGAAGCGGCGGTTCCCGCCGCGCGCCGCCGGCACTGCGCCCCCGGGACGGGGAGCGCCCTCCCCGCGGAGCCGGGCACACCGCGCGTCGGCCCGCGCGGGAGTCGACCGCCCCGCTCCCCGGGCTGCAGGCTGAAACCGGCTCCCCGGGGGGCGGCGGGCGCGCTCGCCGCTCCCGGTGGGGCCGCGGCGTGGCGGAGGCGTGCCGGCAACCTGCTGG